>OY740788.1:65681716-66281716 GCA_963514005.1 Raja brachyura | reverse complement strand
ACCTACCCAACCCGACTTGCAGTGTAATCAACGTTGCGGGGGGGACAGTTTGTGTGTGTGATATAGGGCCAGATTCATAATTCTGTTAATTCTTGTTAAAGAATAAAATTTGACTGGTCATTTTCTTTTTTAAATCATTTCTTTTTAATGGCTCATAAGCTGTGTTTGAGTTGATTTTATAATAACCGGAAACTACCCGACCCGACTCGCAATGTAAACAACGTTGCGGGGGAACAGTTTGTGTGTATGATATAGGGTTAGATTCATAATTCTGTTCATTCTTGTTAAAGAATAAAATGTTTATAAATTTTGATTCTGGTAATTTTCTTTTTAAATGGCTCATATGCTGTGTTTAAGTTGATTTTGTTGATTTGACACTTGCACTCCAAGGTCGGGCCACCGTCACCGCCGGGACACAGCCTCAGCCCTGAGTCGGGCCGTCACCGCCGGGACACAGCCTCAGCCCCGAGTCGGCCCGTCACCGCCGGGACACAGCCTCAGCCCCGAGTCGGGCCGCCGCCTCAACCCCGAAGATGGAGGTGGAAGCAAAGATAATATCTTTGGGCGGAAGCAAGATGGCGGAAGCAAGATGGCGGAGGTTGGTTGCTGAAATGGGTCCTATAATTACCCATGAATCTGCCCATGACCGTACTACGCGTTTTCGTGGGGGTAGGCCATCTTGCTCCGCTATAGGATCTTTGCCAAGAACTGTTGTAAACTCATCATGGAGAGGGAAGAAGACAATGCCCTCTGGTGGCCACACTTTGAAGACCTCCACAACCATGTCTCAGTCCTTGACTTGAACATCTTTGACTAAGTCCTACAACGTTATTCAGGATAGCCCCGTCGCTAAGAGAGAGTTAGATTTAGCTCTTAGGCCTAACGGAATCAAGGGATATGGGGGAAAGCCAGAACAGGGTACTGATTTTGGATGATCAGCCATGATCATATTGAATGGTGGTGCTGGCTCGAAGGACCGAATGGCCTATCCTGCACCTATTTTCTATGTTTCTGTGTTTCTATTCATGGCCGAAACAAAACTGAAAAGGGTAACGTACCAAGTCAAAAAATAACAAGGGCTTGGGCGCAGGCAGTTAACCTGATAAAGGTCTAACATCCAATGGTGATGAACTTCAGTTGCCAGTCCACAACATCATCATTTACATCAGGGAAGAGAAGGACATTCTAATGGACCACAGGGATGCCATGATCATTCAGGAATGCAGATTACTTTGAGGTTCCCCTGCTGTTTGCACAGGGAAAGCCATTGCTTTATTTTCTTCTCAACCACATGCAGCTAAGGTGTGTTCCCTGAATCTCAGAGTGGATTCTGTCCATCTTGAGGTCGACCAGTGGACATGATCTACACTACATGACGGACAACTAAGAGAAATACAGGGAGCAGCATCAGCCACATGATGTGGGCTTCCTCAACCTCACTGAAGCTGTCGCTCCATGAATTAAGAGGGGCGACGGGAGGAGGTGGTGGGGGTTGCGGAAGAGGGGGAGGGCAGGGGTCAAGAGTCAAGAGTGTTTTATTGTCATATATCCCAGATAGGACAATGAAATTCTTGCTTGCTTGGCTGGAGGGAAGCAGCTGTTCCTGAACCTGGATGTTACTGTTTTCAGGCTCCTGTACCTTCTTCCCGATGGCAACGGTGAAATTAGTGTGTGGCCAGGATGGTGCGGGTCTTTGATTGTTGGCTGCCTTTTTGAGGCAGCGGGGGGAGGGAGGGCGGGGTTGTGAATAACACGGGGGGAGGGGATAGTGTGAATAACCTGGGGTGGAGGGGGCGGGGGGTGTGTGAATAACCTGCGGGTGGGGGGGGGGGTGAATAACCCGCGGGGGGGGAGGAAATGGGGGGGGTGAATAACCCGGGGGGATGTTGGCTGCCTTTTTGAGCTACGGTTGCCGCTTATTCTCCGCGCTGGCTGAGGGCTTCCCCCTGACGGTACTCGGAGCTGGTGGAATATTGTGTGTGTGAAACGGGCGCCGACCCGAGCCATCATGCCCGCCCACCTCATTGTGATGTCATCAGGCAAACCTTAAATGGCAGTTTTGTCTTTTAAAAAAAACTTTAATCACCATAAGTCGTAATAATGCATCAAATCTTAAGTGAAGCTGATCACTGCTTAGAGGGGAAAAATGTGAATCAGAATATGTAAAAAATTTATCGTTAACACACACATACAAGACGAGAGTTTGTTATATAGATAGATGTAGATGTTGCAGACAGAACCATGAAATTCTTACTTGCAGAAGCACAACAAAATATGCAAACATAGTACTTTTATAATATAATACATTTTTTTAAAGTTCAGTGTGTGTGCATGTGTGTGCGTGTGTGTATATATATATAAAAACAAACAAATAATAATAGGGATAAATACAAAACCAATGCTTCCAAGTCTATGTAGTTCAGACTTTATTTGGAGTTTGTAGTGTTTAATATCCTGATGGCTGTGGGGAAGAAGCTGTACATTTCACTCCTCCTCTGCCACCGAACCAGCATCTGCAGTACCTTGTTTCTACCCTTTTGTCTTTCAGGCGGCAGCGTGTAGCAGTGGTAGAGCTGCTGCCTTATGGTGCCAGAGATCCAGGTTCGATCCTGACTACGGGTGTTGTCTGTACTGATCTTGTATGTTCTCCCTGTGACAACCTCAGGGTGCTCCAGGTTTCCTCCTACATTATTAGGCTTCGGTAAAACTGCAAATTGGCCCCAGTGTGTAGGATAGTGCTAGTGTACGGGGTGATCACTGGTCGGCGTGGAGAAGTGTGCAATAGGGTCTGTTTCCTCACTGCATCTCTAAAGTCCAAAGTCTGTTTTGCAGGTTATGGAGGAATTGGATTATGTGCAGGCAAATAAGACTTGAACTTGGCGTCAAGATCGGCACAGACGTTGAGGGTGGAAGAGCCTGTTCCGGTGCTGAAGATGGACACTAAGTGCTGGAGTCATTCATCGGGTCAGGCAGCATCACTGGAGAAAATGGATGGGTGATGTTTCGGGTTGGAACCCCTCATCAGACTGTTCAAATGCCTTCAGACCGTTCGTGTGCTGTTTTGTTGACTGTTGGATGTGTAGTGCAGACCAAGCAGCATGGTGCAGCAGATCCAGCTACATAGCAAGCCTTTCAAAGTACCACTTACACACAACGTTGGTCTCAAAGGAAGCCAGGTCTAAACCGGACAGCTGGAGCTTTCAGCTGAGGATCAGAGAGGCAGCAGCTGCAGGCTTCTGTCATAACACTGCACATGAAGCCACAGGAACTCGTGTAATGTCAGCCAATATTTTTATTTCATGTTGCTAGCAAACAAAACCACTTTCCTACATGAAGGAGCTTTTATTTTAAGCAGCATGAATGCACTTGTAATTCACAGTTCTTGTATAGCACATTAATAATAGGACAATCTGAAGACAAGTCATAGTCATTTATTCATAGCATCATACAGTATGAAAACAAGCCCTTCGGTCCAAATTGCCCAGGCCGACACTAGTCCCACCTACCTGCGTTTGGCCGATATCCTTCTCTACCTTTCCTATCCATGTGTCCAAATGTCTTATAAATGTTGTGATAGCACCTCCTTAGCTGAGAGATACAATGCGGAAACAGGCCCGTCGGCCCATGTCGGCCCATGTCGACCAGCAGTCCCAGTGCACTAGTCCTATCCTACACACCAGGGACATTTTTTTTACCGAGCCAATTAATCTCCAAACCTATACGTCTTTGGAATGTGGGAGGAAACTGAAGCACCTGAAGAAAACCCACAGGATCACGAAGAGAGCGTACAAACTCCGTACAGACAGCACCAGTAGTCAGGATTGAACCTGGGCTCTGGCGCTGTAAGACAGCAACGTTACCACTGCACCATCATGCTGCCACTGGCATCAATCCCTATAACTCTCCAAAACCTCTTTCCTCCCTTAATTCTGGCTTCCTGTCTGAACCAACAGTCAAAGCCCTGAGCTGTGCATTGACCCTGCCCCCCTCCTTGCTTTACATCGCACGTCCCCAGTTCAGAAATATCTCACTTGGATCAAGTTTTTGGGTACTTGCTCCAACGTCTTCTGTGTCAGATGCTGCCGTGAAGTATCCAGAGATATTTTGCAGTTATATTATACAAGCTAGAAACCTTGCCTGTCATTCTCCTTACCTCTCATCTGCGAAGCTGCGAATCTGTGGCCTTCCTATGTTCCTTGGAGTCCGCTTCACACATCCCCATCTCTTCAGTCACACACACTGCACCTCTTTATTACACCAACCCTCAGTCTCCCCTGCACTGCCGGCAATTCACCAATACTTCACATAAGCACAAAATGTCCCTACATCACCAAAGCCAGGACAATAGGCCTTTAAAGCCAAGATAAGACTCAATATTTTGAAGAATTTGATACTTGAAAGCTATGAGATGTCATTAGAAAAGTGCCGACTCTTTGTGTATTTTCTTCCCAGTTGTTATCAGGCAACTAACCCATGCTATAGACAACTAGCGAATGGTCCAGAGCCACTATCAACTTCGCTGGAGGCCCTCGGACTATCTTTAATCGGACTTTTACTGGACTTCCCTTTATCATGTATCTGTGCACTGTGGCCGGCTTGATTGTAATCACATACAGACTTTCTGCTGATTGGTTAACACGCAACAAAAAGCTTTTCACTGCACCTCGGCACATGACAATAAACTAAACTGAAATATTGCCTCAGAAGAAACCTACGCAATCGTTGCACTCTTTTACTTGTATATGATTGTGTTTATGTATGGTATGATTTTAGTGGAATAAATACAAAAAATGTATTTCACTGTATCTAGTTGCATGTGACAATAAACTAACTACTACTACTATTACAGAAATCTCTTTGCTTTCCACAGCTTATTAAAACATAGAATATAGAATGGTACAACACAGGAACAGCCCACAATGTCTATGCCGAACATGAGGCCAACATAAACTAATCTCAACTGCCTACACATGATCTACACCTCTCCATTCACTGCACATCCCTGTGCCTTTCAAAGCCTCATAAACACCACTATCATATCTGCCAACCTTGGCTGCGTGTTCCAGGCACCCATCACCCTCGGCATAAAAACACTTGCCCCCACAAATCTCCTTTAAACCTTTCCCTTCTGACAACACTATGCCCTCAAGAGATATGCCGTCTTCTCTTTGACATTTCCACCCTGGAAAAATAGTTATGACTGTACCCTTTCTATATCTCTCATAATCTTATATGCTTCTATCAGGTCTCTCCACAACGTCCTTGCAACTTTCAATATTGACCTATCTATCTTTTCAACCAAAAGGTACTACAACACATTAGCCAGAAAAAAAAGCCAGACTCACCATCCACCATCCAGCAAGAAATGCTCACCAATCGAGTTGGGTCAGAATGGAAAACCCCCACAATTCAATGTTCATGTAAACAGACCGTTACAGCTTCAAGGCAAATTCAAGTTGATAATCCACAAATATTTCCAAATAGATTTCCTCACTGCTTCCATGATACGTACTTTGCAATATGTTTTAATGTGCACATAACACACTACAAAAATATTTAAAACCAAGGCAACACCAGTTGTACAAGACGTTGCTGAGGCCACACATGGAGTTTTGTGTTCAGTTTTGGTCACCCTGCTACAGAAAAGATGCCATTTCACTGGCAAGAGTGCAGAGAAGATTTACGAGGATTTTGCCAGGACTCAAGTGCTTGAGAAAAAGGGAGAAGTTGGGCAGGCTAAGACTTTATTCCTTGGAGTGCGAGAAGCTGAGGGGTGATCTTATAGAGATGTATAAATCCATGAGGGGAATCAAGGACTAGAGTACGTAGGTTCAAAGTGAAAGGTAAAAGATTTAATAGGAATCTGAGGGGTACCTTTTTCACACAAAGGTTGGTGGGTGTATGGAACAAGCTGCCAGAGGAAGTAGTTGAGGCTGGGACTATCCCAACGGTTAAGAAACAGTTAGACAGGTACATGGATAGGACAGGTTTGGAGTGATGTGGACCAAGCGCAGGCAGGGGGACTAGTGTAGCTGGGACATGTTGGCTGGTGTGGGCAAGTTGGGCCAAAGGGCCTGTTTCCACACTGTATCACTCTATGACTCTCTATGACTATGATACGATGAATGCACCTGTCTTTTCCCAAGGTAGGGAGGGGGAACATTTAATTGGAAACTAAGTGGCGGCCTTTTCACACGGTGAGAGATACGTAAATGGAACGCAATACCAGTTGAGTGCAATATCAACATTTAAAAGACATTTGGACAGGCACATAGTTTCCTATCCAGATATGGGCCAAATATGGACAAATGGGAAGATAGACACAAAGTTCTGGATTAACTCAGCGGGCCAGGCAGCATCTCTGAAGAAAAAAGGATGGGCGATGTTTTGGGTTTCTTCGGAGACGCTGCCTGACCCGCTGTGCTACTCCAGAACTTTGCATCTATCCTTGGTATAAAGCAGCATCAGCAGTTCCTTTCAGCACATGAACAAAATGGATGAGTTTCAATGGGGCTACCTTGTCAGCATGGATGAATTGGGCTGAAGGGCCTCTCTCCGTGCTATGACATGGTAATGCCTCTTTCCAAGTGCTCACTCAACTGCGCCATTACCCCACAGCCACTGCCCATTTAGTTTAAGGAGCACGTTGTGATCATGAGATCCGCAAACTTTATGAAAAGTAGCACTGATCTATTAAAAATCAAAATAGCGCAGATTGATTGAGTAATGGGAAAGATTGATTGATTGAATGATTTTTGGAAAGAAGTGAGAGCTCTTAACCATTGCAAAACATCTCCACCATGCACTGTAGATGGAATCTCCGGAACAGCTAATATTGCAGAGTTATGGCGACAACATTATAGTACTTTATTCAACTGCGGCCAAAGTGACTTGTATAGGGTGGACAATATTGAGAGTAATGACTCAATGGTGATTATGTCACATGAGGTGTATCATGCCATGAACAAGCTGTCCAACAACAAAGCACGTGGCTTGGATCATATTTCTGCTGAACATCTTAAGTATGTGAGTATGAGGATAGCTCCTCTCCTTGCTATTCGTTTTACTGGCTTTATGATTCATGGCCTGTTACCAGACTCAATGTTGTCTGTTCTGTTAGTGCCGGTCATTAAGGACAAAGCTGGTAAAGTAGGCAGCCTAGATAATTAAAGGCCATAGCTTTAGCCAGCATATTGTCAAAAGTTTTAGAAAGAGTTCTGCTGGATAGATTAAATGAGTTTGTTAACTCCACAGATAACCAGTTTGGTTTTAAAGCTAAACATGGCACTGACTTGTGCATATATGCCCTAAAGGAGTTTGTTAACAAATAATAGAGGCAAAAACTCTTCAATCCTTATGTGCTTTATTGGTGCTTCCAAAGCCTTTGATCGTGTTAATCACTGTTTGTTAAAATTACTCTTTTAGGAGTGCCTCAATACATTGTGAGAATTCTGGCTCACTAGTATGCCCACCAGACTATGCAAATAAAATGGGGCAATAGGGTCTCAGCCCCATTTGCGGTTAGCAATGGTGTTAGACAAGGGGGGATTTTGTCCCCAGTCCTTTTTAATCTTTATATTGATAATCTGTCCAAACAATTGAAAGCCTGTAATACTGCGTGTATGATTGGTAATATTTTAGTGAACCATATTGTGCATGCAGATGATCTTGTGGTCTTTAGTCCATCTAGCGCTGGTCTACAGCAGCTCCTTACTATATGTTCTGTGTATGGTGTGGAACATGATATCAAATATAATGCTTGTAAGAGTGCTGTTATGATCTGTAGAACCAAAGAGGATAAATGTCTAACATTTCCTGATTTTAAATTGTCTGACAATAATCTTAGTGTCTGTAATAAGATAAAATATGTAGGGCATTTTATTACAGAACAAATGACAGATGATGAGGATATTTATAGGCAACGATGCATGCTGTATGTGCAGGCGAATATTCTCTTGCATAAGTTTGGTGCGTGTAGAGATGTGGTGAAGATGTCGCTGTTTGGAGCATATTGCACACCACTCTATACTGCACCACTGTGGTCAAACTATGGAAAGACAAGTTTGCAGAGACTAAAGGTGTCATATAATGATGCCATGAGAACACTGCTAAGGAAACCTAGATGGTGTGCTAGAAACATGTTTGTGGCTGCAGGAGTCTGTACATTAGAAGCTATCCTAAGAAATCACATGTATAAATTCATCTGCAGGATAAATGATTCTAAAAATGTAATTATTGTGGCCTTGTCAAACATAAGGTTTAGCACTACACGCTACGAATCCCAGTGGTGGAGACACTGGTATCATTGCCTCGTTGTAGGACATTGATCACTCTTTTTATTCCGGATTCTAATTCATGTATTGTGGGTTTTTTTAATATATAATTTATGATGCTTTTAGAAGTGATATACTAAGATTTTATATGTACTTTATGATGTTTTTAATATGCAATGTATCTTTATGTAATGTTGTCCCTTGTCTGGACTTTGAGTCTGAAATAAAGTTTATTATTATTATTATTATTAATATTAATGTGCCTCAGCAATTGTCCAGCTCACAACATTTTGTTTCATGAAGCATGGACAAAAGTAGCAATGATCACAATGCACAGGCTTTTTTTACAGTTCCCCTTTCCACTCTGCAAGCTCGATAGCAGAACTTCTCTATCTCCACTATGTAATGGCAGTGCTGCCCAGAATAATGAGATGAAAGCAAGGGCAAGAAGTACTTGGCAATGCATGTAAGGGTTGCGTAGGATGCAGATTATGCTGGAGAAACTTCGGGACAAATTAGGAAGATTGGCAATTACTTCCCTGTTCGACAAAGCATTTCACTTCGTCATCAAAACGTTTCAAAACATTATTTAAAAACATGACCTAATGGCTGCTGGCAATGAGAAACATATTTTCAGCATACTTGAACACGATGTTTAAATGGAAGTCAGCATGATAACATGTCTCTATGTTTGCCAATGCCTGGGCTAACTTAATCAGAGCAGTCACAATCTCTCTCCTTCCTTTCCACTAAAATACATCAACCTTTTGTGTGGCACAGTGCACAGCTGATTAAACTGCTACCTCACAGCACGAGACACCCGGGTTTGATCTTGACTTTGGGTGCTGTCTGTGCGGTGATTGTATATTGGCTCTGTGAACGCGTGGGTTTTCTCCGGGTGCTCAGGTTTCCTCCCACATTCAAAAGACGTGCAGGTTTGTATGTTAATTGGCTTCTGCAAATTCCCCTATTGTGTGGGATATGAATGTGGGATAACATTGTATGCAGGATGATCGTTGGTCGGCATGGACTCTGCGGGCAGAAGGGCCTGTTTCCATGCTGTACCTCTCAGCTACATTTTACACACCGGTGGTGGGAATTGTTGTGGAGGAGGTCTGAAGAAGTGTCCCGATCCGAATCGTCATCTATCCATTTTCTCTAGAGATGCTGCCTGACCTGCTGAATTATTCACCACTTTGTGTCTATTTTTTTGTAAATTAGCATCTGCAGTTCCTTGGACGATGTATTGCGGCTCCATGGGTCAGGAAGTCAAGGATCCAGTTGCCCAAAGAATGCCGAGTCCTTCATCCTAGTTTGCAAATAGGTTTGTTTGGAATTATGACGTTGAAGGCAGACATGGAAGGCCTTGTTGTCCAAGTTCATTTAGTTTGTTTATAGATACAGCATGGAAACAGGCCCTTCGGCCCACCAAGTCCGCTCCAGCCAGCGATCCTCGTACACTAGCTCTAACCTACACACTAGGACAATTACAATTTTTACTGAAGCCAATTAACCTACAAACCTGTATGTCTTTGGAGTGTGGGAGGAAACCGGAGACCGAAGAAAACCCACGCGGTCACAGGGAGAACATACAACGTACAGACGGCATCGGTAGTCAGGATCGAATCCGGATCTCTGGCACTGTAAGGCAGTAACTCTACTGCTGCACCACTGTGCCACTTCTGTGAGGTTCCAGGTATGAGTGCAGGGCCAGGCAGATGGCATATGCCGTGGACCTATTGGGGCAGTAGACAAATTGCAGTGGATCAAGGCGGTCTGGGTGGCTGGAGCTCCAGAAGCAGAAATCTTTTGTTCTCCAACAAACTTACTACCTCCCAATCTCAGTCGCTATCTCCAGTCATCCTTCCCCCACATGACAAATTATCTGCAAACCACCCTCTCACTTCTCAGGTCACCTTTGAATATTTCTCTCTCTCCATAAATATATGCCCTTGAGTTGTAACCACCACCCTATTATGAGAAACAATCTGTGACCTCCAACATATCTATGCCCAGCCTATCCAGACTCTCTTAGAGTATAGAATGGTACAACACAGGAGCAGGCCCTTCGGCCCACAATGGTTGTGCTGAACATGATGCCATGAACAACACTGAACTCACTGTCAACGGTTAAAATAGCTGCCCTGCACATTTCCTTTACATTTTACTCTTCTACCCTTAAAGCTTTGGGTGGGGAGCCTTCTTCAGACTCGAGACCCTTCTTCTTACCCACTTCAGACTTCTGCAGTCTGGAGAAAGGTCTAGGCTCAATGCGTCACCTATCAGTGTGGGAAAGAACTGCAGATGCTGGTTTAAATTCAAGGTAGGCACAAAATACTGGAGTATCTCAGCGGGACAGGCAGCATCTCTGGAGAGAAGGGTGACGTTTCGGGTCGAGACCCTTCATCAGATTGAAGAATTCTGAAGTGAGTCAGAAGGAGGAGTCTCGAGTCTGAAGAAGGGTCTCGACTCGAAACGTCACCTATCAGTGTTCTCTTGACTGCTCAACCGTGGCTAACGGAGGAAATCAAGGATAGTGTTAAATCCAAGGAAGAGACATATAAATTGGCCCTTTGAAAGCAGCAAACTGGAGGACTGGGAGAAATTTACAACTCAACAGAGGAGCACAAAGGGGTTATTAAAAGGGGGAAAAAAGAGCATGAAAGAAAGCGTGCGGGGAATATAAAAACTACCAAAAGACTATCAAAAAACACAAATTTGTAAATAGGAAAATCTTTTTAGATATGGCAGCATTCTGGTAAACCTCCTCTGCATCCTAAATAAAATAACTGCAGATGTTGAGAATCTGAAATAAAATAGAAAATGCTAAAGCTTGGCTGCATCTGTGGAGGGAGAAACAGAGGTAATATTTCAAATAGAGAAAACAATCCATCTCTCCCTCTAACCCAGACATAATTCCTGTAAAGCTCCTCTACTCCCTTTCCAATACTTCCATTTCCTTCCTATGCTTTGTGGCATCCAAAAGATATGGAAAGTACTAATTAAATGCAAGTTTTTTTTTTAGCCTGTTATTCATGGGCAAGCCATAAATTCAACTCTAATAGATAGTTTTTTTTGAATGCGATAAGTTTGCTGAGAATATGGGTTATACAGCTTTGCATTTCAACCATTTGACCTTCACTTACCCCTACACCATGGTTTGGGACACCACACTATACGTATAGAAACACGTGTTTCAGGTCACACTAGCAGCAACTCTGCAAGCAGGTCAATGTGTTTTGCATCCAAAAACTGACTAAGAAGAATGTGAAAGAACTGATGCTGTTGCTATTTATGACTTTACGATCCAGTCTGAGTAAAGATCAATTACTGATAAACAGGAGGCCCATCAAGGGGTTGGTCAGCTTTGTCTTTTGACCTGCTCCATCGGAGTCCACTGAATCATGACAATGTAGAAACAAGGAACTGCAGATGCTGGTTTATAACAAAGATAGACACAAAGTGCTGGAGTAACTCAGCGGGCCAGGCAGCATCTCTGGAGATGCCATCCTTTTTTCCCCAGAGATGCTGCCAGACCCCCGTGTTACTCCAGCACTTTGTGTGGAGAATGTGAATGTTTCATTGTCATGTGTATCGGCAACGGAACAATGAAATTCTTACTTGCTGCAGCTTTACAGGTCAATTAATGCAATAACACACAAATAATTATCTAATAATCAATAATACAATAAATTAATAATTAGTAATACTCCATAAACAGACCATAATAGTGCAGAACTGTTCTGATTGCATGACCACACTTCAGTTTTGCACTATGATGGCCTGTTAACCGAGTATTACCGTTTACAAATTTATTATACAACTCACTGGGGACTTAAGGCCTGTCCCACTTGCCAATTTTTTTCGGTGACTGCTGGCTTCATTGACTGACGCCGGCAGTCGCCGCTGGATTTTGAACATTTCAAAATCCAGCGGTGAGGAAACACCTGGGGAAACACCGCGTGTCAATACGTCATCACGCCGCGACTTTTTCGGTGATCTGATACGTCAGTCAATGATGCCGGTAATCGCCGAAACAAATCGGCAAGTGGGTCAGGCCTTTTACTTTTGATTGCACTATTCATTTCAAAGTCCATAGTAGAGCATAGTTGTTGAGGTAGGATTGTGGTTAGTGTTGTCCAGTGTTCAAAAGCTTGATGGTTGATAGGAAGAACCTGTTCTTGAACCTGGTGGACGCGGTTTTCAGGCTTCTGGATGGTAGTAGCGAGATGAGAGCGTGGCGAGGGAGGTGTGGGTCCTTGATTATGCTGGCTCCCTTTTTGAGGCAGAACCACCCATATATCTCTTTGATGCTGCAGAAACTTTGCTGCTGCAACCGCAATATCTATTTTACGCAGATGACTGTTGTTTGCTTTTCATCTTGAATATCACTTTCATATATTTGGTGAATTGGAAATGCACCTTAACAGGTTCTTATTTGTGATATCAACCAAACTAAAAACACAGCGAGATCTGTGAATCCCCACATTGTAGGTTATTGATAATGCTACTTATGTTGGTATGTAGCCAGATTAAATACCAAACCAATGGATGATTGATATGTGACACAAAGAGCTGAAAAACTCAGCGGATCAGGCAGCATCTTTGGAGAACATGGTAGGTGACATTTCAGATCGGGACCCTTCTTCAGACTCAATACTCAGTCTGAAGAAGGTCCCTGACCTGAAAGATCTCCAATCCATCTTCTTCAGAGATGCTGCCTGACCTGCATCATTTGTAACTGCATCATCTGCAGTTCCTTGTGTCTCGATAATTAACATGTATTTGGTTTAACAGAAAAGATTTGGAGAATATATGCTACAGTAAGTCACCCTCATTGTGCTTTTAAGTTTTTATCAGTTGCTTCATATTTGCTGAATCATTGCATAATCTGTTACACGAATCCAATGACCATTCCCTCATTTTAACTGGCCTCTGTAAATTGCCTCTAGTGTGTTGGAAATGGATAAGAAAGTAAGATAACATAGAACTAGTGTAAATAGATGATCGATGGACGGTGTGGACTCAGTGGGCCGAAGGGCCTGTTTCCAAGCTATATCTGTGAATGAGCAATGATCATTAATAAGGGTTAATATTTATGAGAAATCTCTATAGAATAGATTAGAAGTTACTGCCAAAAAACTATTCAAAAATTGCCAACAATGACACAATTCATCACAGTGTTAAACTTGTAAGCAACACAGAAAGAAAAATTAATCAGTCGAAAGCAAAGAATGGATCCTGGGAATACTGAGCCATTGACTGTTTCAGAATAATGAACAATTCCCAGCCTCATGAAAGAATCTGATGAATTGACTTTAAATTGTGCAATATGACTTCTATGTATGTAGGTGGATTCATTCCATATCGAATTTCCATAGATTCTGAGGCTGAAAATGATGGTCTCAGTTAGACAGCCTTTAACGGAAGCTAAATCTGCTCAAGCTAGTGTTTCTCTTTGGTTGTGGAGAAAGACTTCTGCAACTTGTGTGGCCCATCACACCCAGAACTACTGTCCTGCATTCTCGCTGCCAGGCAAACAACACACTTAACAGACGGTGATAGCTGGAGAACACAATTGTGTCAATAGCACACCGTGATATATCCAAACCACAAAGAGCTAGATGGCATAAGAAGATTTCACTCAGCTAGTTTTGCAAGTTAGTTTACATTATTTGGCTTTCCGGCAGAAATACACATTGCAATCACTCAAAACTATTGAAAATATTGCAGCAATACAGGTGACCTAGAAATTTAATCTGTTCTGTTGTGAGCTCATTAAGAAATAGAAAATAATGATTCTGATTTTGCTGACATTTTTTTGTCAACATCAGAACTATTCCAAACTTTCACATAGACGGAGTCTAACAAACAGCCTAATGACTCTGATAAACATTTGGTTTGTGTGTGCTTACAACGTTTTCATCAACGCTACAAGAAAAAACAGATCTATTGTTGCTCATTTGGATTTGGGGAGAACAACCGCATCAACATTCCTGGTTTAAAAGATATCCATACCTAGATAACGTAGCTTGTGCTACCCGTAAAAACTGCTGTTGCATATATGATTCCATTTTGTTACATGTTTGGTTTTGATTAATGAGATGAGAAAAAGCCTCACTTACCTGAAACTGAAGTTATCGAGGCAAGAACAGGGTAGGAAGGCTCAGTGGCGAGAAATGTCGTTGTTCCACAGTTGGTTTGGCCGAACATCCCCCACAGTATAGAACCAGTGAAGATGAGTTCCTCGTTCCTCTTAGTCCATCTGCTGAGATCATACAGGAAGTAGTGGAGAAGAGAGCAGAGCGTGTTTCTTTGCTCAGATAAAGCTGACTACCATAAAAGGTTCACGCAGTCTCCCGCTTTCACACTGCCAGAGTTTGGAATATAAAATGTGCTGCTCTCCTGTGTAAAGTCTCACTGCTGTGTCTGCCAATGCTAATACGTTCCGCTCTCAGATACTCAGGCAGTTGTGGCTATGTAAGAATCAGCTCCCCTGAGTTATATTTATCCTGCGTTCTCAGCAAGTCAAGTCTGTCAACAGCTGAAGACTTTGTAGCAGTTCCCTTTGCCATCAAACAGCTGAGCTGTGTGTAGTTATGAAGACCCACGGACACAGGCTTGAGGAAGAATGAGCGAAACTATCAAATCCTGCTGTGGCCCTCTGCCAAACATTTCATCTGCATACAAGCACTATTTTAGGTTACACAGCCTTCCTCTTAATGTCAGCACCTATTTGATCTGTAAAAATGCCCACTGCCCACAAATGATTGCAGGAGGAATTGACAGTCAGTAATAAATACGAGCAAAAAGGATAAATTTTGAGCAATTTGAATGAATTAACATTTTTGCAAAGTGACACTGTGCAATGTGTGTTTGTGCGTGTATATGTGTGTGTGTTTTTGTGTGCCTGTGTGTGTGTGTTTTTGTGTGTGTGTGTGTGTGTGTGTGTGCGTGTCTCATTTCTACAGAGAAAAACAGCAAAAGAAATGAATAGCATTGAAAGTTACCCACCCTGAACTTTTGACTGCTTTCAGTAGGAAGTGATCAAATTATTTCCACTTTATGTATTTGTTCTACCATTCAAGCTGTGTTGGTTCCTTAATATTTAAAGCAACTAATCTAGGCAACTAAGGATTAGTTCACATAACACAGTGGTGCAGAGGTAGATGTAGAGCGCAGAGGTAGAGCTGCTGCCTCTCCGCACCAGAGACCCGGGCTTGATCCTGACGTCGGGTGCTGTATGTGTGGAGTTTGTATGTTCTCCCTGTGTTTTGTACGTTCTCCGTGGCTTTCCGCTGGGTGTTCCTCCCACATCCCAAAGAAGTGCAGGTTTATATGTCTCTATAAATTGCCCCTCGTGTGTAGGGAGTGGATGCAGAAGTGGGATAACCAGTGTGGACAAGTGATCAATAGTTAGCATGGACTCGGTGGGCCAAAGGGCCAGTTTCTGTGCTGTATCTCACACTGCCTCGGCAAAGCCACCAGTATTATCAAGGACGAGTCGCATCTTGGACACTCCCTCTTCGCCACCCTCCCATCAGGCAAGAGGTATAGCAGTATGAAAACGCACACCTCCAGATTTATGAACAGCTGTTATCAGGCAACTGAACCATCCTACCAACAGGTGGAGAGCAGTTCTTAGCTACTATCTACCTCATCGGGGACCCTCGGGTTATCTTTAATCGGACATTACTAGACTTTATCTTGCACTAAACCTTATTCACGTTATTCCCTTTATCATGTGTCTGTACACAGTGGATGGCGAATTGTAATCATGTATTGTCTTTCCGCTGACTGGTTAGCATGCAACAAAAGCTTTTCACTACACCTCAGGAGGCTAGGGATGGAAGAAGACCGGAGAGGGTAGTAGAGTTGAAGAGGAGGGGGAATGTTGGAGACTGGAGAAGAAAGAGTTACTACAGCATTTGAAAACTCTTGTTTCAGGTCAGGACCCTTTTTCAGACTCATACTTCTTTCTTCCCCATATTTTCCTTCTCCATATTTCTCAATTCTGATCCTTACTCTCAACAACTTCTCCTTCG
The DNA here is from genome assembly GCA_963514005.1 of Raja brachyura. Next base: position 66,265,398 of record OY740788.1, on the reverse strand, counting down.
CCTCCTCCCTCTTCCAAATCCAAGGCGTAGCTATGAGCACTTGTATGGGCCCCAGCTATGCCTGTCTCTTTGTAAGGTACGTCGAACAATCCCCGTTCCAGATGTACACTGGCCCTATCCCCGAACTCTATCTCCGCTACATTGATGATTGCATCAGGGCTACCGACTGCACCCAAGCTGAACTCACGGACTTCATTAACTTAATTACTAATTTCTATCTTGCACACAAATTCACTTGGATTATTTCCGACATCTCCCTTCTGTTTCTTTAATCTCAGCATCTCCATAACAGAAGATAGACTATCAACTGACATTAGATCATAAGTGATAGGAGCAGAATTAGTGCATTCGGCCCATCAAGTCTACTCAGCTATTCAATCATGGCTATCCCTTCTAAACCCATTCTCCTGCCTTCTTCCCATAACCTCTGACACCTGTACTAATCAAGAATCTATCTATCTCTGTCTAAATATATCCAGTGACTTGGCCTCTACAGCCTTCTGTGGCAAAGAATTCCACAGATTCATCACCCTCTGACTAAAGAAATTCCTCTTCATCTCCTTCCCAAAAGAACGTCCCTTAATTCTGAGTCTATGCAGCGCATTCAGAAAGTATTCAGATCCCTTAACTTTTTCCACATTTTGCTATGTTACAGCCTTATTCTAAAATGGATTAAATTCTTTTTTTTAATCATCAATCTACACACAAAACGCCATAATAAAAAAAACTAAAACACGTGTTTAGAAATGTTTGCAAAGTAATTTTACTTCGGAGTCACGTGAGTGATTCCGTGAAGAAGTCCCGCCAGTGCGCATGCGTGTCATTACGTCAGACGCATGGCGCAGCGACGGGCTGGAGAGCGCAGCTCCACCAGAGGTAAGTTAAAAACTTGTAGGTAAGTTTTAAATTTCACTGCGATTTTGCTTGAGTTCCATAAGGCTGGTTGCAGGTGTGCCGCCGACAAAAGCAAAAAGACTGACCGCGGGACCGCGGCCAGCGGGCGGGCGTGTACGCCGGCTCCAGAGACACCGGCTCCAGAGCCGCCGGCAGTACAGCCAGCGGCAGCAACTCCGGTGCCTCAGGGCACCGTGGCCACTCCAGTCGGGAGGAAGGCCAAGGGAAAGTCATCAAGGCCTGAATATGATGAGTCCAAATTAGTACCGTCTAGAATGATTGACTATTTGGGGTTCATCATTGATTCAACTAACATGTCAGTGACTCTGCCTACGGCCAAAACTTTAGAAATTATGGAGGCCTGCAGCAATCTGGTAGATGAACAGCAACCTTCCATCCGATGAGTAGCCAGTGTTATTGGTAAATTAGTGGCGGCTTTCCCTGGAGTGCAATTCAGGCCTCTACACTATCAGAATGTGCAACGAGCCAAGGAACAAGCACTCAAAAAACATGCAGGTCATTTCGATAGACCAATGCAGTTGCAAGTCGAAGCTATCACTGAGTTGCAATGGAGGATAACTAATGTACTAGATGTATTAGAAACATTCTGACTAAACAACCTTCAGTTATTTTACAAACTGATGTGAGTGCTTCGGGATGGGGAGCCACTGATACCAGTCTAGCTGTGGCAGATGGAGTATGCAAGAGGCATTGATCCTGCGGATGCATGGGATAAACTATTTAGAATTGTTGGGGGCATTCTATGGCCTAAAAGCATACTGTTCAACAATGCATGATTTACATGCTCAGCTCCAGATTGACAAATCCACAGCTGTTTCATATATTAATCACATGGGTGGAATTAAATCATTATCATGTGATAATCTGGCTAACCTCATCTGGCACTGGTGTATTACGAGAAGCATCTGGGTCTCAGCTATCTACCTACCAGGTAGAGATAACGTGCTGGCAGACACCAGGTCACGTAAATTTAATGACAACACAAAATGGATGCTGAATCCAAAAGTTTTCAAAAAGATTGTCACCCAGTATGGATTGCCAGACATAGATCTGTTTGCATCCAGGCTAAATCACTAGTTACCTAAATACATCTCATGGGAACCGGATCCAGCGGCAGTAGCGGTGGATGCATTCTCGCTACATTGGGGAGGCACATTCTTTTACGGATTTCCCCCATTCTACCTCATCAGTCAATGTCTCACCAAAATTGAGCAGGACTCCGCTTCAGGCGTTTTGGTAGTTCCGGACTGACCCACACAGCCATGGTTCCCATTGGTTCTGAGACTGATGACACAGCCATTCATGGTTATCCCCAAATGCAGCAACTTGTTGGTTCACCCTGTGACAGGAGAGAGTCACCCTTTACATGATCGTATTAATCTGTTGATTTGCAGATTCTGACCAGACTGTTCCAGGGGCTCGGACTATCGAGTAGGACCGTGGATGTGATTACTGCGGCCTGGAGGGATAGTACTAAAAAACAATACGTATCTCACATTAAGAAATGGGAGATGTTCTGCTTACAGTCAAATATATCTTATCATACTGCAGGCACACCTGATGTATTAGAGTTCCTTGCTACATTGCATTTTGATGAGCAATTGAGCTATAGTGTCATTAATAGTGCTCAAAGTGCTTTGTCCTCCTATTTATGGCAGGGGTCGGGACAACACTCTGTCAGACCTCATCCATTGGTGTCCCAATTCATGAAAGGTATTTTTAACAAGAACCCTCCCAGACCTAGTATAAACTGGTTCTTTTATTATTAAAAACATTAATTGTATAATTCAAACTCTGTTCAATATATTATTTGTTTATCCTGTGTCAACCGAAGCAGTGTTAGAACTGGATCTATGGCATAAAACCACAGAGCTTTGAAATCTTCACGGAATCACTCACGTGACTCCAAAGTAAAATAGTAAGATTAAATGAGAACTTATCAGTTTTGAAGTTTGATCTTTATTTTATGAGGTGAGCGATTACGTGCCCTCCGCTCCCGGCCCTCATAATCGCAAAGATCATTTGGTAGTTCTATTCTTCTGAGTTTTACTATATCACTTTGACTGTAGTTACTGTGATTTCACGCTGCTGCTTTGAAGATTGACGCGCATGCGCACTGGTGGGGCTTCTTCACGTAATTGCTCACCGTAACTCCTCATAAAATAAAGATCAAACTTCAAACTGGTAAGTTCTTGTTTAATCTTACTATTAAAAAGAAATAACGGAAATATCACATTTACATAAGTATTCAGATACTTTACTCAGTACTTTGTTGAGGTACCTTTGGCTTCGATTACAGCTTCAAGTCTTCTTGGATATGACGCTACAAGCATGGCACACCTGTATTTGGGTAATTTCTCCCATTCTTCTCTGCAGATCCTCTTAAGCTCTGTCAGGTTGGATGGGGAGCGTTGACGCAGAGCTATTTTCAGGTCCCTCCAGAGATGTTCGGTCGGGTTCAAGTCCGGGCTCTGGCTGGGCCACTCAAGGACATTCATAGCCTTGTCATAAAGCCACTTCTGCGTTGTCTTGGCTGTGTGCTTAGGGTCATTGTCCTGTTGGAAGGTGAACCTCCACCCCAGTCTGAGGTCCTGGAGCAGGTTTTCATCAAGGATCTCTCTGTATTTTGCTCCATTCATCTTTCCCTCGATCCTGACTAGTCCTCCAGTTCCTGCCACGGAAAAACATCACCACAGCATGATGCTGCCACCACCGTGCTTCACCGGAGGTATGGTATTGACCAGGTGATGAACCGTGCCTGGTTTCCTCCAGACGTGACGCTTGGCATTCAGGCCAAAGAGTTCAATCTTGTTTTCATCAGACCAGAGAATCTTGTTTCTCATGCATCTTGGCAAACTCCAAGCGGGCTGTCATGTGCCTTTTACTGAGGAGTGGCTTCCATCTGGCCACTCGACCATAAGGCCTGATTGGTGGAGCGCTGCAGATATAGTTGTCCTTCTGGAAGGTTCTCCCATCTTCACAGAGGAACTCTGGAGCTCTGTCAGAGTGACCATCGGGTTCTTGGTCACCTCCCTGACCAAGGCCCTTCTCCTCTGATTGCTCAGTTTGGCCGGGCGGCCAGCTCTATGAAGAGTCCTGGTGGTTCCAAAGTCCTTCCATTTAAAAATGGCAGAGGCCACGGTGCTCTTCGGGACCTGCAATGCTGCAGCAATTGTTTTATACCCTTCCCCAGATCTGTGTCTCGACACAATCCTGTCTTGGAGGTCTACGGACAATTCCTTCATCTTCATGGCTTTGTTTTTGCTCTGACATGTATTGTCAACTTTGGGACCTTATATAGACAGGCGTGTGCCTTTCTAAATCATGCCCAATCAATTTAATTTACCACTGGTGGACTCCAATCAAGGTGTAGAAACATCTCAAGGATAATCAATGGAAACTCATTTTCATTGATTAAGCTCAATTTTGAGTGCCATTGCAAAGGGTCTGAATACTTATGTAAATGTGATATCTCAGTTATTTCTTTTTAATTACTTTGCAAAAATTTCTAAACACCTGTTTTCGCTTCTTCATTCTGGGGTATCGTGTGCAGATTGATGAGTAAAAAAATGAATTTAATCCATTTTAAAATAAGGCTGTAATGTAACAAAGTATGGAAAAAGTGAAGGAGTCTGAATACTTTCTGAATGCACTATAACTTCTCGTCTTAGACTCTCCCACAATTGGAAACATCCTCTCCACATCCACTCTCTCCAAGCCTTTCACTATTCTGTATGTTTCAATTAGGTCCCCCCTCATTCTTCTACGCTCCAGCGAGTACAGGTCTAGTGCCATCAAACGTTCATCTATTATAAACCTAGTGACTCCCACATCTATCTAGACTACAGTCCCCCTAGTCCTCACCTTTCACCACATCAGCCACCGCCTCCAGCACACAATCCTCTGACACACTTGAACAGATCTCACCATACATCTTCCCACCACCACCCCTTTCCGCTTTCCACAGAGACTGTTGCCCTGTAACTCCCTGGTTAACTCATCCCTACCTATCCACACCACCCCCTCCCCAGGTCCCTTCTCCTGTAATTGCAAGAAATGCAACACCAGTCCCTATATTTCCTCCCTCGACTCCGTCCTTTCAGGTGAGGGAGAGGTTCACTTGCACCATCTCCAACTTCATCTACTGTATCCGCTGTTCCGCTCCCCCACCCTAGATCCCAGAGTAGTTTCACTGTCCTCCTGATTAATTTTGTATGCCTCGTTGTCAGCTTCCCCTTGGTCAACAACGAACCATTCTACATTTCTTTGATCATCGTATGCTTTGATCTGTCGTTTTCACATCTTACCATTCCATATCTCTAGTTTCCCTTCTCCATGACTCTCAGTTTGAAGTAGGGTCTGGTCACACATTCCTTCTCCCCAGAGATGCTGCCTGTCCTGCTGGGTTACTCCAACATTTTGCGTTTATCTCCTTTGAACTTCATTTACCAATTATTTGCCCTTACTGCAAGGATATTAAATCAATTAATCAATCAAAGACTTAATTGTCATTCAAAAATATACCAACAAATGCAAGTCTGAACGAAATTTTGTTGCATCTGGCTCACCGCGCAACATAAAGTAACAAAAGGATAAAATAGATAAAAAGACAAAAAGATAAAATAGATAATAGTGGCGGGACATAATATGAAATTCAAGAGTCTGATGACTTGGGGGAAGAAGCTGTTGCAAAACCTGGCCGCTCTGCTCTTTATACTGCGATACCTTTTGCCCGAGGGCAGCAGAGTGAACAGTCCATGATGGAGATGTGTGGGGTCTTTTATAATGCTGTTGGCCTTGGACAAGCAACGTTTGCTCGCAATGTTCCCGATTGAAGGAAGAGAAGTCCCGATCATTGTTTCAGCTGTCCTCACCACTCTCTGCACGGACTTCCAGTCGGAGGCTTTGCAGTCCCCAAACCAGACAGAGATGCAGCTGGTCAAAATGCTCTCTATGGTGCACCTGTAGAAAGTGGTGAGGACGGGATGGGGGAGGAGGGTGTTCCCCCTCCTACGGTAGTGAGCTTTTGCATTTTTCAGCTTGAAATTGTGCAATCTGGTGCATACTGTAGCGAGTCTTTTAACTTACACTTGAATGCAACATTTATGCTTTAAATTGGATTAGGTATGAATAAGATTAGGCTAAATTACATTCCTAATTACATTCCACAATAGAGCCAGGCTCTGATGCCACATATTCAATCATATCTGATCAACAGGTGCAGCACATGAATGACTATATTCATGTATGGAAAGCAGATTTATATTCATGCTGTTATGTATATATATAGAGAAAACTCAGAGAGACGAAGCAAAAGTCGGACTTCCATCACTGTTCTGCACAAATAAATCAATCAACCTTGTTCAAGAAGGAACTGCAGATGCTGGAGAATCGAAGGTAGACAAAATTGCTGGAGAAACTCAGCGTGTCTGACAGCATCTATGGAGCGAAGGAAATAGGCAACGTTTCGGGCCGAAACCCTTCTTCAGACAGTTTCAACCTTACCCTTTGAATATAGAAACAAGCCGAAAATAATGCCATATATTCAATCATATATGGTTCAATGAAATTAAGATATATATGTAAAAATATATATGGAAACAGGCCCTTCCGCCCACCAAGTCCACACCGACCAGCAATCAATCAACCTAACCAATTCCATCCATCACGCCAGGGACAATTTACAGAAGCCAATTAACCTACAAACCTGCACTTCTTTCGGATATGGGAGAAACTGGAATATCCATGTGGTAGTAAGGCAGCAACTCAACTGCTGCACCAACATGCCACCCCATTAAATTATTTTTCTGTAATATATTTATTACTAGACTAAGTGGGACCCGTTGGGTCCCAGCTTCACACGGGAAGGCTGGTCCCCCAATGCAATATTCCACCTCTCCACCAATTCCAATATTGCTGGCCAGTGGGGGTGTGGGGGGCTTTCTGGAGTGCTAGTATGTATGTTGTGGGTCAAAGGGACTGGTTTCCAGAGGGCTAGTATGGACATTGTGGGCAGAATGGATTCTTGGGCTGGCAGCTCAGTCACTCAGGCCAGGCAGCTCAGTCATTCTGGCCAGGCAGCTCAGTAGAACCAATAGAGACACCTTTTTGCAAGCTTTTTAGAACCAATAGAGACACTTTTTGCAAGCATTTTAGAACCAATAGACACACCTTTTGCAAGCATTTTAGAACCAATAGACACACTTTTTGCAAGCATTTTAGAACCAATAGACACACCTTTTGCAAGCATTTTAGAACCAATAGACACACTTTTTGCAAGCATTTTAGAACCAATAGACACACATTTTGCAAGCATTTTAGAACCAATAGACACACATTTTGCAAGCATTTTAGAACCAATAGACACACTTTTTACAAGCATTTTAGAACCAATAGGCACACATTTTGCAAGCATTTTAGAACCAATAGACACACATTTTGCAAGCATTTTAGAAGCAATAGAGACACTCTTTCTGCAAACATTTTAGAATCAATAGAGACTCCCTTTCTGCAACCATTTTAGAACCAATAAATACACTATTTCTGCAACCATTTTAGAACCAATAGATACTTCTTGCAGAGTGGATAAGGGAGAACCTGTGGATGTGTTATATCTGTACTTTCAGAAGGCTTTCAACAAGGTCCCACATAAGAGATTAGTATACAAACTTAAAGCACACGGTATTGGGGGTTCAGTATTGATGTGGATAGAGAACTGGCTGGCAGACAGGAAGCAAAGAGTAGGAGTAAACGGGTCATTTTCAGAATGGCAGGCAGTGGCTAGTGGGGTACCGCAAGGCTCAGTGCTGGGACCCCAGCTATTTACAATATATATTAATGATCTGGATGAGGGAATTGAATGCAACATCTCCAAGTTTGCGGATGACACGAAGCTGGGGGGCAGTGTTAGCTGTGAGGAGGATGCTGGGATGCTGCAAGGTGACTTGGATAGGTTGGGCGAGTGGGCAAATGCATGGCAGATGCAGTATAATGTGGATAAATGTGAGGTTATCCACTTTGGTGGCAAAAACAGGAGGGTAGATTATTATCTGAATGGTGGCGATTAGGAAAAGGGGAGATGCAATTAGACCTGGGTGTCATGGTACGCCAGTCATTGAAAGTAGGCATGCAGGTGAAGCAGGCTGTGAAGAAAGCGAATGGTATGTTGGCATTCATAGCAAAAGGATTTGAGTATAGGTGGAGGGAGGTTCTACTGCAGTTGTACGTCGTGGTCAACTGCACGACGTACAACTGCAGTAGAACCGCAGGGTCGTGGTGAGGCCACACCTGGAGTATTGCGTACAGTTTTGGTCTCCTAATCTGAGGAAAGACATTCTTGCCATAGAGGGGGTACAGAGAAGATTCACCAGACTGATTCCTGGGATGGCAGGACTTCCATATGAAGAAAGACTGGATAGACTTGGCTTGAACTCGCTGGAATTTAGGAGATTGAGGGGAGATCTTATAGAGGCTTACAAAATTCTTAAGGGGGTTGGACAGGCTAGATGCAGGAAGATTGTTCCCGATGTTGGGGAACTCCAGAACAAGGGGTCAGAGTTTAAGGATAAGGGGGAAGTCTTTTAGGACCGAGATGAGAAGATCTTTTTTCACACAGAGAGTGGTGAGTCTGTGGAATTCTCTGCCACAGAAGGTAGTTGAGGCCAGTTCATTGGCTATATTTAAGAGGGAGCTAGATGTGGCCCTTGTGGCTAATGGGATCAGGGGGTATGGAGAGAAGGCAGGTACAGGATACTGAGTTGGATGATCAGCCATGATCATATTGAATGGCGGTGCAAGCTCGAAGGGCCGAATGGCCTACTCCTGCACATATTTTCTTTGATTCTATGATTCTATTTTGGAACCAATAGAGACACTTTTTGCAAGCATTTATAGAACCACATTAAGGGCACTCACAGTTGAGTAGACATGCGTTCAGTGCTATTCAGAGCTCAGAGAGACGTGACCCTCTGGCTTCCTCCATCTTGCAGAGACTGAGTGAGGCACACCACTTCCTGGTTTTATAGTCCCTCCCCCTCCCTTCAGCAGGGGCAGCAGACAGAATGGCGATTTAAGAAAACCCATTAATATCTCTCTGATTTTTCATCGATGGAAAATAATCCTCTGGTCCAGGAAGGCGGAGGGGGGCTCTGAGCGAGTTGGCCAAAAATGATGGCCATAGATGGCGGCGTTCTCTTGGAAATCACACCACAGTGAGCCAAAAGCGGTCAAGATCAGACTTTTAGTAATATAGATAGATGGTGTCACGTGAATAAAGATGAACACATGATTCTGATTTCTGCCCTTAGTTGGATAACACACATGTCCAGTCATTGTTTTTTTTTGGCTGGTTTTCAACCTCTTCAGGCTGACGTTCTCGACTCGAAACATCACCCATTCTTTCTCTCCAGAGATGCTGCCTGTCCTGCTGAGTTTTTCTAGGTTTTAGTGTCTATCTTCAGTTCAGCATCGGCAATTCCTTCCTACACTATTTGTTAAGCAAAACTGGTCCTATTCTCATTATATAATTTTGTGATCAGCATGAGAGCATGATAATTTTTTGAAATGCGTGAGTCTCACACTCAATGCGTGAGAGTTGGCAGCCCTGCAAATAATGCAAACATTTTATGTAAGTTCCAATTGTTTGGACAAAAATCACTTATTACTGCTTTATAACAGTTAAGTTACTTTAAGACCATTTCAGAAATTATGGCAGTCAACAAAAAATCAACTAACAAATTAAAGCAAACTAAAAAAAAAACATGTTCCCTTTCCTGACTCTACCTCATAAGTACTTTAATGCTGTTAACAGAGCAAAGGGATATTAATCTCAAGAATCAAAATGGGGAAAGTGAGGGCAATTTTGCTTAAATGGTCATTCTAAGCCTATTCAGATCTGCATAGAGTTAGAGTTATACAACATGTACATGGCTGGCCCAATTTGTCCATAATGATCAAGTAGGAATTCTGCGTGCCCAGGGACTGGCTGCCGCTCCCAGATCAGCTCACGTTCCAGGGACTGCCTGCAGTTCTCAGCTCGGCTCGCCTACCCCGACCCCGCAAAAACGAATTGAAAAAACAACGCGGTTTTTCGGGTTACAGGCCAGATTCGGCCCGTGTGCTGTAGGTTGCTGAACGCTGTCCTAGATGTTTGGCCTCATTGTGGTCCCCCCCATGTTTTACAACCAATTCACCTGGTTAGTTCTATCTGCGGCTGCTTCATATTGTCGGCGGCTGCACATCCAACCAAGAAAGAAGAGAAGAGAAGAGATGCAACGTCACTCACAGCCGCCAACTGACGCGCTTCCCCAGACTGCACAGATCGCTGTGATGTAGCGCAAAAGAGACACATTGTGCAGAGACTGAAGACAGCATGAGAATTCTGTCATCAGCGTGAGAATTGGCTGAAATGCGTGACTCTCATGCTCAAAGCGTGAGAGTTGGCAGCCCTGTCTAAGGCCAGGATGTGACAACAGACACACAGGGAGACAGACACACACACACGGAGACAGACAGACACACACATGGGGAGACACACACACACACACACAGGGAGACATACACACACAAGGAGACAGACACACAAGCACACACACACACACCTTTCCTTCCCCCTCCCTCCCTCCATCCTCCCCTTCCTCCCTCCTGCCCCCATCCCTCCCTCTTTGCTCCCCCTCCCACCCTCTTTCCTCCCACTCCCTTTCTCCCCTTTCTCCTTTCCTTCCTTCATCCTCTTTCTACCTTCCTTCCCCTTGTCTCTCTTTGCCTCCATTGCTCCATTTTTTTCTTTCCCTCTCTCTCTCTCTCTCTCTCTCCCTCTCTCTTTCCCCCCTTCCGCTCTCTCACCGGCCGCCCAATGGGGAGTCTGGCGGGCACGGTGTTGCGTGGATTGGCGGCGCTGGCGCTGGCGCTGCCGTGTGTTGAAGGGCAGGAGGGAGGGAGGGAGGGAGCGAGGCTGCAGCGGCGGCCGGCAGCGCAGCGCTCGTAGCTGGCACACAGAGGTGCTGACACCCGACGGCTGCACATCTGACCAAGAGAGAAGAGACGCGACATGGCTCACAGCCGTCAACCAACGCGCTTCCCAGACCGCTCAGATCGCTGTCATGTGGCGCAAAGAGACAAACTGTGCAGCAAAGATTGTATAGACCTGCTATAGGATCCTTGCTGTGCAGGGACTGAAGACAGCGTGAAAATTCCGTCATAAGCGTGAGGGCGTGAGAATTTGCTGAAATGAGTGAGTCTCACACTCAAAGTGTGAGAGTTGGCAGCCCTGTACATACTGAAAACAGAACAATGAAATTCTTACTCGCAGCAGCAAAACTGGTCCGTAAACACCGTACTCATTGATAACACAATAAATAAAAGAAAGTTCAATTAATTTATAAAAGCCCCAATATGTGCAAAACAAAAGTCCATTCCCTCGTGCAACCAAGACAGTTTGAAGTTTAGTTGGTGTTTGTAGTGCACCATTGAACCATGGTCCCATTAAGCCCATCCAACATCACCGTTCATTGGCAGCCTCTACATACCACCACAGGTTCAAGGGCAGAGGGGAGGGCTTTGTAGCAGGCGCCCGACACAGCAACGTTGTCATTTCAGGGTCTCTCCCTAAATATAATGCTATAATGACCCCATTCAGTGCAAAATGTATTACCAGTTTCTTTCTGGGGAAGAGCTGCACAGTGCCACAGTGGTAGAATTGCTGCCAGACAGCACCAGAGACCCGGGTTCAATCCTGACTACGGGCGCTGTCAGTACAGAGTTTGTACGTTCTTCCTGTGACTGTGTGTTTTCATTATCTTTCCGACAACTGATGTTAATCTAACGTGGCATTGGGGAAAATGCTGGGTTGACATTCACGGTCGGGTGAACTCATGTGATAAGGTTTATTTAGAGTGAATGGCGATAGTGACAAGAATGTCGGGGTCCACATTGGGAGGCGTTCCCTTGTTGTCCGTGTGCATGTGAGGAGTTGCCGCCAATCTCAGGCTTGTCCCGGCAGCTCCCTCTTACCTGGAGATCACTCGCTGGTGGTATCAGGCTTGGCCTGGCAGCTCAGTCTCGGCCTTGAAGAGTAGACACTGGCGGTCTCAGGCTTCCCCCCAACAACTCAGACTTGACCTCGAAAAGGGGGCACAGACGGTCTTGGGCTTCTCCCCGCAGTTCTCTCTTGCCTTGATAGGAGATACTGGCTGTCACAGGCTTGTCCGTGAAGAGGAGGCGCTGGCTGTATAGAGTTTGTCCCCGTGGCTGGGGCTTGGCCTCAAAAGAAACGCTGGCAGTCTCAGGCGTCCTGGTGGTGCAGTCTTTGCACTCCACGTGTGGTATAGTCCCTTGTTGTTTGTGGGCAGATGTCCAGGAGGCACTGGGAGTCTTGAAATTGCTCTGGCCGCTCAGTCTTGGCCTCAAAGGAGATGCTGGCTGTCTAGAGCTTTTCACAGCATCTTCCTCCAAGCCTGCAAAAGGGAAGCACAGCTAATAGGGGAGTCAGTCTCTCGGCCGCTCTTGTTTTCCCCTCGGTCTCCCCTTCTCAACCCTGGCTGGATCTGTCTTGGTTTTTGAAGAGGATCGTGATACGGTGTAGGTGGGTCAATCCATTAACAGCTAATTGGCCACAGTCTTTGGTTTTGGAAGGTTAGAGCATAGAACAGTGCAGCACAGGAACAGGCACTTATCCTACAATGTCTGTGCCAAACAGGATGCCAAGACCAACTCTTATCTGCCTGCACATACACCTCCATTCCCTGCATAGCCATGTGCCTATCCAAAATTCTCAAATGAACCTATCGTATCTGCCAACCACCACTCCCGGCAGCACGCTCCAGGCACTCTCCACTATCTGTAGAAAGAAACTTGCCCCGAACATCTCCTTTATATTTTGCCCCTCTCACCATAAAGCTATGCCCAGCACATCTACTGCAGAGTACATATTGTAACGGGCATTACAGACTGCAAAACATACTATGCTACACATCTCCAACAGAGCATAGAGATTTCTGAAGAAATCTGTGGTGGGAAACATTGCAATGATTTACGACAAAGTATTTTGAGCATGAGCTAGATATTTTCTTTCACTTGCAGATATACTGCACCTGTAAACCATTTTGTCCAGAAAACAGTCATTGTAAAGGACAACAATTCCATGGAGAAAACAAGTTGTTTCACAATGTGGGGGTCTGTGGAAATGCTAATAGTGTTATTTCTGACTTTTCCTTTGAGGATTTGATGTAATATTATGGTGAAATGAATATAATATGAGGAAAAACATAATCAACAACAGCTTTAGAAGAAGTAAAAAACTATCGCTTTATATTTTTAGCTTTGAAATGCAATTACATAGATACAGCACATTTAACAATACAATCTTTAAGAGGTTCAGACCTTATTCTTATTTCGTTTTTGGAACAAAATTTTAAATATTCTGAAAATATAGGAAAAAGGTAGAAAAGAGTACAAGAATAATCAACAAACAAACTATTTTTTCACTTGCTTCCTTTTCTTCCCCTCTCTTCGTTGTGCCCCACTTGGACTCGCACCTATTTCAGCCTCTCCCCCTCCCCTTCCAACTATATTCCTTCCTCTGGCTTCACAATTCGTACTTCGTCTATCCGTTTCTCAAACTTCTAGTTTTTTCTAATTTCTGGTCTTTGTCCAACCACCTGCCTATCAAAAACATCCTCACGTATAGCCTCCTAACACTTGCCAGGCCTTGTCCTGCCCCACTTCTCTTCCACCTTTCTACCTCTCCATCACAATCAGTTTGAAGAATCAATCTTGACCCAAAATGTCACCTATCCCTGTCACTACAGATGCTGGTTTACAAAGAAAGACACTGCTAGAGTATACGGAATGAGCTGCCAGTGGAGAGACTGGTATGATAGCAATATTTACAAGACATTTAGACAGGTACATGGACGTGTGCATGTTTGATGGGGCATCTTAATCTGCATAGGCAAGTTGGGCAAAGGGCCTGTTTCCATGCTGTATAAGATCGTAAGACATAGGAGCAGAATTACGCCATTTGGCCCATCGAGTCCACTCCGTCATTCGATCATGGATTATCTATTTCACCATCTCAACCCCATTCTCCTTTCTCCCCGTAACCTTTGATACCCTCACTAATCAAGAACCTATCAATCTCCGCTATAAAAATATTGAATGACTTGGCCTCCATAGCCATCTGTGGTAATGAGTTCCACAGATTTACCACCCTCTGGCTAAAGGAATTCCTCCTCATCTCTGTTCTAAAAGCACAACCTTTTATTCTGAGGCTGCGCTGGAGTAATTCAGCGGAGCAGGCAAAGTCTCTGGAGCACATGAATAGGTGACGTTGCAACTTGGGACCCTGTTTTCAGATTCAATTTGGAGAGGGTGTAGTGGAGGCTTACCAGACTGCTGCCTGGATTAGGTGAAAGGCATGGATAGGGTAGACAGTCAGAACCTTTTGCTGGGAGGAAATGTCCGACACTAGAGGGCATAGCTATAAGGTGAGAGGGGGAAATTTTGATGGAGATGTGCGGGGCCTGGAACGCATTGTCACGGACTTTTAGATATGCACATGGAAGTGCAAGGAAATGTTCCTGTGCTGTACTGTTCTACGCATTATGTACCGTATTTCCCGGCAATGAAGACGGACCCCCAATTAAGTTGCTAAATTTTGAGAAAAGCATGGCGGAACAGGATCAGGTTTTGGTTTAGTCCTGGGTCGGCAACATCGCCTGCGTGCCTCGGGACTGGCTTCAGTTCCAAGATCCCTCACGTCCCCAGGACTAGCTGCAGTTCCCAGGTGGCCTGCGAGCCACGTGACTGGCTGTAGCGCCCAGCTCGCCTGCCCCAGGACTAGTAGAGAGAGAGAGAGAGAGAGAGAGAGCGAGCGAGTCGGGATGGAGCAGCCAGCCCTCCGCCCAGTAGCTACCCGCCAACCACCACCTCCACCGGTTACACCTGTGCCGTAGGACACCGTGGTTGGCTGGCTGGCTGGCTGGCTTGCGGGCCGGCCGAAGGCAGTGAGGTGGCAGTGGGTTCCACTGTCCAGTCCTGGCGGCCGCTCGCAACCACCCGAGCTACTTCCCTTCCCGGCCACAATGCGGTGGCTCCGCGCCCGGCTCGCCGCGGCAACTGTGAGTGAGTGAGTTGCTGGCATTATCCACGACCCCCTCCTTCTCAATGCTCCTGCCCGTGCTGACCCGGGCCAGACTCTCCACACGTTGTGAAACAAACTCTCCCCCCCTCACCATTGGCAATGAACGATTCAGATGTCCTGAGGCCCTGTTCCAGCCATCTTTCTAGGGTATGGAATCTTGTGGCATCCATTTTACTTGTTTTTCCCTCTGTCCTTTTACAGCCGCTTCCCATCAGCTGCCAGCAATGAGGGATAGACTTGGCTATCCCTCTGTACAGCAACATCGTTCTTGATGTTGCTGTTCTGAGGGATAACAAAGTCTATCTTGGCTAAGAACCTCACCTTCGGCCTCCAAGACGCAGGTAAAGTTTCGTGCATATTTTTGGGTAAAAAATAGCGTCTTCATTGCTGGGAAATACGGTAAGTACTTAATACTAACTCATAAGCTATGAAACGCAATGTTGTTGAAACATGATGCACTCAGCGTCTTTCTGTGACCAGCTCTGAACCTAGACTTTGTCGATGTATTCTCAAAATCCCACATCGCACTGATGCAGCATTTCAGCCAACCTCCAGAACTTTACAGAAACACACTTGAGAATGTTGCACAAACACCCACTCTCTCAAATAACTTTGAGATTTTTCTTCAACCAAAATTTCTAGAGAAATATCAAGAGTCATGAGTGTTTAATTGTCATGTGTACTGACAATGGAACAATGAAATTCTTACTAGGAGCAGCTTTACAGGATTGTAAACACAATAACACACATAGAACATAGAACGACACAGCATTGGAAAAGGCCCTTTGGCCCACAATGTTTGTGCCGGACATGATGCCAAGTTCTTCTTCTTCTTCTTTCGCGTGGCGTGCACAGCCTAAAGTTGTTGGACAACTTGATGCCAAGTTAAACTGATCCCTCTGCCTATGCATCCATCCCTGTCACTTCCATGTGCCTATCTAAAAGCTTCTTAAATGTCACCATCGTAGCCTCCACCGGCAATATGTTCCAGGCCCCCACTACTCCCAGTGTAAAAAAACTTGCCATGCACATCTTTGTTAAACTTTCCCCCTCTCACCTCATATCTATGCGCTCTGGTGTTAGACACTTCTACCCTGGGAAAAAGGTTATGACTGGCTACCCTTTCTGTGCCTCTCATAATTTTACTTCGACCAAGTCTCTCCTCATCATCTGATGTTTCAGAGAACACACACGTAGAACATAGAACAGTACAGCACTGAAATACGTCCTTCGGCTCACAATGTTTGTGCTGAACTGATCTCAGCTGCCTGAAGATGATCCATATCCCATTATATCCACACATAACATGAAATAAATAACAATCAACAACTGTAATAATAATTTGTTTCCCATGTGATAAATACCATTTATAATATTAAATAAACAAGGGATGGGAGTTGAAGATTGTAATTTCTGTTTAAGTGACATTTTCCATTTGTCAGCAGTCGACAGGGGAGTTTGTATTGTACCAAGTTGATGCAAAGTATCTCATAAACCAAAACATTGAAAACAACGTTTGGATAGGCATATGGAAATGCAGGAAATGGAGGGATATGGATTATGTGCAGGTAGATACTGTAAGAGATGGTCGTGGCATTATGCTCCGCATTGATATTGTGGGACGAAAAGGTCTGTTCTTGCGGTGTACTGTTCCATATTCTATGTTCAAACTACAAAAGAAAAACAACAACCTTTCCCTCAATGTCAGCAAGACAAAGGAGATTGTGATCAACCTCAGGAAGCGAAGCGGTACACATAACCCGGTATACATTAGCAATGTTACAAAATTTTGAGATTTAAAAAATCAAGTCTGCAATTTATCCCATCAGATAAAGCATAAAAAGAAGTTTAATTTGACACCTAATTTACTTTCATATCTTCAGTATTAAGAAAGTTATGGCCATTTTCATACTCGGAAATTAGCATCTTGCTTCCCATTGCCTTTCAATTGACTTAACTCAAAAGCTGTGATCTGGAAAAGTTAAATGTCCATAACATTCTTAAAAATTAAGAGAACTCAATGAAATTTTCAGTTATTATAGATTGAAGCATTCTGAAACAAATATTAAACAATCTTACTTGGATTACCTGAAATTAAAGCATATATTTAGTTAGTTATCTAATTGTAGCTAATTACAAAATTCAATGAGAAGATCTAAACATCTATCAATTTCTTAAGAAAAGATAAACTTTTTTAAAATTGCCTAAGTGTCCAAATAACATTCACACAATAATCCACAATATAACATAATTTTTAAATCTTATTTTCATGAATTTCTGGGCCAAATGGAAGGAATTTAGTGTTTTATGCCTGTAAATTAATGGCCATTTAAATCAACTAGCGAGTGGGTTTTAGCGGAATGCGGTGGATTGGAACGTTGCGGTTAGCGATGAAGTCGGGGGGAAAAATACTGGGGGTTCATACATTTTTTGGGGAACCCATTTCGCAACATAAAAATATTATTAATGCCTCCCGAAAAACCAACTTTTAATATAAAAATAAAGTATTTACCTTTTTTTCTTCCCTACGCAAAATGCTTCCGGTTGTCTGCGGTCACGGCTTTTGAAGGTGATTTTTAAATTACTCTAGTGAATAAATAATCTAGAGTAATTTAAAAATACCTTCATTGATGAATTGTCGGAGCGATTTTTCTTCAGCAACCAAATCGCCCGACATTCATCGATTATCCAGGCCTGTGGAAAAACGGCACTTTAAGCCCGCCCCCCCTCTGCAAGGCGTGAAAGTCGCGCACACGGGGAGCGGCAGAAGTGCAGCGCCGGTAAAGGTAAGTTTTGCAACATACCTATATACATTGATGGCGCCAAAGTAGAGATGGTTGAAAGCTTCAAGTTCTTAGGAATAAATATAACCAGCAATTTGTCTCAGACCAGCTATATTGAAGCAATGGCCAAGAAAGCACACCTCTACTTCTATAGGATGTCCCCTACAACTCTCACCCAATTTCTGCAGAAATGCCATTGAAAGCATTTTATCAGGATGTATCGCAGCATGGTTTAGGAACAGCTCCATCCAAGACTGCAAAAAATTGCAGAAAGTTGTGGATGTAGCTCAGACCATTGTGCAAACCAACCTCCCTTCCATTGACTCCATCTACACATCGCGCTGCCTCAGCAAGGCTAACAGCATAATCAAGGATGAGTCTCACCCCAGTCACTCCCTCTTATCCCCTCTCCCATCAGGCAAGAGGGACAGAAATTTGAAAATGTATGCCTCCAGATTCAGGGACAGTTTTTTCCCAGCTGTTATTAGGCAAGTGAACCATCCTATCACCAACCCGAGAGCAGTCCTGACCTACCATCTACCTCATTGGAGACCTTCGGATTATCTTTAATCGTACTTTATTACTCTAAACATTATTCCCCTGTATCCTGTATCTGTACACTGTGGACGGCTCGATTGTAATCATGTATAGCCTTCCTGCTGACTGGATAGCATGCAACAAAAAAGCTTTTTCACTGTACACGTGACAAAGGTAAACTAAACTAAACGGTGGTGTTTAGAGCACTGTTTTATGTTAGATTTTAGCAAGCATAGATGACAGAACTTCTTAAATAGAAAATTAGCTTTTATTATGAATTAGTTGATGACTTTGAACAAATGGAAACACAGAAACTGAATGTTAATTATTTCCCATTGTTTTGCCAGACAGAAGGCAATTTTGCCTGCAAAATGAATGTAGGCAGCAACGCTGGCATGCAAGATATCAGCAGCAGCAAAAGCTTAGAAATTTGGCACCAGCAAATTTCCATTACTAAGCCCAAGCTTCCTATTCATTAAATAACTGAGATAGCAAGCCATTGGAATGTGCTAAAAATAATAAAATGCCACCATGTGCTCCTGATCTCTTTAAGTGGATAGAAAAATACCTGACTGACGGAAAGTAGCTCACCCTTAACTAAAGAATGGCTGTATGGACTAATTGGTGAGTTAGAATGCAATGTTGCTTATTTATTCACTGATATATCACAATCTATTGTCAGTGTAATGTAATACATTTTCCAAATTAAAGAACTATCAAGCAGTATGAAATTCTACCTCTCAGTTATGGAGCTAAGTGATTCAGAATGGACTACAGCTGTACTAAACAGTTGTCAAAGTTATTTTAAGGTTCAACTATAGGTAGCTCTGTTATAACGCGACAGGTTATTGAAACCCAGCGTTATAGAAAATATTATGAGAAAACCAATTGTGTCAATGGGGGAAGTGGGGTAGGGACGGAGCGATATAAACTCATAATAACCAAGGTATTTTTCCCAACAGGATTTTCAATTACAAAAATCTTTTTAAATAGAACATATCACGCGCGCCGCACGATTGGCAGCCCCGCCAACAGTCTGTTTATTTTTTCATCTTTTTTTTATTTTTAGTGCATTTTAAAAGTCTGTGTAAAGGTTCTCCAGTTTGTTTTATGTGGGGGGAGTGGGAGGTTGTTCGAGGGAAACTTTTTTTCAGTTTCTTACCTTGCCGGAGATGCGATTGTTTTCCGGGTCGCATCTCCGGTAGCTCTGCGGCCTAACATCGATGGAGCTGGAGGCCTCCTCGAACCGACTTTGAGCCCCACCGCGGGGCGTGAACTTGACATCGGAGTCGACCCCTTGCCTGGGATCACTCCAACCGCGGCCCGCGGACTTTACATCGAGAGCTCGCAGACGGCGGAGAGGCTAGTCGGGAGCTCCAACGATGCAGAGGCTCGACCAGCCCCGACGTGGGGTCCGATCGCCCGGCACGGGGAGCTGACATCCCCCCGATGCAGGAGCTGATCGCCCTGATGCGGAGGGCCCAAACGCCGCCGGCTATGGGAGTCAAGATCGTCCTGTCAATGGAGGGCTCGAGGCCCCCGACCACGGGAGAGCAAAGAAGGGAAGAGATTTGAACTTTTCTTTCAGCTTCCATCACAGTGTGGAATGCGGAGGAGTCACTATGGTGGATGTTTATGTTAAAATGTATTTTATGTGTTCCGTTGCTTTTTATTTGTATGACAGACCTGGCAAATGAAATTCCTCGTATGTTGCAAAACATACTTGGCTAATTCAATTCAATGCAATTCAACTTTAATGTCATTGCACAGATACAAGTATGGGTACAACGAAATGCAGTTTAGCGTCAGTTCGTAGTGATAGCAATGTAGAAAATAAATACAGAATGCAGACAATGTGGACGGAGAGACTGGAGAAATCTATCGGCGGGACTCCAAGTTCAGCAGTGTGATGGTGTGTTGTAGAAGCTGTTCCTCATCCTACTGGTGCGGGACCTGAGGCTCCTGTACCACCTCCCTGATGGTAGGAGGGCAAACAGTCCATGGTTAGGGTGTGAGGGGTCTTTGATGATCTTCCCGGCCCGTTTCAGACACCGTTTTCGGTGGAGGGCATCCATGGCAGGGAGCGGGGCACCGATGATGTACTGGGCGGTTTTCACCACCCGTTGTAGTGCCTTCCTATCTGCCACGGTGCAACTGCTGTACCGTACCATAAAGCAGGTGGTCAGGATGCTTTCGATGGTACAGCGGTAAAAGTTGGTCAGGATCTGGGGGGACAGGTGGGCTTTTTTGAGCCTCCTCAGGAAGTAAAGGCAATGCTACGCCTTTTTGATCAGCTTGGAGGCGTTGAGGGACCAGGACAGATCCTCCGAGGTGTACCCCGAGGAATTTGTAGTTGGAGACCCGCTCCACCTCCGTCCCGTTTATATGGATGGGGGTGTGTCTGCCCCCTCTGTTCTTCCTAAAGTCAACAATGATTTCCTTCGTCTTCTGGGAGTTGAGGACGAGGTTATTGTTGGCACACCAGGTAGTCAGGTGCTGGACCTCCTCCCTGTAGGCTGACTCGTCGTTGTCACTGATCAGTCCTACCACCGTGGTGTCGTTGGCAAATTTTATGATGGCGTTGGAGCCATACTTAGGGATGCAGTCATGGGTGAAGAGGGAGTAGAGGAGAGGGCTGAGCACACAGCCCTGTGGCACGCCAGTGTTCAGTGTTATAGCGGAGGAGGTGAGGTTGTTGACCCTAACAGACTGTGGTCTGTTAGTGAGGAAATCCAGTGTCCAATTGCAGAGGGAGGTGGAGATGCCAAGACCGCTGAGTTTGGTGATCAAGCTAGCGGGTATGACAGTGTTAAAGGCGGAGCTGAAGTCAATGAACAGCAGCCTGATGTAGGTGTTGTTGCTGTCCAGGTGGGTCAGGGCAGAGTGTAGGGCCGCCAATATGGCGTCCTCTGTAGACCTGTTTGTCCGGTAGGCAAACTGATGGGGATCCAGTGTGGGGGGGAGGCTGGCTTTGAGGTGAGCCAAGATCAGCTGCTCAAAGCACTTGGCGATGACAGGGGTGAGTGCCACTGGCCGGAAGTCGTTGAGACTCCCTGTCGCTGATTGTTTGGGCACTGGCACAATGGTAGATGTCTTGAGGCAAGTGGGGACAACACCCTGGGCCAGCGACAGATTGAAAATGTCAGTGAGGTCCAGGGATAATTGTCCAGCTCATGCCCTGAGCACCCGCCCGGGGATGCCATCGGGGCCGGCAGCTTTGTGCTCATTCACCTTGTTCAGTGCGTCTTGTACAGCAGAGGTGGAGAGACTGAGGGGTTGTTCATTCGGGGGTGGAGCAACTTTGATGGCTGATGTTTTCTTGTCCCGGTGAAAGCGAGCATAGAAATGGTTTAGCTTATCAGGAAGGGAGGCATTGTCTGGGGGGGGGGGGGTGTTGACTTTATGATAATCGGCAATGGATTTGATTCCTTGCCACATGCGCCTGAGGTCATAGTTGTTTCGGAAATGCTCCTCGATCCGCTGTTTGTGATTGAGTTTAGCATTCCTAATTCCCTTTTTCAGATTGGCCCTGGATGAGCTGTATCCCTCAGCATCGCAAGATTTAAAAGCGGCGTCTCGAGCCTTCAACAGGAGCCTGACCTCCCTGCTCATCCACGGCTTCTGGTTAGGGAAAATCTTTATCTCTTTGTGGGTAGTGACGTTGTCAGTGCAGAATTTTATCTAGTCCAGAACGGTTGAGGTGTATGAGTTGATGTCCACATGGGAGTTAAAGGTGGCCTGGGTGGCAAACAGACTCCAGTCTGTTTGCTGAAACTGTTCCTGTAAAACAGAGACAGCCCCCTCAGGCTCCCTCTAATAAAGTATTATTGTGATTGTGATTGTGATCAGCAGACGAACTGTCTTTTCGGCCCACTATGTCCGACCCGAACATGACGCCAGGACTAAATTTTAAAGCACCTGCACACAATCCATAGTCTTCCACCCCTGCATATCCGTGTGTCTATCCAAAAGTTTCCTAAATCATATCTGCCTCAATCACCACACCCGGCAGTGCGTTCCAGGCACTCACCACCCTCTGTGTAAAAAACCTTCCCCAAACATCTTTAATTTTTGCTCATCTCACCCTACACCTCTGATGTTTGATTTTTCCACCTTGGAAAAAAGGTTCTGCCCTCTCTCTGCCTCTCATAATTGTATATACTTCTATCAGGTCTTCCCCACAATCTCCAGTGCTCTAGAGAAACCAATTCAAACCTGTCCAACCCCACCCGTAGCTAATACCACCTAATCCAGGCATCATTCCGGCAACCCTCCTCTGCACCCTTTCCAAAGCCTCCTCATCCTTCCTGCAATGGGGTGATCAAAACTGCACTCAATACTCCAAATGTGGCCTAACCAAACTCCTGTGATTCCATTGATACTATCTAATTCTCTTCTTAAATATAGAAACCACATTAGCTACTCTCCAGTCCTCTGGTACCGCGCCTGCAGCAGGATACTCCATGGTGAACCTGTATCCAACCAAATACTGCAAAACTGTGATAGATGTTGTACACAAAGACAATACATAACCACGACAGTGGGTGTTAAATCTGCATTCAAGAAATGCTTGGAATTTCCCTGTGCATTTTCGTGGCTAACTATCCTGGCAATGCACCAGGATAGATGACGATTAACATCTATCCTGGTGCTTTGCCAGCATAGATTTTAGTGGCCATCTATCCTCTAGGCTAGATTCTCTCAGGATAACCTGATTGCTTCAAGGAGGCCAGGAGCATCTTTAGTTTCGTTCAGAGATACAGCATGAAACAAGCCCTTTGGCCCACCAAGTCCACACCAACCAGTGATCCCCCAATACACTAGCACTATCCTACAAACTAGGAACAATTTACAATCAATTTACCGAAGCCAATTAACTGACAAACCTATACGTCTTTGGATTGTCGGAAGAAACCGGAGAACCCGGGGAAAACCCGCGCGGTCATGGGGAGAACGTACAATTTCCATACAGCCAGCACCCGTAGTCATGATCGAACCTGGATCTCTGGCGCTGTAAGGGAGCAACGCTACTGCTGTGCAACCGCGCCACCCCATCATTATGGGAACAAATATTAGATTTGTGGAATGAGCTGCACGTAAACTAAAATGATTGAACATGGAACAATACAGCACAATAACAGGCCCTTCGGCCCGCAATGTCTGTGACAAACATGGTATAATGAGAGCTGACGCGCAATGCAGAAACAGATCAGGTTTGGGGGGGAGTGGGGGGGAATCAAAATCCAGGGCAAATCCACGAACTCTGGTATAGGACTCATTAATTTATACACTTCTACCATTCAATGAGACCACAGCTGATATGTGGCCTAACTCCACATACCAATATTCACCACATGCCTTGTGACTTTTGGTTATCAGAAACTAATAGACTTACAATCAACAAGTGACCTAGCATCAATGAGCAATTTAGTTTAGTGCAGAGATACAGCATCAAAACAGGCCCTTCGGCCGACCAGGTCCATGCTGACCATCGATCAACTATACACACTAGTTCCATGTTATTCCACTTTCTCAACCACTCTCTACACACTAGAGGGGTGGAAGATTGCAACCCTCACGTGTTTCGACAAATGCAATCAACCCGGCGTGCACAATCAAATAAGATCAAATAGAACAAGTTGTCCTACAACTTTCAGCTGTGCACGCCATACGCAAGAAGAAGACACTAGAGGACAATTTACAGAGGCCAATAAACCAACCAACCCACATCTCTTTGGGATGTGGGAGGAAACTGGAGCACCCAGAAAAAAACCCACATGGTCACAGGGAGAATGTTCAAACTCCACACAGACAGCACCTGAGATCAGGATGGAACCAGGGCCTCTGTACCAGCTGCGTCTCTGTAGTTAGCAGTAATGGAGCGTAAAGTTGCACAGAACATGAAGCTTGTGCAATATCTAGATCATCAAATGTGAACAGTGAGGGCAGGAATAAATCTGGCATTAAAAAATGGGAGAATATTTGACAAGAACTAAAAAAAATAAATTAGATTTACAATGATCCACTTTGGATTGCCAGTTCTCCACCGTTCTTTTGGAATTGTCAGGAACTTAACATTATTCTCTAAGATAACACTGCAAGTGATTTAAGGATAAAAGTCGAAGGCCAATAAATAATTGATTTTTTAAGACTATTTTATTTCAACTTGTTTAGTTATAAAAATGCTGGAGACGGGGCCAAGTGTTTCATCTCCATTCAACAACCACATTGCATCTTAGTGAGCAAAAGGATTCAGTGTTGCGGGGAGGTGATACATCACATTAATATATTTGCGTATATCACCAAAGGAACTGCAGATGCTGGTTTAAACCGAAGATAGACACTAAATGCTGGAGAAACTCAGCGGGACAGGCAGCATCTCTGGGGAGAAGGAATGGGTTTCGAGTTGACACACTTCTTCAGACGAAGGGACTCGACCTAAAACGTCACCCTTTCCTCAGACAAAGGATCTCAACACAAAACGTCACCCATTCCTTCTCTCCAGAGATGCTCCCTGTCCCGCTGAATTACTTCAGCATTTTGTGTCTATCCACAAAAATGTATTTAATGAGTGAACATAGACACAAAATGCTGGTCAGGCCGCATTTGGAGTATTGTGAGCAATTTTGGGCCCCGTGTATGAGGACGGATGTGCTGGCTCTGGAGAGGGTCCAGAGAAGATTTACGAGAATGATCCCAGGAATGAATGAGATGAGTGTTTGACAGCACTGGGCTCACAGGAATTTACAAGGATGAGGGGACACCTCATTGAAACTTACCGAATAGTGAAAGGCCTGGGTAGCGTGATGTGGAGCGGATGTTTCCACCAGTCGGAGGTCCAGGACCAGTGGTCATAGCCTCAGAACTAAAGGACGTTCCTTTAGGAAGGAAATGAGGAGAAATTGGCTGGTGAATCTATGGAATTCATTACCACAGAAGGCTGTGTTGGACAAGTCAATGGGTATTTTAAAGGCATTAACGTTTTAAGATAGATTTTTGATTAATACGGGTGTCAGGGGTTAGTGGGAGAAGGCAGGAGAATGGGGTTAGGAGGGAGAGGTGGATCAGCCATGATTAAATGGCGGGGTATGTTTGATGGGCAGAATGGCCTAATTCTGCTCCTGTCACTATTTCGGGTCCTGATTTGTTCTGGCCTTTCCTGCCTCGAGTTCCCTCGCCCCATCCCCTTCGCCCTCCTTCCCCTACTATTTTTCAATCTGAAGAAGGGTTTCAACCTGAAACGTCATCTATTCCTTTTCTGCAGAGATTCTGAATTATTCCAGCATTTTGCTTCTATCTTAGATATAAACCAGCATCTGCAGTGACTCGCAATGCTAACTCAGTGTCTCTGGACATGAACACAGTCTGAACCTGTTTTTTTTATACTCTCTGTTTTTCATTTAAGTTTTTCTGCATATTTGATACTGTTTTTGAACAACTGTTCTATATTCTAAAAATGCAGACATTTTTAAAGTTCTTACTTTTCATTGCAGTAGATGGCAGCACAGAGCTGAAGAGGATGCATGAACTGTAGTAGAAACCTTATAAATGAACAGTAACTAATTAACTCTCGCCTAACTCCCCCCCCCCCCCCCCCCCCCCTCCCCTGCCCTTCCCTCCCATGCCCCACCTGGGCTCCCACCTATTTCTCTCCTTTATCCCTCCTGCTACTTTCCTCCCTCTGGCTTCCCAATCCATAACTCTTTAAACCTGTCCACACGTTATGTTCTAATCTCTGGCCTTTGTTCCAGCCACCTGCTTATCAAAAAAAAACATCTTGTATCTGTTGACCTATTGCCTGTCACTCTCTCCTTTTCCAGTTCTCTTCTCCACCCACCCCCCCCCCAATCCCAATCAGTCTGAAGGGTGTCGAACCAAAATGTCACCCATTCATGTTCTCGAGAGATGCTGCCTGACTTGTGCTGCCTATATCAGCGTTTGACCTGACCGGTTCATGCAAGCCACGTGATATAATTACTTGCATTAATTGGTTAGGTCTAATCTCAAGTGCCAATCTTATTCCATAATGTATAATTGCACCACATTAAATGAAAATGTAGATTATTTAAAATAAATCAGAAGTTTCATTTAGAAAATTGAAAACTACTGAAATCACTGAAAGTCTAGCGCTGAACTATTTAGACTGGGGGCATTATTTTTGACTTTGCACGATTATTGCTTATTTGTCTTTGTATATATATATAAAGTTTAGAGTATAAATATACTGACCTTTTTTTGTTACCATGAGTTTTTCAGAGTACTATGTTTACATATCTGTTGTGCTGCAACAAGTAAGAATTTCATGATACAGTTTCAGGATATATGACAATAAACTCTTTTGACTCTTGCATCTGGGTTTGTAAACAACTGGCGCTGCTACACACAGACCAAAAGGGTCATAACATTAAAACCTTGGGAAAAACAGATGCTCTATGCTATCATCGTCTACGATGCCACCACCATATTTACAACTCCATCACCAAATTAGGTTCTAATAATGTGCACTCCCTCATCTGGGAATCAATGTAATCAGCCCTTATAACAGAGTCAAAGAGTCAAACAATGTGGAAACAGGCCTTTTGGCCTAACTTGCCCACTCTGACCAACATGTCGTATCTATGCTAGTCACACCTGCCTGCGTTTGGCCCTTATCCCTGTAAACCTGTCCTATCCATGTACCTGTCTGTTTCTTAAATGGTGCGATAGTACTGATCTCAACTATCTCCACCGGCAGCTCGTTCCATACACCCACCACCCTTTGTGTGAAAAAGTTACCCCTCAGGTTCCTATTAAACCTTCAACCTGTGTCCTCTGGTTCTTGATTCCCCTACTCTGAGCAAGAGACTCTGTGCATCTACCCGATCTATTCCTCTCATGATTTTGTACTTCACTTTAAGATCACACTTCATCCTTCTGCGCTCCAAAGCATAGAGTCCTAGCCTGCTCAATCTCTCCCTATAGCTCAGGCCCTTGAGTCCTGGCAACATCCTCGTAAATCGGTGAGACCAAGCACAGGATCGGCGATCATTTTGCTGAACACTCCGCTCAGTATCTGATCTCCCGGAGGCTCAGCACTTCAACTCCTCCCATTCCCAATCTGACCTTTCTGGCCTGGGCCTCCTCCATTGTCAGAGTGAGGCCCAGCGCAAATTGGAAAAACAGCACCTCATATTTCGCTTGGGTAGTTTACACCCCAGCGGTATGAACATTGACTTCTCTAACTTCAGATAACCCTTGCTTTCTCTCTCCATCCCTTTCCCAGTTCTGCCACTAGTCTTACTGTCTCCGATTACATTTTTTTACTTTGTTCCGCCCCCCTGCCATCAGTCTGAAGAAAGGTCTCGACCCAAAACGTC
Source organism: Raja brachyura (assembly GCA_963514005.1). The sequence goes on along the minus strand of OY740788.1, from coordinate 66,237,667 downwards.
GCCCATTCCTTCTCTCCAGAGATGCTGCCTGTCCCACTGAGCTACTCCAGAATTTCGTGTCTATCCTCGTAAATCTTCTCTGCACCTTTTCCAGTTTGACAACAGAGTTGTTGCCAATTCTCCTAAGGCAAGTATACCGTTCTTTTAGATTGATTCCCAGATGAGGGAGTTGTCCCATGAAGACAGGTTGAGAAGGGTAGTTTGTACCATTGAAGATGCAGCGACATTGAACAGCTGTGTCTGGGCGAGCTGCCTCTGGCCTCGCCACCCGCACTGCCCGCCAAGCGCAGATGGTTCGGCCTTCAGCAATAGGGAACTTTCACAACCGCTCGGCATCCTGGGTAAGATGGGCCGCCATCATTTCCCGGTGCTCAGATTCCCATGGCTTAGAGCTTGGATCAAGTTGTCCAACAACTTTAGGCTGTGCATGCCACACAAAAGAAGAAGATCTTGGATATGGGATTACTTAGGTCAAGTTTGGCTTGGATCTATATTCTATCGAAACATTTGGATCCTGCTAAGGCCGGTGCACACCATTACTTTACCCAGAACAAATTCACTATGCCAATGAATGTCGGACTCTAAGCTACGCACTCACCCGGGATGGGAGGCTTACGTTGAAGTATTGATTTCAAGCTTGACTGCTTCAACAGTATACTTATTTTTCACAAATAAGCTCAATCTAACCATGTTTTTACTAAAAGACGAATTTGTACCAATTTGCTCATGTTTAGGAAAAGTATAGGGGAGGGGGGGTTCTACTGTTCAGTGAATGGAGAACGATACTAAAATCATCTCCGAAACTCTTTATCCTTCTTCTGAAACAACTTCACACGGCAATTATTTCATAGATTTATTTTATGCAGGTAAAGAAAACACCACAACAGAAAGAAGCTTAAGCACATTTTGTTCCTTTAATTCATTACATACAAGAGTTGATCAGCAAAAGAGTTTTTTAGCATCAGATATCATTCCATTCATTCACAGCTGTCCTCACTTAGTGTAATCTGATCAGAATTCAGAGATATACTTTCTATTCCTAACAAGCAAATGGTTCAGGAACTTGGCATGTATCAGCTACAGAGTTGATCACCTAGTACTTTTCGTGCCATCACTTCTCCGCATAACATAATGCTCAGGTCCTTGGTGATGAAGTTTGTTTTGGAATTTCTCGATCATCTTCTCCAAAACACCGACTGTGATGAAATACAATTTCATGTTTCCATATATGAATCGTAGCAGGACGTTGGCAAGAACGCTGCCTACTTCTAGGAATTTCCTCTTACAAATTCCACAATTAAATAATAATACACCAGCAGCTGGCAATTTGTTGATGAAGTACAGGTCTTAGGAGATACACTTATAAGATATCTCTGTGTTGACAAGCCATGTGTCACAGAGAAAACGTTATATGGACTAGATAGCACAGAAAGGTATAGAAGTTCAGCCAATGAGTTAACACTTTAACTCCCCCTCCCATTCCCATGCTGACCTTTCTGTCCTGGGCCTCCTCCACTGTCAGAGTGAGGCCCAGCACAAATTGTAGGAACAGCACTTCATATTTCAGTCTGAAGAAGGGACTCGATCAGAAACATCAGCCAATCCTATCTCTGAGTTACTCCACCATTTTTGTGTCTGTCTTCAGTGATTTGTAAACTTCCCCGTCAAGATTCAGAAGATGACAAGACATTGGTGCGGTGTTTGGCCATTCAGCTCATCGAATCTGCTCTGCAATTCGATCATGGTTGTTTTTTCCTCTCAACCCCATTCTTCTGCCCTCTCAACATAACCATTGATGCCTTTACTAATCAATGACCTATCGAGCTCTGCTTTAAACAGACCCAATGACTTGGCCTCCACCACCGTATGTGGAGATGAATTACACAGATTTGCCACCCTCTGGCTAAGGAAATTCCCCCTATTATTCATTCTAAGGGTACATCCTTTTATTCTGAAGCTGTACATTCTGGTCCGAGAATGGGTGATTGATGGTCAGCTTCGACTCTGTGGGCATGTTTCTGTGCTGTATCTCCAAACTAAAACTAATTCTAATTGCTTGAGCCATTGAAGAGAGCTATGTATGCCCCTGACCTCAACATAATTACAAATGAGCCTCAGCAAAATTGTCAATTGAAATTGAAGAGGAAACACTCTGCCAGCTGGAGTGATAGACAGCACAAAGGGAGATAGTTGGATCATAACAATCACAACCATAGAACACAGAACAGTACAGCACAGGAAACAGGCCTTCGGCCCACAAGCTCCATGCCCAACACAATGCCAAGATAAACTATGTAGGAAAAAACTGCAGATGCTGGTTTAAATCGAAGGTAGACACAAAATGCTGGAGTAACTCAGCGGGACAGGCAGCATCTCTGAAGAGAAGGAATGAGTGACGTTTCGGGTCGAGACTCTTCTTCAGACAAGATAAACTAATCTCCTTTGCCTGTACCTGATCCATATCCCTCCATTCCCTGCATATCGATGTACCTATCTAAAGCCTCTTAAATGCCTCATTCTCACACCCACCAAGAGCTCCTCCAATTAGTTTCTTATGCCCAACCACCTATGCCTACTTTAAGGCTCGTGCTCCAACAGTAGTGTAGATGTGGGGATGTTTTATGATGGAAGGGAAAAAAATTCCCTTCGCAATTCCACTGACAGCGTGACAACCCATATCTTCATGCAGCAGGACCTGGACAACATTCAGACATAGGTTAAAAAGTGGTAGCATTCTCATTTTGGCTATGATAAAAAAATAACACCCCACTGTCAGACACTCCACTAACATCACCATAACCTGTTTACCCACCTTTTTCAGTTTTAACTGCATAAATTATTTTTCAGGAAAGCCTTTCACAAGCTCCAAAGTGCTTTCCAGCTAAAGAGCTACCTTTGATGGAGAGCCATTGTTCATTTGGACAGGTTGATGGATTGGGAGACGGGATATTGGGGGAGTGGTGGGGGGGGGAACATGGGCCAGGCATGGGCAGATGGGACTAGCTTAGATGGAGCATCTTGGTCGGCATGGATGAGTTGGGCCGAAAGGCCTGTTTTCATACAGTATGACTCCAACTATAACATCTCTTTTTTGTAAACCTTTTATACTCATCCACAAATTGAAATTGAAAATCTTTATTATCATTTTCCTGAGTACTTACATACCCAGAGGAAACGAAAAAACGTTGCTCAACCAGTGTCTATTCAGTGTGCGGTAAAAAATAAATAGAAATAAAAATACATATGTCATCATGAGTTCCAATCGGCAGCGGCACGACAATGGCTCTGCTTCAGTGTGTCCAGGTTGGTGGTTGGTGCGCGATACTTTGGCAGGGGGCACAGTCCATTTATCAGTCTTATAGCCTGCGGGAAGAAGCTGAGGAGCATCCTGCTGGTTTTGCAGCTGATGCTCCTGTACCTCTTCCCAGATGGCAGGATGGAGAATATGTGATGCGATGGGTGGTAGGGGTCTTTGATGATGGAGATGGCTCTGTTGATACATCTCTTCCTGTATATGTCCAGCAGGAAAGGGAGTGGAGCACCAATAATCCTGCTGGCGGTCTTCACAATCCCGTCTAGTTGGTGCCGTTCGTACTCTTTGCAGCTCCCGAACCAGGAAGTGATGCCGTAGGTTAATGTGCTCTCGATTGTCCCCCTATAAAAAATTCATAGGTGTGCAGTGGGGAGACCTGCTTTCCGTAGTCTTCGGAGAGGGTGTAGTCGCTGCTGGGCTCTCTTGACCAGTGCTGTGGTGTTGGTCGTGGACGTCAGGTCATCTGACAGGTGGAGTCCTAGGAACTTCACACTGCTGACCCGTTCCACATCAGCTCCATCGATTGTGTCAAAAGTAGAGCTGAAGTCTATGAAGAGGATCCTGGCATAAGTATTTTTCCGATCAAGGTGTGGCAGTACGAGGTTCAGTGTTGTTGAGACTGCGTCCTCTGTGGATTGATTGGCTCTGTAGGCGAACTGCAGTGGGTCTAGGTCGGCAGGTAGGCTATTTTTGATATGCTGCATAACCAGTCGCTCAAAACACTTCATTACTATGGGTGTTAGAGCCACTGGTCGAAAGTCATTATGGCAGGCTGGGTTTGGTTTCTTCGGGACAGGAACGATGGTGGCACTCTTAAGACAGTTGGGCACTACTGCCTGGCTGAGTGAGGTGTTAAAAATGTCTGTGAAGACATCTTTTAGTTGCTCGGCGCAGTCTCTTAGAACGCATCCAGGAATGTTGTCCGGCCCTGCGGCTTTGCGTGGGTTGATGCTGGCAAAGGCCTTTTTAACTCCGGCTGCAGACAGCCTGAGCGACTGGTCACTGGGAGATGGCAGTAGTGCACATGTCTGGGTGCTGTTTTTAACCTCAAACTGTGCGTAGAACTTGTTCAGTTCATCTGGTAGAGAGGGGTCATTTCGGCATATCCGCAGTGGGGGGGGGGGGCTTGTAGTCAGTGATGGTATGAAATCCCTGCCACAAGCGATGTGTGTCTTTGTCATTTGTGAAGTGGCTATTAAGTTTTTGTCCATACAGCCTCTTCGCTTCCCTGATCCCCCAGGATAGGTTACTCCTTGCCAGTTTGTATGCTGCGTTGTCTCCAGATTTAAATGCAGCATTCCGGATTCTCAGTAGGGAACACACCTCCCCAGTTAGCCAAGGTTTCTGATGGGCACGCCTCCTGACGGTTTTTACCACCATTACATCCTCGATGCATTTATTGATGTATCTGATGACGGATTCTGTGTATTCTTGGAGGTTGATGCCACTGTCATCTGTTGCTGCCTCTCTGAAGATGGCCCACTGTGTGGTTTCGAAACAGTCCTGTAGTGCCTCGGTAGCTCCCTGTGGCCATGTTCTGACTTCTTTGACCGTTGGCCTGTCCTGTTTCACCCTGGGTCTGTATGCAGGTGTGAGCATAGCCGCTAGGTGGTCAGAGTTGCCGATATGGGGGAGGGGGGCTGCTTTATATGCATCTTTAATGTTTAAGGGCCCAACTATGACTTCGCCAACAAAAAACATCTAATCACTTACTCTGAACATTCAATGGAATTATTATTGTTATATTCCACATCAATATTCAGGAGTTAGGTATGGGAGTGAAGCTTGAAAACATGTGGCTACAACAGTGTACACAACTCAGGCATATAAGGGATCCTTCTCCACCTGCCTGGATGCCTGCAGTCCCAGCAACACTGGAAATACTAATGAATATACAAGAGAAAACTACCCATTTAGTTTTGTTTAGAGATTTCGGCATTGAAACTGGCCCTTACACCCAGAGTCCATTCCTGCCACTGATTACCCACTCACACTAATTCATTGTTATTCCATTTTCTCATCCACTCTGCACACTAGGGGCATTTTTTACAGAAGTCAATGAACCTACAAAGCCTGCACATCTTTTGGATGTGAGAGGAAACCGGAGCACCCGGGGAAAATCCATGCAGGTCACAGGGAGAATGTGCAAACTCCACTCAGACAACACTTGAAGTCAAGATCGAACCCTGGTCTCTGGCACTGCAAGGCAACAGCTCTACCAGTTGTGACGCTGTACCACATTAGCTAGAACACTAATATTTAAGTGTGTGCCAACTACAACCTTCACTTCTGTAGGTCAAAGCTTCAAAAATGCTGCTGAAATCCCCAGTTTCTACAGTCTTGGAGCATGAGGGTAGCAGGTACGTGGAAATGTCACCACCATCATATTTCCCTCAATGTTACATCATTCCAGCTGAAAGTAAAATCTTGATCCTTCATTCTTACCAAATTGAAATCGCGGAACTCTCTGCCTTTACAGACTTGTGGGCCATCTTTTACATGGGCTAAATTAATTAAAGACACTCACACCAATTCTCAAGGTCACCATGGTATGGTTAAATAGGTCACATTTTGTGTTGTGACCATTTTTCAGATTGAAGCTACCAGACCTGAAACATCACCGATCCATGCTCTCCAGAGATGCTGCCTGACCCGCTAAATCACTCAAGCGTTTGTGTTTTTTTTTGATAAACCAGCACCTGCAGAATGCAGAGTAACATTCTACTACTCACCTACAGATAGGAGACATTTTCAGTGATTTAAAAAAAAATGTGGAAAAGTACCTACTGATAGTGGTACTGCTGCTGCATTATAGCGGCAGAGACCTGGGTTCAATCCTGACGATGGGTTCTGTCTGTATGGAGTTTGTACGTTTTCCCCGTGACCTGCATGGGCTTTCTCTGGGAATTTGGGTTTCCTCCCACACTCCAAAGGCATACTGGTTTGTAGGTTAATTGGCTTTGGTAAAATTGTAAATTGTCCGTTGTGTGCGTAGAATAGTGCTGGTGTGTGGGGATCGCTGGTCGGTGCGGAATTTGTGGGCCGAAGGGCCTATTCCCACACTGTATCTCTAAAGTACAGCACGATACAGGCACAGGGATTTTGGCCCACCTGATTTACGGCAACTAATCTAACTAGTCCCATCTGCTTGCACAATGCACATGGTCTATATCCCTATATTCTTGCGCCTGTCGAGACATTACTGTCATATCTGCTTCTACTGCCTCTCTCAGCTGTGCATTGTTACTACCTGCCAATCTATGTGTAAAAGACTTGCACATTAACTCGACAGGAATTGCATTAATACAGCTCAAAGTAGGTTGATCAGTAAAAATAAAAAAATTTAATTAATTGTCCTCTGATGCCGAGGACATGGAACAGTACAGCACAGGAACTGGCCATTCAACCCACATGTCAATGCCAACTACGATGTCAGGTTAAACTAATCTCTTCTTCCTGCACAAGATTCGTATCCTTCCATTCTTTGGATATCTATATGCCTATCTAAAACCATTTAAAACTTATTCTTATTGTATCTGTTTCCACCACCACCCTCGGGAGCACATTCCAGCAGGCACCCACCACTCTGGCCCTGCACATTTTCTTTAAACTTTTCCCCACTAACCTTGAAGACAATCGGTGCAGGAGTAAGCCATTCGGCCTTTTGAGCCAGCATGAGTAGAAAGCTATGCCTTCTACTCATTGACATTTTCACCCTGGGGGAAAAAGTTATGACTATCTACCCTATTTCTCATAATTTTATATACTTCTCTCAGGTCTTGCCTGAAACTCCAATGTCCAAGTTGTCCAACCTCTCCTTATAGCTAATACATTCTAATCCATGCAGCAATCTGGTCAACATCTTCTGCACCTTCTCCAAAGGCTCCATATCATTTCTGTAATGGGGTGACTTAATCTTTGAAAATTGCCCTTATTCTGTAGGTGAATGGAAGAATCTGAGATAAGTTACAGAGATCAAGAATCATCTAGTTTTAAAACAGGCTTTTTGGCCCAACTCATCCATGGTAACTAAGATGCCCATTTAAACAAGTCCCATTTGCCCACATCCCTCTAAACCTTTCCTGCGAAGGAGATTGCCTTCGACTGGCTGTAAGTAAATAGTGACCCCACTTCACTGGCTTCGACCAAACGGAACCTATTTTTAGTCAAGGCCGGTTTTGAATTTGTTGAAATAATCGCAGGAACATAGAAGAAGCCTCGACTACACGGAAACCACTTTCGACTATTAGGGAGAGTGACCAAAACCTCCGGGAACCTCACGGAAACCTTGGTCTCCAGAGGTTTCCGTTCAGGTTTCCAAAGTGGGACAGGAGCTTTAGTATACAGTAAATAGGTGGTCAATGGTTGGTGTGAATTCAGTAGGGCAAAGAGTTTATTTCCATGCTGTGCTCCCTATCACTGTATACAGTGAAACATATAATAACATGAAGTGGAAACAAAGGAAGTGTAGATGCTGGTTTACACAAAGGACACAAAGTGCTGGAATAACTCAATTCAAGATGCATTCAAGAGAGTTAGATATAGCTCTTAGGACTAACAAAATCAAGGGATATGGGGAGAAAGCAGGAACAGGATACTGATTCTTGACGATCAGCCATGATCGTATTGATTGGTGGTGCCGGCTCAAAGGGCCGAAGGGCTTACTCCTGCACCTATTTTCTATGTTTCTAACTCAATGGGTCAAGCAGCATCTCTGGAGGACATGAATAGGTAACGTTTCGGGTCGGGACCCTTCTTCAGACTTCAGTCTCTTCAAAGATTGCTTCAAATCAAAGCGACTGGAGTCTGAAGAAGGGTCGAGACCTGAAACATCACCTTTCCATGTTCTCCAGAAAACCTACCAAGTTAATCCAGCACTCTCTGTCCTTTCATATAATTGCATTGGTGGATCAGGTTTTGATCCTGAATCATGAAGCTAGATACAAAATATTGTGAAAAGCATGAATGTGTACTGTTTTGGTCACCTCAAGTTTAACAATGCCTGACCTTATGTACAGTTCAGCTGTTTCCATGCTTACTGTGATGGAATTATGAGTGCAAAATAAAAACTTAATTGCTAACCTCTCACATTCGTATAACATCTCACTGAGCTGAGCTGCTTGCCCCAGGAGACAGTGAAATAATTTAAACTGGTGCGCTTGGATGAGTTACTTATCAGCTCGACACACTGGAGCTCTTCAGAAATGCGAATGGCTTTGTCGTGCATAGATGTACTTCCAGGACCTGACCCCACAGAAGGCGGTGAAGCTTTTCCAGGCATCACCGTGCATGGTCTTCTACCTGGTGTGCATGTATTGATGCTTTAGGAGGCTGGATGACAGCGTGAACACCTTGTTGCATACCTCACATTTGAATGGTTTCGCGCCTGTGTGGATGCGCTGGTGCCTGGTCAGGGAGGAGGAGTCAATGAAGCACTTGGCGCAGACGTCGCATTTGAACGGCTTCTCGCCTGTGTGGATGCGCTGGTGCTTCAGAAGGCTGGAGGACACGGTGAAGGTCTTGTCGCAGACCTCGCACTTGAAGGGTTTCTCCCCCGTGTGGATACGCCGGTGCTTCAGGAGGTTGGACGACTGCGTGAAAGTCTTGCCGCACATCTCACACTTGAAGGGCTTCATGCCCGTGTGGATGTGCTGGTGCGAGGCGAGGGAGGAGAAGGAGACAAAGCGCTTCTGGCACAGGTCACACTGGAAGGGCTTCTCCCCAGTGTGAACCCGCTGGTGGTTGGTCAGGTGGGTGAACTGGATGAAGCCCTTCAGGCAGATGGTGCATTGGTATGGCTTCTCGTCGGTGTGCGTGAGATGGTGGATCAGCAGCTGCGACGACCTGCTGTAGCCCTTGCCGCACTCGGTGCACTTGAATGGCTTCTCGCCAGTGTGGATATGCTGGTGCGTCCTAAGGGAGGAGGATTCGGTGAAGCGCTTCTGACACACGTCGCATTTGAATGGCTTCTCCCCCGTGTGGATGCGCTGGTGTTGCAGGAGGCTGGAGGAAACCGAGAAGGCCCTTCCGCACACCTCGCACTTAAAGGGCCGCTCGCCCGTGTGTATGCGGTGGTGCTTCAGCAGGCTGGACAAGTGCATGAAGATCTTATCGCACACCTTGCATTTCAATGGGTTGTCGTCCCTGTGGGTCTGCTTATGAGCAGTAAAGGAGGATAGTTCTTCGAAGGTCTTTCCACAGTGAGGACATCTAAATTGTTCCTTCCCGGCACAATCTATGGCCAAGTTCACACCACCTTCACCAATTGAAGGACTTTGCATCTCCTCTAGTGAACAACCTACAGGAGTTGCATCTTCCAAAATGCCCCTTCTGATGAAGTTCTCTGCACTGCTGAATGGGTTAAGGTCGGATGATGTAGCATCAGTGTGCTGACCATTTAAATGTATTGAATATGGTTTATCTTCCCGAGTGCTTTCAGTGTAACTTAGGGCAGTCATCGATGTCATAATTCCCGAGTTAATACCATACAATTGATGTTCAGGGAATGACTTTGTTCTGACTGTGGCATCCATTCTCACCCTCTGCTCTGTGCAATATGATCCTCCTGGAAAACAAAATCATTTTGTTTACTCCCAGTTTCCTATAAGGTGTTGATTTCTTTTTAGGATATGTTCTATAGAAACAGTCTGCAGGCCAAGCATAGACACAGAGTGCTGGAGTAACTCAGCGGGTCAAGTAACATCTCCGGAGACACAGCACTTTGTGTCCATCTTTGGTATAAACTAGTATCTGTGGTTCTTTGTTTTTATATGCAGGGCAAGCAAATGGCATATATCCTTTCCTCAGCATCATCCTCACAGCCATATATCCTACAGCAATCATCTCAGAATAATCAAAAGCTGAACAATTTGATTATTTTCTTACATCCTTTAAGAAATACTGCATTTAAAAAATACTAGGATTTCCAACCTGCCTTGCCGAACAAGATTTGCACCAAAGCTTTCCCACCCATTATACTCCAACATCTTGGAAAACAAAGCGCTGGAGTAACTCAGCAGATCAGGCAGCATTTGCGGAACAAACAAAAGGTTGGGACCCTTCTAGAAGACCCGACCTAAAACGTTGCCTATCCACTCCTTCCACAGATGCTGCCTAACCCAATCCAGAACTTTGTTTTACTCGGGATCTCAGCATCTGCAGTTCCTGTCTCTCTGTACTCCAACCTTGTCCATTTCATATTAAAATCAGCTCATTGGCAAGTTGCATTATTTTTTTTAAACAAGCCTGGATCTCTGAATGGATGTTGAGTACAAAGTCAGAATAACAATCTTTTTTTCTTGTAGAAACAAGGAACTGCAGATGCTGGTTTGCAGACATAGAGACAAAGTGCTGGAGTAATTCAACAGGTTAGGCAGCATCTCTGGGGAACATGGATAGATGACATTTCAAGTCGGGTCCCTTCTTCTCTCTGACTGAATGCATCATATCAGCGCATCGTGATCTGATTATTGTATATTTAAGGCTCAGTGTAACAATTGAAGACCATTAATCACATTGTCTCCATTTACTTCACACTGATGCTGAACACATCATATAACCACAGTCTGACTATTGTATATTAAGATCTCACTTTAACAATCGCTGATGCCTTCTATTACTTTTGTAAAATTTGATTTTTTTTTTAGCTTTGCACTTCTTAAGCTCCATCATTCAATGTCTCTCACCTCAGGTCTTTTTGTTTTGAAGTATCTGAGCTTTCTATTCCTAACATTAGCAATGTTACAAAATTTTGAGATTTAAAAAAATTATCCCATCAGATAAAGCATAAAAAGGTTTAATTTGACACCTAATTCACTTTCATATATTCAGTATTAAAAAATGTTTGGCCATTTTCATACTCGGAAATTAGCATCTTGTTCCCTATTGCTTTTGCATTGATCAAGGACAGTCAATAGCCCATAACCTTCTTAAAAATTAAGAAAACTGAATGACATTTTCAGTTATTATAGATTGAAGCATTCTGAAACAAATATGAAACAATCTTACTTGGATGCCCTGAAATTAAAGCATATAATTAGTTAGTTACCTAATTGTAGCTAATTACAAAATTCAATTACTAGATCTAAAGATCGATCCATTTCTTAAGAAGAGGTTAACATTTTAAAAAAGCCTAAGTGTCCAAATAACATTCACACAAGAATTCACAATATAACATGATTTTTAAATCTAATTGTCATGAATATATAGGCCAAATGGAAGGACTTTAGTGTTTAATTCCCGTAAATTAATGGCCATATAAATCATCTTGCGAGTGGGTTTTTGTGGAACGCGATCAATTGGAACGTTGCGGTTGCAGTGAATTTAAACACCATATCGCAGGAAAATACTGCCGGTTCGTATGGGTCCTAAGTCACCTTTTCGCAACGTGAAATTTTGATTAAAGGCATCCTAAGAAGCAAGTTTATATGGAAAAATAAATGGTGTAACTTGCCTTGTCTCCTACATGAGATCCGTCCCCGTTGTCGGCTTTGATGGCATTAGAAGATGATTTTAATTTTACTCCCGCTTTTAATTTTTCCAGCGCTAATTTTAATAAACTTAATAAAACGGCATTCGAAGCGATTTTTCTTCAGCAACTAAAAAGCCTGTTCAAAATTGAATAGTCTGAAGAAAAAACGCATTTTAAACCCGCCCCACTCTCAAAGGCGCCAAAGTCGCTCACACGGCCAGTGGCAGAACTGCAGCGCCGCTGAAGGTAAGTTTTGTAACATACCTACTTACATTGGCTTCCTTCTTTGTTCTCTGCTTCTTACTTGTACTCCATAGCTGCTAGCCCCCTTGAAAAACCTCCACTCCCTGACTGAATAATTAATACATCAAGTTTCATTCCTGGCTTCTTGCAACTAGCTTTTTCAGTTGACTTCTAATCCTGGCTATTTCCAGTTAACCCAAGAAGTGATAAGCTACTTATATTATCTGATTTCCTCTCGGTCTTTCAGACTGCCTATACATTGGTACAAATGTTTATTGTGAGATGCAAGTAACACTTCTTATTTCCAGCAGAATTGTCCTGCCGTCTGAAATTTTAATAACATACTAAATATTATTTGGGGGGGCAGAGCGGGGGGAGGGGGGGGAGAGGAAAGGGGGGAGAGAGGAAGCAGGGAGGGAAGACGTGTAGTCGAGATAGTTGTGGGAATCTCTCGTTTCCCTTATCTCTAACCAGTCTGAAGAAGGGTCTCGACCTGTAACGTCAACCATTCCTTCTCTCGAGAGATGCTGCCTGTCCCGCTGAGTTACTCCAGCTTTTTATGTCTATCTTATTCATGATGACCAATTTGGTATACTGGGTTGTTCCCATTTGCATGCAATTGGCCCCTATACTTCAAAACCCTTCTATCTTAGAAATAAAGAAGTAGACTATTTTCTAAATGGGGTAAGAATCCAGAAATCGGAGGTGCAAAGGGACTTGGGAGTGCGGGTTCAGGATTCCCAAAAGGTTAAGGGCCTGTCCCACTTGGGCGACCTAATCCGCGAGTTCTGGCGAGTTTGCCCTCGACATACTCGCAGCATGGTCGACAGGAGGTCCTAAGAAGTCTTCGTAACTCTCCGTCATGCTCGAGAGTGATCTCCACGTACTCGAGGCCTCAGCTAGGTCGCGGCAAGTGGGACAGCCCTTAACTTTTTGGGAATTTTAAAAAATATGTTAAAAAATGCCCGCGAGTAAAAAAAGGTCGCCGTGCAAAAAAATCGATACTTTTTTTACTCGTAGGTTTAGTCGTAGTAGGTCGTAGTAGGTCGGCATGTTAGTCGTGGGTATTCGGGGGTAGTCGAAGGTAGTCGTAGATAGTCTTCATCGTAGTCGAAGGGAGGTCAAAGGAGATCGAAGGAGGTAGTCTTCACTCTCCACTATTTGGTGTCCAATTTTCCCGAAGTTAATCGTAGTTAGCCGCAGCTAGTCTTCAACATAGTCATTTTTCATTTTCATTTTTCAGGTCTTCTACATAATTGAAGAGGTCTTCAACATGTCATTTTTTTAAACTCTTCTAAGCTCGCCAATTAGGTCGCCCAAGTGGAACAGCCCCTTTAATCTGCAAGTCGAATCGGTAGTAATGAAAGCAAACTCAATGCAAGCATTTATTACAAGAGGGCTCGTATACAAAAACAAGAATGTAATGTTGCGGCTCTATAAGGCGATGGTAAGGTCGCATTTGGAATATTGTGAGCAAATTTGGGCACCATATGGATGCGCTGGCTCTGGTGAGGATCCAGAGGAGCTTTACAAGAATGATCCCAGGAGTGAGTATGTTAACCTATGATGAGCGTTTGTCGGCACTGGGCCTGTACTCGTTGGAGTTTAGAAGAATGGGGTTAGGAGGGAGAGATAGGCAGAGTAGATTTGATGGGCCGAATGGCCTAATTCTATTCCTATTCCTTACAACCTGTCCAAATGTATTTTAAAAGTCACAATTGTTTCTGCTTCTATAGATTCCTCTGGCAGCTTGTTCCTGATACAGAATACCCTCACAGTAGAAACATTTCCCCCCCAGAGGTCTCCCTTAAATCTGTCTCCTCTCCTTTAAGCCCATACCCTTTAGTTTTAGAATGATTTACGCTAGACTGTGAGCATCCACCTTATCCATGATCTTGTATACCTAAGGTCACCCCTCAGCCTCCAATGCTCAAAAGAAAAAAAATCCCATCTCCCTATAACTCAAGCCTGCAAACCCTAGTAACATCCTGATGAATCGCTTCTGCACCTTTCCAGCTTGATGAAATCTATATAATTAAGTCTCATCTTGACCACTTCCTGTCTGCGCTGTATATTGATTTTAGAAAAAACACTACTCTGTGTCGCTGTGATTCTTGGCCATCTTACTCACAGTCCTCCTCCGCTGAGCCAGCCCCGAGGAATTTTCCCAAAAATAAAAAAATTAGCAGTGTTTAAAATACCTTGAGATCAGCTGATTGGTCCTCTCGCCTGTCAATCACCCCGATGGAGGTAACGCCCCTTCCGGGATGGCGGGGCAAGACTATAAACCCCGGATGCCTGGACACGAGTCAGTCACTCTGCAAGATCGCGAGGGAGAAGCCACGATTGTCATTCTAAGCTACGAATCAACTGAACTGTGAGTCAGCAATGTAATAAATGATTTGTTAGCCCTTAATGACCATGCCATGAGTTGTTTGGCCTACTGCCCTGCCTGTGCTTGAAAGTGCAATGCTTAATTTGAAATGAAATAAAATGACAATGCCATGAGTTGTTTGGCCTGGGGAGAAGCGGAATATTGCATTGGGGGACCAGCCCTCCCGTGTGAAGCTGGTCTAGTCCTTCCTATAGCTGGGTTTCCAGAATCGTACACAGGTGAAATCGTACACACGTCCAAGTGAGTTCTCACCAACAATCGATCTTGGTATTTTGGCATTACTGCTGAGCATGTTCTAAACATTCCCACAGGGTTGCATTTCTATGGATTGTAGCTGTTAAGAATATCACCAAGCTTCTGCTGAGAGGCCACCTCATTACAAATGGATAAAAGTCACCTGGATCGTGAACAGCTTTGCGAAATATAGTTTGGACACAAAAAACTGCAGATGCTGAAATTTTCAGCAAAGCATAAAGTACTGGAGGAATTCAGCTGGTCAAATAGCATCTGTGGAGGGAACGAACAGGTAAGTTTTTGGGTCTGACTCGTCATCAGACTCGAGGCAAAACCAGGCAAGCGATTACCCTACTCTGGGTAAATGCATTCCCCTCCTGATTTTATACACCTCTATAAGATCAGCCTTCATCCTTCTGCGATCCAAGAAATAAAGTATTTGCCTGTTCAACCTCTTCCTATAGCCTTCAAGTCCTGGCAACATCCCCATAAATCTTCTCTGCATTCTTTCCAGCTTAATAACATTCTTCTTATAGAAGGGTGATCAACACAATATTCCAAATGCAGCCTCACCAACATCTTGTACAACGTAACATAACATCCCAGTCTCTTACTCATAACCTGACTGAAGACCAATATAACAAACGCTTTCTTTATAACCCTATCAACCTGTATCGCCACTTTCAAAGAACCATGTATCTGTGCTCATGGATACATTGCACCACAGGGACCCACCATTCAACAAGTGGGTCCAGCCGAGGTTTGACTCCCTATACTGCAACACCTCATACGTCCACATTAAATTCCATTGGCCATTCCTCAGCCCACTTGGACAGCTGACCAAGATCTTACTGTAATTTCTGATAATCATTTTCACTGTCTACAATGCCACTTTAGTGTCAGCTGCAGTAATTGCAAAGAAGGCACACCTGTACTTTCTTGCCTGAAGAAGGGTCTTGACCCGAAATGTCACCCATTCCTTCTCTCCAGAGATGCTGCATGTCCCGCTGAGTTACTCCAGCTTTTTGTGTCTACCTGTACTTTCTTGGGAGTTTAAAGAAATCATGTCACTAAATACGTGCTTTACGGTTTTGCATGGCTGTCCGAGTTATGCGGCTGTAATGCTACTCCAAACAAGATTTTCATTAAACCTGTGCCTTGCCGTTCTTGTGCATATAATAATAAAGTATTTAGTTTGTTCTAATTCATTACCTGTTTTAATTCCATTCACCTTTCCCAACCCTACCATATTTTTGATATGTTAAGCATATCCACCAAATTTATGGCCACCTCAAATATTCTGTGAATATAATCTTCCAGTTTAAAATCAACATGCTTGGTTTTTGGTTATTTTTTCTTCATTTTCTTATTTGGTAATTTAATCCCTAATGACATTTTCCAAAATTTACATGGCTAGATTTGTTATTCCAACTGTCCTGTTAATTATCCTGTTTCGCTATCTTTCTTCTGAAAAGTGAGTTATTAGCAATTAATTAATATTGTGCTACACATTTGCAGGTTCTTCATTATTTTTCTTTAATATGCTTTAGAATTCATGGATATATTTCAGGAAGTTCCCTAATTTTCCAATTTCAATTTCCCTTTCACATCTCTCGTAGCATTAATCAATCTAGTAATCAAATTCATCTGAAAATATGGAAATTCTATATTTGTTATTTCTACCTGTCCTCTTCGCATTATTTTCTTCTCAGAAGTTCTTGTACTTATGGGTTTTTTTTTTTATTGTTGGTAGATTTATAAAATAGTTTTCTGTTGACCTTTTTCTATTCCTTTATTCCTGCTTTATCAAATGTTCTCATATTTTACCATCAGCATATGCTTTCATTTCCCCCCCCAACCCCCATACATATTTATCTCTGTCACTCAGAAACGGATCAAAACTCTGTCCTGTAGATTTACATTTCTTTTAGTAATGTCTCATTCATGTTCCATTGAACATGGTAGAAATAACAAATATAGAATTTCCATATTTACAGAAGAATTTGATTACTAGATAGTAGATTGATTAATGCTACGAGAGATGTGAAAGGGAAAATAAATTGGAAATGAGGGAACTTCCTGAAATATTTCCATGAATTCTATAGCACATTAAAGAAAAATAATGAAGAACCTGCAAATGTGTAGCACAATATTAATTAATTGCATTGAGCTATACAGCACAGAAACAGCCCCTTCTGCCCAACTTGCCCCACCAACCAAGATACCCCATCTACAGAATTTTAGTCCCATATCCCTCTGGACCTTTCTTGTCTATATACCTGGCCAAATGTCTTTCAAATGTTGTTATAGTACCTGCCTCAACCACCTCAAACGGGCAGTTTGCTCCATATACGAGTACCTACCTCGTGACGACCATGCTGCGAGCACGAGTCAAGGGCAAACTCGGTAGAGGTTGTGAATTAGGTCCTGAAAGTGGGACAGGTCCTTTACTTGCGTTATTCACTCATACTCCTTTCTTGTTTCCATCTTGTATTCTCCTTAAGTTTATATTTGTTATACTTTGTAAATACAATTTCTACAATTTTAATACCAAGTCATTTTGTACAGCATTTTAAATCATGAAGCTATGTATTTTACTTAGGTAAAATAATTGTTAGAGATTATTACCTTCCCCCCCCCCTTCTAAAAATATTACATTAGATGTTACAGGATCCTGTTTGTTAATCACTCCTCTTATTCACTAATTTTCCTAAATTCCAAGTTGCTTGTTATTTTGTACAAACATTTTGTTCCCCTAATAGAATTTCTATTCACAGCTTCACAGTACAGTAGCTACTCACGAAGTGAGCATCCAAATTTAACACAATAATAGAATAATCTTAAACATTAATAACATTGAAGGCCACCCACCCAAATGTCCAGACTATTTCCTTTCCCAAACATCACAAGAAGGGTTTCGGCCCGAAACGGTGTCTATTTACTTTGCTCCATAGATGCTGCCTCACCCGCTGAGTTTCTCCAGCATTTTTGTCTATACAACTGTAATACTGTTTTATACTGACCTCTCCTCAAATTCTATCTCTTTTTTTCCCCCAGAGGTCATCTAAGCTTGCCACAGAAAATGTTCAGGAAAGAACTTCAGATGCTTGTTTAAATCGAAGGTGGACACAAAATGCTGGAATAACTCAGCGGGACTCAAGATGACCCATCAATACAAGCCCCACCTGCCCACGTTTGACCCATATCCCTTGGCACAAGAAACGTGTCAATTCTTGTGTACTGTCTCAGTTTAATCTAGACTAAGTGGTGCCCATTGGGTCCCTCCAAAGCAACCCGTTCACCAACACAATATTCCACCACTCACCCGTTCCCCCAATGCAACCTGTCCCCCAATGCGATATTGCACCACTCACGCATAGCCCCCAACTGCGCAGGCACGGCTCACTTCCCCTCGTCCCCCAGAACTCTTCTTTCCCTCTCCTCCTCCCCCAATCCCTCCCTCACCTCTCCCCAGTCATTCCCTCCCTCCATAAATCCTCTCCCTATCCCCTCTTATCCGTCTGTCTGTGTGTGTGTGTGTGTTACTCAAACTCCGCGCAAACTGGTCGGCTACCCTGCAACCCGACTCTCGCTCCCTCCTTCTGCCCACTCAGGGGTTGGGGAGGAGAGCCTGGCAGGGGGGAGAGGGGCGTGGGAGAGGGGCGTGGGGGAGAGGGGGGGGGAGAGGGGGGGGGAGAGGGGGGGGGAGAGGGGGGGGGAGAGGGGGGGGGAGAGGGGGGGGGAGAGGTTTGGGATTGGTCGGCATGTGGGATTGTGAGGCAAGCAGCTCGTGAGGTCCCGTTTAGATTTTAAAATGAGTGAGTGGGGGGGGGGGGGGGGGAGAGAGGGGGAAAGAGGAGGATTTTATTTAAAAATGTGTACATAAAAATGTCTAAATGTAAGGAGGAGTGAATCCGTGAATGTAAAAGCAGAATCGCTAGAGAAATGGAAAAAAATCGCGGAGTTTTCGCGTCTGGTTTTGGCGGACCATGGAATCAAAGGCCAAAAATCTTATCTGAAAAAAAATGGAATGTGACATACACCCACAAACACACACAGCCGACACACACACAGTTTTAAAAGTAGATAGATAGATATGGATATAGATAGATATAGATTCTTACACTCATGTACTTAAGTATATTTGTGTCTACATACAGCAAGATCTTTACTCAACTGTACACAAATGGAATTTCACTGTACCTAGATGACAATAAAGTACCATACAACTAACCATTGAACCTCTAAATCTTCCTATCTGTAGACTGTCCAACTGCATCTTAAATGTTGTTATAGTACTTGCCTCAACTACCTCCTCTGGCAGCTCGTTCCAAATACCCACCACTCTCTGTGTGAAAAGTTGCTGCTAACAAGCTGCGGTAATGCAACTGGATCACAACAAAGCTAACATACAAATGCTTTTTAACTTGTGTAATCAGCATTTATAAAACTGTAATTGTTCATGTTATCACTTGAACCAAATTTGTGAAAGGCTCACAACAAACTATCTGTTATGCATCACATCGATTTATTCAAGAAAATGAAAAACACATGTCAGTATTTTCTTCCAATAAGGACAACTGCATTTAAACTACATGTTCAAAACCACTGCCTCAACCAGTTATGAATCTTCAGGAATTACATCATGGGGACCACCGGTTGTCACCACAAGCAGCTTTTAAATAAGTCTGAAGAAGGGTTTTGGCCCGAAACGTTGCCTATCTCCTTCGCTCCGTAGATGCTGCTGCACCTGCTGAGTTTCTCCATCATTTTGTGTACCCCAGATTTTAAATAAGTATTGGCCCACCACTGAATTTCCAGCTACTGGTGATCCAGCATCTTTTAATCTGGACAAAATTACGACAGCACACTTGAAATCCCCCCTCCCCAGAAGCCTTCGAAAATGTGGGGCCTAGGCTGGGTAAGGCGGCTGAACTCAACCTCATTGGGTCTTCCATACTAATTGGCGGGTTGAATTTGCCTCCTGCGGCTGGGGCTCTGGAACTCCAGCCCGGCTGGAGCAGGCAGATCCATTCTCATAGCTGAATTCTGCGGTCGACCTCGTGGCTGGTTTCTCGTCCCCCTCACCCCCCACACTGTGACCTCTGTTGATCCGGCAAAACAGATAATATGACAAGGCTTATTATCAGTGGTGGACCTGTAGAAACAGAAACAACTGCCAATGCTGGAATAGAACACAGAGTGCTGGAGTAATCCATCTGGTCAGACAGCATCACTGAGGGGCATGGATAGGTATTGCCTACCATATCCTCCGGAGATGCTACCTGACCCACTGAGTTACTCCAGCACTGTTCTTTTTGAATTAAGAATGCTCTCTCAATTACCTGGGTTTTTTTCTAAAACAATGTGATTTTTTTTAAAGTGCAAATTTTGGGAACATGCATCAAGGCAGGTTGCTTCAGAAACAGGACAAAGATACATCTCATAGCTCCGGGGAAAAAAGTAGATGTGCAAAAAAAGCAACGGAAAGGGTGACACAAGGCACAGTAGGTGCTGGAATCTACCGTGGAGTACAAAGTGCTGGAATCAACCGTGGAGTACAAAGTGCTGGAGTAACTCAGCAGGTCAGGTAGCTTCTCTGGAGGTCATGGATATGTGACGTTTCGGGATGGAGGGGGACCTTTCTTTATACAGATTGTATTGGGGGGGGGGGGAGAAAAAGCTGGAAAAGAGGCGAGAGCGGGACAAAGCCTGACAAATGATAGGGCGCATCAAAGTCACAGACTGCCGTTTCCTGCAGGTTTTGGCGTTATATCAGATTTTCTGGATACCTTCGGAGATATCTTTCAAAGCATCGGCTGCACGGGACCAGATTCTTCCATCTACCACCCTCCAGTCATGGCTTGACAGGCAGGTGAGGGGAGTGCGGTGTAGGGGCAGTGGGGTAGAGAGAGTGGAGGTTGGGGAGGAGTGGAGAAGGGGAGGGGGGAATAACATTTATTTCGAGAGGGCTAGAATATAAAACCAGGGGTGTAATGCTGAGGCTTTATCAGGGGGCTGGTGAAGTAGGGCAGGGGAGGGGTGGGCGGCTGGACAGACAGTGGCGCTGTCATGGAGAAGCCTAGCCTGCCTGCTGCCCTCACCCCCGGCCTCAATGTCACCCACCGCAGCCCGGCCGAGCATCAAACCACGTCCGTTACCCGTTACTTTCCGTCAACCCTCATCCCGTTCTCTCCGCGCCACCAGCAAGCACCGACGTCCACAGACGTGCGACCGGGCCCGCTGTTCCAGACAGCGGAACCGCCGTTGTTGACAACTACGGAGCCGCCGTCGCCGCCCCCCGGCGGGTCCTCCTCCCTCAACTGCCGCCGCTGCTGCAACCCCCCGCGCATGCGCACGGCGCCGGCCCAACCAAACATGCTATGGTGTTTGGGCCAAACCAAAGATACTGGGGGATAGTGCCAAAGATATAGGCACTCCCCTAGTATCTTTGGGCCCACCCGCTGCACGTCATCACCTTTCCCCCACACCGATGTTCACTGGCAGCAACAGACCGGTTTCTGCCGCGCAGTGCATTCCGGATAATATCTCCGCCATTTTCAACTATAATGCAAGGCAAAGTTGACAAGCAAAATGTCAATACTGGCCCGTATCCCAGTCATGCTGCTCAAGACTGAGTTTATAAACTTCCATAGGACGAGTGATGGCGATAGCGAGAGTGAGTCGTGATATTAAAATCATATTCATTTTGCAACAAGGCTCATAAACGGGCAAACTTAGCAAAATTTGTGTATTTTTTATTATCAGGACTTCCTAGCTCTTTTTTAATATTTCTGAAACTTTAATATATGGCGTAGAAACTACATCAAGTGTATATTGAATTTATTACAGGTACACTATGTGTAGTTTCCACCAAATACATTAAAGTTTCAGAATAGGCTTGTATTCACTGGAGTTAGGCTTGTATTCACTGGAGTTTAGAAGGATAAGGGGGATCTTATACAGACATATAAAATTAAAAAAGAACTGGACAAGCTAGATGCAGGAAAAATGTTCCCAATGTTGGGTGAGTCCAGAACTAGGGGCCACTGTCTTAGAATAAAGGGGAGGCCATTTAAGACTGAGGTGAGAAAAAACCTTTTCACCCAGAGAGTTGTGAATTTGTGGAATTCCCTGCCACAGAGGACAGTGGAGGCCAAATCACCAGATGAATTTAAGAGAGAGTTAGTAGAGCTCTAGGGGCTAGTGAAATCAAGGGATATGGGGAGAAGGCAGACATGGGTTATTGATTGGGGATGATCAACCATGATCACAATGAATGACGGTGCTGGCTCAAAGGGCCGAATGGCCTCCTCCTGCACCTATTTTCTATGTTTCTAAATGCAAAGAGCAAGGAAGTTGTGATATTAAAGTATACTAATTTTACAAAATTTGTCTGTGCTGCTCCAATACCAGCTCTCTTGTCTAATTCCATTTTCAGCATTAGTTGGTAACACTGTAGGGTCATGGCTTTTTTAAATACACTCCAAAGTATTTAGGAAATATAGTGAAGATGTCTGCCTCTTGTGCCTTTTCAGCTGAGTTTCAGATCCCTACGACGTATTGGGTGAAACGTTTTCTTTATCTCCCCTCTAATCATACTGCCAATTATTTAAACTCTGTGCCATAGACAATCCATGTTGTCTAGAGATGCTGCCTGAGTTTAGATTTTAGTTTAATGCCATGTGTACTGAGGAACAGTGAAACGCTTTGTTGCATGATAACCAGTCAGTGGAAAGATAATACATGATTACGATCAAGCCATCCATACTGTACAGATATATGATAAAGGGTATAACGTGAATAACATTATGCAAGATTAAGTCTAGTAAATTCCAATCAAAGATAGTCCGAGGGTCTTAAATGAGGTAGATAGTAGCTCAGGACTGCTCTCTAGTTGCTGGAAGAATGGTTGAGACGCCTGATAACAGCTGGGAAACAACTGTCCCTGAATCTGGAGGTGTACATTTTCATACTTCTATACCTTTTGCCTGATTGGAGATTGGAGAAAAAGGAGTGGCTGCGGTACGACTTGTCCTTGATTATGCTGATTGCCTGACCCACTGAGTTATTCCAGCATTTTGTTTCTTTCTATGCTTTCTTCTGCAGAATGTTCCTTAAGTCTAGCACCAGTGAGGCAATATATCAGTCAGAAGAAGGGTCTCGACACGAAACATCACCCATTCCTTCTCTCCAGAGATGCTGCCTGTCCCGCTGAGTTACTCCAACATTTTGTGTCTACCAGGCAATATATCATCCTGGAAATAAAAACGACTGCAAGTGCTGAAAATTTGAAATTAATACAGAAAAAGATGGGTCAGGAGGCATTGGTGAAATAACAGCATACACTTTCTTAGTCTGAAGAAGAGTCCTGGTCCAAAATTTTGCCTATCTATTTCCCTCCACAGGGTGGCACAGTGGTGCAGCTAGTGGAGTTTGCATGTTCTCGCTGTAACCATGTGGATTTTACCTCTGGTTTCCTCCCACATCTCAAAGACGTGCGATTTTGTAGGTTAATTGGCCTCTGTAAGTTGCCCCGAATATGTGTCGGAGTGGATGAGAAAGTGGGAGGAAGTCCTGAAGTTGACAGCCTGGTGCTCAGAAAACAACCTGGCTCTGAACACCAAGAAAACCAAAGAGCTCATTGTCGACTTCAGGAAGCACAGCACCGACTTAGCCCCCTTATACATCAACGGCGAGTGTGTGGAGAGGGTCCACACCTTCCGGTTTCTCGGCGTCCTCATCTCCGCTGACATCTCCTGGACAGACAACATCACAGCGGTCATCAAGAAGGCTCAGCAGCGGCTGCACTTCCTGAGGGTCCTCAGGAAACACAACCTGGACTCCAACCTGCTGCTGACCTTCTACCGCTCGTCCATTGAGAGCCTGTTGACATACTGCATTACAGCATGGTACGGCAGCTGCACCATGGCAGACAGGGAGAGGCTTCAGAGGGTAGTCAGGGCAGCACAGAAGATCATCGGCTGCCCTCTCCCCTCTCTGATGGACATTTACACCTCCCGCTGCCTCAGCAGGGCGAAGAACATTATCAAGGACAGCTCCCATCCTTCATTTGGCCTGTTCAACCTGCTACCCTCAGGGAGGCGCTATAGGTGCATCAGCACAAGGCCAAATAGACTCAAGAACAGTTTCTTTCCAAAATCCATTATTTCCCTGAACTCACACATGCATTGACTTCACAGCCTAACCCCCGGACTTTCATCTATCCACCTACTGTAATTTGTACTGTAACTGTAATTTCCAATATGTGCAATAACCCATACTGGATATAGGAATCCTATTATCCATTCTATTTATCCATTGTCTTTTTATAGATATGTATATAACGCTGCAGAAACTGTGCACCTTATCCCCCCCCCCCTTTTTTGTTTTGTTTTGAACTGAGTAGGAGCAGCTTTTAATCTCATTGTACATGTGTATAGTGACAATAAAAGGCATTCTGATTCTGATTCTGATAGCTAGCGTGATCGATGGTCAATGTGGACTAGGTGGACTGAAGGGCCTGTTTCCATTCTGTATCTTTAAAATCCAAACTTAAATGATGCTGCTCTGACCCACTGAGTTCTCCCAGCAGTTTGTTTTCCATTTTGATCTAAAATGTTAAACACTGTTTCTTTTTACTTGTTTGCCGCCTGACCTGCTCCGGATCTTCTGCATTTTCTGTTTTTCTTACCATCTTGGAGTCATACCTACAACTGCAAAGACAAGTGCCTGCTCTCACTATTCCAGTATTCCCTTGGGTCGGCACAGGGGCGCAGCAGTAGAGCTGCTGCCCTACAGCACCAAAGACTCAGGTTCAATCTTGACTATGGGTGCTGTTCGTAAGGAGATTGTACATTCTCCCTGTGACAGCATGGGTTTTCGCCAGGTGCTCCAGTTTCCTCCCACATTCCAAAGACGTGCAGGTTTGTGTGGGGGAGGGGAGGTGTGTGTGTGGGCGAGGGGGGGGTGTGGGGGTGGGGGAGGGGGGGTGTGGGTTAGGCTGGGGTTGTGTGGGAGGGGGTGTGGTTGTGTGGGAGGGGGTGTGTGGGGGATAGGGGGTGGGGAGGGGCATGTGGGGGCAGGGGTGGTGTGAGGGAGGGGGGTGTGGGGAAGGGGTGGTGTGAGGGAGGGGTGGTGTAGAGGAGGGTGTGTGGGGGAGGGGGTGTGTGGGGGAGGCGGTGTGGGGGTGCGTGTGGGGGAGGATGGTGGTGTGGGGGGAGGGGGTGGGGTCAGGGGGGTGGGTTGTGGGGGAGGGGGCTTTGATGGAGGGGGTGTGGGGGAGGGGGTGGGGGAGGGGGTGTAGGTTGTGGGGAAGGGGTGTGTGGGGGAGGGGGGTGTGGGGGATGGGGGGTGCAGGGTGTGGGGGAAGGGGGTTGGGGAAGGGTGTGTGAGGGAGGGGCTTGGGGGTGGGGGAGTGTGGGAATGTGGGGTGGGGAATGGAGGGGTGTGGGGAAGGGGCTGGGTGTGGGGAAGGGGGAGTGGGGAAGGGTGGGGTGTGGTGAAAAAATCATTGCGATATAGGGTGCCATTTTTTTGCACAAATTTGAAAAAACGCAAACCGGAAGCGGTCAGATGAGAGTTTTAGTAATAGTATACAGTATAGCTATAGATAGATTTATATAGATATAGATAGATAGATAGAATATATAGATAGATAGAAGAAGATAGATAGGCGGGCCAAATGCAGTCAAATGGAATAAGCTTAGATGGAGCATTTTGGTTGGCATGAACGAGTTGGGCTGGAGGGCATGTTTCGGTGCAGTATAATTATGACTACATTCTTGGTGTCAGAAGACGGATCCCTTTCACGAGAGTAAACCCTCGGAAAGGAATAGGCCCAGATGGAGTCCAGATAGATAGTGAAATCATGCATCAATTCACTGGCCAGTTTTCACCAACATAAAAGCATAAGTGATAGGAGCAGATTTAGGCCATTCGGCCCATCAAGTCTACACCATTCAATCATGGCTGATCTATCGCTCCCTCCTAACCCCATTCTCCTGCCTCCTCCGCATAAGCTCTGACACCCGTACTAATCAAGAATCTATCTATGCCTTAAAAATATCCACTGATTTGGCCTCCACAGCCTTCTGTGGCAAAGAATTCCACAGATTCTCCACCCTCTGACTAAAGAAATTCCTCCTCATCTCCTTATAAGAACGTCCTTTAATTCTGAGGCTATGACTAATCCTAGACTCTCCCACCAGTAGAAACATCCTCTGCAAATCCACTCTATCCAAGCCTTTCACTATTCTGTATGTTTCAATGAGGTCCCCTCCTCATTCTTCTAAACTCCAGCGAGTACAGGCCCAGAGCCGTCAAAAGCTCATCATAGGTTAACCTACTCATTCCTGAAATTATTCTTGTAAACCTCTTCTGGACTCTCTCTAGAGCCAGCACGTCCTTCCTTAGATACCTTCAACCTTTCAAATCAAGTCTTCTGTCCCCAACTGCATCAAGGAAACCTCCATCTTTCCAGTCCTCAAGAAAAGTTTAGAGACCTGTCTCAATGACTACTACCCAATAGCTCTATCATTGACCACAAAGAAGCGTTTTGAATGACTGGTAATGGCCCCCATCAATGCCAATCCTCTACACAATCTTGACCCCTTGCATTTTGTGACCAAGTGAATTATGTCTACTGAAAATGTCATCTCTCTTGTACCACAGGATCACCTTTACAAAAAGAACACGTATGTAAGGATGCAATTTATCACCTAGAGCTCAACCTTCAACATCGTAATACCGAATAATTTTATTCCTAAACTTCTCGCCTTGGAGCCTCCATCTGCAAATGGCTTCTGGATTTCCTGACCAGCTGACCTCAGAGTTGGTCATAACCTTTCCTGTAACCTGAATCTCAAAATTGTTGCCTCTCAGGGTTGTGTGCTCTGTCCCCTGCTCTACCCTCTTTACACAAAACTGTTTGGCCAAAGATTACATCAACTCTACCTTCAGATTCACTGATGATCACACTGATGTTGACCGTATCTACAACAGCAATGAAACGGGATACAGGAACAAGCTCAAAAACCTAGTATCATGGTGTCAGGCCCCCAAATTAGCCCCTAATGTGAGCAAGACAAATGAGAATCCCAAAGACCGAAGAGTTGAGTGGGAGGAAGCTGGCAATGACAGACGCGAGGAGTGGGCAGGTAGGAGTGAGAGGATAGTTAGAGGATATGGTTGGTAGGACGCCCTGAACTAAACGAGGGGTGATGGAAAGATGTGTTGAGAATCGTTTAAATATTGGTGGGATGCCCTGAACTAAAGAGGAGTGATGGAAATATTTTGAGCATTGTTTAAATAAAACGAGAGGATGATGGTTGTTGGGGTGTCCTGGACTAAAGGAGGAGTGATGGAAAGATTTTGAGCATTGTTTAAATAAAAGGAAGGGGCTGATGGTTGGTGGGATGTCCTGAAGGAATTGCTTTTGACCATTGTTTAGATTTTGGTGGGATGCCCTGAACTAAAGGAGGAGTGGATGATATTCGGGAGTTTGCACCTGGCAGGTATTTTGGTTGGGGGTTGGGGCTGCCCACTGTAGCAGATGGGCAGCCGGTGGGTGCGGTAGTGGTATCAGCATCGAGCGAGCAGTGCCGCCAGGCTGGAGGCTGCATCCTGAGGCAGGGAGAGGGAGCAGCGGCGGGACGGTGCGGAGGCCCCGGACTCACACCGGCTCCCTTCCTCCGCGACCTGTCGCCGGCTGCAGAGGCTGCATCGTCCCGCAACCGCCGGGCGGGCACGGCAGGCAGTCAGGCCGGGCCGGGAGAGAGAGAGAGAGAAGCCGGCACCGCAAACGCCGGTCGGTAGCTCGCCTCCCCGGGGGTTTGGGATCTACGTGAGGCCCCAGGCCCGGCGGTGGGGTCCAGGCCCGGGCTCAGAGTGAGATGGGCCGCCGCTGCCGCTGCCGCTGCTCCCAGCGCCGGGACCCGGCCCAGGGCGCCACCGACTGAGGAAAATGGCGGGAAGGAGAAGCCTGCTGTTGGATGGTGAGCGGGGGATAGAGAGAGGCCGGGCCCGGGGATAGAGAGAGGCCGGGCCCGGGGATAGAGAGAGGCCGGGCCCGGGGATAGAGAGAGGCCGGGCCCGGGGATAGAGAGAGGCCGGGCCCGGGGATAGAGAGAGGCCGGGCCCGGGGATAGAGAGAGGCCGGGCCCGGGGATAGAGAGAGGCCGGGCCCGGCGGAGGGGTGGAGGAAGGAGAGTCCCGGGGAGCCGGCGGTGTGTTATTTTTTACGCAGCCGGCACTCCTCGCTACTTCCAAGGGAAGGAGGCCTGGCGAGACCTCCCTGCCTGGAGAAGGGGGAGCGCCAGGGGCCGTGCAGTCGTCATCCCACCACCCTAAAGCCGACCCTGCGGGGGGAAAACGTTGTTATTGCGGGGGAGCTAGCGGATCCATCGGTGTGAAGCAGCCTGGCCGGCGGTGGTAGCACCCAATGCCCTGGGCCGCAGGCCGTCTTGGAGGTGCCAGTCCTTCCTGTCGCTCTTTGTTATTTGTTGTTGTTGTTTAAAGTCTAATATTGCTGTATAAACTCTGCCTGGCATGGATTTGTTTTTCTATGGCTGGGGTCGATGTGGGTGAGGGCACTTCTCTCCTCCTTTCACCGTGTACCCTGGCATGCATTGGAACCATTTAACAATTTATAAATTTGATCTTGGATCTCCAAGTTCTCTACTCTTTATTAGTTCCCAGTTCCACCTATCGCTCTTTTTATTATTATTATTGTTTAAAGTCTCTAATTGTTGTTTAAACACTGCCTGTCACGGGGACTTATTTTCTGTGGCTAGGGTTGAGGTGCCCCCCCCCTTATCCCCATCCCTTCACCCCTTCATTGTGAACCCTAACATCATTGAAACCATTAAACAAGCTGGGAATTTGATCTTGGGTCTCCAAGTTTCCCCCTCTTTGTCAGTCACCAGTTCACAACCCCTTCTGTCGCTTTTTGTATTATTATTGTTCAAAGTCTGCTTGCCATGCGGATTCCTTCGAAGATAGACACAAAATGTTGGAGTAACTCAGCGGGAAAGGCAGCATCTCGACCCAAAACGTTCCCCATTCCTTCTCTAGCTCCCGCTGAGTTACTCCAGCTATCTTCTGTTTAAACCAGCATCTGCAATTTCTTCCTACACATCGGGATTCCTTCTGGGCCTGAGGTCAAGGTGGGCCTTTATAGTATTTAATCAACAGTATCATCTTCTATTTTGTTAGAGACTATCAGCTGTCTTTTCATTTTAAAAACAACTTGTAGGTTCTTCTACTTGTCTTGGTGAGGATTCATATCAGTTGAAGTTCATTGAATTATACCAGAAATTAGACAAATGTGATGGCAGAATGGGAAATCTAAATCCACATCCGATATTCCATTGGATAGATTGTTGATGCTTGACATTTCCAGGGTGTGGTGTGTGTAATCTTTTGCTTGCGGATTTTGTAATGAGTCGTGTACTGCTGGAATTCCGGTGTTAAACTTTAAACATCTCAGAAAAAATTGGGAAGAAATATTTGAAAGGTTAATTGAAATGATTCAGAATGTCTGCTGCTTTAACAGTCGTACTGAGGCGGTGTAAGTGGGTGTTTCTAATTCACTGGAGAAATAGCACTTAGAGTGGCACAGTGGCGCAGCGATAGAATTCCTGCTTTACAGTGCCCGAGACCCGGGTTCGATCCTGACTATGGGTGCCATCTGTATGGAGTTTGTACATTCTCCTCATGACTGCATGGGCTTTCTCTGGGTTTCCTCCCACACTCCAAAGACATGCAGGTTTGTGGGTTAATTGTTTTTTGTAAGTAGTCTCTATTGTGTATGATGGAACTGGTGTACGAATGATCGCTGTTCGGCGCGGACTTGTTTGGCAGAAGGGCCGGGGTTCACGCAGTATCTCTAAACTAAACATGAAGTTCGATGTCACCCAGTGACCAATAGCAATATTTATATCTTAAGATTGATTCACCCAAGTAACAAAATAATCCATGCTGCAAATTCTCTTTTTTATAGAATATCTCATTCAACTTAAAGAGTGGTTTTAATGCATAATACAGATAAATGCGCATTGTCTGTCTCACACACAATGTCCAGTGATGTTTTCCAGGATGTCATTTAGAGTTTACAGAAGCTCTTGGTCATAGTGCCTTCATATTCCAATTGAACTTGCTATCAAAAAAGCCAGCTCTGTGGTTTTCCATTCTGAATCACAATATTTGAATTAACTCTGGCATTGGTTTATTATTGTCATGTGAACTGCGATACAATGACAACCTTTGTATTGTGTGCTTTCCAGGGAAATACCCCTACACATAACTTCAACAGGTAGTGCAAAGAGGGATAGGAAACCCAGTGCAGTTCCTTCCTACACTTCCTAGTGTAGGAAGGAACTGCAGATTCTGGTTTAAATCGAAGATAGACACAATATGCTGGATAACTCAGCGGGACAGGCAGCATCTCTGGAGAGAAGGAATAGGTGAAGTTTTGGGTTGAGATCCTTCTCCAGTCTGATTATGTCTATCTTGCAGCATATGGTGTTACAGCTGCAGGTCAAGTGTGGTTTTTAAAAAAAAGGACTGCAATGAGGTGCATTGGGAGACTATGACTCCACCCTTAGCACGTGAAAGGTCTGCTCTAGAGCGACAATGGCCAGGAAGAAGCTGTTCTTGAATCTGCTGGTACACGATTTTAAGCTATTATCTTCTGTCTGATTGGTGAGGAGAGAAGAGTGAATGATTGTGGTGTGAATGATCCTTGATTATGTTGGTTACTTTCTCGAGGCAATGTGATATGCAGATGTGGTCGGCGGGGAGGGTTGGGGGGGGCGGGGGGGGGGGGGGGGAGGAGGATGGTTTGCGTAAAGGACTCAGCTGCGAGTGCAATTCAGTACAATTTCTGTCAGACTTTGGCAGAGTTGCTATAAGTTGTAATGTATCTCAAAAGGAAGCTTTCTGTGGTGTACCTATAGAAATTGGTAAGAGTCATTGGGTGGCACAGTGCCTTACAGCACCAGGGACCAAGAGTCGATCCTGGCTAGGGGTGCTATCTGTACAGAGTTTGTACGTTCTCTCCATGACCACATGGGTTTCCTCTGGGTGCTCCGGTTTCCTCCCAAATTCCAAAGACATGCAGGTTTGTAGGTTAATTGGCTTCTGTAAATTGTCCCTCGTGTGTAGGACGGAACTAATGCACAGGTCAGCGCAGACTCGGTGGGCCGAATTGGATAGCTTCCACGCTGTATCTTTAAACTAAATGTGGCAAATTTCCTTAACCTTTAGAAGAAGTAGAGACATCGATGTGCTTTTGTTCTCAAGCATTAATGTGGTTGAGGCAGGACAAATTCTTGGTGATATTTTATCAACTAATGGTGATATAGTTCTTTGCCTTTGTTTATAAAGCTCAGTGCCCATCCATTGTAATCACTTTCTCAGATTTTCTGACATAACCTTTCTGTTTTTGTACCACTTTTATAATTGTGCACTCTCCCTTGTAACAGAATTGGTCAGCACGTAAGCAGGTCCTTTGGACCATTATGTCCATTCCCACCTTTTTACCCATCTACGCTTATCCCAGTTGCATAAATTTGACTGAGGTAAACTTGGCTGGCTCTCTCTGATCAATCCACCACTGTTTACTGCTAATTATGGCACTCATTATCACGTCTAAGGCTTTTCCATCGTCGAGGACAAACTGACAGCCGGAGATTTTTAGATTACCGGCTTGATTCTTAATTGCGTTAGCAACCCGATTCTGAAGTATGTTCTTCTACTGCTCTATTTTACTTCATAATTTCTTGAAGAGAACATGTCCATGGTGTTCTGTCTTCAATTTTTCTAGTTTAGTTTATTGTCACGTGTACCGAGGTACAGTGAAAAGCTTTTTGTTGTGTGTTATCGAGTCAGCGTAAAGACTGCACACAATTACAATCAAGCTGTCCACAGTATACAAATACAGGATAAATGGAATAACACATTGTACAAGATAAAGTCCAGTAAAGTCCAATTAAAGATAATCCGAGGGTCGTCAATGAGGTAGATGGTAGCTCAGAACTGCTCTCTAGTTGATGATAGGATGGTTCAGATTCCTGATAACAGCTGGGAAGAAACTACCCTTGAATCTGGAGGTGTGCGTTTTCATATTTTTTTAACCTCTTGTCTGAAGGGAGAATTGAATTGAACACTTTATTGTCACAGTGAAATTCTTGAGAGTGACCAGGGCGAGACTGGTCCTTGATTATGCTGGTGGCCTTGCAGTGTGAAGTGTAGATGGAGTCAATGGAAGGGATGTTGGTTTGTGTGATGGTGTGGGCTGCGTCCACAATACTCTTCAATTTCTACTGTTCTTAGTTTTGGGCATGTACCCATAATATAATTGAATCATTGCTACCTTAAAGACCTCCCATTGTTCAATTATTTATTTCCTGCCAAGTTGAGATTTCTAGTGTACATAGGTTTGATGGGCTCTCATCCCATTGAAGCTGGCCCTTCCACAAATTTTTTTTTTGGAGTTCTCTATAATCCTTTCATGGCATTGCTGATGCTACTTATGGTTTTTGAACAGCTTTATCTGAAACCGCAAGAAATTGCAGAGAATTGTGGACGCAGCCCAGACCATCACACAAACCAACACCCTTCCATTAACTCAATTTACACCTCGCGCTGCCTCGGCATAAACATGAAAGAGTCTCACCCCAGTCACTCTCTTCTCCCCTCTCCCCTCTCTCCTCTCCCAACAGGCAAAAGGTATATAAGTGTGAAAATGCCCACCTTCAGATTCAGGGACAGTTTCTTCCCAGCTGTTAACAGGCAACTGTACCATCAGGCAAGAGTGGACTTTGGACCGTTGGAAAATGATGTAGGAGAAGTGATAATGGGGAATAAAGAAATGGTAGAGCAATTGAATAACTTTTTTGCATCGGTCTTCACAGTGCCTGAAATTCAAGAGAGCCAGGGGGTGGAAATTACTGTAGTGGCTATGACTAAGGAGAAGGTGCTTGGGAAGCTGAAAGGGCTGAAGGTGGATGTCATCTGGACCGGATAGTCTGCACCCTAGGGTTCTGAAAGAGGTAGCTTTAGAGATTGTGGAGGCATTAATAGTGATATTTCAAGAATCACTAGAGTCAGGAGTGGTTCCAGACGATTGGAAAATTGCCAATATTACCCCAATGTACAAGAAGGGAGCAAAGCAGAGTGGAAATTATACGCCGGTTAGTCTGACTTCAGTGGTTGGTAAGATTTTAGAATCCATTATAAAGGGTGAGGTTACGGAGTACTTAGTTCATGATAAAATAGGCTAAAGTCAGCATGGTTTTGTGAAGGGGAGATATTGCCTTACGAATCTGCTGGAATTCTTTGAAGAGGTAACTAGCAGGACAGACAAAGGAGAGTCAGTGGACGTTGTTTACCTAGATTTTCAGAAAGCCTTTGATAAGGTGCCACACATGAGGCTGCTAAAGATGAGAGGCCATGATATCAAAGGGCAGATACGAGCATGGATAGCATGTTGACTGGATGGAAGAAGGCAAAGAGTGACAATAAAAGGGGATTTTTCTGGTTGGTGCCAGTGACTAGCAGGGGTCAGTGCTAGGGCCGCTACTCTTCACGTTGTATATTAATGATTTGGATGAGGGGATTGAAGGCTTTGTGGTCAAGTTTGCAGATGATATGAATATAGGTAGAGGGGAGAAAGCAGGGACCCTGCAGAAGGACTTGGACAGGTTGAGAGACACGGCAGATGGAATATAGTGTAGCAAAGTCTAGAGTCGTGCATTTTGGTAGTTGGAATAAAGGTGTAGACTAGTTTCTAAATGGGGAGAGAATCCAGAAATTGGAGGTGCAAAGGGACTTTGGAGTGCTGGTGCAGGATTCCCAAAAAGTTAATTTGCAAGTCAAATTGGTAGTAAGGGAGGCAAATGCAATGCTAGCATTTATTTTAAGAATACAAAAACAAGGATGTAATGCTGAGGCTCTATATGGCGCTGGTCAGGCTGCATTTGGAATTTTGTGAGCAATTTTGGGCTGCATATCTGAGGAAGGATATGGTGGCTCTGAAGAGGGTCCTGAGGAGGTTTACAAGAATGATCACAGGAATGAGTGGGTTAACATATGATGAGCGTTTAACAGCACTGCGCCTGTACTCGCTGGAGTTTTGAAGGATGAGGGGGAATCTCTTTGAAACTTACCGAATAATGAAAGGCGTAGAAAGAGTGGATGTAGAGAGGATGTTTCCACTAGTGGGTGAGTCTAAGACTAGTGGTCATAGCCTCAGAATTAAAGGATGTTCCTTTAGGAAGAGAAGGAATTTCTTTAGTCAGAGGTTGGTGAATCTGTGGAATTCTTTGCCACCGAAAGCATTGGAGCCCAAGTCATTGTGTATTTTTAAAGCGGGGATTGATAGGTTCTTGATTAATGAGGGCATCAAAGGTTAGAAACATAGAACATAGAAAAATAGGTGCAGGAGTAGGCCATTCGGCCCTTCGAGCCTGCACCGCCATTCAAAGTGATCATGGTTATGTGGTGAAAGTAGGAGAATGAGGTTGAGTGGGGATAAATAGTTTAGCCATGAACAAATGTCAGAGCAGACTGAATGGCCTAATTATGTTTTATGGTCGTGTGATATTTCTCTCCTTCCTCAAAATTTTCCAACAAGTCCTTATCTGTTTTCCCACACACCCATAGGGAACATGACATCTGGCTAATCACCCTCCCCCATTGCCACTCCTTCATTGTTTCTGGGACTAAATCCTTATCCGAAAAATATCCGAGACGCAGAAGAGCTGCTGTGGTTTAGGAAACTTACCATCACATTCTTGAGAGAAATTAAAGTTTTAAAATAAATTTAGTCTTCCCAATGTCTGCAAGATGAGTAATTATTATTATTTTTTTTAAAGGCAGTTGCATAACCTGTGGATTATTCTAGCAGTTACATTGGATAATGGAGCAAAGTTTTATCTGCTTCCAACTTGCAAAAGTAATAGTCAATATTATTCTTCACAGTCTACATTGTTAACAGTAAGTGGATTTAGAACATAGCACAGCACGTAGGAACGGCCCCTTTGGCCCACAATGTCTGTGCTGAACATGGTGCCAAAATAAACTAATCTCTGCCTGCAAGTGATCCACATCTCTCAATTCCCAGCATGTCCATGTGGCTAGTCAAAAGCCTCTTAAATGCCACTATCATATCTGCCTCTACCACCACCACCATGGATGGCAGTCTGTTCTAGGCACTCACCACCCTCTGTTCTCAAAAGCTTTGGTCATCTATCATTAAGAGCAAGACTTAAAGCAAGACCTTCATTTTAACAGGAGAACAATAGCATGCAAGCATGGCAAAATGCCCCTATGTTTACAAAGCTCCCTGGTAGTGGCAACACAAGTAGATAGAGCGGTAAAATAAGCATACAGTATTAAAGAAGGAACTGCAGATGCTGGAGAATCGAGGGTTACACAAAAAGCTGTAGAAACTCAGCGGGTGCAGCAGCATCTAAGGAGCGAAGGAGATAGGCGACGTTTCGGAAGAAGAGTCTCGACCCGAAACGTCGCCTATCTCCTTCGCTCCTTAGATGCTGCTGCACCCGCTGAGTTTCTCCAGCTTTTTGTGTAACCCCCTAAGCATATAGTATGTTACCTTCATTGGTTGGGTCGTTGAGTAATAAGAGTCAGGAAGTCATGATGTGGCTTCAGAGGGCTTTGATTAGGCTGCATTTGGAGTATTGCATGTTATTCT
The DNA here is from genome assembly GCA_963514005.1 of Raja brachyura. The sequence goes on along the minus strand of OY740788.1, from coordinate 66,202,296 downwards.
GGTCACCTCATTACAGGAAAAATGAAGCTTTGGAAAGAGTGCAGAGTAGGTTTACCAGAATGTTGCCTGGTTTAGGGAGTATTAGCTACAGGGAGAGGTTGGACACTTGGATTGTTTTCTGTGGCATGCCCGAGGTTGTGGAGAGGCCTGATAGGAGCATGTTAATTATGAGAGTCATAAAGTAGACAGTCAGAACCCTTTTTCCAGAATGGAAAAATCAAATACTAGAGGGCATGGCTTTAAGGTGAGGGCCAAGCTTAAAGGAGATGTGTAGGGCAAGTTTTTAATTACATGGAGGATAGTGAGTGCCTGAAATGTTATCAGGATTGGTGGTTGAGCCAGATACAACGGTGGCATTTGGATAGGTAGATGTATATACAAGGAATGGAGGGAAACGGATAATGCGCAAGTAGATAAGAGATGGCCTTGGCATCATGTTCGGCGCAGACATTGGGGGCTTTAGGGCGCGTTCTTGTGCTGTACTGTTCTATGAATGGGATAGCACTTCTGTTGTATGTGTTGGGAGTATGAGTTACACTGCAAGAATGCTAAGAATTAAAAGAGAGCCAGTCACTTCATGATTCATTTTAATTACAGAGGGAAACCTGCAAATTGACCATGTACTGAAAATCTACAAGCTCCTCACAATTTCCCAACTTTCTCAGCACAGGCAATTGACCGAGGTTGCCGCAGAGTCCTTGTTATTTCATCTCATTGAAAGGCACAGATTGAAGTTAGTATGGTTTTTTTAAAAAGACACAGTGCTGGAGTAATTCAGTGGGCCAGGCAACATCTGTGGAGAAAAAGGATGGGTGACATTTCGGGCAGGGACCCGACATCGCTGGATAACCTGGATAGGTGACGTTTCAAACTGATTGAGATTGATATGCTCCATATTAGAGCCATAAGGTGGTATTATGTTCAAAGAGCAAGTACAGAAGTGGGAAACCTTATAGTGGCATTACAGAATTTCAGCAAATCAACAATAAAGAAAAGCATGCATTTTGCACTTTTTTCTTTCACCAATAACATGAACTGGAGCTTAATGTTGCAGCTACAGAAGTCAGGGTGGCACCGTGTTTCAGCGGTAGAGTTACTGTCTTACAGTGCCAGAGATCCAAGTTTAATCCTGTCTACATGTTTGAACATTTATATATTCTGCCAGTAAGAATGTCATTGTTCTGTTTGGGACATATAACATTGAAACACTCTTGACTCTCGACTCTCCCTGTAACACTAAATCTTAGCAGCTGAACATCCAGCTTGCCAAATGGGTCTATTTCCACTTTCATCACTATCCTGTTGAGTAGTTAATTTAACAGAGATACATAGAAATTTTAAAGAATCTTTGTATTTTTGTTTGATTTCTGTCAAAATGTCTTTCAAAGTAAGTTAAGTATGTGACGCTACATAATCAAACTTGCTTGAACGAGAAATGAATGTTGAGAGTATCTAAAAATGTTAAGGAGTGGGATAAGGGTGGGATTTGAGGTGTGAAAAAAAGGAATGATATAGGAGGCTGTTTCATAGAAAGGACGGAGTGAAAGTTAGCTGAATTAAACTGTCGACTATGCATTGATTATGTTACATATAATAATGAGATGGCTCCACAGAAAATAAGCAAAATTGAAAAGCAAAAAAAGCAAGTGCAGCATTTTTCACAGGAAATTCCATATTGGGGCTGAATTTTTCTTCTTGTCCCAAGCCCCAGATTGGATATATAAATTTGATTCCGAATTGAGGCCCTGCAAATTACCATCAATAATCAACACAATAAAAATTATCGTGTAATTTTGAAATTCTTTACATTTTTCCCCCCCCCACCCCATCATCTGCCCAGGGATGTCTTTTGTGCGCTGGTTTATTTTAGTTGGGCAATAAACGTTTTTGCAGTTTTCACATAGCATTTCTAAATGTATATATATTAGTTCCATTGCTATTCCACCACTAATTTCTGTAATAGTTATAAATAATGCCTGTCTTTTTAGGTTTCTCTAATATTAGTCACCTTCCAGCTTTTACATTCAGAAATGTGTTTTAAAAAGATTTTGGGGGAAAAAACGAACAAGTTTGGAGGTGTACTGGGTAAATATTAAGGCAAAATATTTAATATTTCTGCCAGATTGTTCTTTTATAGTCGTTTGCCTAGAGTGGTGCAGCGGTAGAGTTGCTGCCTTATAGTGCCAGAGACCCGCGTTCAATCCTGACCATGTGTGCTGTCTGTACGGAGTTTGTATGTTCTTCCTGTGACCGTGTGGGCTATTTTCGGGTGTTCCGGTTTCCTCCCACATACTAAAGACATACATGTTTGTAGGATAATTGGCCAGTAAAATTAAAAATTTCCCTGGTGTGTAGGATAGTACCGTGTACAGGTAATCGATGGCCATTTAAAATATATATATTTTGCTTTACCAATCATCTTTCTTTAAGTGAGGAGATGATGTTTCTACTAGTGAAAAAACGAGATGTTGTGTCACCCGTTGAGTTACTCCAACGCTAAGCGTCTCTCTTCGGTATAAATCAGCTTCTGCAGTTCCTTCCAACACACTTCTCCGCCTCTCTGTGCTGCTGCAGGCTGCATCCGATCCGCATGTTCAGCTTCAGTGGAGCCTCCAGTGGCGCCCGATCCACGCATTTTTCCGTCCACAAATGCTGCCTGAACTGGTGGGTGCTGTTAGCCTTTCAGAGCACAGAAAATGAGTGGGGTTAGAGTGGAGTTGTGAGTGGATTGAGTGTACTTCATTCCGGAGACAACTGACCATCTCTGTGGGAGGTTCCATGAAGATCTAAAGTCAACTCGCCTCCCAAAGGGCTTGAAATTGCCAATTAACACGAAAGGTTCAGTTCCTTCAAGTCGGACACTTGATTCATTCGTAATATTAGTGACAACGGCCGTTAGGTAGGTGACAGACTGTCTAAATTTAATATTAGAACATCTTTGGTGTGGTTTTGCTTTGCTCATTATTGTCATGTGTAAAAAGAACTTGCGGCAAGAAATTGACCTTTCTGTCCTGGTCCTCCTCCATTGTCAGAGTGAGGCCCAGCGCAAATTATAGGAATCAGCACCTCATATTTCGCTTGGGTAGTTTACACCCCAGCGGTATGAACATTGACTTCTCTAACTTCAGATAGCTTTCTCTCTCCATCCCCTTCCCCTTCCCAGTTCTCCCACCAGTCTTACTGTCTTCACCTACATTCTATCTTTGTCCCACCTTCGCCCCTGACATCAGTCCAGCATTTTGTGTCTACCTTCAATTTGCACCAGCATCTGCAGTTCTTTCTTACACAAAAGAAAAATTACAGGGCAGGTGGACAGGCCTGGGAATGGAACTATTAGTACTAGTATTGCAAAGAGTTAGCATGAAGCAAAAGGAACAGATGCCCATTTGTGCTGCTACCGTTTTCTGTTGCTATGGCGAATAAACTGAAAGCAGCGTCATAGCAAGCGAGTTTGCTGGGTATTGGACTTAATAAAGTGGGCCAAGTTTTGCAATCATTGTTAAAGTGAACTATGCAGCTAATGAATGAAGTCAAGCTGACTATGGCATGGATATCCTCCTTTCCGATGTTGATTCTACAAAATTATGAGGATCTGTTTTCTGTAACAGTCGTGTCATGAAGCAGCACAAACTGGCAGCCATATTGAAGAATTCTCACAACACCTCAGGTAGTGAAAAGCTCTGAATTGCAAACTAGTTTAAATAGTTTGCAGAATCAAAATATAGATCAGAATCAGATTTTATACGCCAAGTATGTTTTGCAACATACGAGGAATTTCACTGACCAGGTCTGTCATACAATTAAAAGCAACAGACTGAAAAACACATTTTAACATGAACATCTACCACAGTGACTCCTACACATTCCTCATTGTGATGGAAGGCGAAATAAAGTTCAAGTCCTTCCCTTGTTTTCTTCCTTGGTCGGGGGCCTCGAGCCCCCGTTAACGGGATGATCTTGACTCCCATAGCCGGTGGTGTTCGGGCCCCTCCGCGTCGAGACCTTCAGCTCCTGCATTGGGGGATTATCAGCCCCCGCGCCGGGCGATCAAACCTCGCGTCGGGGCTGGTCGAACCTTCTGCGGCGTTGGAGCTCCCGACTTGCCTCTCCCGAGACTGCGAGCCCTTGTCCGCAGGCCGCAGTGGGAGCCATCCCAGGCAAGGGATCCGCTCCGATGTTAAGTCCGCGCCCCGCGGTGGGGCTCACGACAGTCCAAGGCAGCTTCCAGCTCCAGCGATGGTAGGCCGCAAAGCCCGGAGAATGTGATCCGAAAAATGATCACATCTCCTGGAAGGTAAGAACCTGAAAAAAAGTTTCCCCCTATTTTCCCCTCACCCCCTCCCCCCACATAAAACAAACCGAAGTACATTAAATCAAACTTTTAACAAACACTAAAAATATCAATAGATGAAAAAAAGGAACAGACTGCCGGCAGGGCGCCCCTGGTGGTCTCTGATTGGTATGTACTTGCGTTGGATAATAGATGCTGCAATATCACAACTTTTAAACAAGGTCTACAATGAGTGTTTACGAAATACAAATTAAGTTAGGTTTTATTTAGTTTGTTAGAATTATCTCATGTACACAGCAAAATTAATGCCCCTGATGTCATGCAGTTTCAAGGAAGATGCACGACTGAGTTTTTAGCTCAACCTTTCATTGTCTGAGAACTTGGAGGAGAAGTTTTGCTCCATCTTTGTTTACAAAATCTTGAATGGGGGGAAACGGGCTACAGGAAATTTGTATAATTTTTGTAAAAGAAGCCCATTGTTTAGAAAATAGACATTCCGAAATGACAGGACATTTGCAATATCTCAGCAGGACAGGCAACATCTTCAGTGTGAAGAAGGGTCTCGATCCGAAACGTCACCCATTCCTCCTCTCCAGAGATACTGCCTGACCCGCTGAGTTACTCCAGCAGTTTGTGTCTATCTTCGTTGTAAACCTGCATCCGCAGTTCCTTCCTACATATTATTTAGAAAATGGCGGTCCATCGAGAATGGTCTCAATATTACTGTCAACTGGCATTTAAAGGAGACTTTTAACTTGTTGGAATTTTGTTATTATAAAATGAGTTATTCATTTGCCTTGGGGCAACTAATTTCTAATTATGGGTTATTTCGAAATAGAATATCTTCATGTGTAAGAAGGAACTGCAGATGCTGGTTTAAACTGGTCCCTTTGCATCGGGGCGATCAGCTCCTGCATCAGGGGGATGTCAGCTCCTCGCGCCGGCGATCGGACCCCGCGTCGGGGCTGGCCGAGCCTCTGCGCCGTTGGAGCTCCTGACAATCCTCTCCTGACACTGCGAGCTCTCGATGTGAAGTCCACAGGCCACGGTTGGAGCGATCTCAACCAAGGGATCGCTCCGATGTTAAGTCCACGTCCCGTGGTGGGCCTCAAAGTCAGCCCGAGGAGGCCTCCAGCTCTATCAGTGGTAGGCCGCAGAGCGACCGGAGATGTGGTCCAGAAAATAATTGCATTTCCGGCAAGGTAAAAAACTGAAAAAAAGTTTCCTCCGACCCCCACGTAAAACAAACCGGAGAACATTTACACAAACTTTTAACACGCACAAAATTTTTTTTTTAAAGACGAAAAAACAGACACTGTTGGCGGGGCTGCCAATCGTGCGGCACCCCTGGTGGTATCATTACATTTATTCTTGTGGACGCATGCCCAACTTGCAACTTAATACGCAGGTGGTTCCTACTTCTTGCTTATACTTAGTGCAGTCCCTGGAATATTTTTTTAAAAAGGTCCATACTTATCCAAGGAGAGCCACCTGTGTGGGGCAAATGAGCCTACAAAGTAAAATTGGTGAGTTTTTAAAATTTGCTTCACAGACCTGGTTCAAGACAAGTTGGCTGTGCGTCCACAAGAATAAAAGTAATGATAAAAATCACAGGAAGTGATTAGACCTTCCAGTAATGATACCTGTCTTGGAGACAAGGATTTTGGTGTTAAATTACAGGTCCACCACCGATTTTCCGGTATCCTTGGTTCCAGAGCCTTGCTGGATTATCCATTTTGTCGGACCAACAGATTTAATGTACTAATGACACAATAATACCTCTGACCCACCAATTATACCCCTCTTGGTTCTTGGTTTCCAGGTCCTCCAAAATATTCCAAATGGAATTTAAACTGGAGGTGGTGGAGGGAGGACTTAAGCCAGAAAGGGTTCTTGGGTAGAAAGAACTACCTTAAATTTAGTTGCATCTGGTTGAGTAACTATGGTAGGGTGAAGACTATTCCATGCTTTAATTGTGCGGGGAAGAATGAATTGCTTTACACATCTGTCTTGGTAGCTGGTATCTCTAATTGGATCGCCTGCTCCTAATTGGTTTGGGTTTGGTGTAGGTTTTGTAACCTATGTCGAGCTGGCCATTTAATATTTTGTAAAAACAGGTCAAACGGTGAGCTTCGCGTCTGTCTTGGAGAGGGTTCCACCCCAGTATCTAAATCAGCCTGGTTCACTAGAAACATAAATAAACAAATATTAAATGTGCTGATGATTGACACCACAACTACCACTTGGACCTTGCTTAGAAGCCATAGCTTGGGTTAAATGTAAGCAAAACAAGCTAAGAATTGCACAAAACCGAAGAGTCACAACCAACAACTGCAGATGTAAACAAAGAGCTCTTTTAGGACATGTCCCGAGAGAGCATGCGCCACGTGCTGCCCAGTGAACTTCAGACACTCTCATAACTTTGTCTGGATTATAGGAGGTGCTGGACAATCAGCTGCTGGAAAATCGGTGGTGGACCAGTACTGGGTAATATTGTATGAGCCCCAGAGGGCAGAGCAGAAATGGTGTGTTAAGCAGGTGTTTTTTAATCCTATTAAAAGTACCAATGCAGTAATGGAGTAGCTGAAGAGAGACTATTTACGGTTGACAGCAGTGAGAGAGTTTAGGACCAGAGGGCACAGCTTCAGAATCAAGGACGTATCTTTAGAATAGAGATGCGGCGCAATTTCTTTAGCTAGAGGGTGGTGAATTGGTGGAATTAATTGCCAAAAATGGCTGTGGAGGCCAAGTCATTGGGTATTTTTAAAGCAGAGACTAAACGATTCTTGATTAGTAAGGGTGTCAAAGGTTATGGGGAGAAGGCAAGAGAATGGGGTTGAGGGGAAAACAGTTCAGCCATGTTCGAATAGCAGAGCAGACTCGATGGGCTGAATGGCCTATTTCTGCTCATATGTCTTATGGTCACAAGGAACAGCAGATGCTGGTTTACAAACAAAAGGTATGAATGTTAAATTCTCCAATTTTAATAAACTAGCCATCGACAACCTTTCTCCCTCCTCCCCCACACCACACCCCCATCCCCCAGTCCCTTTCCACCTATATCCCTTACTCTGGCCTCACATTTCGTTCCTCCTCTATCCATCGCACCTGCTATCCCCTTCAACTATCACTTGTCAGGATTTGTTCTGCCCCCTCTTTTCCAGATTTCTCCCCCCCCCCCCCCCAAGACTGCAGTCAATTTGAAGAAGGATCCTGACCCAAAACATCATCTATCCACGTTATCCAGAGATGCTGGCCTACCCGCTGAGTTACTCCAGCACCTTATTGTATATGATTAACCTAGGTTTCACCTGGTTGGAAAATAGTTGAGTGTGAATGGGCATAAATTTCTGGCTTTTTTTTATAGCAGAATTTTCTGTTACTACTTGGACTTGCAGCAATTCTTCTACATTTGTCACTAGAATCATATAATTTGCGCACTCAAATTGTGGTTATAAATTGCATTCAAGGTGATGAAAGGTGCTTGAGAATTGGCTCCCTTGATGCTGGTAAATTGAGGCTGGGTTGTGATCATATTGATTATTGATGCTGAATAATGGTATTTTCTACCAAGCAATTTGCAAAGAGAAAGGCTGCCTTTTGGTCTGAACACGCGTTTTTGTTGCAGCTTTGGATCGAACAGCAGCCCAGAATGATCGAGGTATTAAGAATAAATGGGGTTGTGAAGATCCAGAGGAAGAAGACTATCCGGTGAATTCGGAAAAAGAGTAAGGATGTTGTTCAATTATATTTAATTGGCATTCAATTTTGTATGATAACTGGGCTGATGGATTTTCCATATTGTTAATGGTTTTTTTTTTTGCTTCTAACCAAAGCTGGATATTTACTGTGATGCTAAATTGTGTGTTTAGTAGACCAGATTTTAAGTGGTATCCTTTTCTTGGTTCTGATGTGTATCTATCCCACGATCATGTGTTCAATAGAAGTATCTCAGTACAAAGACCAAGTGCAGTTTTGGGACACTTGCCCTTCTTTCTTTCTTTCTTTCTAATGCTGATGATTATTATTTTGTTGGGTTATATGTTTAGAAATACAGCGTGGAATTCGGCCCACCGAGTCCATGCCGACCAACAATCACCCGCTTGTAGGTAGATATGTAGCCTCATTAGGTACCTCAGTGGATGCAAATCGTGCTGATCCCTGAGGGACTGCCTAAGAAGATAGTGATTTTTGGCGACTATTGCTGAAATTTTGGTTATGGAGAGAGAGAATAAAGATTATGATTGCTTTGCTATATGACCGATGGATGCCATTGTACTAGTATGGATTAATTCAAAGCCTCTTTAACAGATCAAAGTAATTTTGTCAATTGGGGTTTATGGTGCTTTCCTTTTTTAAATGCCTGTTTGAAATTTCCACCAAGATGCATTTTGCATTTTTGCAGTGTGCCCAGTCTTTGGAGTACTGATCGTGAAGAGATGGAAGCTGAAAAGCCAAAGGTAAGGAACTAACATTTCAAAATCATTGAAGATATTTGTTATTTTTTACCATATTATGAACGTGTCTCCTGAAAAGGACTGAGGATTTTTGGAACATACTTTCTGTACTAACTTTTTACAAGTAACTGCAGATGCTGATTCGTAGCGAAGATAGACACCAAGTGCTGGAGTAATTCAGCGGCTCGGGCAGCATTTCTGGAGAAAAAGAATAGGTGACGTTTCAGGTCGGAATTCTTCTTCAGACTGGGTTCTGACCCAAAGCGTCACCAATTGTTCTCCAGAAATGCTGCCTGAGCTGCTGAGTTACTCCAGTACTTTGTGTAAAAAGTTAGTTTTCATTTGATAATTGATTTGTTTGAGAGAGATTTTCGGTTTTAACTTTATCGGAGAATAAACGTGCATTCATGTACCGCTTTACTTATCCTCGCATGATTTGAAATTCTTCGCAACCAATTAATTCCCTTTGAATTTTTCCCTTGAGTGTTAAGTTTTCAGGCAATTTGTGACAGACTAACCACTTAATCAGCCTCTGGCATTGTTGAAGACTGAGGATTGGCATGGGCTTTTGCGCTGTTGAACTAGCTTTTGATAGGATTTGGAAGTTAGAATCACCCTAAAGGCCCTGTCCCACGATGCGAGTTTACCCAAAAGCTCTCCTGAGTTAAAAAAAAATCAAACTTGTGGTATTCTACGAACTCCTACGACCTTCCACGAGTATGTTCACGAGCTCCTACGAGTATGTCTACGTATTCTGCTATCTTCGGTTTAATGCCGGCGCGCGCGCGCGCACACACACACACCACACCACACCACCACCCCCCCCCCCCCCCCCCCACCCTCCTCCTCCTCCTCCTCCTCCTCCTCTGTGGTCTCTGCTGTTCATCTCACCTCACGAACCTTTCCACCACAGCTCCAACCCCACACCTCCGTGACTTTTCTCCCAGGTGACTAGCTTTTATCGGTGCTGACATTAGCTGATTAAGGCATCTGCTCCGTTGTACTCATGGCAATTGGACAGAAAACAACCCTTTCGCCTCAGTATCTGTAGGTCTGAAAGACTAAAGGCAAGTGATTTTTAAATGAGTGAACAGTATCAATTTTCATCTAATTTTAAAAGCACATTGGGCGGACTTCTTACGTTTTTTTCCTTCGTTGACGGCCAATTACCTACGATCTACTACGGTCTGCCCACGAAGTGACTAAGAGTAAAAAGTAACAATTGTTTTCATCAAGAGTATTATTTTACTCATGGACATTTTTCTGTGTTGAAAAAACTTCCCGCGTTACCGGGTTTCCCGAGTACCTGCCGTTAGCATTACGAACTGCTACGAGACATCCACGAACCCCTACGGACCCGCTACGGACATTCTAAGAGTTCGAATCAGGGGAAAACTCAGGAGAACTCGTGAATTACCTCGTACAGTGGAACAGGGGCTTAACACTTTGGTGTACATTGGAATTCTATGTCCTGCTGTCTGCAGAGGATAAAATCTCTACTGTTTGAAAGAATCAATAGCCCATGCATGAGTGATTTACATTTGTTGCTTGACAATGTAGGAACTTGTATAATATTGATTAATTTTTGTAAATTGCCTTGGACTACATAAAAAGATACAAAGGAGGATGCTGCTTTTATTTTTGAAGCACAAAAGACGAGGAAATTATAGTTCTGTGGGACAATCATCATCTGCTTCATCGAAACACTATTCACTGACAGTTGCAGAACATTCATTTCCATTTGCAATCCCTCTGATTGTGGAGTTGTACATGCTTACATGTGCCAAGATTTAGACAATATTGAGGCCCGAGTTGACACATGGCAAGTAACATTCTTGTCATAGAGGAAACAAGCAATGACCCAACAAGTAAAAAACAAATCATACCTTGACGGTATTGCATTATCTTGGCAATCTCTTCCACTGAAAACATCCTGGACTGTGATTTGATCATTTAGAATTTCCTAATATGCATCGCGCTTCACCGTGACCTTTCCTTCAGAAAATAATTAATTGTATTTAACCCCCATAATTTAGTCCCCATAATTCCACCTTGAGCACTTGAAATCTGAAATAAGTAAGCAATTGTACCATTTACTCAACAGTGTAGGAAAGACTTAAAGTCTAGTCCAGTGTAAGGAAGACTGCAGAGAAGATTTACAAGGATGTTGCCAGGACCTGAGAACCTGAGCTATCGGGAGAGGTTGAGCAGGCTAGGACTCTATTTCTCAGAGAGCAAGAGGCTGAGGGGTGATCTTATAGAGGTGTAGAAAATTCATGAAAGGAATAGATCAGGTGAACGCACAAAATCTCTTGCCAAGAGTAGGAGAAACGAGAACCAGAGGACACAGGTTAATATGAGGAGGGAAAAGATTTATAGAAACCCGAGTGGTAGCTTTTTTACACAAAGAGTGGTGGGTGTATGGAATGAGCTGCCGGAGGAGGAAATTGTGGCAGATTCACCAACTAGGATATGAAGCCAACACTTTATCCTGCACGTGAACCTTAATCGGGCACGTGCCGTCAGGGTAGGCAAGGTAGGCACTGCCTACCCTGACTAAAATTATGAAATGGGAATTATTAAATATAAATAGTAAAGGCATGGGAGAATTATGCCTATGTAAGAGACTGATCTCTTAGGTAGGCATCATTCCCTGTGCCTTTCACCCGCAGCGCTTGTGACACGGGAAGCTCTGTGCAGCCCCCGTGCCGTCAGCCGTCAATTTTAATCGGGGCTGAAGGCAGCAGAAATCCTGCCTTTGTAGCACTGCGCATGCGCATCAGTCCACTGCGCATGGGCAGTGCAAGTTTACTTCGCGGGGTTTTCAACCATGATTTGTCGTGTCCCAATGATATGGCAAGTACATTTTGTGATTTATTTTTTTTAATACCGTATTTTCCGGGGTGTGGGGTGGTGTGGGAGTCGGAGTGGGGAGAGAGCTCCTTTCACAGCGTTTGGGGAGGCTGGCCCGGGGTAACGTTGCGGGGAGGGCACAAATGTTATGAATGAGGGGTCGGGGGCATCCACTTGCGACGTTCCTTGCAAGGGGGCATGAAATGACACTGCTCTGAGGCCGGGGGGGGGGGGAGGGAGGAGAGGAGAGGAGAGGAGAGGAGAGGAGAGAGAGAGAGAGAAGTAGCTTGAGCGGCCGCCGGGCCGGACAGCGGAACCAGCCGCCACCTTAGCTCCAGAACCACCCGCCCACCTCTGGCAGCTCTCCATCTAAAAACCTCTCCCCTGCCGCTCGCTGGCCTCACTCATGTCCTTAAATTCCGACAGCGCGATTGAGGTTACTCGGCTGTGGGAATTTAAGGATTTGCAGGAAGTCGCTGACATGAGTGAAGTCGGCGAACGGCAGGTGACAGGTGTTCAGACGGAGAGCACTGCCAAAGGTGAGCGGGCCTGCAGAAGGCGCTGAAGTGGTGGCCAGTTCAGCTGTCGGGTCCCGGTGGCCGCTCCCCGAGCTGCTTCTATCCCCAGCTACAGTCCGTGGCTTCGCACCCGGAGAGCTGCGGCAGCGGTGAGGGAGTGAAGATTCCAGCACTTTGTGATAAGTACTTTCTTGTGATTTTTACCATTGTTCCTCACATGTCCAGCCTACAACCTCTATATATCACTCAGAACCTCTAGTCCTGGCACCTTCCTCGTAAATGTTCTCTGTGTCCTTTCCAGCGCTGGCAGTATCCCCGACACCCTCCTTCTCAACGCTCGTGCCCTCCCCACAACTTTACCCCTGTCACAGACTCTCCACACGCTGTGAAAGGAACTATCCCCACAATTGGACTAGGAAGCCTTGGGCAAATTGAAATGTCACTGTTTTTATTTATTTATTTATTTATTTAACGGGGAGAACAATCTGCGCATGCGCGGTTTACTTTTTTTTTAAAAGCGGACTGAGTGCCTACCCTGGGTAATTACTCACGGCACGTGCCTGACCTGCACACTGGTGCTATCCTACACAATAAGGACAATTTACAGATTCCAATTAAACCTACAAACCTGAACGCCTTTGGGATGTGGGAGGAAACCCACACGGTCACTAAAGGAACGTACAAACTCGGTACAGATCGCACCTGTAGACATGATCAATCCCGGGGCTCTGGTGCTGTGAGGCATCCACTGTGCTGTCTCATTAAAGGCCTTTTTTCCCACTGCCTTGCCTCCATCAATCCTCTTAGTCAGTTCCTCCAAAAAAAAAAACTCAATCAAATTCGTGAGACATGATCTCCCATGCTGAAAGTGATGCTGATTGTCGATAATCAGTCCTTGTCTTTCCAAATGCAAATAAATTCTGTCTCTCAGAATCCCTTCTAGCAACTCCCCCATCGCTGATGTTAGGCTCTAGTTCCTTTGCCCTTGCAAATCTTCTTAAATAAAAACACAACGTAAGCTAAAAAAGAATTTTGTTGCATAGCCTGTGGCTAACAAAGATACAGACACTTCTGCACGGGCTCTAGCAATCTCCTCCCTTCCTAATATATTGAAATCTGTGTGGAGGCTGGAAGGCTGTATTTTATCGTGTCACTAGTATAGGTGATCGTGTTCAGAAAGATGAGAAAACAAAAAAACTTACTTAATGTTATAACTGAATTTAGTATGCTTTCAGGATATAGAATTAATTGGAATAAAAGTGAAATTATGCCTATAACAGGAATAAAATTGAATAAATTACAAAAATTTCCATTTAAAATAGTTAATGATCAAATTAAATATCTTGGAATTAATGTACCAAAATCTTATAATTCTCTATTTAAATCAAATTTCCCCCAATTACTAAATAAACTAAAAAATAATATCTTATATTATTATATTGGAAAACTAATATTATTACCAATATTAATGATTGGTAGAATAAATGCCATTAAAATGATTTTTTTGCCACAATTACTATATTTATTTCAAGCCATCCCGCTATATCTTCCTAAAACTTTTTTTTAAAAATTGATATAATTGTCAACAGCTTTATTTGGGATTATAAAAATCACAGAATAAGTACAATACACTTATGTAAATCTAAGATAAATGGTGGCCTAGCACTACCTAATTTCTTATATTATTTCTGGGCGGTTTAGATTAAGAATATTAATTTTTGGTTGGTACGTACGGAACAGGACCCAGCTTGGTTAAGAATAGAAAAGGAAGATTGTTTACCCTTTGATATAAGTACAATACTCCTTGCTCCAAGGGTGGTACAAAAAAAAATTTATAAGGAAAATCCTATAATTTTAAGCAATATACGTATTTGGAAACAAATAGTTAAGACTTTACATTTAGAAACTATGCCACTTTGTTTACCAATTATGAATAATCCTCTGTTTAAGCCCTCGTCATTGGATGTGGGGTTTAGACATTGGAAAAATTCAGGAATTATAAGGATAGAACATCTTTACAGGAATGGGAAATTTCTCTCATTTCAGGAGTTGAAAGAGATTTATGGATTGCATGCAAATAACTTATTTAGATATTTACAAATCAGAGATTATGTCAAATCAAATGCGCAAGATTATAGAAATAGAGAACCAGGTTTACTGGATGAAGTACTTAATAAGCATCCAAATACAGAGAAATTAATAGCATATATATATAACATTCTTTTGGACAGGGAAATACCAACACCAGAATCATTTCGACAAATATGGGAAAATGAAACTGGTTTACCGATATTAAAAGATTTTTGGGAAGAAAGCTTACAATGAATACATCGTTGTTCGTTAAATGCCAGACATACTTTGATACAATTCAAAGTATTACATAGATTACATTACTCAAAAATTAAATTAAATAGATTTTTTCTTAATATATCACCATTGTGTGATAAATGTCAGCACATAGAAGCTGATTTAACTCATAGTTTTGTAATATGTACAAAACTTAATAGTTATTGGACTGAGATTTTTAAAATTATTTCCATAGTTCTTAAGATCACATTAATTCCTGCCCCAAAGCTAATATTATTTGGTGTTTTAGATTCAAATCAAACATAAACAGCAAATCAAAGAATTTTTTTTAATTGGAAAAAACTTAATATTAAAATTTTGGAAGGGACCATTATCCCCTACAATCAAAATGTGGACAGTGGAAATGTTGGAGACGTTGCAATTGGAGAGAATTAGGTTTATCCTAATGGATAAACACGAGCTTTTTGAACAAATATGGTCTCCATTCACTGATTATATGAAGGGGTAGCTGGGCTCAGCATTGAAACTCAACAAGTACCCGGTGGTAAGATCAAATGAAATTGTTTAATCTGAGGTTTATATACTTATCTCTATATATATTATTAGAAATTGTTCCATTCATTGTTAAGATGTATACTGTTTTTCTATCTTTAAGTATAATAATTGTTTGTTAGTTATATGGATTTTAATTTTTTTTTGTTTTTTCTTTTTTTTTCTTTCTCTTCTCACATATAATCAAAATTATAATCACACTTTTTAAATTAACCATCTTCTTTCTTTACTCATTTTCTTCTCTTCACTATTAAAAAAATTGAGGCTAATATATATGGCTTTGTAATACTCATATAATTTTGGAAATATGTAATATGCATATCTGAAAAAAATATTATATTATTTGTAATACGTATGGCCTCTAATAAAAATATATACAAAAAAAAGAAAACAAAACTACGGTTGCTGAAATCTGAAACAAAAACAGACATGCTGGAACGACTTGGCCAGTCCAGCAGCATTTGTGGAGAGCGAAACTGGTCAACGTTTCGCATCAATTAACCATCTTCAGTTTTGACTGGTTCCTCTTTCTACTAATGCTTCGTGACTTGTGTAATTCCTCCAGCACTGCTGTTTTTGTTTCCAGAGAGGCTAGAGTGGGCGTGAGAATGTTAAAAATGGTGGACTAAAGAAGTTTTCTTTAACATGGGAGGCACGGTGGTGCAGGGGAAGGTTCCTGCTTTACAGTGCCAGGGACCCGGGGGTGCTGTCCATACTGAGTCTGCATGTTCTCCCTGGGTTTACTCCGGGATCTCCAGGTTTCTGCCCATACTCCAAAGACGAACAGGTTTGTAGGCTAATTGACCTGGTACAATTGTAAATTGTCCTTAGTATGTGTAGGACAGTATTAGTGTGCGGGCATCGTTGGACAGCACTGAATTGTTGGGCTGAAGGGCCTGTTTCCGTGCTGTATCTCTAAACTAATCAAACAGAAGTTGCTGGAAATGGCAAGAGGTTGATTATTTGAAGATGGAAGGCTGTGGAAATGAAAATAAGGCAACAGGAAGACTATTGTAGGTCTAAGAAAGAGAATGGAGTTAAAAATGTGAAAATTAAAATCAATGTGCCGTCAGGGCAGAATCCATCCTGCAGAAACAAGGAACAGCAGATGCTGTTTTACCAAGGAAAGACACAAAGTGCTGGATTAACTCCCAGCAGGTCAGGCAATATTCTTGGAGAACATGGATAAGGTGACATTTCGGGTCAGGACCATTCTTCCCGACCTGAAACATCACTTATCCACCATCTTATCCAGGGATGCTGCCTGTCCTGCTAAGTTATTCCAGCAGTTGGGTCTTCCCAAGAACCCAACCTTTTCAGTCAAGGGATGTGAGAAAACTAATAAGAAATTTCACAGAATGAGGGTCGCTTGGAATAAGGACATTTTTCATTTTGCATTGCAGATTTTCATAATTTTAACACTAATAAAGTTTGAATACTTGTATGTACATTATTTTGACCAAAAATGATCAAGTTGGCAACTAATCATGCTGTGTAGGAAGGAACTGCAGATGCTGGTGTACACCGAAGATAGATACAGTGCTGGAGTAACTCAGCAGGTCAGGCAGCATCTCTGGAGAAAAAGGGTGGGCAATGTTTTGGGTCGGGACTAATCATGCTGCCTACCTGACCTGAAAATCGTTGAGAGTCTCTGCATAGTTAGATTCAGAACTTGTAAGCCAAGTTCTTCATTGATGATTCGGGTATTCTGAGCTACTTTGACTCATTGTGACTTCATGGATTCCATACAACCAAAAGCGCACAACTCAGTAAATATATTGATGCCTTGCACATATTGGGCTTCTGTTCAACTTGTGTTGGCACAGTAGAATTATTTTTAAAAATATATCAAAACTGTTATGTATTCTTGGATTGAAGGCATCTGCTCTGTATTGTAAGTAGGTTTTGTGTTCCTTGTCAAGAGTTCACCTTTGTTGCCTATTGTGATAATGATCCAACAGTGGCACAGCGGGTAGAGCTGCTACCTCACAGTGCCAGAGACCCGACTTTGATTCTGACCTTGGGTGCTGTCTGTGGAGTTTGCCTGTTTTCCCTGTGCATGTGTGGGTTTCCATCAGGTGCTCCAGTTTCTTCCCACATCCCAGAAACGCGCAGGTTTGTAGGTTAATTATCCTCTGTAAATTCACCCTCGTGTGTAGCGTGGATGAGAAAGTGGGATGACGTAGAACTAGTATGAACAGGAAATCGCTGGTCGGCATGGACTCGGTGGGCTGAAGGGCTTGTTTCCATGCTCTTTATCAAAACTAAACAGTATGTTGCAGTTGGTGACTAGAAATTGCATTTCTTTGTTACTTCAGCTGCGTTTAACAACTCTGCATGTAAAATGTACATAATTATTACATTGTTTATTCCATATAGTTTATACCATGCCTTTATTTTTGTAATATTATGATTCTTATTGGGATCTTGGGAAAGTTGTGGACTGAGATAGCTCTTTGAGACACCAATATAATGGATGACTGCCTGCAACTTTCCTGCGACTTCCTTCATCTGCAAATTTATATTTCCGATGGCTAAAAGGTGCAAAGAGCTCTTTCATAGACATGAAATGTTTCATAAACATTACCGAACTTCCATCTAAACAAACAAAGGAAGCCAGAAACTACACTAACCGTGCTAGCAGGCAAACCTGTTTTAAGGTGGTTCTGATATTGCTGATAGGGTATTACTGAGTCAGACATACTTACTATCTGCTGTGCTAAACAGACCCAGAAAGGTGCCATTTCATGTACTCCATTGTCCTTCTGCTCTTTTGCTGGTCAAGAAGTCAGCAGCATAAACCATGTGTGCGCGTGAACGTATTTACATGTGTACGCATGTGTGCATATATATTATGTATATGTCTATATACATGTGTGTGTATGTATGTGCATGCGTGTTTATACGTATGTATACTCTGAAGTTTGTGTTTACTAATATTTTTTACAGACTACTATGGTTACCAATTCTGTTGTGCTGCTGCAAGTAAGAATTTTATCGTTCTGTTTGGGACTTATGACAATAAATCATTTGACTCTTAACCTGCTTTATGTTCTTCTTGTCTACAAATTGACAAAGTTAGATAAAATAACTGGATTGTTGGGAAGAAGTGCAATAGGATAAAAATAAATGTGTGAGAATTGAAATGCATGTGTTGCCACTGCAAGAATACAGCATTTTCAGATGGGATCTGAGGAAACTAATCCTATTCCTCCACTGGTTTTCCTCCACCAGTCCCACTTCTTCTGAAGTAGATTTTTTTTGGACATGCAAATGCACTACTTTTGGACATGCGGGAAAGAAAAAGCATTGTGATCAAGCAGCCCGCTGAAGGGTTTTCGGTCTGAATAATCCACTCTCCTTTTCCGTAGATGCTGCCTGATCAGCTAAATGTTTCTTGCTTTTAGTTGAGATTTCCTATATCTCTATTTGGCATGGATTATGGAATCTTCCTCACCTTGTATTCAAGGAAGGTGAGGGGGTAAGGAGGGAAAATAAAAAATTCCATTCTGATCTCGTAAGAATTCTGAATGGACTTCTGGTACAACAAGAAGCAAAAGCCCACATTTCACAGTGATTAGCCCTGAATTAATGCATTTTCCTTTCCCCGTTTGAATATTGGATGCCTTGGGAGCTATTTTCAAAGTCCTTCAGTGGTGTCATGGGACTTCAAATTTAGTGATAATAATTAATTAAACGGGTGATGAATCTTGCTTTTCTAGTTGAATAACGTTAATTTGCACAATCATAAATTTAATCAACATAGTTTAAACTATTATTACCCTGGGGCCATTCAAGAGACAAGCATCTCAAACATATCCATCATCATTGATGATTGTCGAGCTTCAAAGAACCATTCTAACATTAACATTATGAACATTGTTTAATAATGAGTCCTTGTAAAGGCTTATAGTCCCAAGGCCATAAGCCATTCACGAGACAACTTAACATTTTCTTGATTGCTGTTAGCTGATCAACAAAACTCCTTGAATCAAATTTCTTTATTTTTCTTTACTTCATATATAAATGCAATAAAGCAATATTCCACAGGAAGGCTTCAAATGAGGAATATGCAGGGTTTTTTTTGTAAATAATCTCCACCAAGCCACGGTTGCCCAGCCAGATGCAACTAAATTTAAAGTGGCACTTTCTTCCCAATAACCCTCTCTGGCTAAACCCCTCCCTTCACCACCTCCAGTTTAAATTCCAGTTGGAATATTTTGGAGGCCCAAGTAACCAAGAACCAAGAATGATGGATATAACTGTTATATGGTGACAACTCTTATTAAAGGGGTAGGACCATCACCATCTGAATTTGGGTTTATCCAAGTCAATTAGCTACATTTCAAATGAGATCACATGTAACAACTTATCGCAATGGTTAAAGTACCACGCTTCATCAAGCTTCATTACTTTAACCTTCTTCGGTCTGAAGAAGGGTCTCGACCCGAAACGTCGCCTATCTCCTTCGCTCCTTAGATGCTGCTGCACCCGCTGATTTTCTCCAGCCTTTTGTGTACCACGCTTCATTGTTGGTTAGCTATTAGAGTGTCGGATTATAGCACAGAAACAGGTCCTTCGGCCCAACTCATTCATGCTGACCAAGATGCTCCATCAAAGTTAGTCCTATTTTCCTGCGTTTGGCCCATATCCCATTTCTCATCCATGTACTTTTCCAAATCTCTTTTAAATACTGTGATAGCATCTGCCTCAATTATCTCCCCTGCCAGCTTGTTCCATATATCCACCTCCGTCTGAGTGATAAAGTTGTCCCCCAATTTCATTTTAAAACGTGCTCCTCTCACATTAAACTCTTGTTTCTCATTTTGCATATCCTGGGTAAAATACTCTGTGCATTCATCCTATCTATTCCTCTTGTGATTTTACAAGATCACCCATTGACCTCCTGCACTCCCAGAAATAAAGTCCTACACTGCCCAACGTCTCCCTGTAATTCAGCGTCTCAAATACTGGCAACGCCCTCAAAGGTTCAGTGGGGGTGATGTTGGAGTGATTGCTTTTAAATATCAAGAGTTTTGATCAAGAGGCAGTGGTGCAGTGGTAGAGCTGCTGCCTTTGTGTATTAACCAGTATCTGCAGTTCTTTGTGCAAGTCTTTGTTTCTACTCAAAGAACATCCTAATCCGTTACGATTCTGTCTCTGTACATCCCTTTCCATGCCAACCAAGACACGTTTCAAAATGTTATCAACAAACGAAGCATTAGCAAAAATTAGTTTGTGCTTCAGGTAAATACAAATTAATAAGTTTAGTAAGGACAACTTCCTTGCCCATCCAATGCTGTGTTTTTGAAACTTCAGGCAAGTCCATGGAGAGGTCTGGATCTGTATCATGAACTGGTTGTGTTCTCACAACAGATGCCTCCAACTTGCTCAGTCATTTCAGCAAACTTTCTCATTTGATATTTTCTACATCATTGTTTTTGAACTAATTGCAAATAGAGTCTTTGACAAAGCAGAAACACGAGGCAGATCCTTATTCCATCTTGCTAAATCTAAGACTGAATGAATGCTGGTCTTTCAGATTAACTTGGCTGTTTGAAACATAAAGAGAATGCATTGTAAACATGAAAACATGAAAATGCCCTGCCAAGGATGCGAGGAATTTATTCTCATTTTGGATTAATTAAACTCCAAAATTTGAGCTTCAAAGAAATAGCACTAAAGTTGACAAGATGTAATTTGAATTATTACTGTGAGAGATTAAAAAGTAAGATTACAAATCGGTTGCAACAATGTAAATGTGGAAAAAGTCTTTATCTGAGTTGCCATTTATGATTACCTTCTCTTCCAGACCAAATCTCAATTTCCATCAGAAATTAAAACTAATTTATTGAGAAGCTACGGCAGAAAAAACCAAGCAGCTGGCTTTTGTAAAGCTTTGCGAGGAAATGCAATTGGACTCAACATGCTGGGACCCAACAGAAAACTAAGGTCTGTGTGATATTGTGGATTGGTTTATGCTTGAGTATTTTGGAATAAGCTGCATTTGTTTTTAAAGATTTTATACTTATGTTCCTAAGCCACAAATTCTGTTCAATTCAAAACTTGTTTATTTAATTGACTGAGTACATTTAAGGTCAGGCACGTGCCGTGAGTAATTACTCTGGGTAGGCACTCAGTCCGCTTTTAAAAAAATGTAAACCACGCATGCGCAGATTGTTCTCCCCGTTAAATAAATAAATAAATAAAAACAGTGACTTATCACAAAGTGCTGAATCTTCACTGCCTCACCGCTGCCGCAGCTCTCCGGGTGCGAAGCCACGGACTGTAGCTGGGGATAGAAGCAGCTCGGAGAGTGGCCACCGCTGAACTGGCCACCACTTCAGCGCCTTCTGCCGGCCCGCTCACCTTTGGCAGTGCTCTCTGTCTGAACACCTGTCACCTGCCGTTCGCCGACTTCACTCATGTCAGCGGCTTCCTGCAAATCCTTAAATTCCCACAGCCGAGTAACCTCAATCGCGCTGTTGGAATTTAAGGACATGAGTGAGGCCAGCGAGCGGCAGGAGAGAGATTTTTAGATGGAGAGCTGCCAGAGGTGAGCGGGGACCGGCAGAAGGAGCTAAGGTGGCGGCTGGTTCCGCTGTCCGGCCCAGCGGCCGCTCAAGCTACTTCTCTCTTTCTCTCCCCCCCACCCCCCCCCCCCCCGGCCTCAGAGCAGTGTCATTTCATGCCCCCTTGCAAGGAACGTCGCAAGTGGATGCCCCCGACCCCTCATTCATAACATTTGTGCCCTCCCCACAACGTTACCCCGGGCCAGACTCCCCACACGCTGTGAAAGGAGCTCTCTCCCCACTCCGACTCCCACACCCCGGCAAATGCGGTATTAAAAAAAATAAATCACAAAATGTACTTACCATATCATTGGGACACGACAAACCATGGCTGAAAACCCCACCAATAAACTTGCGCTGCGCATGCGCGGTAGACTGATGCGCATGCGCAGTATGATGCTGCGCATGCGCAGTGCTACAAAGGCAGGATTTCTGCTGCCTTCAGCCCCGATTAAAATTGACGGCTTCAGGCAGCGCTGACGGCACGGGGGCTGCACAGAGCTTCCCGTGTTACAAGCGCTGCGGGTGAAAGGCACAGGGAATTATGCCTACCTAAGAGATCAGTCTCTTACATAGGCATAATTCTCCCATGCCTTTACTATTTATATTTAATAATTCCCATTTCATAATTTTAGTCAGGGTAGGCAGTGCCTACCTTGCCTACCCTGACGGCACGTGCCCGATTAAGGTTCACGTGCAGGATAAAGTGTTGGCTTCATATCCTAGTTGGTGAAGCTGCTGCCTTGCTGCCGCCCAAGACCCTGACTTTGCGTGCTGTCTGCGTGGAGTTTGCATATTCTCCATGTGATCAAATGGATTTGTAGCTTAATTGGTCCCTGTACCTAGCGTGGAGGGAGTGGATGAGAAAATGGAATAACATAAAGTTACAATGAAGTGCAGATGCTGGTTCATACATAAGGATAGAAAGCTCGGTGGGTCAGGCAGCATCTCTAGAGAACATGAATAGGTGACGTATTAGGTAGAGGAGGGGCAGGACAAAGCAGGGTAGATAATGGGTGAACACAGATGAGGGCTTTTTTTGTAGGAAGAAATTGCAGATGCTAGTTTAAACCGAAGATAGACACAAAATGCTGTAGTAACTCAGCAGGACAGGCAGACAATTGGACAAAGGCCAGAGATGAAAAGACAAAAGGTGTGAGATAGGGATAAATCATGCGTGCATGTAAAGCTAGTGGAAGGAATATAGGTGAGAGAAGAGAGGGAAACTTTTTTTTGGGATAACATGGAAACTGGAATATTCAGTGAACTGAGATCCCACCATGAGGACTTTGTTTCTTCAAGTACATCGGGGCAGGTGCTATTGCATATGTGCAAAATGCTCAGTGCTCGAGAGATGGCAACAACTGGTGATACTTCAAAGACGCAGGTAGGGTGAGAAAAATGTTCTTCCTGCTGCTTCCATCAAAGTTAACATATGTGCGGTTGATTGTTGTCAATATGAACTGATTTTGTGTAACTCTGATATGGTTCGTTTGATCGATATGGAGATTTCTCTGATAATTCAGAGTAGGCACTTGCAAGTTTTAAACTGCAATTCGGAATTGTTAGGTGCAAGGTTAGTTGCAAGGGCTGCATAGTGGCACAGCGGTAGAGTTGCTGTCGCACAGCGACCCGGGTTCGATCCTGACTATGGGTACTGTCTATAGTTCAAAGTAAAGATTTTGTATGCCAAGCCTCCTATATTCCAGCTGTGTGCAATGCACACATTTTCTGTCCACCCTGGTCCCAAACGATGCTAAATTGTATTTTCAGCAGATGCATGTCCTCTATGTATGGTGTACTAAGATGGTAACTTGCTTACAGTGAAAGCATGTCAACTGCATCATCACCCCATGCGCTGAGCAAGGAGATGGATAAAAATCGAAGCAAGTGCTTAGTAATCACTAGCCCTACGGGGCCAGGAATAGTTGTTCGTGGGAGGCGCTTTCAGCACGCCAATGCACAACCAATCATAAGAACAGCAGCCCAAAGGTAAGTTCTGCACTTTGTTCATCTGCCCACTTATTATTAATTTCATCTTTAATTTCATCTGCCCTTCAAAGGTATTGCTGTAACTGTCTACACGCTAGAGATATTAGATATTTACATTTTCACCTTTCGCACATGTTGGTTTTAAATCAAGTTTTGAATCGGTAATTCAAGTTATGCTGAGGAACAAGCACAGCTGATCCCTCCCTGGTCCATGCTTTTATTACCTTTAAACAATTCCACTTGGGTAGCTAACAACCCAGTGTTATGAATATAGAATACTCCCAATTTTAAATAACTAACCTACAAACACCCTGCCCCCCCTTCTCCCCTCACCCCCCCCCCCCCTCTGTTTTTCTGCTTCCCCCCACTTCCTTGTGCCCCAGCCGGATGTGCACTCATTTCTCCCTCTTTTGTTCCCCTCCACGTATATTCCTTCCTCTGGCTTGATGCCTCTGCTATCCTGGTCTCCTTATCTCACACTTTTTGTCTTTTCAATTCTGGCCTTTGTCCAAACCTCTGCCAATCAACCCACCCCCTCCCCCCCCCCCCCCCCCCCGCTCTATTTGTGGGACCATTAACATTTTCAGCTCCTTGCGCTATTCAGAGGATTGAAAAAGATCTTTCTATCCTAAACCTACTTCACAGGTTTTGGTAGTACTTAGCAATGCACTCCATCACAACACATCCCCCAAGTTTTGTTTTTATTTAAATAGCATGGAGACATGGGACTGCAGAAGCTGGTTTACAAAAAAGACAATGTGCTGGATTCACTCAGCAGATTAGGCAGCAATTCTGGAGGGAATGTTTGTAGGAATGAGTAATTGTAAAAGGAAAAGATAAAAAACAAAAGTGTAAGTTAATTAATCTTGATACAGGGACAGTAACCCCTCATTGTAACGGGGGGGGGGGGGGGGGGGGGGGGAATGCTATCCGTTATTGCTGATTGTCCGCAAAAAACGAGTAAGGGATTCACTCGAACCTCCCAGCGGGCACTCTGTGAATGAACGAGTTGTTTTCAAATACAAAATTCTTTTTAATAAGCTAAAATTGTATTTTTGGTACTGTAAGCTACAAATATTAAAGGCTGTTTGTTACATTGTGCAATAGAGCATTGTTGCACAAGTGTCGATTGAAGCAATTGCTTGACAATTTCCCTGGCTTCCCGCAATGTAACTAGCAGCTTCTTAACGAGAGTGGTGTCTGATTACCATGGGGACGCCTCATCTGCTATAACCAAAATCCGTTATAACGAGGTCCGGAATAACGAGGGTAGACTGTACTAGCATTTGCATCTTAGTTTCCTGATGCAATAAATTCCGTTCACAGTTGGAATCTAAACAGTTGTGTGTTCTGGAGTAATCTTTATAGTTGATCAGGTTGTACATTTTGGCTGTGGTTAGTAAACTTTGTTCTAAGTGGTCAGCATAACCTAGGCTCTAAACATTGGGGTAGATGGTCCAACATGCTCCACTTTTAGAATGTAGCTGCCATTACAATTAATTTATGGATCCTTTGAGAATGGAAGTTGCTTGCTTGAATAAAAGCTTTGTACTTTACATTGGGAAAAGTGTTTAAAATTTGTAGAGTGTGTTCATGATCTTATCTGAATATGTCACCAATGCATTTCACAGTCTCTGAATTATTTTTGAAATGTAGTCAGTTTTCCAGTGTGGGAGACATATTTAAGGTGAGAGGAGCAAGATTTAATATGAGGCTGAGGGACAGCGTTTTCACATAGGTGGGTATTTGGAACAAGATGCCAGAGGCGTTGGTTGAGGCAGGTAATAGTGGGCAGCATGGTAGCGTAGTGGTAGAGGTGCCAGCACCAGAAACCTGGGTTCAATACTGACTACGGGTGCTGTCTGTAAGGGTTTGTACACTCTTCCCGTGACCGTGTAGGTTTTCCATGGGTGCTCCGGTTTCTTCCCACACTCCAAAGACGTGCAGGATAATTGGCTTAATTAAAAATTGTCCCTAGTGCGAGTGTACGGGGATCACTGGTCGGCACGGACGTGGTGGGCTGTAGGTCCTGTTTCTGCGCTGTATCTCTAATCTAAACAATGCCAAACTGGAAAAAATAGCATTTAAAAGATGCTTGGACTTCTTCCCCTGTGCTAACTGGTTTATTTGTTTATCACATCTTTTCATATGGGAGCAGAATCAGGCTATTTGGCCCATCAAGTCTGCTTTGATAGTATTTTTTTGTATCATTAGCGATTTTCAGAACCCAAAATAATTTAGTAATTCAATGCTGGAGTAACTCAGCAGGCCAGGCAGCATCCCTGGGGAACACAAATAGGGACCTTTCTTCAAACACCGATCTCAGTGTCTGAAGAGCAGACCAGGCCTGAAACATCACCTACTCCTGTTCTTCAGAGATGCTGCCTGACCCACTGAATTACTCCAGCATTTTGTGGCCTTTTGTTGTTGCCTATTGTTTTGAGTGCAAGAGGGTTCTACACAGTTTGAAAACTGCACTTGTTAGTCTGGTATTACAGCAGTTCAGAACAGTTGGCAAAATGTTGAATTGCAACCTTTCTTAATTAGTCATAGACACAGTCATACAGCGTGGAACAGTCCCTTTGGCCCTTTGCCCCAATTTGCCCACACAACCAACATGTCCCACCTACACTAGTCCCACCTGCCTGCATCATTAGATAGTTACCTTAAAGTGTATGGTGTTGGTGCTTTGAAATTCATAAGCAGTAGAATTGGTGTCGCA
This sequence comes from Raja brachyura, assembly GCA_963514005.1. The sequence continues at coordinate 66,176,032 of OY740788.1, read as the reverse complement.
GTTTAAACCCACCCATGAAGCCTAATCGATTGAAAATGGCTGCTACATTTCGAGGTGGAGACCTCGTGTCAATATTGTTCAGGTTTAATAGTATTATAACTATTGATTGAGATGTATATTGTATAGTAGTTAAATTATTATTATTTGATTATTAGAGCTAAAATTGGTGATCTAAATTTAGTTTTATGCAGCCTTGTGTAACATTGAAACTACTTCTGATAAAAATTTAAAGACAAAATGGTAATAAAGGTTCAACACCGAATTTTCCGGCACCTTTGGTTCCAGAGCCTTTCTGGATTATCCATTTTGCCAGACTAGCAGAGGTCACGGCCTCCAAAAGGAATCCAATGGTACAGGAACGGTCCTCCAAGTTCGCCAAGGAGCCGAGATACCGGCCTGCTAAGTCGGCCATGGGAACGAATCTGCCAGCTCTGGCTGGGCCGGAGTTCCAGAGCTACAGCCGCAGGAGGCAAATTCGACCCGCCGATCGGCCGCAGGAGGAAAATTCGACCCGCTGATTGGTGTAAAACTGTTGATGAGGTGGAGATTGACCGCCTCGCCCGACCCAGGCGCAACAGTTTTGGGGGGTGGGGGGGGGGGTGAATTTCAAGAGCGCTCTCGTAATTTTGTCCAGATTAAAGGAGGTGCCGGACCATCAGTTGCTGGAAATTCGGTGGTGGATCTGTATATTAATTTTTCATCTGTTTATCTTCAAACATTAATGTGAGATTATTGCCTTTTTATTTTTTTCACCTTTTAAAGCAATCTTGGCTTACCTGATGAAGGGTAAGTGTCACTGAAGTGCTTGCATAACAGCTGGGATTACCATTGCAAGGTCTCTTAAATGGCTTCATTGCTGCTAATACTTTGTATCTGTGTCGTTTTCTTGCAACTTTAAATACAGTGTCTGTGGTCGTGATCCAAACATGTTTGTTTTCTGCTATCCTCATGGATTGGTTTCTTCTCCCATATGATATCCTTCCATTTTCCTTGATGGGTGTTCTCTAAATGTTCATGCCAAACTAGGAGGCAATGTTCACTAAATAATTACTGCACGGTAAACTTAATAATTAAAAAAAATGTTTACCCCGCAATTCTCCTTTAAACTTCGACCCTCTCACCTGAAAGGTATGCCCTCCAATATTTGATTTTTTTTTTTCCATCCTGGGAAAAATATTCTGATTGTCTACCCAAACTACGTCTCTCGTAATTTTATATGCTTCTATTAGAAATAAAAGTTATTGGGAGTATTTGCAACCTAATAGATGAATTCCGAAATTTTGTTCTGAAATGTTTCTTTAAGATATTAATAGCTTTATACTGTGGTCAAACTATATGTCGTCTGAGCATTTTATAAAGCATAAGGCTATACCATTGCTTTGACATTCAACAATAGTAAAATTAATTTATATAGTTCCTCATGTTGTAAAATGATCCAAGACACTTCACTGAAACATTATTTATAAACAATTTTCATGGTTGACCCAACTCCATAACACTAAAATTTCACACAACATTGCATATATAGGGGCAGGTGACCCAATGTTCAGTCAAAGAGATAGGTTTGAAGGAACTGCAGATGCTGGAATCTAGACCAAAATAAGTGCTGGAGAAGGGTCCCAACCCGAAACATGGTTTGTACATTCCCTGAGTGGTCCAGATCTACTTCATTGGAGACCCTCGAATTATCTTTAATCAGACTCTACCCTACACTAAATGTTATTTCCTTTATCATGTATCTGCACACAGTGGAGAACTTGATTGTAATCATGTATAGTCTTTTCGGTGACTGGATAGCACACAACATGAAAGCTTTTCACTGTACCTTGATACACGTGACAATAATGAACAAAACTAGTTTCTTTCTACTTCATCAATTCCATTTGATACTCTGAAACACTGTGTTATCACAGCTCTTTTTGTCATTTAGTTTATTTGTATATCTTATGTTACATAGTTTTGAGTATTAATATCTGTATTTTCCCCTTAAATGCACTTCTTATTTACCTCAGTAGCTCCATTCCCTATTCCGGCCCCCGCCCTCCAGAGTGAATTCTGATCTCCTGAATTGAATTATTTTCATTTTTTAACAAAACTGAAGACTTTTTTCCCCACCATTGTTTTGCAAGTAAATTCCATGTTAGCAAAATAATAAAATAGATTCAGAATGAAGTTTACACTTTGTTTGATATTAACCTTCCTGCCCCCCCCCCCCCCCCCCCAATAAATGACACTATAAATTTGATTTGCCTCCATGGTGTGGGTAGTTTCTGAATCTGGAAATTAATGCACAAATATATATTTTCGCCCAAGTATTTGTACCAGCTATACCCTGTAACACTTGAGGAAAGACACAAAATGCTGGAGTAACTGAGGGGGCAGGCAGCATCCCAGGAGAACATGGGCAGGTGACATTTTGGGTCTGGACCCTTCTTTCGTCATTCTGTAAATTGCCCCTAGTGTGAACATAAAACTAGAGTACAGGTCATAGTTGGTTTGCACAAACTTGCTGGGCCAACGGGCCTCTTTCCATGTTCTTTCTCTAAACTAATCTAAACTATATCTTCTCTGCACTCTTTCCAGCATGTGCTCTAGTTCGCTGAACATAAAGAACAGTGTTCCATTTGCTCTTTTAATTATTTATCTCTTCAAGTCCTGACATTTCAATCTGCTTTCATGGGGATGTGTGTCTCTCTGCTTCTCTGCTTTTGAGCTTCCTACCATTGAAAAAAGTAAATTTGTTTTATCTTTGGATGTTCCAAAGTGGGGCAAGTGTTCATTTAACTATTTTTAAACCCATTGTTTTGCATTTTTCCCTTTCTGTCTAATAATCACTCCATAATTTAATGCTTACATCTACACTGCTTACAACAGTGTCTGGCTGGGAATAATGTTCAGTGTTTATTGTAATTCCAGTTTTTAATTTTAGATCAATTGTATGCTTTCAGAAAAGAATACCCAGCTGATGTTCAAAAGGTTCCTGTGGACAGTATTATTTTAATGGAATCTGATGGAATAGGTGAGTATTTAAGTGGGTTTCATAAGTTATAGAATTAGCAGTATTAGGCCATTCAGCCCATCCTCTTCTCTGCCATTCAATCATGGCTGATCTATTTTTCCCTCTCATCCCCATTCTCCTGCCTTCTCCCCTGAGCCCCTGACACCTGTACTAATCTCCACCTTAATGCCTTGGCCTCCACAGCTGTCTGTGGCAAAGAATTCCATGGATTCACCATCCTCTGACTAAAAAAAATTCTCCCTCATCTCTTTTCTAAAGGTATGTCTTATATTCTGAGGCTATGGCCTCTGGTCCCAGACTCTCCCAGTAGTGGAAACATCTTCTCCACATCCTTCTAAACTCCAGCGAGTACAGGCCCAGTGCCGTCAAATGCTCATCATAGGTTAACCCAATCATTCCTGGGATAATTCTCGTAAACCTCCTCTGGACCCTCTCCAGTGCCATTGCATCCTTCCTCAGAAATGGGGCATGGTGGGCAGCAGTAGAGTTGCTGCCTTACAGCGCCAGGGACCTGGGTTCAATCCTGACTCCGGATGCTTCTTTGCACAGTTTGTACTTTTTCTCCATGACCTGCGTGGGTTTTCCTCAGGAGCTCGGTTTCCTCCCACACTCCAAAGACATACAGGTTCGTAGGTTCATTGGCTTGTAAACATTGTAAGTTATCTCTGGTGTGTGTATGATAGTGTTAATGTGAGGGGAATTGCTGGTCTGCGCAGACTCAGTTTTTCCGCGCAGTATCTCTAAACTAAACTCCTCACAATCCTCCAAATGAAGTCTGACCGGTCAGTGCCGTATAAGGTTTTGGGATAAGCTCCGACTTCCTTGCTGCTTTTCCAAGAGCGTCGAGTCATTAATTGTCGTATGTACTGAAACAGAACAATTTAATTCTCACTAAGTTTATTCATTTGTTTCATTGCCACACAGTCACATTCAGCTGGTTGGTGCTGAGTTGATTGTGGACCGGCCAACTGTTTACAAGGCATTCACTGCTGAAAATACATGAATGGCCAGACTGTGGCATTCCTCTGTGAAATCACTGACTCCAAAGCACATAATTTGATCATTTAAGGCAGAATTGGGCGGCACAGTGGCACAGCTGGCAGCGCTGCTGTCTTGCAGCGCCAGAGACCTAGGTTCAATCCCGACTATGTGGAGTTTGCACATTGTCCCTGGGAACCGAGTGGATTTTTTCATATCCTTCCACATTCCAAAGACATGTAGGTCGGTAGGTTAAATGGTCTTTGTAAACTGCCCCTAGTATGTAAGGGGTGTGCGGAACTAGTGTGTGAACAGGTGATCGATGGTTGGCATGGACTTGGTAGGCCAAAAGCCCCGCTTCTATGCTGTGTCTCTAAACTAAACTAAAGCTAAACTAATTGTTTTCAAACTGATATGCTGGGGGTGCGTGTTCAATATTTATTGTTCCACACTGCAGGTTCAGTTATGTTTCCTTTCTAATTAGTGCTGTTGGTCTCCTGAGTTCTTTAACAAGAGCAGTCCTTGTGTTTTTTCTTGATAGATGCAGCCTCGGCTGAATTAGAAGAGGAGGCATATCCTCTACCCAACATTAAGAGGCGTGTTTTGACGAAGCAAGCAAAAGATGACACAATGCCAGCGTTACCTGAATCAATGAACTCTAAAGCTTCTGCAACGCAAGATATGACGAATACCGAGGTGGGCAATAGTTCACTGTTCAGCTCTGTAAGACTGAACATTACCGCATGGACAATGTGGGGTTGCAGCAAATTCTACCGTTAGTGGCGAGATAAAGGCAGCTTTTGGTTCCATGGAGACAAGGAACTGCAGATGCGGGCTTACAGAAAAAGACACAAAGTGCTGGAATAACTCAGCAGATCAGGCAGCATCTCTGAAGGGATGGACAGCTGAAGTTTCGAGTCCAAACTCTTCTGACCCGAAACATCACATATCCTTGTACTCCAGCAAAACTGCCTGACCTCCTGAGTTACTCCAGTGTTTTGTGTCTCTATTTTAGTGTCGCAGAACTTTAGGAACCGTAAGGGATTAATGCAATCAATTGGTTGACTAACTGCAATCCATGGACATGCATTTATATAATATGTGTAATATGACCAAATGCCATTAGTTTAGTTTATCGTCACTAGTGCCGAGGTAGATTGAAAAGCTTATTTGTTGCATGCTATTAAGTCAGCGGAATGACTATACATGATTACAATCAAGCCGTCCATAGTGTTCAGATACAGAATTAAGGGGATAATAGACAATAGGTGCAGGAGTAGGCCATTTGGCCCTTCGAGCCAGTACCGCCATTCAATGTGATCATGGCTGATCATCCCCAATCAGTACCCCGTTCCTGCCTCCTCCCCATATCCCCTGACTCCGCTATTTTTAAGAGCCTTATCTAGCTCCCTCTTGCAAGCATCCAGAGAACCTGCCTCCACCGCCCTCTGAGGCAGAGAATTCCACAGACTCGCCACTCTCTGTGAGAAAAAGTGTTCCCTCATCTCCGTTCTAAATTGCTTACTCCTTATTCTTAAATTGTGGCCCCTTGTTCTGGACTACCCCAACATCGGGAACATGTTTCCTGCCTCTAGTGTGTCCAAGCCCTTAACAATCCTATATGTTTCAATGAGATCCCCTCTCATCCTTATAAGCTCCAGAGTGTACAAGCCCAGCTGCTCCATTCTCTCAGCATATGACAGTCCCGCCATCCCGGGAATTAACCTTGTAAACCTACGCTGCACTCCTTCAATAGCAAGAATAGGATAACGTTTACAGCAAGATAAAGTCTAGTAAAGTCCGATTAAAGATAGTCCGAGGATCTCGCATGAAGTAGATGGGAGGTTAGGACCGCTCTCTATTTGTTGATAGGATGGTTCTGTTGCCTGATAAAAGCTAGGAAGAAACCGTCCCGGAATCTCAGGTATGCCTTTTCAAGCTTCTGTACCTCTTGCCTGATGGGAGAGGGGAGAAATTGTCTATGACCAGGAGAGAGGGTTGAGGTAAAACTTGTGGGATAAATCTGCAGTGGAGCATACAAGTTGGAATGGATCACGTGTGCTCAGTGGCAGCTTTCTCACTGCTCGTGCTGTACCTCTAGTTTAGGCAGCGGCTGAGATGTAGGGGTGATTTTCCTTAGTGGCTTTAAGCTGGATTTTATTAGGAGCGGAATACCATTCGTGCTGATGGCTTTGCTGAGGCAGCGTGAAGGGTAGATGGAGTCAATGGTTTGCATGATGGTCTTAGCTGCATCCACAACACTCTGCAATTTCTTGCGGTCTTGGATTGATCGATCACCTGTTCACGCTGTTATAGAATCATAGAAAATAGGTGCAGGAGTAGGCTATTCGCCCCTTCGAGCCTGCACCGCCATTCAATATGATCATGGCTGTCATCCAACTCAGTATCCTGTACCTGCCTTCTCTCCATACCCCCTGATCCCTTTAGCCACAAGGGCCACATCTAACTCCCTCTTAAATATAGCCAATGAACTGGCCTCAACTACCTTCTGTGGCAGAGAATTCCACAGATTCACCACTCTCTGTGTGAAAAATGATTTTCTCATCTCGGTCCTAAAAGACTTCCCCCTTCTCCTTAAAGTTATCTCACTTTCTCATACACTCCCGACACACTGGGGTGAATTTAAAGAGGCCAATTAACCTACAAACCTGCACGCTTTTGAGAAATGGGAGGAAACCGGAACCCCCGGAGGAAAGCCACGCGGTCACGGGGAGAACGTACAAACTCTGTACATACACCCATCACCCGTAATTAGGATTGAACCGGGGTTTCCGGCACTGTGATGCATTGGCCCTAACTGCTGCGACACTGTGCTGCCCATAATATACTTCTGCAATAGAGCTGTCAAGGGACCATTTAAAAACTCTTTGATTTTCTATCCGAATTTCAGGGGCAAGCGCTTTGCGAATTCTTCAGTTTATGTAACAATTGTGGTAAGAAGAGTGAAGACCATACCAAGTGTGAAAACTGCCAGAAGCCAATTCCCAAGGATGCGGCAAGGCGTCCGAAATACGTTGCAGATTCTGCATGTGTCGGCACACCTCAGCCCAGGATGCCCATACGGACATGTTTCCCAACGCAAGCTGAAGGCAGCGTGGGCGTCAGCGCCAAGACATTTTACAACAGGCCTCTTGACATAATATTGACTCCATTATCGACCAGCAAACTCTATTCGAGCAGGAACAGCACTTTGCATACTAATGGTAATGTAGGGTTGATGGCACGGACAGTTGTGCATGCAACAGGACGCGTGGACTCGAAGAAACATGTAATGAATGATCCGAGTGAGTATAGACACTTTCAGTAGCAATGAATGCACAATGACACTATGTTTATAACTTGAAGTAATAGCAGCAGAATTAGGCCATTTGGCCCATTGTGTCCACTCTGCCATTTAATCATGGCTGATCCATCTTTCCCTCTCAACATTCCCCTGGCTTCTCCCCATAACACACTTTCTAATCAAGAATCTGTCAATCTCTGTCTTAAAAACACCCAATGAATTGGCCTTCATCGCCTTCTGTGGCAATGAAGAATCTCCTTAAATACTGCATTGAAACAAATCAGCAGAGTGAATTTAAAAGCTGCTTGAGTTTTCCAATGCATATTATGCAGTTTCAGAGCATACTAAAATGCTTTACTATCAATTAAAATATCCTGTGCATTGTGGAACATTATAGAAATGCAACTGGCAATTTGCATGTGAGCACTCTCAACGTAACCCTACTCTCTCAAAACACTCTCAACCCTACATTACCAATCAGTTATTCAATTCCACCTTGGTGTAGTTTAGAGATACAATGCGGAAACAGGCGCTTCGGCCCACCGAGTCCATGCTGACCCACACATTAATACTATCCTACACACAATTTACAATTTACATTTATACCAAAGCCAATTCACCTACAAACCTGTACGCTTTTGGAGTGTGGGAGGAAATTGGAGCACTCGGCGAAAACCCACGTGGTCAAGGGAAGAACATGCAAACTCTGTACAGACAGCACCCATAGTCACGATCGGACCTGGGCCTCTGGCGCTGTAAGGCAACAACTCTGCCGCTGCACCACCCTGCCGCCCATTTAGAGATGCATCATGGGAAACGTGCCTTTCAGCCCACCGAGTCCATGCTGACCATTGAACACCCTGTTCACATTAGTTCTATGTTATCCCACTTTCTCAAACACTCCCTACTCACTGGGGGTAATCTGCACCATCCATTAGTCAACATGCTACTAAGCTGTCTCTGATCATTCACAGGGATTCACTGGGTCAAAGTTTTAGAACTCCATCAGCTGGCACAAGGGGTATAATCTTCATGTTCCTAAGTTATAGGAGCAGAATCAGGCCATTAGGCCTATTAAATCTACTCCGCCGTTTGATCTATCTTTCCCTCTTAACCCCATTCTCCCCATAACCCCTGACACCTGTACTAATTAAGAGCCTATGAATCTCCACCGTAAAAATATTCATTGACTTGGTATGCTTAGCCTATCTGTAGCAAAGAATTCTATGGATTTGCCACCCCCTGACTCAAGAAATTCCTCCTCATCTCTTTTCTAAAGGTACATCCTTTTATTCTAAGGCTAAAACCTCTGGTCCTAGACTCTCCCACTAATGGAAATATCCTATCCCTATCCACTCTATTCAGGCCTTCATCGTCAATGAATGAACCAAAGGATGTTGCCTACTGTTAACTTCAAGGCATTGGTGATGCCTGGATCAGTAGGTATTAGCTATGGGGAGAGGTTGGATGGACTTGAATTGTTTTCTCTAGAATGCTGGAGGTTGAGGGGAGATCTGATAGAAGTACATCTTATGTGGTTGACGGTCTTGGTGGTTTTCACTTAGTATGGCAAATCAAATTCCTCGTATGTTGCAAAACATACTTGGCTAATAAAGTACGATTATGATTATTATAACTCAAATTTCACGACCTTAATTGGTACATGTGACAATTAACTGACCTTGAAAGTTATGCGAGACATAGGTAGACAGTCAGAACCTTTCCCATGATGTAAATATCAGATACTTTAAGGTGAGAAGGTATAGCTTTAAAGTGAGATGAGAGAAGTTAAAAGAAGGAGCAATTTTTTTTTTTCTTACAGAGGGTTGTGGGTGCCTGAAATGTATTGCCGTGGTGGTGGTTAAGGTAGATATGATAGAGGCATTTGAGTCTTTTAGATAGGCATTTGGATATACAGAGAATAGTAAGATTGAACGAGAACTTACCAGTTCGAAGGTTGATCATTATTTCATGAGGAGTCGAAGTGAGGGATTTCGTGAAGAGCCCGCCGGCGCGCATGCTCGACATACTTCAAAGTAGCGGCGTGGAATCACAGAAACCAATCAAGAAATGACTTCACATAGTAAGAATGAAACGACTAAGATTACCAGCTGAAGGTGATTGAGGGTTGGGCGAGGAGGGCACGAAATCCCTCACTTCGACTCCTCATGAAATAATGATCAACCTTCGAACTGGTAAGTTCTCGTTCAATCTTACTATTTCATTTCGGAGTCACGTGAGTGACTTCGTGAAGACTTCAAAGCTTCTGTGATGACACGCCCTGGACCACGTCCATGCTGTCACACCACTACCAGGGATGGATGGGAGGAATAACTTGCTGACTAGTCCATACTGCAAAACAAAGCATATTTATTAACAAACAAATCAAAACCCCTCATTCGGGGACATCTCTACGTTCTTGCCCCGCATCTAGCACGGGTTCTGCGAACTGTAGAGGCGCAGCAACGGGCCGGTTGTAGAACCGCTGGAACACCGTCTCATTAGCCCATCCTGCTGTGGCAAGAATATGGTCCATGGGCACCTCCATGACCCTCGCCGCCGACGTCGATGCAGCCCTGGTGGAATGAGATTTGAACACATTAGTGTCGATACCTGACTTACCCAAGACGACTCGAAGCCACCTGGATATCGTCTGTGTTGTCACTCGATGGTGAGGTCTCTTATGAGTGACAAGCAGGTATCTCTCCATTCCTCTGATGCTTGCCGTCACCTTGACGTAGTAACGGATATGGGAGGCTAAGCATAGCCTAGCATCGGCGGGGTATGCCGGGAACTTCAGCTGCAGCCCTGTGCACCCAGGTCTGTGTTGCTTTAGTAGCTCGTCAACAAAGAAAACTACTACTGTGGGGGTAGACATCATTCTGTCGACACGTAGTTTGTGGAGTGTCTGTATCCTCTGTGCTGAAGTCAGCGCTAGTAACATCACCAGCTTCATGGTGAGTTTGTCCAGCTGGAGCCCTTCCATGGGGGACCACGTCCTGAGCAGAGTTAAAACGTCCCTGACATCCCAGGTGATATTGTAACGTGGTGTAGGCGGATTCGTATTGAAAATACCCCGCATGAGCCTGGACACTAGCCTGTTGGATCCCACCTCAATATTGAGGTAGAATGATAGAGCGCTCCTGGCGCTGTTGATGGCACTGTAGCTTAAGTGTTCATCATGGTGCAACCCTGCGAGGAATTCCAGGACGTCGGTTATAGTCACGGCATCGTACGTGATGCGAGAGCGGCTGCAGAAGGCTTCCCACTTCCTGATGTGAGAGCGGTATCTTCGCCTTGTAGACTCTCGGCACGACGCCGCAATGGTATCCATGGTCCGGGTAGAAAGGCCGTATTGTTCTAAAGGCCGATTCAGAATCTGCAAGCCAACAAATTTAAATAGCCATGGCAGGGATGTGGCTCCCCTGAAACAGGGTGAGTAACTAATTCTGGGCTACCCTGCAAACGGACCCAAGGTTCACTGAGCGTGTCAAAGACCATCGGATACCACGGCTGTGTAGGCCAGTCGGGTATGATAAGGATGCCCTTGGCACCGTCCATCTGAATTTTACGTAATACCCGACTGATGAGGCAAAACGGGGGGAATGCATAGAAAAAGCAATTCCCCCAGTCTAGCGAGAATGCATCTAACGCTATAGCCCCAGGATCTGGTTCCCACGCGACGTAGGTTGGTACCTGATGGTTCAACCGGGACGCAAAAAGGTCAATGTCCGGTTTCCCAAATTTGGCTGTGATTTTTGCAAAAATTTCAGGATGTAACATCCATTCAATATTATCATTGAACTTGCGTGACCTGGCGTCCGCCACAATATTAAGCTCACCTGGCAAATAGGTAGCTGAAATCCAAATGTCTCTCTTGACACACCAGAGCCAAATTGAATTAGCCAATTTATCACATGAAACTGACCTGGTACCGCCCATGTGGTTTAAATATGCCACCGCTGTGGTATTGTCTATTTGGAGCCGGACATGTGCTCCAATGATCTTGGAACAATATGCACGAAGTCCGTGAAACGCTGCAAGCAGCTCCAAATAGTTGATCCCTTGTGATACCAACATCGTATTCTCAAGGGTATCCCATCAGCCCCCACAACTAGAGAATTGATTCGTAGCTCCCCAGCCATCAGAGCTCGCATCAGTTTGTAAGTATATCATCGGTTTCGCCTCAATAATAGTTTTGAACGATTTACTAATGTGGCAACCGCACCATCGTAATTCATCCAATGCTGCAGGCGGCAGCCGCATTGATCGATCATAATGAACAGCATGCCGTCGCAACACAGCGATCTTGGCTCTCTGCAAGTTTTGATAATGCAGAGGTCCATACCGGGCTGCCGGAAACAAAGCCACAATCTTGCCAATGACAGTAGCTGTGTGACGAATCGATGGTATACGAGTATTAATCAAGTCTGTACACACCTGTGTTACCTCCTCAATTTTGTTAATTGGTATGGTGACTCTCATGCTAATGGAATTCACCTGGAACCCCAGATAATTAATTACCTGGGTGGGGCAGAACTTAGATTTTTCTGGATGAACAATGAACCCAAGCTGTTGGAACAAATTGACCGCAGCTGCCACCCCTTGTTGTGCTAATTCCAAGGTGTGGCCGACAATTAAAATATCATCTAAATAGGCCATAACAATATGATGTCTTTGTCTTAAATAAGCCATAATTGGCTTCACCAATTTAGTAAATAAGCGAGGGGCTGTGGTGAGCCCATTAGGCAACGCCCTATATTGCCACAGCTGATCCATCCAGATAAATTTTAAGAACCTTCTGTAATATTTTTTCATAGGTACGGTATAGTACGCATCCTGTAAATCAATGCATGCCATAAAGCACCCTTGTGAAATCAATGATTTGGCCGTTTCAAACGTGTCCATTTTAAAATGAGTATATGTTACAAAGTTATTCAGAGTGGTTAGATCAATAATGACTCTACAGCCTCCATCCTTCTTAGGTCTAGTAAAAATATTGGAAACAAATTCAACGGGCTCATGAACCGTTCTCTCTATGACCCCTTTCTGTTCCAACCTTAAAATTTCCTTATAGCCTACTGACTGTTCCGCAGCCGTTAGTTTGAAAGTACGACCCGGTCTATGCTGAGGTGGAGGGATGTCCCCATTAATAAACTCAATACTATGGCCCTGAATATTCCGTAACACATACTCATCGCTGGTAATGTCACCCCATGCACCCGCAAACAACCGCAAACGCCCACCAACATGTGGAGTTAAACAAAGAGAAAAAAGAGAACCAGATCGCCTCACCTCTGTGGTTACCGGCGGTCCCTGACACGAGTGGGTGGTCGTGGAGGTGCTGGGTTGGTTTGAGGTCATGGCGTCCTCATTTTCCACCTCGGCTTCTGCCGAGCCTGTCCTAAAAAAGACCCCTGGGGTTGGGGTGGCTGATATCGGTTTGGAGCTGGAGGGTAATTCCTGGTGGAAGTGCTGACAGACCCTCGTGAACGGCCAAGTGGGGCTTTCGAGCTTGATGGCGTGGGGGCACTGTGAGAGCGCATGAGCCCCACGGTCTTGGCTTGTTCATCCAGCTCTCTGACCCTTTTGGAGAGGTCTTCGCCAAAGAGCTGACGGGGCGGCGGCGGCGGCGGTGGTTTGCACAACCCTGCAAACTTAGGGTTGAGCGCTGGGCGGATGCTGTTTTTGCGAAAGCCGTTTATTTCGTTTTGAGTAGCGCACAGAAGCGCCAGAGCATCCTCCTGGTCCAAATTAAGCTCCTCTCCGTCGACCGACCGCACAAAGGCAGTAATCCCGGCCGTGAGGAGTTTCACCCGGCCGTGAGGAGTTTCAGGATCCGCTGAATTTTCAGCTCCTGCTGACGGATAGCCGCACTGATGTTGCCCCATATTGGCGTATTGACCACAGGCACGTTGAGGGAGTTGCAGTTTGATGGAGCCTTGTGACGGCTCATGGCTTGTAGTAGGACTTCCTCCTGAAGCTGGTGATTATTTAGGAAGTCCACTGTGGCTGCCAACTTTGTATTGATGGGAAGCCCCAACGAATGAGGGGCTGCAAATTTGGTAGCCACATCGAGGAGGTCCTCCGCCGGTAATTCAGGCGGGGGTGGGATGGGGTCAACCACGGCCTCCTCGTCCTGCTGCTCCAGGCTGGTGTACGAAGCTGGTGATGAAGCCCTGTGCCTGTCGCTGCTGGATGCCTGTTGTTGTTGACCTTGTAGGAGAAGTTCCAGCAGCCGCTCCATCCGGTCAATACGCCCTTCACCCTGAACACTCAGGTGGTCGGAGTCCTCCGGCTCTGAAAATTGGTCGGGGCTCCTGTCATCGGCCCGCACCTCGTCGAGGCCCTGCCGGTGCCGGTAGTTGTCGTCGACAGCCGCCGAGGCGAAACTGCGCGATTCCTGCACGGGCGTGTTCAACCGCCTCCGTTTAGCGGGAGCGGAAGCCGTTGCCTCTAAGGACAGATGCGGCATGGTGTCGGCACCAGCCGAAGCCTGGATACCTTGGGCCCGTGCAGGCTTGCCAGCTGCCCACATCGTGGACCTTGCCGACGCATGGTCTCGCCCACCCATCCATGGGGGGCTCGGCGACCGTGACGGGACCCCCAACTGACTCGTCCCGGCGTCGAAAGTTGGGGGGCGACGGCTGGACCTCACAGCTGCCCCGGGTCCCGTCCTGGAACCTAACCGCTCCTTGGCGGCAGGCAGAGCCTTAGCCCCGACAGGGTTAGGCTGCTGGGCTCCTGCCCTTCCCCTTCTCAGAGGGCTGCGTGAAACGGGCCGTGCAGCCGCACGGACCCTTCTGCTCGAAGCCGTCAGCAAGCCTGCTGACGACCTGGCTGCCATGGCAGGGTCGTCCTGCTCTGGCGGCACACCACACTCCTCCTCGTCGGACTCCTCCGAGCTGTGGTGTGCGGGCGGGTCCGGACCTGAAAATACAGAGCTCACCGACATCTCCGCCCTCGTTCCGGTCTGCGTTGCAGGTACCCCCGACAACTCTCGCTCCGGAACTGCTGGCAGGCGACTTCTCCTCGAACTCCGGCCTCTTAGACTCCCATCCATGTTCTTGCTGTGAAGCAAACACAACAAGAACCACCAACTTAAGGTAGCATACTTACCTGCGTGGTTCCCTTATGAAGGGCTGGCGAGGAGCACGCTCCTCCGTCAGCCGTCGCAGCAACGCGGTACGACGATATGTCGAGCATGCGCGCCGGCGGGCTCTTCACGAAGTCACTCACGTGACTCCGAAATGAAATGAAGGGACATGGATTATATGCAAGCAGATAGAGGAGGTAATTTTGAGTAACTCCTGCATTCCCTCTTTTCCCTCTCCCCTCCCCCACCCTCGTCATTCTACCAGTTCCACTGTTTGCATCCTGTATCCCTTCATATCGCCTCTTCCTCAATCAACAATGGACCATTATTGGCTCTACCCTTCCTGTTCCTTTTCCACAGAGATGCTGCCTGACCCGCTGAGTTGCTCCAGTACTTTGCATTTATCTTCTGATAGAGTACACTTGGCACAAACATTGTGGTCAAAAGGGCCTGGTCTCCATTCTATAAATGCCTTTGTTCCAGAAGAGTTTAAAAAGAACAATCATTGTGCCTGTTGAATCATTAAATCAAATAATGTATTTACTTGTTCCATATCCCAGCTGATGATGTTGAAGGGCCTAGATCCACATACTTGTGTAAGTTTAAAAAAAAGTCAAATGAACGTTGATTCAATTCATGATGTATGCAAGTTGGTCTCCTGTAGTTTTGCTCACAGACATTATCTGTGTTGGGTAAATTGACATTACTGAGTGAATGTTGAATTACAGTAGTTGATGAATTGCCTTTGTTCTGATGGGAGTGATAGAATCTAGAACATCATGAGAGAAGTAGTGTGGTCTGATATATTGTCACAAAAAGCAACCTGTGATTTGGCCATTCATCTTCATGTCTGTCAACAGTTCTTCTTGTAGAACCAGTGCTATTTCATATTTTGTTTAAAGTGCGACTCAAAAGAAAGCTATTCCAGATACTAGAAATGTGAAATATGGATGAATGTGGTCGAAATTAAACATGCTGCAATTGCAGATAGCCATCAAAATATACAATGGGGTACAGATCAACCACATAAATGGGCAATGAAATGGCAGATGGAGTTTAATCCGAGCAAGAGTGTGATGTTGGGAGTGGAAGGTATACAGTTGATAGGAAGATCTTTAACAGCTAGGTTTATTATTGCCATGTGTACCAAGGTACAGTAAAAAAGATTTGTTTTACAAGCTATCCAAACCAATCAGATATACCGTAGATAAATACAATCAAGACCAACTTAACTAAAATAGATAAAGAAAAAGGGAAGATAAGAGTACAGAATATGGTTGGCAGCAGTGCAGCGCATTGTAGCACACCAGTTCCATAGACAAAGTTTAATGTCCTCAATGGGGTAGCGGTGAATTGGACAGTGTCTTAGCTTTTGGGAGAACCATTCAGAAGCCTGATAACAGAGGGGAAGAAGCTGTTTCTGAGTCTGGTGGTGTGTCCTTTCAAGCTTCTGGAACTTCTGCTGGATGGGAGCAGGGAGAAGAAGGAATGACCAGGGTGGTATTGATGTACAGAAGGATCCAAGTACATAGTTCCCTGAATGTGGCAACATCAGTAGATAAAGAAGGCATACGCTATGCTTGCCTTCATTGGTCAGGGCCATGAGTAAGAGTTAGGCAGTCATGATGCAGCTCTATCGGACTTTGGTTAGGCCGCATTTGCAGTTTTGGTCGCGCTATGACAGGAATGATGTGGTGGCTTTAGAGAGGATGCAGATGTTTACCAGAATGCTTCCTGGATTAGAGGCTATTAGCTACGTATAGGTTGGACGAATTTGGATTGTTTTCTCTAGAATGCTGGAGGCTGAAAGGAGACCTGATAGCAGTCTAAAATTCAGAGGCGCAGATAGGGTAGACAATCAGAACCTTTTTCTCAGGGTGAAAGTGTCAAAGACTATAGCGCATAGCTTTAAGGTGAAACAAAAAGAGTTTAAATGAGATGGGTGGGCATGTTTTTTTCCAGAGTGGTAGGTGTCTGGAACATGCTGCCAGGGGTGGTGTTGGAGACAACAGTGGTGTTTAAAATACTTTTAAATAGCCACATGGATATGTAGGGATATGGACCATGCGCAGGGAGGTGAGATTGGATTTTCTGGGCATCATGTTGGGCCAGACATTGTGGGCCGAATGCCAGTTCGATTGCTGAACTGTTCTATACTCTCTGTGCTAATTTGGGGATTTCTCCCAGTTGTGCTGTCCAGTGATGAAGAGGGGGAAGATGACGACAATGCCAGCACTGGAAGTAGCCGAATGGATGGCGTTAATTCAATTTGTAGAACTACTGAAGCTACAAGTCTTTCTCCTGAGCTTCCCGCCAAACCCTCGGAAGCAGCTTCAGAGGAGGCCCTTGATGAAAATGCAACAAAACAGATTTTGGAAAAACTTTGCACAGAAGTGGAATCCACAGCCACATTGCCAAGAAAAGCAAGGATGAAAGACAAGGTAATTTGGAATGCAGTTCCAGCTAGCCCGTTTTGTCTTCTCTAGCTTTAGGTTTAAGTTTACTATTGTCGCGTGTACAGAGATACAATGAAAAGCTTTGTTTTGCATGCTATCCAAACATCAGAAAATAACATGCATAGATACAATGAAGTCAAACTCAAGTACAATAGAATTGAATTAAATACTTTATTGTCACATGTGCCAAGTCACAGTAAAATTCTTTGTTTTCATACCCAAGGTATGTGAATAGTCGCCCATAAAGGACGCTTAAAAAGTTACAAACTGCCCTCCCGCCAGGTCCCCCTTTGTTTTCCCCCTCCCTCACGGCGGTCCTCCCATGCCAGGTCCTTCTTGTTCCAACGCAGGGGAAGATAATGAGTGCAAAATGTAGATCTCAGCATTGTAGCACAACAGTTCAAAGAAAAATCCAAAGTCAACATCTGAAGAAGGGTCCTGACCTAAAACGTCACATATCCTTATTTTCCAGAGCTGCTGCCTGACCTGCTGAGTTACTTCAGCACTTTGTGTCTTCCCCAGCATCAGTTCCATGGACAAGTTCAGCATCCTCAATGGGGTAGAGGGGGATTGCACAGTACCCTATTTATGGAAGGATCATCAGAATGTTGATAACAAATGGGAAGTAGCTTTCCTGAGTCTGGTGGCTCATGCTTTCAAGCTTATGTATTTTCTGCTGAATAGGAGCAAGGTGAAGAAGGAATGACTGGGGTGGTCAAATCTTTGATTATGTTGGTCATTGTTCCAAGGCAGTGAAGTGTAGTTGGAGTCAATGTTGGGAAGTCTGCTGTATGTGAATGACTAGGCTACATCTACAACTCTGCAATGTCTTCCAGATATGGGCAGAGCTGTTCCCAAACCAAGCTGTGATGCAACCCGACAGTATGCTTTCTATGGGCTATCTGTAGAAGTTTGTAAGAGTCATTGGAGACATGCCAAGTTTTCTCAATCTTCTCAGGAAGTGGAGGGGTTGGTGTGCCTTAGTTTAGAGATACAGCGTGGAACAGGCCCTTCGGCCCATCAAGTCCACGCTGACCACCTGTGCGATAGTTCTATGTTATCCCACACACTGGGAGGAATTTACAGAGGCCAATTAACCTGCAAACCTGCATATCTTTAGAATGTGGGAAGAAACCAGAGCACCGATAGAAAAACCACGCGGTCACAGGTAGAACGTACACACTCTGCATCGACAACACTCGTAGTCTGGATCGAACCCTAATCTCTGGCGCTGTGAGGCAGTAACTCTACCGGTGCACCACTCTGTCGCCTTTCTTGGCTGTCGCACTAATGTGGTTAGTCCACGACAAATCATTGGTAATATTAACATCAAAGAATTTGGAGATCTCAATCATTTCCACATCCGCACCATTGATGCTGATTGGGGCATTTACTCCACCATGCTCCCTGAAATCGATAACTAGCTCCTTCATCTTGCTGATATTGCGGGAGAGGTTAATATGCTGACACCATGTCACTAATTTCTATATTTACTTCATGTATTCTGTCTTGTCATGGTTTGAGATTCAGCCCACCAGAACGGTGTATTCTGCAAACCTGTAGATGGAGTTAAATTTGGCTGTACTGTCGTGAGCTTAAAAGGAGCATAGCGGGGGAATGAGAATGACTTCTTGCAGGGCATGGGTTTTGATTGATTGAATTTGATTGAAAGCTGCAGCATGGAAACGGGTCCTTGGTCCACTGAGTCCACGTTGACCATTGATCAGATGTAGACACAAAATGCTGGAGTAACTCAGCGGGACAGGCAGCATCTCTGGAGAGAAAGAATGGGTGCCGTTTCGGGTCGTGACCCTTCTTCAGACTGATGTCAGGGGAGTGGACGGGACAGAGATAAAATGTAATCGGAGACAGTAAGACTTATGGGAGAACTGGGAAGGGGGAAGGGATGGAGAGAGAGAGGGAAAGCAATGGCTGTTTGAAATTAGAGAAGTCAATGTTCATACCGCTGGGGTGTAAGCTACCCAAGCGAAATATGTGGTGCTGTTCCTCCAATTTGCGCTGGGCCTCACTCTGACAATGGAGGAGGCCCATGGCAGGAAGATCAGATTGGGAATGAAAAGGGGAGTTAAAGTGCTGAGCAACCTGGAGATCAGGTAGGTTAAGGCGGACTGAGTGGAGGTGTCCAGCGACACGATGGGCGAACCTGCGCTTGGTCTTGCTGATGTACAGGAGTTGACACCTGGAACATCGGATACAGTAGTGGAGGAGGTGCAAGTGAACCTCTACCTCACCTGAAAAGACTGTCGTGGTCCTTGGATGGAGTTGAGGGGGGAGGTAAAGGGACAGGTGTTGCATCACCTGCGGTATCGGGGGGGAAAGTACCTGGGGAGGGAGTGGTTTGGGTGGGGAGGGACGTTGACCAGGGAGTTGCAGAGAGAACGGTCCCTGTGGAAAGCAGAAAGGGGTGGAGATGGGAAGATGTGGCCAGTGGTGGGATCCCGTTGGAGGTAGCAAAAGTGTTGGAGTATTGTATGCTGTATGCAACGGCTGATGCGGTGGAAGGTGAGGACAAGGGGGACTCTGTCCTTGTTGCGAATGGGGATAGAGGGAGCAAGAGCGGAGCTGCAGGATATCGAGGAGACCCCAGTGAGAGTCTCATCTATAATCATTGACCATTTATAATCATCCATAATCTATGACCATTGATCATGCGTTCACACTATTTCTTTGTTATCCCACGTCCACATCCACTCCCTACACACGGGGCAATTTACAGAGGCCATTAACCTACAAACCTCTGCGTCTTTGGGATGTGGGAGGAAATTGAAGGAAGCCCATGTGGTCACCGGGAAAAGGTGCAAACCCCACACAGACAGTACCCAAGGTCAGGAGTGAACCCAGGTCTCTGGTGCTGTAATGCATCAGCTCCACCAGCTGCACCACTGTGCTGCCCTAAATGGATAAAGTGAGCTGAGTAGACTTGAGAAGATATTCATTGTAAAAACGAACTCATCCAGTGTGCTAGAACATAGAACAGTAAAGAGAGTTATTATGGAGGAGGTGTTGTCACCTATCCTCGCTGATTGAGGTCTGTCAGTCAGTAGGCCAAGGATCCAGTGGCAGAGGGGGGAGCTGATTCCTATGTCCAGGTCTAGGACTGGATTATGATGTTGAAGGCAGAGCTATAGTTGATGAATGGGAGTCTAATGTAGGAGTCCTTATTATCTAGGTGTTCCAGAGATGAGTTTAGGGCCAGGGAGATGGTGTCTGCTGTGGAACTGTTGCAATGGTAAGCAAACTGCCGTGGATCAAAGCTGGCTGGGAGGCTGGAGTTAATGTGCGCCGTCACCAGTCTCCAGAAGCACATTGTGATGGTGGATGTCAGATGGTTCTGTGAAAAGGTTGAGAAATCTTCATCTTTGACTTGAAAGGTTAACCCTTTTTCCCCTGTCCATAGATGCTGCCCGGCCTGGTGAATGCTTCCAACATTTACTGCTTTTATTAAAAAGTAGCCGTTAAGATGCCAAGTTGAAATTCTTTTGTGTAACATACAATGGGCCATTTTTGATGTGTTTGGTTTCTAGACAAGTGTCCAAACCTCTAAGATCAGCAAAGAGAATGCTTTAATAATATCTTCTGTATTTCATGTGGTTTTTTTTTGCTGACTTAACCAGATTCCCATATGGGTTTTTTAAATCCTGTCTGCTCTCTTCAGTTTGGAAATCCTTACCATGAAACAGTGGGCAAGAAAAGAAAAATTGAGCCTGCATTGTCACAGCCGGATGGTCTTGGTACGCAAGCGGAAAGCAATTGTGAAAGTATTATTCTAAAGTGCCGAAGTATACGGATCGGGACCTATCGCATGACAGTATTGGAACCTGTTATTGTGAGTGGTGTTGGCAGGGGGAAAATGTAATGTTTTCAACCTGTTTTTTTGTTGTTATCGGATTAGATTAGGCTTAAAAATAAATGTTTCCATTCCCAATGATAGATACAGCAAGGAAACAGGCCCTTTGGCTCAACTTGCCCACGCCGTCGAACATGCTCCACCTACACTAGTTCCACCTGCCTGCGTTTGACCTATATTCCTGTAACCCTTTCATATCCATGTCCCTGTCCAAAAGGCGCAGAGGGTACTTTTAACATTTTGATTGATAGGGAAGAGGAAAGAAATATAATCATTGATATTTTGTAGCATAGAATCAATGAGGTTAAGTCTTCAGACAGAAATGCAAGCATTAGACATCCTTAATTTTCCCACTAATAGGTCATTAGTCTTTTGATTGTTCATCTCATTAGTTTAGTTTATTATTATTGTTACGTGTACCGAGGCTTTGGAGGTTTACTGCTTTATGCTGCATGCTATCCAGTTAAAGAAAAGACTATCAAGCCGTCCACAGTGCCCGAATAAAGTGTACAACATTTAGTAAAGTATAACATTGAAGTCCAGATGTAGTTCAGATGTCTCAATTGCGGTGTATAGGAGGTCAAGACTACACTCTAGCTGGTATGAGGACGATTCAGTTGTCTGATAACAGATGAAAAGAAACCGTCTCTGAATCTGGAAGTAGTTTAGATTTGTTTATTATTGTCACGTTTACCAAGATACAGTGAAAAGCATTTTCAAACTTCTGTACTTCTTGCCTGATGGGAGAAGTGAGAAGAGGGACTGGTCGGGGTGAGACTGGTCCATGATTATGCTGGTGGCCTTGGCTGAGACAGTATGAAGTGCAGATGGAGTCGATGGAAGGGCAGGTTGGTTTGTGGATGACGTGGGCTACGTCTACAGCTCTCTGCAATTTCCTGTGGTCTTGGATGGAGCTGTTGACGTTAGCCACGGGCACCTAAAGTGGGTAAGAAGGAACTGCAGATGCTGGTTTACATCGAAGATAGACACAACATGCTGGAGTAACTTAGCGGGTTAGGCAGTATCTCTGGAAAAGGAATAGGTGATGTTTCGGATCTGATGAAGGGTCTTGACCCGAAATGTCACCTATTCCTTTTCCCGCAGAGATGCTGCCTGACCCGCAGAGTTACAACCGGCCTTAAGCACCTAAAGTGGGCTGGTTTCCATAATTAGATGGGCTACAGAGTTCAGTAGCTCTGAGATAAATAACTGTAATCCCACTAAGTTGCGAACTGCAGCATGCACAAAGTAGTAATGCCTAAATAAAGGAGTGACTTACCCTTCTAAATTCAATATTGATTGCTTTGTGTTTTGCTTCATTTGAAGAAAAAACAAATTCCACTGCTTTTATTAAAATATGATTACATCATGAATATATTGTGGTTTTTTGTTTTGTTCACCTTCCTTTCTTGCTTTATGACAATCTGTTCATAGATTGATTTGCACTTAAAACAGATTTTTTCTTCTTTCAGTTCAGCCTCGACTTCATCAAGGTCAGTATGGGAGGTAAGTCCATCTCAAATCATTATTTCTGAAATTGCCAATCAGTGGTCCATATAAATAGATTTTAAAATGTGCAGAAACAAAGAACAACGAGCGTATTGTTTGTAAGTGGGCAAAAAAGCTGTTTAAAAGCAAACCGCCAGTATACTTTCCTCATAACATAAAGCTACAGTGGAAGAAACCTATATTTGGTTTACTCAATCCAAGCCTGATCTTTAGACTTTAGAGATGCAGTGCGGAAACAGGCCCTTCGGCCCACTGAGTCCATGCCGACCGGCAAACATGTTCATCCCATTCGTGCCTGGTAAACAATTATAATTGTATCTTTTTTTGCTTGCAAAGTGAACATTGAAATTTATGGCAAAGGTAAAAGAGCGGAAATATTCCTAGCTGAATCATGATATGCTTGTGTGGTCAAACTCTGCACATTTATCTTCCAATTGGAAGAAGTAGGGGAATTGGAGAAGATCCAGAGGACAAGGGGTGGATTTTGAATTCCTTATCTTGCAATAGTTTACTTAAATGACAAAATCGATGGCCCCAAAACTGCCTAAACTTTTCCAATCCATACTCCGATTTGTGGTTTCCAGTTCTTGGAACTAATTTTGGAAGTTAAATGAATGATTAAAGATTATCATCATTCAGCGTTCATAAGGTCATAAGTGATAGGAGCAGAAGTAGGCCATTTGCCCCTCTAGTCTACTCCGCCTGATCTATCCTTCCCACCTAACCCCATTCTCCTGCCCTCTCCTCATAACCCCTGATACCCGCACTAATCAAGGATTCCTGAGATTGGGGTGCAGTTTAAAACTTTTTTTTTGCAATAACTACATTTTGGTGTTGACATTTCTTTATAAAATCACAAGAAGTCCCTTACTCTTGCAAAAAAAGTATGATGGTTTGGAGAGATTGGAAGCCCTTTGTGACACAGTGGTCAATTTTTCCGACCTGCTTGAATTATGCTTGGTATAAGAGGATGCAGCTATTTTCAAGTGACCCATGCGTTACGGCCATTTGGGTTATGGGAATTCACACTTACAGAATGCCCATAAATTTGAGATGCAGAATAAAATTCACTCTTGCAGAATTTCTATGAGAGAAAAAGTAAATAAATGAACATGTCTTTGTATAGCAGAAAGTTGTAACACAGGCTGTTTCCTCGCAAGGCAACACCACTGTAACTTGAGGACACCTGTAGAGAGCATGCTGAGATTTTAACTCATTCAGGTGAAGGTTCTTCAAAACGACAGAGGATGATTTATCTACCCCAATATTCATTAAACACTTTTTCTCTCTAAATGTTGCCCGGTGTTAGAACAATTTGCTGGAGTAGTGCAGGAAAGTGTCAGCGTAATGTTCAAAATGATTCGATTACTGGAGCATGCTGGAAAGAAAGATTTTACCATTGCATTCTGAATTTTGCTGTTCATGCTATTGGGCAGCACAGTGGTGCAGCTGTAGAGTTGCTGCCTCACAGCACCAGAAACCCGGTTTCAATCCTGACTATGGGTGCTGTCTGTATGGAGTTTGTACGTTCTCCCTGTGACCGAGTGGGTTTTCTACGGGTGCTCCGGTTTCCTCCCAAACTTCAAAGACGTACAGGTTTGTGCACGGGGTGATCGCTGGTTGGTGCAGACTAGGTGGGCTGAAGGGCTTGTTCCTACACTTTATGTCTAAAGCCTAAAGTCTACTAAAGGAAGAGTCAGCACAAGCAATGAACCCTTTTTAAATAGAGATTATAATAAACATTTGTTCATATTTTTTATAAAAAAGCAATTTGTAAACTCTTATCTTGACCAAATAACTTAAATATTCACTTTGGTTTCAAGTTATTTAATATCATTGGGTATTTTTAAAGCGGTGATTGATAAGTGGGATCACGAGGGGAAAAGTTTCTTGAATTGTAAGGGCATCTAATTTACGGGGACAAGGCAGGAGAATGGGGGTGAGAGGGAAAAATGGATCAGCCATGATCGAATGGTGGAGCATACTCAATGGACCAAATGGCCTAATTTTGCTCCCATGTCTTATGGTAACGTCTACTGAGATACATTGACAAGCTTTGTTTTGCATGTTATCAAAACAGCTTGGATAATACCATACATAAATACAATCAAGTCAAGCTCAAATAGATAGAGCAAAGAGAATAGAATGTAATGCCTTTTCTATCTGTCCCTTTTGCAGTGCCTCAGGAATCAACCCAAGACATTGTTTTAGAAGCTTCAGAGTTCACTAAGTGTGAATGGTGCAACGCACATGTATTGCCAGTGCTTTTCTTGCAATTAACAACGGTTGCCTGCCACAGACTTCGGTCGTCTCTCAATATGAGCAAAGAGAAGAACTGGTTTGATTCTGAAGCATCCAGTAAGTGCAAACAGCTGTATTGGGCTTGTTAAAATGACAAGCCTGCAGCAGGTTTACGTAACAACTCTATAAAAATAATAGGTCTGTTCTCCTCAAGTGGTTATTTGATTCTCTTTGTATGATGCTATACTGTGTTGCAAATATTCCTTTTGCCCTTTGCTGTGATGAGTTTGGTAGCAATTCATCAGAATATTTTTTCAACCCTGATATCTTTCAAGCATTCATTGCCTCTGTTTGCTGCAGCACAGTTTTAAAATGTTTATCCCGGTCGTGTACATCCATGGCCACCTCCATCCCCAACTCTCTACACCCATTCTTCAAGATCATTGCTCTTTGACTTTACTCACCTGTTATAATCCCAAAAATAAATGTTGCTACAAGGTGTAGAGGAATATGGGCCAAACACGGGCAGGTGGAACTAGTGTGCATGGGGCATCTTGGTCGGCGTGGGCAAGTTGGGCCAGGGGGCTGTTTTCTATACTGTATGACTTCTTCCCACCATGGCAAGTTGTTATTTTATACAGAGGGTGGTGGGTGCCTAGAACGCACTGCCATGGGTGGTGGTGGAAGCAGATGCAATATTTAAGGGGCTTTTAGATAGTCACATGGGTGTGGAGAGATATGGATCGCATGCAGGCAGAGGAGACTAGTTCAACAACAACATGTTTGGCATAAACACTGTGCGCCAATGCTCCCATTCCTGTGCTGTACTGTTCTATGTACCACTGTTAACACGGAATATTTTCAACAATTTTGTCTGCAACAATGCTCCTCTTTTGTTTGAAGTTCATACAAAAATTTGGTTGATGTCTAATGTATGTCCTGATCTGTCCCCCCACCCTCCCCCTCCTCTCCATAACCTTGTCCATATATATCGGCCATATAACAAACCCAGTCTCTCGATTCCACTGGCCCCTATCTTTTTTTTAAACTCAACACCCCAACCACTCTAACTATTTTAACCCCTTGGAACATCTTCATAAAAATCGTACGCATCCAGTTGCTTTCCTCAGCCACAATTTGATGCACACTCGTCTGACTTAATTGGCCCATAGTACTAACTTTTCATGTACCTAGAAGCAATCTCGTTGAAAATCCTTCATTAAAACAGAGTACTGATGTAATTATAAAGAACTTCTTTGAAGTAGGTACTTTACAGGCAGAAGAAGACACAAATTGTTGGAGTCTTAGTCATACAGCATGGAAACATGCCCTTTGGCCCAACATGCCCATGCCGACCAACATGCCCCATCACCACTAGTCCCACCTGTCGGTAGTTGGCCCTGAACCTATCCTATTCATGTCCCTGTGTTTCTTAAATGTTGCTATTGTATCTCAACTACCTCCTCCGGTAGCTCGTTCCATACACTGAGTGTTTAACAAAAGTTACCCCTCAGGTTCCTATTAAATCTTTTTCCCCCCCTTCACCGTAAACCTATGGCATCTGATTCTCGATTCCCCTACTCTGAGCAAGTGTCTGTGCGTTTACCGGATCTATTCCTCTCTTGATTCTTCCCACCTAAGATCACCCCATCATCCTCCTGTGCTCCAAGGAATAAAGCCCTAGCCTGCTCAACCAGTCCCGTGAGGTCATGTCTTATACATGACCTTCCAACTTCTGTACTCATACTTTGACTGATGAAAACCAATGTGCTAAAAGCTTGATCACCCTATTTAACCGTAATTCAACCCGTCCCGAAATGTCACCTCTTCATGTTCTCCAGCGATGCTGCTTGACCCTCTGATTACTCCAGCACTTTGTGTACTCTATTATAAACCATCATTTGCAATTCCTTGTTTCTACACGTAACAGGCATGTATGTTGAATGGTTTTGTCGGTTGTATTTTTCAGCTACTGATGAACGGTACATTGCTTTGATTTTTGAGTCACTTCTGGATCTTCGAGCAGCTGCTATTTTTGAAAGAATTTTAACTGAAGTTGGCAAAAAGAACAATATATCAAACTTTTTTGACTCCATACCATTTGTGGAAGCGAACAACAGAGTTCTTATGTTTAACCAGAACCTAGAAGAACACAAGAGCAATCTGTTACTCAAGGATGGCAGGGTAAGCATATTGCAGTGTTACTGGCTGCTTCCGCCGGGTGTAGTAGTTTGGAGGAGGAGGTGTGATTTGATAAACACTGAATTCTTATTTATCTGGGTAAATAGGTTGGTATTTGGCACAAATGAACTGACTGGCTTCATTAGTCAGGGGCAGCACAGTTGGCAGTGGTAGAGTTGCTGGCTTAAAGCTCTGGAGACCCGAGTTCGATCCTGAGTACAGATGTTGCCTGTACAGAGTTTGTACGTTCTCCCTGTGAACGCATGGTTTTCTCCAGGTGCTGCGGTTTCTTCCGGTCTCCTCCCACACGCCAAAGATGTTCAGGTTTGTAGGTCAGTTTGTAGGTTAACTGGCTTCTGTAAATATTATAACTTGCCCCTAATGTGTAGGACAGTGCTAATAAACGGGGTGATTGTTGGTCGGCACGAACTCAGTGGGCCGAAGGGCCTGTTTCCACATTGTATCTCAAGTCTGAAATTTCCTGGGGAAAATTAAACAAAAAAATAGTTAGGTTTCTTAAAATGGATGCCAACATGAAAAGTAAGAACACAAAGTTCTGGAGTAACTTAGCGGGTCAGGCAGCATCTTTGGAGAACATGGATGTGAAGATTAGGGTCAGGGCCCTTCTTCTGTCCTGACCCAAAACGTCACCTATCCCTGTTCTCCAGAGTTACTCCAGCACTTTGTGCCTTTCTTTGTAAACCAGCAGCTGCAGTTCCTTGTCTTGCCTTGTGTATCAACTTGTACATCATGCTCTTTGGGTGGTGAAATTTTGCATACATCTCTTCTGCTCCTTAAAAATACTGAATGCCTAGGAACCAGCAGATTTAATATTATCAATAAGATTTTTAAATTAAATTTAAAGTTCAAAATGCAAGAACAACTCAGCGGGTCAGGCAACATTCTACCAATCCAAAGCATCGCCTAGCCAAGTTGTCCAGAGATGCTGCTGACCTGCTGAGTTACTCCAGCATTTTGTGTGTTTTTTTGTAAACCAGCATCTAGATTTAATATCAAGCTATTGTAAATAATCAGCACAAAATTGTAATTTGCAGTCAGTTTTTTTTATTTGCATAAAAAAAAGCACCAAGTTCTTCCAAGGGTCCCATGCTGACATCTCCATTTTGATTTATCAGTAGTAAATTTGAGCTTTGGGGAGGGGGAATAAATAATCATTCTGCCTTGAAAACTGAGTAGAGAAGATCTCTTGCTCTTGGTCGAACGAGCGATCACGACCTATTATATCCTGGACTGTGGAACAAAATTGCTGGAAACACTCATCAGGTCAGGCAGCATCTGTGGATAAAGAACATCTCAACTTTATACGAAACTTGAAATGCGGTCTCTGTTTCTCTCTGCACAGATGCTGCTTGAACTGCTGACTGTTTCTGCCATTTTACGTTTCCGATTTTCAGCGCCTACAGTTTGTCTTGCTCTACTGTATGGAAGTGCCGTAATTGAAAGAATGACTACCTTAACAGTTTATATATTTCTCTTCCCTTTTGCTTTCCCTTCTCTGCCTAATCTATGTTGAAATTTTAATTTTCCAGAGTCCCCCCAAATACTCTTTGCGGAAAACCAACCACTCGGGTGTCGACAGTTTGGGATCTGTCCATTCTTCCTTTATGGGTCCCATTGAAAAGTAAGTGTAACATTTACAAAGTAATAACGTGTGCATTTTAGATTGACTGTGTGAACCAAACATACAGTTAAAATTAGTTGCATCCAGCTTGTCACTTCGAAATTGGTGTGGGTTCAGGTACAACGTGCAAACTCCCTATCCAGTGCCTGAGGCTAGGATTGAACCTGGTTCTCTGGCGGCGTGAGGCAGCAACTCTGCCAGCTGTCCAACTGAATGTTGACACCGAATGCCGTGCTTGAAGTCTTTCCTCCCTCTTCCCTCTCGGGTGAATTGCTGAAGCTTCTGGTGCACAGGGACTCGTATCCTACTGCTGAGACTGTCCATTTCTCCCTCCTCCCCTCACAGATGGTGCCTGTCGCTCTCAGTTCCTCAAGCAGATTGTTAGTTGCTCAAGATTCCAGCATCTGCAATCTTTTGTGTCTCTCCCACTACTTCTGTATTTTGAACTCTTGCCCAGAGTAAGGGAATCATGAACCAGAGGACATAGGTTTAAGGTGAGGGGGCAAAGATTTAATAGGAACCTGAGGGATGGCTTTTTCACACAAAGGGTGGTAGGTTGTGGAACGAGCTGCCGGAGGAGGTAGTTGAGGCAGCTACTATCGCAATATTTAAGAAACATTTAAACAGGTACAAGGATAAGATAGGTTTAGAGTGATAAACCCAAAAGCAGACAGGTGGGACTAGTGTAGAAACATAGAAAAATAGGTGCAGGAGTAGGCCATTCGGCCCTTCCAGCCTGCACCGCCATTCAATGTGATCATGGCTGATCATCCAACTCAGTATCCCGTACCTGCCTTCTCTCCATACCCCCTGATCCCTTTAGCCACAAGTGCCACATCTAACGCCCTCTTAAATATAACCAATGAACTGGCCCCAACTACCTTCTGTGGCAGAGAATTCCAGAGACTCACCACTCTCTGTGTAAAGAATGTTTTCCTCATCTCGGTCCTAAAGGAATTCCCCCTTATCCTTAGACTGTGACCCCTTGTTCTGGACTCCCCAACATCGGGAACAATCTTCCAGCATCTAGCTTGTCCAACCCCTTAAGAATTTTGTAAGTTTCTATAAGATCCCCCCTCAATCTTCTAAATTCCAGCGAGTACAAGCCGAGTCTATCCAGTCCTTCCTCATATGAAAGTCCTGACATCCCAGGAATCAGTGTATCCCAGGAATCAGTGTAGATGGAACATGTTGGTCAACGTGGGCAAGTTGGACCAAAGGTCCTGTTTCCACTCCCTATGACTTTATAAGCGCTTAATTCTTTGTGTTAATAATTTTAATGTGGATTTAAGTATTTCATGGGCAAAAATTGAGAAATTACTTCAGTATTTCTTCAAGGACAATTCTAAATATAGTTCCCATTTTTGTCACTAGGCTGATAGTTTATCCTCCTCCTCCAGCCAAGGGCGGCATATCTGTGACGAATGAAGATCTTTACTGTCTGAGAGAGGGCGAATTCTTGAACGATGTTATTATAGATTTTTATTTAAAGTAAGTAAATTTGTTTTCTTTGATTTTATTTTTTGCAAGAACCAACACGGAGAAAGTATAAATTACTAATTTAAAGAGGGAGATTGTTCACCGAGCCAGCAATAGGCTTGTTGGTCAATGATGGGTGAAGTCATTTTGTGGAAAACCACAAAAACCTACAGTGACAGCCTATTGAGAGAAAAATATCCAAGAGTGATCGATGCATTGCCACTTTTCATTTCACTGCGCATCTCGTATGTGTATGTGACGAATAAACTTGACTTGACTTGACAAGGCAGTGCAATCCTGCTGCAAAACGGTCTTGGTTTCTTTGTCAATGCTGTGTGAAATTGGAAGTGGTTCTCCTTATTGTAATTTGTTTGAACGATTGTCGGTGTCCCACTGGCCAGCTTTCCTGAGAATCTAAGGGACAAGTTCATAAGTTCTAGGAGATGAATTAGACCACTCGGCTCATTAAGTCTATTCAACCATTCAATCATGGCTGATCTATCTTTCTCGACGCCATTCCCTTTCCTTCTCCCCATAATCCCTGTCACCCTCACTAATCAAAAATCTGTGCCTTAAAAATATCCAATGACTTGGTCTCCACAGCTGTCTATGGCAATGAATTCACCAACCTCTGACTAAAGAACTTCCTCCGCATCTCCTTTCTAAAGGTGTGTCCTTTTATTCTGAGGTTATGGCCTCTGGTCCTAGACACTCCCACTAGTGAAAACATCCTCTCCACATCCACTCTATCCAGGCCTTTCACTATTTGACACCAGGGGTGATGTTAGAATTAGATGCAACCTGAAAGTTACAGCCTGCTGCTCTCCGCCGTACAGCTTGCAAAGACTGACCGCAGCACTGCAAAAAGTAGTTGATACACCTCAGTAGGCAAGAAGCTATAACGCACAATTTGAAAAAAGCAGTTAACTTATACAAACATTCCCCTTCGCTCACTCCCCTGTATACATTCATAACACTGGGCTGTAAGCTGCCCAAGCGAAATATGAGATGCTGTTCCTCCAATTTGCATTTAGCCTCACTATGATAATGGAGGAGACCGAGGACAGAAAGATCTGTGCAGGAATGGGAAGGAGAATTAAAATGTCCAGCAACCGGGAGATCAGGTTGGTTCACGCAGACTGAGCGAAGGTGTTCTGCGAAACGATCGCCCAGTCTGCGTTTGGTCTCGCCGATGTATAAGAGTCCACATCTTGAACAACGGATACAATAGATGAGGTTGGAGGAGGTGCAAGTGAACCTCTGTCTCACCTGAAAGGGCTGTCAGGGTCCCTGGTGTGGAGGAGAGAAATAGGTGGGAGTCCAGATAGGGGGCAGGGAAAGAGGGGGGAGGTGGGGCACTTTGCATCAAATTAACTTTGCGGTGAAGAGTGAGGTAAAAAAAATGTTTAACGTGTGCATTTCTCATTCTGACCCTGCAGGTATTTAGTTCTTGAAAAGATCAAGCAGCAGGATGCAGATAGAATACACATTTTCAGCTCCTTTTTTTACAAACGGCTGAATCAACGAGAACGGCGTAATGTTCCAGAATCTGTCACTCTATCGTAAGCTATGTCATGCTTTCTGTAGAAAACCAAATGCAGCAATGTGTGGGAGGGGAAAAGTGCTTTGTGGAATAATCTGGAGCTCACTCAGGATATTCCTTTTTTTAAATGAATAGAACAAAATAAGAGAGGCAAAACGTTGGAGTAACTCTGGAGAACATGGACGGGGAACGTTTCGGGTCAGGACCCTTCTTCAGCCTCCAGGGATACTGCTTGTTCTCCAGAGATACCACCTGACCTGCTGAGTTACTCCAGCATTTTGTCTCCTTTTGCTCTATTGATTTGGTAAAAAAGGGGGAAATCTTGCTCCACCTCTTCCATCTCCCACCCCCTATGCAGGTGATCGCTGGTCTGCATGGACTCAGTGGGCCGAAGGGCCAGTTTCCACGCTGTATCTCTAAACTATAAGGTCATAAGTGAGAGGAGCGGAATTAATTCATTCAACCCATCAAGTCTACTCCGTCATTCAATCATGGCTGATCTATCTCCCCCTCCAAACCTCATTCTCCTGCCTTCTCCCCATAACTCCTGACACCCGTACTAATCAAGACTCATCACTATTTCCAAGCCCAGTCACGAATGGCTAGAGCTCCCCCTTCAGTGCCCAGCCTGCAACTTCCTACCCATTTTATTTTTTATACAACCAAGAGTAAATTTCTTCCACCAGGAGTCCTGCGAATATGTTGGGAACAAGTTGGGGAAATGTGTGCATGCTCTTAGGTTTTCCAATCGTGAGCATCAAATTCAGTAAATGTAATTCCTGCAGAAATTGAAAGGTTATGAAAAATTACAGCGTGATCTTGATCAGTTGGGCAAGTGCGCTGAGGAATGCAAAATTGAGTTAAATGCACATATATACGAGGTGTTGCATTTTGGGTAGTTAAACCAGGGCAGGAGCTTCACAGTGAATGGTGGGGCTTTGGGGAGTGTTGTCGAGCAAAGGGATCGAGGAGTGCGGGGTACATAGTTCCTTGAAAGTGGCGCCACAGGTAGATAGGGCGGTCAAGAAGGCATTTGGCACTTTGACCTTTATCAGCCAGGGTATTGAGTATGGAAGCTTGGGATGTTAAATTACAGTTATGCAAGATGTTGGTGAGACCACGTTTGGAGTATTGTATTTAGTTTTGGTCACCCTGCTATACAAAATAAGTTGTTCAGCTGGAAAGAGTGCAGAGAAGATTTGCAAGGATGTTGCCAGAATTCGAGGGCCTGGGCTATAGGGAGGGGTTGGGCAGGCTAGGACTTTATTCCTTGGAACACAGGAGGATGAGGGCTGATCTTCTAGAGGTGTATAAGATCATGAGGGGAATAGATTGGGTAAATGCACAGTCTTTTACCCAGGGTAGGGGAATCAAGAACCAGAGGATATAGATTTAAGGTGAGAGGGGAAAGAATTAATAGGAACCTGAGAGACAACATTTTCACACAGACAGTGGTGGGTGTATGGAACAAGCTGATAGAGGAGGTAGTTGAGGTACTATAACAGCATTTAAAAGACGTTTGGACAGGCACATGGATAGGATTGGTTTTGAAGGATATGGGGCAAATGCGGGCAGATGGAACTAGTGTAGATGGGGCATCTTGGTTGGTGGACAAGTTGGGCCGAAGGGCCTCTTTCCGTGCTGTATGACTCTGAATGTACAAATCTTATTAAAAGAGAGCCAATCTTTTGGATCAGAAGAAGACCATGTGAAATTTTGTCCTGAGTCCTGTTCATAAGTTATAGGAGCAGAATTAGGCCATTCAGCCTACCGAGTCTACTCCCCTTTCAATCATGGCAGGTCTATCTTTCCCTCTCAACCCCATTCTCCTGCCTTCTCTATTGGGTGGAGTTTGCCCAGAGATTGCAGTGTGCATTTCAGGCCAGGATGGTCTGCTTCAGTGCGCTGTGGCCTATAATCAGATCATCTAATCATGTTTCTCAGCCCGCACAATATCGGGGGAGATGGTCAGAAAGCACCTGTGGGAATTGGTGTTGTAGAGAATTTCCATTGCTACATGTTTCTGGAACTCCTTAGTACTGGCATTGATTAGATTAGGAGGTTCACATGGTGCATTAATTGATGCATTATACTGTGTGACACCTGTATACTGATAGCACTGAAGACAGACACAAAATGCTGGAGTAACTCAGCATGTCCTACAGCATCTCTGGAGAAAAGGAATAGGTGACGTTTTGGTTCGGATCCCTTCATCAGACAGTACTCACTATATAATGGATTGTACCCACCAGCTTTGTGTGGGTGTGGGTGTAATATTATCCACATTATCTTGGTGTGAGAGAGGAGTTGATATCTGGAGTAAGAGGTGGGTAGTGTCTGACCTTCTTCACCCGCCTTGCCCAGCAGTGCTGGCTGAGTGGGGTTGGTGCTGCCAGCATTGTTGGGAACAGAACGGCACAAGCCAGTGAGTGAGCTCCACAGAGAGCTATGCAACATGGCGCACACACACCAGGGTCAGCTGGGCAGCACAGTGGCGAAGCGGAACAGTTGCTACCTCACAGCCCCAGAGACCCGGTTTGAACCTGACCTCGGGTTCTGTTTGGGCGGAATTTGCACGTTATCCCTGTGGCCATTGGGTTTTCTCCGGGTGCTCCGATTTCTCTCCGCACCCCAAAGATGGGCAGGTTTGTAGCATAATTGACTTCTGTAAATTGCCCCGAGTTTGTAGGACAGAAATAGTGTCCGGGTGATCACTGGTTGGTGTACCTCCGGTGGGCCGAAGAGCCTGTTTCCACACTGTATCTCTAAACTCAGCTGTGAGGTGGGTATAATAGGATAGAGCAAGGCACTGAGCCAGAGTCATTGCTCCAGAGAGAACTCCAGGGGTTCAAATTCCACCATGGGCTCCAAGGATCTAAAATTCAGAAATTAAATCATTTAAAAACTAGTCTCAGGAATGTTACTTATGAAACTACAAAGCCTTCAGTTCATTAATGTCTTCCAGGACATAGAGACATAGACAATTCTTAATTGCCTGAACTGAGGAGGACTTTGTAACTTGCAGGGGCAGTCAACTTGCAGGGAATGAAATTCACTACCCTTGCCTAATCTATCCTGTATGTGATTCCAATATAGTTGATGCTTAACATCCTCCTGTGTTCAGACAATTTCAGTTAGTTTAGTTTAGAGATACAGCGCGGAAACAGGCCCTTCGGCCCACCAAGTCCGCACTGACCAGCAACACCTGCACGTTAACACTATCCTACACACACGAGGACCAATTTACACAAACACCAAGCCAATTGATCTGCAAACCTGCACGTCTTTGGAGTGTGGGAGGAAATCGAAGAGCTTGGAGAAAGCCCACACGGTCACGGGGAGAACGTGCAAACTCCGTATAGACAGCACCCGTAAACGGGGTCGAGCCTGGTTGTCCGGCGCCGACCCGTATCCCTCCACACCTATCCTATCCATGTACCTCTCCAAGTGTTTTATAAACATTGTGAAAGTATCTGCCTCAACTGACTCCTCTGGCAGCTCATTCCTACCTACCACTCTTTGTGTAAAAAAAAAAGTTGTTCCTCAGGTTCCTATTAAATCTTCCCCCCTCGCCAAACCAATGTCCTCTGGTTCTTGCCCTCTGGTTCTTCATGCCAATTATTTTAATTAATCTTAAGAAGATCTTAATTTCGGAAGATCTGCACTGACTTTAGCCTTTGGAGATACAACGCGTAAACAGGCCCTTCAGGCCACCGAGTCCATGCTGACCAGTAATCACCCCATACACTAACATTATCCTACGCACTAGGGACAATTTACAATTTTTACTGAAGCCAATTAACCTACAAACCTGTACGTCTTTGGAGTGTGGGAGGAAACTGGAGCACCCGGAAAAAACCCACGCAGTCACTGGGAGAAGGTACAATCTCTGTACAGACAGCACCCGTAGTCAGGATCAAACCTGGGTCTCTGGCTCTGTAAGCTCTGGCGCCCTAATTCACTCCACTGTTCATTTGTATACACTGTACACCAGTGTATTTTTTCAGCATAGTAACCATGTTGAGTATAGGCATGTTTCGTAACTTTAAATCTTCTCATGTCTTGTCTTTTTTGTAGACTACCGCAGCGTCGTCATGCCAGGGTGAAAACATGGACACGGCATGTAGATCTCTTTCAAAAGGACTTTGTATTTGTTCCAATAAATGAAACGTAAGTATTATAGAGAGCTATTCATTGTATCTATTTAAGTCACATGGTCTGCAATGGCCTTGAGACATACCAAAGAAGAGTCGGAGAGCTGTACATCATAGAAATAGGCCTGGGCCAAGTTGGCATACTAAGCTAGTCCCACCTGCCTGCATTTGGCCGATAGCCCCCTTAACCATTCTTATCCGTACGTATGTTTAAATATCTTTTAGAAGTCGTAAATGTATACCTTTCTATAGCTTCCTTTGGCAGTTCCCTCTGTCTACCTCCAATGAGACCCTCGGACCATCTTTTGGCCGGACTTTATGACTTTATCTTGCACAAATGTTATTCCCGTTATTCCCTTTATTCTGTATCTGTACACTGTGGACGACTCGATTGTAATCATGGATAGTCTTTCCGCTGACTGGTTAGCACGCAACAAAAATTATTCACTGTACCTCGGTACAAGTGTCAATAAACTAAACTCTGAAAAGGCTGCTGCTGAGGTCCATCTTAAATCTCTCCCCTCACAAGTCCCTCGTTTAAGAAGCGATCGGTGAGGCGGTTGACTTGTCAAAGCGAAGGTCACTGGGTGCACAGAAGATGCACAAAATTGCTGGAATCTTGAGCAAAACACAAAGTGCTGGAGGAACTCAGAAGGCATTGAGAAGGAAAGGTGCAAGCAACGTTTGGGATGGGTCTGAAGAAGGGTCCAAATCCAAACATTGTCTGTCCATTTCCCTCACAGATGCTGCCTGACATACTGAGTTCCTCCAACATTTTGTGTTTTTTGTTTTAAACTCACAGGGTGGTCGTTCTGTGTTGAAACACTGGCAGATATTTCCTTTGTGTTGACTCAATTACTGTAATCCAAGTGAGATGAATTAATTCATACATCTAGAATGGACATTTAAGACAATAATTAACGCAATGAAAAGACATTTAGACAGGTACACAGATAGGAAAGGTTTAGAGGGATATGGGCCAAACGCCGTGGGACATGTGTTGATGGAGCACATTGGTCATAATGGACAAGTTGGGCTGAAGGGCCTGCTTCCGTGCTGTATGATCCTATAATTTAGGAGTTTATTAAGAAAAAGAACATATAAATTTACAGAAACAGGGCTTTCTGCCCACAATGTCTCCACTGACCATTGTGCTGAGGTAATTAGGGGCACCACAGTGGTAAAGTTGCTGCTTAACAGCGCCAGAGGCTTGGGTTCGATCCTGATTACGGGTGCTGTTTGTACGTTGTGGCCACGTGGGTTTTCTCCGGGTGCTCTGGTTTCCTTACAAATTCCGTTGATGTACAGGTTTGTAGGTTAATTGGTTTGGTAAAATTGTAAATTGTCCCTGGTGTGTAGGATAGTGCGAGTATATGCGGTGATTGCTGGTCGGCGGGGACTCGGTGGGCCAAAGAGCCTGTTTCCGCACTGTATCTCTAAAGTGTAAAGTAAACCGATCCCATCTGCCTCCACATGATCTGTAACCCTCGATTTACTGCATACTAGATAAATACAGTCCCTTCCATAATGTTTTGGGCAAAGACCCATCATTTATATATTTGCCTCTGTACTCCACAATTTGAGATTTGTAATAGAAAATAATCACACGTGGTTAAAGTGCACAGTCAGATTTTATTAAAGTGTATTTTTATACATTTTGGTTTCACCATGTAGAAATTACAGTTGTGTTTAAACATAGTTTCAGGGCACCATCATGTTTGGGACTCATGGCTTCACATGTGTTTGTAATTGCTCACATGTGTTTAAATGCCTCCTTAATGCAGGTATAAGAGAGCTCTCAGCATCTAGTCTTTCCATCACCTTTGGACACTTTTATTGCTGTTTATCAACATGAGGACCAAAGTTGTGCCAATGAAAGTCTAAGAAGTTATGAGACTGAGAAGCAAGAATAATACTGTTAGAGACATCAGCCAAACCTTATACTTACCAAAACCAACTGTTTGGAACATCATTAAGAAGAAAGAGAGCACTGGTGAGCTTACTAATCGCAAATGGACTGGCAGGCCACAACGGAAGAATTCTCCCTATAATAAAGAAAAATCCCCAAACCTGTCGGACACATCAGAAACACTCTTCAGGAGTCAGGTGTGGATTTATCAATGACCACTGTCCACAGAACACTTCATGAACAGAAATACAGAGGCTACACTGCAAGATGCAAACCACTGGTTAGCTGCAAAAATACAGTTTGCCAAGGTCCTTAAAAGAGCAACCACAGTTCTGGAAAAAGGTCGTGGACAAAGATTAAATTATATCCGAATGATGGCAAGAGCAAAGTATGGAGGAGAGAAGGAACTGCCCAAGATCCAAAGCATACCACCTCATCTGTGAAATACGGTTGTGGGGATGTTATGGCCTGCACATGTATGGCTGCTGAAGGTACTGGCTCACTTATCTTCATTGATGATACAACTGCTGATAGTAGTAGTATGATGAATTCAGGATGTGTCTATACATTTCAATCTGCTCAAGTTCAAATAAATGCCTCAAAACACATCGGCCGGCGGTTCATTCTACAACAAGACAATGATCCCAAACACACTTCTAAAACAACAAAGGAGTTTTTCAAAGCTAAAAAACAGTCAATTCTTGAGTGGCCAAGTCAATCACCCGATCTGAACCCAACTGAGCATACGTTTTATGTGCTGAAGAGAAAACTGAAGGGGACTAGCCCCCAAAACAAGCATAAGCTAAAGATGGCTGCAATACAGGCCTGGCAGAGCATCACCAGAGAAGACACCCAGCAACTGGTGATGTCCATGAATCGCAGACTTCAAGCAGTCATTGCATGTAAAGGATATGCAACAAAATACTAAACAAGACTACTTTCATTTACATGACATTCTGTGTCCAAACATTATGGTACTTTGAAATGGGGGGGGGGGGGGGGACTATGTATAAACACTGCTGTAATTTATACATGGTGAAATCAAAATGTATAAAAAAGGCCTTTTATTAAAATCTGACAATGTGCACTTTAACCACATGGGATTTTCAATCTCAAATTGTGGAGTACAGAGGCAAATAAATAAATGATGGGTCTTTGTCCCAAACATTATGGAGGACACTGTACAAGGTCCATTGAGATGTTATCATTTTACATATCTTTACATTACACTAATTCTGCATCTGAGAAGTTCTCAGTGAGTTAATCAAGTCTGCATCCATTTGTTTATCCCAGCAGCTTGAACTAAATGTTCTTATTGTCCAGAAATAAATGAGCATTTTACTTTTTGATTCTGTTGCAGGGCTCATTGGTTCTTGGCAGTGATTTGTTTTCCTGGCCTCTGCAAGGAACCAAATGCGAAGTCGCAGGAAAACGAAGGAATGCAGCGCTGCAGCTCTGCCCCAGCGGAGAGTGGCAGTAACCCCACTTCGTCGCAAGAGGATTCGGAGACTGAGAATTTGGCGGCCGATGGGCAGAGAAGAACTCCTGACCCCGTCGACAGTGTGCCAGAGCTCTGCGCTGGCAGTAACTGTGAGAGTGTGGAGTTTGATAAGCTCCACACAAGGCGATGCTTGTCTGCAGCTAATGACGCCCTTGGCCACTTCAGCCGGCTGAGCCCCGAGCCAGATGATCACCAAAACTCCAGCCAGAAGAGTGAAAATGGCCTGGAAGTGAAACAGCTAGGTAAAGATCACTCTATAATTGTACTAGTAGGCTCGGAAAAATCTGAAGTGAAATTCCATGTCAAAGATTTCTAAATGTTCATGAAACAGTTGAAGTGAACATGATGTAAAAGTCGTGGATAGACTTAAATTGCTGGAGTCACCATGTCAGGCAGTATCTTTGGAGACAATGGATAGGTGATGTTTTGGGACCCGTTTATTAACGAGCAATGTCAAAACTTTTTCCCAGGATAGAAATATCAAATCTCAAAGAGGACAAAGCTTTATAGTGCGTAGGGCAAAGTTTAAAGGAGATGTGCACAGCAGATTTTGTTGTTACAGAGAGTAGTGGGGCACAGTGGTAGAGTTGCTGCCTTATAGCGCCAGGGACCCAGGTGCGATCCTGACTACGGGTGCATTCTGTATAGAGTTTGTATGCTCTCCCTGTGACCTACGTGGGTTTTCTCCAGGTGCACAGCTTTCCTCCCACACTCCACAGATGTACAGGTTTGTAGATTCATTGGCTTTGGGAAAATTGTAAATTATCCTTTGTGTGTTGGATAGTCCTAGTGCATGTGGTGATCGCTGATCGGCGTGAACTCGGTCGGCCGAAGGGCCTGTTTCCACGTTGCATCTCTAAAGTCTAGTGGAAATCTAGAGAATTTTTCAATAGGCACATGGATACGCAGGGAAAGGAGGGATGTGGATCACGTGCAGGCAGAGGAGACTACTTTAACTTGGTGTCGTGTTCAGTGCTCATTGTGGGTTGAGCCTTTTCCTGCTCTGTACTGTCCTGTGTTTTTTTTAATGCAACTTGGCATCATGTGCAGCACCTGTTCCTGTGCTGTACTATTCTGTGTTCTATGTTCACGTGAGTCGAGGTTTATTCATGTGCCAGTTCTGTGCATAATATGAGACTGCAAAATGTAAAGCCGGATGTGCATTTGACTGGGGTCACATTGACCATAAACACTAACTCCCAATGTACTAACGGGAGCTGGTTTATGTACCTTGACATTACCAGTCACCTGGTTGAAGGTTTAGCCTCTGCATTTATTGATTTGGGCAGAAGGTGGCATGACTGGTCATCACAAGGGCAGGATTGCATTGAACTGTTAGGGATCTCGGTACATAGTTCCTTGAAAGTGGCGTCACAGGTAGATAAGGTGGTGAAAAAGTATTTTGGCACATTGGCCTTCATCAGTCAGAGTATGAGTATAGAAGTTGAGAGGTCATGTTGCAGTTATACTCGTGTTGTTCATGAAGCCACATTTAAAGTATTGTGATCAGTTCTGGACACCATGTTACAGGAAAGATGTTGTCAAGCTGCAAGAGGTGTAGAGAAGATTTACGAGGATGTTGCCAGGACACGAGGGCCTCAGCTGTAGGGAGAGGTTGAACAGGCTAGGATTCTATTCCTTGGAGCAAAGGAGGATGAGGGGTGATCTTATAGAGGTATACAAAATTATGAGAGGAATAGATTGGGTAAGTTCACAGGGTCTCTTACCCAGGGTAGGAGCATTGAGAACAGATTTAAGGTGAGCGGGGGAAGAATTAATAGGAACCTGAGGGGTAACATTTTTACACAAAGGTTGGTGGGTGTGTGGAACAAACTGCCAGAGGAGGTGGCTGCTGAGGCAGGCACTATCGTAACATTTAAGAAAGATTAGACAGGTACATGGATAGGACAGGTTTAGAGGGATATGGGCCAAACACAGGCAGGTGGAACTAGTGTAGTTGGGACATGTTGGTCGGTGTGGGCAAGTTGGGCTGAAGGGCCTGTTTTCGTGCTGTGTGACTCTGAAATTTTCCTCATCGAACAATCCGTGTGGAGGGCCTCCTGGGCAGGACATCCAATGTCCCGGGGCTCCATTTTGGGAAAGGTCTGTTGGTGGATAGGGGACACCTGTGACCACAAATGCACTGGGGCTGGGAGGTGATGCGGGGAGAGTTTATTTACTCTGCTCTGAGCTATGGTTGACATCCATATCACTACATTCCCTGCATAACCATATGCTTATGTAAAAGCCTCTTAAATGCCCCTATCTTATCTGCTACCACCACCTCCCCTGGCAGCATTTTCCAGGCACCCACCACCATCTGTAAAAAAAAAACCAAATACTTGCCTTGCACATCTCCTTTAAATGTGGCCCTCTCACCTAAAAGCTGTGCCCTGTTGTCTTTGACATTTCCATTCTGGGGGGAAAAAGGTGTCCACAACCTTGCATTGCAGTTCAAGGGCAAAATGTTTATTGAAACCGTTTTTAAAGTGTATAGACATACGATGATTTGTGCTGATTTTAGTGTGTTCTGTTGAAGCGTACGTTGCTTAATTGTGTTTTTGACATCAGGATTAAGACTGCTAATGTATGTTAAATTTTCTGAGCAGATGCCTTAAAGCAAATCAAAGTCAGTTATGCTGATGACAGTGAAGATCCCTTTGACTTTTTGCCAGATCAGGAATACAGTCAGGTGAGATTATAACTTGTCAGAGCCTTTGCATGAGTAAATGGTACTTATGACATTGGGGAAATCTTAAAAGTATTAAACATTTATGAATTGATTCCAATGTCACCGTGGTAAGAGGCAACAGTTTTCTAGCTGGATTTTTGTTTTATTGTATCTACTGTTGAAGCAGCAAAGATGACATACGTTTATACATTATGAACAAGGGTTCCAACCCAAAACCCTCCGCCACTCCCTGGTTAACTCGTCCCTTCCCACCCAAACCACCACCTCTCCAGATACTTTCCCCTGCAATCACAGGAGATGCAACACCTGTCCCTATCCCTCATCCCTCAACTCTGTCCAAGGATCCCGGCAGTCTTTTCAGATGAGGCAGAGGTCCATTTGCACCTCCTCTACCTATCCGCTGTTCCAGGTGTGGACACCTGTATATCGGCAAGACCAAATGCAGGCTCGGCGATCATTTCACTGAACACGTCCACTCAGTCTACCTAAACCTACCTGATCTCCTGTTTGCTAAACAATTTAACTCCCCCTCCCATTCCCATACTGACCTTTCTGTCCTGGGCCTCCTCCATTGTCAGAGTGAGGCCCAGCACAAACTGGAGGAACAGCACCTCACATTTGGATATATCTCTGTATGCTTTATTGTCACCGTCTCCAAGTTAACAATGATCTGTTCTGCACTCTCCATGAACTGCATCTCCTTTGATGACTCATTTTCACACCTCACCCTTCCTTATCTCGGTCTCCCTCTCTCCTGACTCTCAGTCTGAAAAAGGCTCTTGACCCGAAACGTCACCCATTCCTTCTATCCAGTGATGCTGCCTGCCCTGCTGAGTTACTCAACCTTTTCTGTTTATCTTTGGTGTAAATTAGCACCTAAATTCCTTCCTACCCAAAACTTTGCCTGTATATTCTCCAGCGATCCTGCCTGACCCACTGTGGAGCACCAGCACTTTGTGTCCCTTTGGCCTAACTCACTCAACAGTCGACCAACATATCCCATCTTCACTGGTCCCACCTGCCCACGTTTGGCCCATATTCCTCTAAGTCTTTCCTATCCATGTACCTGTCCAAATGGCGGGAGTACATTTATTTTTAAAGTCAGCCAGCATCTGCATTTCCTTTGTTTCTGCATTTGTACAATGTTTTATTGTCCTCGTCTTTGAGTGTTTTAACCATATTCTGCACGATATACCTTCCCTTTTTGCTCTACCTATTTTATTTGTGTTTGACTTGATTGTATTTACGTATAGTTTTAGCTGATCTATGGTATGGGACTTTATTTGTCACCTGTACTGAGCTACAGTGGAATTCATTTTTGTTCACAGTTTAGTACCAGTATCACTATACATAGCGTTCAGATATATATTAGATAAGCATCTCAGATGCAGTTTAAGTATATAGACATAGTACACTGAGTATACAGAGTTGCGGGTTTGGCGACAATCTGTTTGGATTGCATAAAATTCAAAGCTTTTCAGATTCAGATTCAATTTTAATTGTCATTGTCAGTGTACAGTACAGAGACAACGAAATGCATTTAGCATCTCCCTGGAAGAGCGACACAGCAAATGATTTGAATAAATAACAATAAGTGTCTGGGGGGGGGGGTGGGAGATTGGCAGTCACCGAGGTACATTGTTGAGTAGCGTGACAGCCGCCGGAAAGAAGCTGTTCCTGGACCTGCTGGTTCGGCAACGGAGAGACCTGTAGCGCCTCCCGGATGGTAGGAGGGTAAACAGTCCATGGTTGGGGTGAGAGAGGTCCTTGGCGATGCTGAGCGCCCTCCGCAGACAACGCTTGCTTTGGACAGACTCAATGGAGGGGAGCGAGGAACCGGTGATGCGTTGGGCAATTTTCACCACCCTCTGCAATGCCTTCCGGTCGGAGACAGAGCAGTTGCCATACCAAACTGTGATGCAGTTGGTAAGGATGCTCTCGATGGTGCAGTGGTAGAAGTTCACCAGGATCTGAGGAGACAGATGGACCTTCTTCAGTCTCCTCAGGAAGAAGAGACGCTGGTGAGCCTTCTTGATCAGAGTTGAGGTTTTGTGGGTCCAAGAGAGGTCGTCGGAGAGGTTGACTCCCAGGAACCTGAAGCTAGAAACACGTTCCACCTCCGTACCGTTAATGTGGATGGGGGTGTGCGTGCCGCCCCTGGACTTCCTGAAGTCTACAATGAGCTCCTTGGTCTTCTTGGAGTTAAGGGCCAGGTTGTTGTCAGCGCACCATGCTGCTAAGTGCTGGACCTCCTCCCTGTAGGCCGACTCATCGTTGTTGCTGATGAGGCCAATCACCGTTGTATCATCTGCATACTTGATGATGGTGTTAGTACCATGTACAGGTGTGCAGTCATAGGTGAAGAGGGAGTAGAGG
Organism: Raja brachyura; assembly: GCA_963514005.1. The sequence continues at coordinate 66,132,084 of OY740788.1, read as the reverse complement.
AGGGGGCTCAGCACACAGCCCTGTGGAACGCCGGTGTTCAGGGTGAGGGTTGAAGAGGTACTTTTCACTGTACCTCGGTACACGTAACAAGAATAAACCTCAATCTTGCAAAATCCATGCCTACCCACCAACATTCCCAGCCCATCTGCAGTTCTCCGTGACTTTTATCTTGGATATTCACTTTTATCACTGATATTCACCTCCATTTGAGAATCCATAACAACAGTGGCTCAATGATACTTTGTTGTCAGTTGTACCTAAGTATAGTGTACAGTACCTAAGAGTGGTACAATGGCGCAGCGATAGGGTTGCTGCCTTAAAACGTCAGAGACCCGGGTTCGATCCTGACTATGGGTGCTGTCTGTATGAAATGTGCACGTTCTCCCTGTGTCCGCATTGGTTTTCTCTGGGTGTTCCAGTTTCCTCCCACACTCCAAAGAGGTACAGATTAATAGGTTAATTGGCTTTGGTACAAATTGTAAATTGTTCCTAGTGTGTAAGATAGTGCTAGTGTACGGGGTGATGCTTGGTCGGCGTGCACTACGAGGGCCGAAGGGCCTGTTTGCGCACTATCTCTAAAGTCTAAAGACTGGCTTTTTTACATATATTTAGCCAGCAGATAGGTACACTTCCACCATCACTACCATCTCCTAAAAATATGAAAATCAGAAAGAAAACCACCGATTTGTTGGAAATTTGAAATGAAAACTGAAAATGTCAGAAACACTCAGCAGGTCGTGCAGCATCCGTGGGTGAGTGGTAGAGTTAATGTTTCAGGTCTGGGGCCCTCATTGGAAATGAAGTCCTATACCTAAAACGTTGACTCTTGGTTCTCTTACCATAGCTGCTGCCTAACCTGAGTGTTTCCAGCATTTTCTGTTCTTGCTACCCGCTCCTAACAAAATTGGCGTAAAGGTTAGCAATTCAAATGATCAACTTCAAATCGTTTCTCCATATCTCAGTAACAGTACTGGTTGGATATTGAGAGAAAAATTGGTGAGTTTAACTTGCTGTTTAAAACTGTGTACTTTTCATGAGTTTGTGAAAATCAATTATACCTGACGCTGACTCTTGCCGGTGTTCAGGAGGACAGCAACGATACTGGGAGTACGGCAGAAGACAATTCCGCGGAGAGTGTGCCCTGGGACCAGCAACCTTCCAAACAGTGAGTACTCCAGACTCGATCGGTGATGGGAAGCATCAGTAATCTGTAATGGACACACCCTGCTGGAGTAACTCAGCAGGTCAGGCTGCATCCCAAGAGAGCATGGATAGGAGACATTTTGGGTCATGACCCTTCTTCAGATTGTGGTGGGGGGGGAGAGAGGAAAGCTGGAAAAGTGGGGAGTTTGGACAAAGCGTGGCAGGTAATAGGTGAAATTATGTCTACCAAACAGTCCAGTTGAGTTGTGCCATAAAATTAGCAATGATACAGAAATAGTCCACTGATCCTGCATGCACTTTCCAAGTCCGGTCCAGTCCAGTTATGAGCAGTGCCCGATCCAGGCTGCTGCGGGCCTCCAGCAACCAAAGTCCTCTCCTTGCCCTTCCAGCTTTGTTCCCCAGGGGATGCCTTCCGCTGCTGACCTTGAGGACAGGAATGGCCAGACCCCGATTCCCTCTCCTCTCCTAACAGATTTGCTCCTCTCCCGTCGCGTCCGTCATTGTCGCCGACTCCATCCTCGCGGTCTCTGGTCCTGAGGGGACTAGCAGCGGTGGCTTGGCGGCCTCCACTTGCCAGGCCACGGTTCGCCGGGTCCCCCCGAGCATGGACCGGTTCGGCAGCTCCCCCTGCACGCCACAAACCGCCAGCTGTTGCAATAATCTGCAGGGTTTCTAGCTAGGCATGTGGATATATATATATATATATATATATATATATATATATATATATATATATATATATATATATATATCTCCACATGCCTAGCTAGAAACCCTGCAGACTCGGCATCATGGTCGACACAGACATTGCGTCTACAATGGCTAAAATAAAACAATCTCTTGCAGCTTCAACATCTTAATCTTGTCCACAGGCCGTGCATTCTTATCATGGATTCTCTGCGTGGACCAAGCCGAACAAACGTGGTTAAAATTCTGCGAGAGTAAGGACGTTTCTACAGCAGTTACCTTCTGCCTTTTGAGATTTGCTGTTAAATTGTTGGAGGATTCTAACTATTTGACTACCCGCCTCTTGATGTTTGGAACAGGTACCTTGAAGTGGAGTGGGAAGTGAGGAAAGGGAGCAGAAGGCGTTTCACCAAAGACATGATCAAGGGTTCGAACCCTCGTGTTCCTCAGCAGGACAACTTCAGCGACTGTGGGGTGTACGTCCTGCAGTACGTGGAGAGCTTCTTTGAGGTTGGTATCAGCATTCACTGTTCAGTTTCAGGACAGGAAAGCATTTGGTTGAGTTTTACCCTTGTAATGATAGGCAGTCTTAATTATCCAGCATGGAAACGGGCGCTTCGGCCCAACTCATCCATGCCAGCCAATATGCCCCTGCTAAGCTGTGGGCACATGGCTGCACAGTGGCGCAGCGGTAGAGTTGCTGCCTTACAGTGTCAGAGACCCGGTTCGATGCTGACGTCGGGTGCTATTTATACAGAGTTTTCACGTTCTACCTTTGACCACATGGATTTTCTCCTGGTGCTCCAGTTTCCTCTCGCACTCCAAAGACATACAGGTTTGTCGGCTAATTGGCTTTGGTAAAATTGGAAATTGACCCTAGTGTGTAGGATAGTGCTAAATATGGGGTGATCGCTGGTCAGTGCGGACCCGGTTAGCCGAAGGGCGCGTTTCCATGTTGTATCTCTAAAAAGTAAACCTAGTACACTTACCCGCATTTGGCCCATATCCCTCTAAATCCATGTACCTGTCCGAATCTATTTTAAATGCTCTTATGGTACCTCAACTACCTCTGGCAGCTCGTTCCATAGATCCATCACCCTCTGAATGCTGAAGTTGCCCTGCAGGTTCATATTAAACTTTGCTCCTCTCACCTTAAACATATGTCGTCTTGTTTTTGATTCTCCTACCGTGGGTAAAAGACATTCACGTTCTCTTTTCTCCTCATGATCTAATATACTTTTATAAGATTACCCTTCAGCTTCCTGTGCTCCAAGGAATGAAGTTCTAGCTGGCCCAACCTCTCGCTATAAGCTGGTCCCTACCACCCGCGTTTGGCCCATATCCCTTTAAAGCATTACTTTCTATGTACCTGTCCAAATGTATTTTAAATGCTGTTATTGTACCTGCCTCAACAACTTCCTCTGGCAGCTTGTTCCATATACCCACAACCCTCTGAGCAGAAAAAACATGGTTCTCCATTCTTTTCTCTCCCCGTTAACCCACAGGGATGAGGCTTCAAGGGATATTCAACGGCAACAATCGCCTCACTCAATCAACCAGCTTGTTAATCGATAGCTGGGCCTTATCTCTCCTCACTTCAATCCATGCAAGTGTTCAGCGCGTTTTTGCAGCATACAGATGACATCATGGGACTGACTGGCTGACTTTTTTGTTTGAAAGACCCTTCGGCCCACTGATTCCAGGCTGACCATTAATCACCTGTTCACACAGGTTTGGTGTCATCCCACTTTCTGATCCACTCCCTACACATGAGGGACAATTTTACAAGGGGCCAATTAACCAACAAACCCACACATCTTTGGGATGTGGGAGGAAACTAGAGCATCCGAAGGAAACCCACACGGTCACAGGGGGAATATGCAAACTCCACACATTGACGGCACCCAGGGTCAGTATCACACCAGAATCTCAGGCGCAATAAGGCAGATGCTCTACTACAGGGGTTCCCAACCTTTTACGTCCCATTTACCCCAGGCAACTTTAATAGCACATAACAATGTTATTTCACTTATTTATGAACAACTATTGGTGAACAGATCCACTCTTGGTATACTGGCAGGTGATTCTTAAAGGGTTGACAGTGGATGTGCAATGGAAGGTATTTAAAGACTGCATGGATGAAGTACAAAAATTGATCATACCAGTTTGGCAAAAGAATAAATCGGGAAAGGTGGTGCATCCATGGATAACAAGTGAAATCAGGGATAGTATAAAAACAAAAGGTGAGGCATACAAATTTGCCAGAAAAAGCAGCCTACCGGAGGACTGAGAGAAATTCAGAATCCAGCAGAGGAGGACAAAGGGCTTAATTAGGAAAGGGAAAATAGATTATGAAAGGAAACTGGCAGGGAACATAAAAACTGACTGCAAACGTTTTTATATATATGTGAAGAGAAAGAGACTAGTTAAAAGAAATGTTGGTCCCTTGCAGTCAGAAAAAGGTGAATTGATCATGGGGAACAAGGACATGGCAGACCAATTGAATAACTACTTTGGTTCTGTCTTCACTAAGGAAGACATAAATAATCTGCCGGAAATAGCAGTGGAACGGGGGTCAAATAAGATGGAGGAACTGAGTGAAATCCAGGTTAGCCGGGAGGTGGTGTTGGGTAAATTGAATGGATTGAAGGCCGATAAATCCCCAGGGCCAGATAGTCTGCATCCCAGAGGACTCAAGGAGGTAGCCACAGAAATAGTGGATGCATTCGTGATAATTTTTCAAAATTCCTTAGATTCTGGAGTAGTTCCTGAGGATTGGAGGGTAGCTAATGTAATCCCACTTTTTAAAAAAGGAGGGAGAGAGAAATCGGGGAATTACAGAACAGTTAGTCTAACATCGGTAGTGGGGAAACTGCTAGAGTCAGTTATTAAAGATGGGATAGCAGCGCATTTGGAAAGTGGTGAAATCATTGGACAAAGTCAGCATGGATTTACGAAAGGTAAATCATGCCTGACAAATTTGATAGAATTTTTCGAGGATGTAACTAGTAGAGTGGATAAGGGAGAACCAGTGGATGTGTTATATCTAGACTTTCAGAAGGCTTTCGACAAGGTCCCGCATAAGAGATTAGCATACAAACATAAAGCACACGGTATTGGGGGTTCAGTATTGATGTGGATAAAGAACTGGCTAGCAGACAGGAAGCAAAGGGTAGGAGTAAACTGGTCCTTTTCAGAATGGCAGGCAGTGACTAGTGGGTACCACAAGGCTCAGTGCTGGGACCCCAGCTATTTACAATATATATTAATGATTTGGACGAGGGAATTGAATTAAACATATCCAAGTTTGCGGATGACACAAAGCTAGGGGGCAGTGTTAGGTGTGAGGAGGATGCTAGGAGGCTGCAGGGTGGTTTAGATAGGCTGAGTGAATGGGCAGATGCATGGCAGATGCAGTATAATGTGGATAAATGTGAGGTTATCCACTTTGGTGGCAAAAACATGAGGGTAGACTATTATCTGAATGGTGGCAGATTAGGAAAAGGGGAGATGCAACGAGACCTGGGTGTCATGGTACACCAGTCATTGAAAGTAGGCATGCAGGTGCAGCAGGCAGTGAAGAAAGCAAATGGTATGTTAGCATTCATAGCGAAAGGATTTGAGTATAGGAGCAGGGAGGATCTACTGCAGTTGTACAGGGTTTTGGTGAGGTCACACCTGGAGTATTGCGAACAGTTTTGGTCTCCAAATCTGAGGAAAGACATCCTTGCCATAGAGGGGGTACAGAGAAGATTCACCAGATTGATTCCTGGGATGTCAGGACTTTCATATGAGGAAGGATTGGATAGACTCGGCTTGTACTCGGTGGAATTTAGAAGATTGAGGGGGGATCTTATAGAAACGTACAAAATTCTTAAGGGGTTGGACAAGCTAGATGCTGGAAGATTGTTCCCGATGTTGGGGGAGTCCAGAACAAGGGGTCACAGTCTAAGGATAAGGGGGAATTCCTTTAGGACCGAGATGAGGAAAACATTCTTTACACAGTGAGTGGTGAGTCTCTAGAATTCTCTGCCACAGAAGGTAGTTGAGGCCAGTTCATTGGCTATATTTAAGAGGGCGTTAGATGTGGCCCTTGTGCCTAAAGGGATCAGGGGGTATGGAGAGAAGGCAGGTATGGGATACTGAGTTGGATGATCAGCCACGGTCACATTGAATGGCGGTGCAGGCTCGAAGGGCCGAATGGCCTACTCCTGCACCTATTTTTCTATGTTTCTATACCAGAACCAAACACAGTCAGTCAATGAGAACAAATATGTACAAATCCAGAATCAACAAATTTACCCCCTGGATAGGTTAAATTTACCCCACTGTGCCGGCCACTGTTCCCCCAGTTTATGAGCTACTCAAGCAGAATAAAATGGAGTGTGGCCATTAGAATCTGCCAAGCCAGATGCTAAACTGTTGGGCTAGTAGTTTCACTGTTCTCCAAATTTTAAAAAAGCATCATCCGGCATTTATACTTGCAGTGGGACACTAACTCTTTCCCCCACACCTCTACCCCACCTTGTGCACTCGGCTACTGAAATAAAACTTGCACCCTGTCGTTTGCAGAATCCGATTCCGAGTTTCGAGCTGCCCATGAACCTGATGGACTGGTTCCCTCAGCAGCAGGTTAAAAAGAAACGGGAAGAAATCCGCAACGTCATCCTTAAACTGTGTGAGGCACAAAGCCGAGGGAAGAAAGGGCAGGAACTCAAAGTGGCCGAGGCCCCTTCCTGAGCAACGTGGAACCTAGGCGGACTCTTGACAGGAGGTGCCTTCACTGGTCACGTGGTACTGTTGCACTAACGCAGAAGTGATTGGATTTGTTCTAGTGTAGGCTTCCACACTAGGATAAACATCCAGTGTGCTACTGACCTTCACTGAACATCGATCGACGCACACGCCTCCATTTTACAGCCACACAAATGAATGTTTATGTACTGTTATAAATGTAACAAACTGTACATATGTTCATAAACAGATTTTGGAGCATTTGTGATGATCCGTTGTCATTGTTTGGGTTAGTAAGCATTTGGTATGTATTTTTGTTAAAATTAATTGGATAGCTACTTACAAGTATGATTAAAGGTTATTGTAGTATGAAATTGATTGGGCAAATTTCTTATTTTCACTTGCCAAGTTTCTCTGGTTTTTCTCCCTTCCTTGCCCAAATTAATTTCTTCCTTGCTGGGCCATAGCCCTCAGTCTTCAAAATCTCCAAGATTGGTATTTCCTGATCCTCTTTCCACATGTACAAACTTCCAACACTGGTCACTGAAGAGCAGCTTCCTGAGCCCAGAATCTCCTTCAAGCAACAGTTGCTGAGGGTAGATAGCAGCCTGTCATGAGACCACCTGATTCTCATGTCAGGTATCAATGGGTGATGCATTAAATTAATTTAAGATGTTTTTTGAGGAGGAATGGGTGAGATTTCATGTCATCAGTTATTGATGACGGCATGTACTGTAGTTGCAAATAGTTTTTTGTTCCCAGTCGTGAAGCCGTAACCAACCAAGTGATCAGGACCTTGAGTTGTGGCTTCCATGTAAAGAAAGGTGGTACCATATCTCAGCAAGCTTCTGGCATTGCCCAAGAGGACTGGAGGAGAGAAAATTGGTAAGTGAGGGGATGGGGTTAGGTTGGGGGGAGGGAAAGGGGTGGGGGTGAAGGTGCAAAATTGATAGCAAGAAAGTGCCTTCGAAAAGATCGCTCTTGGGTGATTGGTGTGCAAAATTGTACATCTTCGGAATGTTTTGTGGCATTTAAATCAGAATTTGGTGTCTTCCCTTACAAGAATGAACTGATGAACAAGTGCTGTAGCCTTGAGTGGAAAAACTCCATAAAATTGTTGTTCATTGAAACCAAAACAGACTAAAGCATTTCTCCAGCCCAACTTGATGTAGAACCAGTCCATATTGTCCATGGCATTGAAGCCACTTATATTCAGAGGTTTATTTAATTCAAGCATTCGGAAATGGACTGAATATAGTGCAGTTTTGTTTCTTGCTTCACAGCAACAATACCTCAGTATATTGATGCACATTGCAGTTGCTCTGTTTGTATGCAATATGATTTTCTGTAAATGCATTTTTTAAACTATGTGTACTAATGTATGGAACGTGTCTCTGCTTTAATTATATTTCATCTTCAAGTTCAAGTTCGCGTTTATTGTCACTTAACCAACTAAGGTACAGTGAAATTTGAGTTGCCATACAGCCATACTAAGTGAAAAGCAACAATACACACAGCCACATAAAATAAAATTTAACATAAACATTCACTACACTGGAATCCACATTCCTCATTGTGATGGAAGGCAATAAAGTTCAGTCATCTTAGACAATGGACAATAGACAATAGGTGCAGGAGTCGGCCATTCGGCCCTTCGAGCCAGCACCGCCATTCAATGTGATCATGGCTGATCAACCACATTCAGTACCCCGTTCCTACCTTTCACCATATCCCCTGACTCCTCTATCTTTAAGAGCCCTATCTAACTCTCTCTTGAAAGCATCCAGAGAATTGTCCTCCACTGCCTTTGAGGCAGAAAATTCCACAGATTCACAACCCTCTGTGTGAAAAAGATTTTCCTCATCTCTGTTCTAAATGGCTTACCCCTTATTCTTAAACTGTGGCCCCTGGTTCTGGACTCCCCCAACATCAGGAACATGTTTCCTGCCTCTAGCGTGTCCAATCCCTTAATAATCTTTTCTGTTTCAATAAGAATCCCTCTCATCCTTCTAAATTCCAGAGTATGCAAGCCCAGCCGCTCCGTTCTATCAACATATGACAGTCCCGCCATCCCGGGAATTAACCACGTGAACCTACGCTGCACTCCCTCAATAGCAAGAATGTCCTTCCTCAAATTTGGAGACCAAAACTGCACACAATACTCCAGGTGTGGTCTCACTACGGCCCTGTACAACTGAAGAAGGACCTCTTTGCTTCTTTACTCAACTCCTCTTGTTATGAAGGCCAAGATGTCATTAGCTTTCTTCACTGCCTGCTGTACATGCATGCTTACTTTCAGTGACTGATGAACAAGGACCCCCAGATCTCATTATACTTCCCCTTTTTCCAACTTGACACAATTCAGATAATCTGCCTTCCTGTTTTTGCTACCAAAGTGGATGACCTCATATTTATCCACATTAAACTGCATCTGCCATACATCTACCCACTCGCCCAACCTGTCCAAGTCACCCTGCATCCTCATAGCATCCTCCTCACAGTCCCAACACTGAGACTTGCGATACCCCACTAGTCACTGCCTGCCATTCTGAAAGGGACCCGTTAATCCCTACTCTTTGTTTCCTGTCTGACCTTATCGAATGCTTTCTGAAAGTCCAGGTACACTACATCCACTGGCTCTCACTTGTCTATATTCCTAGTTACATCCTCAAAAAAATTCCAGAAGATTGGTCAAACATGATTTCCCCTTCGTAAAACCATGCTGACTTGGACCGATCCTGCTACTGCTATCCAAATGTGCCATGTCTGTGCACCAGCCTCCCCGCATTAAACAGTATAGGTGGACAGTCATACTCGTTTCGAGTGACCGCCTATGATGATGATAATAACTATTTCATCCTTTATAATTGACTCCAGCGACTTCCCCACCACCAATGTCAGGCTAACTGGTCTATAATTTAGTTTTCTCTCTCCCGCCTTTCTTAAAAAGTGGGATAATATTAGCTACCCTCTAATCTACAGGAACTGATCCTGAATCTATAGAACATTGGAAAATTATCACCAATGCATCCACGATTTCTCTAGCCACTTCCTTAAGTATCCTGGGATGCAGACCATCAGGCCCTTGGGATTCATCAGCCTTCCATCAGTCCACCTAACACCATTTCCTGCGTAATGTGAATTTCCTTCTTTTCCTCTGTCACCCTAGATCTTCACATACCTAAAGAAGCGTTTACTACCCTCCTTTATATTCTTGGCTGGCTTACCTTCGTACCTCATCTTTTCTCCCCATCTTGCCTTTTTTAGTTATCTTCTGTTTCTCTAAAAGCTTCCCGCTCATCTTTGCTATGTTATACTTCTCTTTTATTTTTATAGTGTCCTTGACTTTTCTCATCAGCCATGGTCGCCTCTTACTCCCCTTGGAATCTTTCTTCCCCTTTGGAATGAACTGATCCTCTACCTTCTGTCTTATTCCGAGAAATACTTGCCATTGTTGTTCCACAGTCATCCCTGCTAGGGTATCTTTTCAGTCAACTTTGGCCAGATTCTCCCTCATGGCTCCATAGTCCCCTTTGTTCAACTGTAATACTGGCAATTCTGATTTTCCCTTCTCCCTCTCAAATTGTAGCTTAAAACTTATCATATTATGGTCACTACTTCCTAATGGCTCCTTTACCTCGAGTTCCCTTATCAAATTCGGTTCATTACACAACACTAAATCCAGAATTGCCTTCTCCCTGGTAGGCTCCAGTACAAGCTGCTCTCAGAATCCATCACGGAGGCACTCCACAAAGTCTCTTTCTTGGGGTCCAGTACCATCCTGATTTTCCAAGTCTACCTGCATGTTGAAATCTCCCAAAACAACCGTAGCATTACCTTTACGACATGCCAATTTTAACTCTTGATTCAACTTGCACCCTATATCCAGGCCACTGTTTGGGAGCCTGTATATCCATGCTGTCTCTACATCTCCTGATTCTGTCACCCCTCACAAAAAACTGTATTTTATTCCTCACCAACAGAGCTACCCCACCCCCTCTGCCCACCTACCTGCCTGTCTTTTCGATAGGACGTATACCCTTGAATATTCAGTTCCCAGCCCTGGCCCTCTTGCAGCCATGTCTCTGTAATTCGCACAACATCATACTTGCCAATTTCTAACTCGGCCTCAAGTTCATCCACTTTATTTCTTATACATTGTGCATTCATTTATAATACTTTTCACCTATTACTCCCCTCACCCTTCACATCGATTCCTATTCTCTTGGCCATAGTCTCCTATCCCTTCCTGCCCCGTTAATTCTGGTGCCTTTCTTAACTTTTCTTATACTCTCTTTCCCTTTAACTCCATCCTTATATCTCCACTTTGTGTCCCCCCCCCTGCTCCTTTGTTCACCCATGGTCGGGGCCTTTGAACCCTCCTCACTTGCTGCTGCCGACAGTCCGATGTTCAAGCGCTCTCGCTGGGATGATTGAAACTCCAGCGTCGGGGTGGATCGGAACGACTCGGGAGCATGGAGCTCCCGAGTCGGCCTCTTCTTACCAGAGACCGCACTTCACGGTGTTAAAGTCCACAGGCCCCGCGGTCGGAGTTCCGCTGGCGACCCTCGGCAAAGGATCGCATATCCCGATGTTAAAGTCCGTGCCCGCGGCCTGAAGCTCCGGCTCTGTCTCCAGGAAAGGCCGCACCACTCCACATTGTAGGCTGCAGGAGGGGGACGGAGATGCGACACGGAGTAAACTCGCATCTCCGTCGAGGTAAGTGGCTGAAAAAAATGTCCCCCGATTTCCCCCACCCCCCACATAAAACATACCAAGAAACATTGAAACATACATTTAAGTCGTACTTAAAATAATAAAAACAGCGAAGGGACTGGTCGGACAGTTGGCGAGGCGGCAATTATGGGCGCCACCCAGTGGTTCCTGCCCCTACAACAAGAATCGCCTCACAAATGCATTATTTAATCATCTTTAAAAATGGCACTGAAATAAGGGAATGGCCTGCCGAAATATTTGCACAAGCCACTTGACATGGTTTTGATTTAGATTTTCCTTAACGTAAGGACTTCAACTTTGGGAATGCTTTCATTTAAATTTTTAAAAACCACAGAGGAGCAGAATTTTATTCATGAATGGCGGTCAAGGGAAAATGCATGGTGTTGAGGGAGAACCAGCTGTTGGTCTGGTTGGAAGATGTTGAGGCCTCCAGAGCTGGAGTCTAGAGTGGAGGGGGAGCAGACGGGAAGTTCCTGTTCTCGATTGCTCGCCAGTAGGAAGTGTGCCTTGCTTCAAGTCAAGTGCAATTTTCTCCCCCCAGTTCCAAGCTCTGACAAACGTTACCTTCCAGCCTGGCATACATCAGCAGCTTGAAAGGTCGGCACCACCAAAAAAAGCAAATAAAAAGCTTGCCATCTTCCGCAGAATGGAAACAACAGATGGGTACAAAGCCTCGTATAGTTGCCTCGGTTACTTTTATGGGCAGTCTGGAACATCGGTCACTCAATGGTGAAGCAGTATTTGCATGGTTTTGTTTTCCCTTCAATAAATCAGAAAAAAAATGGACGATCAAAGCATTGTGCATTGTGGATTAAAATGTATTTTGGCAGTCCAGCAAGTATCTCTTGTTCCAATATCTCCTTGAGGAAACAACCGTTAAAAAAACAACTCAATGTCATATACAGGAAACACAAGATAAACACAAATTGCTGCAGTATCTCAGTGGGTCAGGCAGCATTATGCTGAGTTACACCTGCATTTTGTGCCTATCTTTGAAAATAATTAACTTGGCTGAGATGTTGATACCCTTTTTGACTTTATGCCAGATTAGCTGTTCTATGCGTCACTCAGGCATGCTTCTGTCACATTGGCAAAGGTCAAGATGTGTTTCCATACCTTAAAATTGGTGTAACACAATGGATGAATTCAGGAACACGATTTCTATTACGTAGACTGTAATTGGTTTTAACACGATTTGGATCAGGAACTGGATGGCCATTGGAACATGGAACCATACAGCACAAGAACAGACCCTTCGCCCCACAATGTCTGTGCCAAACATGCTAAGACCATCTCTTATCTACCTGGGCATAATCGATATCCCTCCATTCCCTGTATAATCCATGTGCCCGTCCAAAGCCTTTTAAATGCCACTATCGTATCTTCCTCCACCGCCAATCCCGACAACGTTCCACACATTCACCACTCTGTGACAATGGCAAACTTTACCTTATCCCATGACTATAAATATTACAAAGGAGCTGCATACTCAAGGATGGCTCCTGCTAACTTGTACAGAATCTTGATTCGCTTTTGAGTACAGAATGCAAGAATGAGCCAGTAGATGTGGTACGGTTTAAATTACTGATCAGGTGAATGTACAAAAGGTGTTGGAGGAGCTCAGCGGGTCAGGCGGCGTAGGTGGAGGGAATGGATAGACGATGTTTCAGGTTGAAACCTTTCTTCAGCTTGATTACAGTTCGGGAAGAGGGGTTGGGCGTGAAGGAAGAAAGCTGGAAAAAATGGGGTGGGACAAAATTTGGCACCAGTCAGGTGGAAGGACGGAGGGGAGAAGGTGTGATTGGAAGATGGGTGTTAATATGTTCTTTCCGGTTGTGTGTTGAAACTACGAACAGATGAATGCAGGTCTAAAGCAAAGTCTAAAGGTAGTATCGGGGATAGTGGGAAGCTGAGCTTAGTACAAGTAACAATTTCATTGTTGCATTTTGGCACATGTGACTTATATACTCTTGACTCTTGAATGGAAACAATCTTGCAATTTTATTATGTTTATCACTGGGATATTTTGAAATGCCTCACCCATTGAAACCAGCTTTTGAAACAAGGAAACACTTGGGTTCCCACAAGCATTAACGTCATAATCTGCTTTAATGATATTGCAACATTTTAGAAACATTTGGAAAGGTACATAGATAGGACAGGTTTAGATGGATCAGCCAAATGAGGCAGGTGGGGCTAGTCTAGATGGGACCTGCTGGCCGGATTGGGCTGAAGGACCTGTTTTTATGCTGTATGACTCTATGCAGGATGGACAATGCTGGAGATCATGGTTGCTCCCCTCTTGACCAGAACTAGGTGAGAGGGCTTTGCTTAAAGTTTGACCACATGATGGTGGGGAGGGTCTGGGGGAGTGATGTCTCAGTTCTGTTTCACGCTCATGTGAGTGGAGTCTGAGCCACTTGGTGGTGGTGCTGCCACCTATTGGGGGGCATGCAAAATGCCAGCTATCTCCTCTCCATCAGTCTGAAGAAGGGACACAAAGTCGGCAGGTCAGGCAGCATCTCTGGAGAACAAGGATAGGTGATGTTTCAGGCATGGAGGAGAGTGAAGAGGGACTGGGTTGAGAGGGTGATTGGAGAGATCGACTGGGCTCATATTCACTGGAATTTAAAAGGATGAGAGGGGATCTTATAGAAACATAACATTCTTAAGGGATTGGAAAGGCTAGATGCAGGTAAAATGTTCCTGATGTTGAGGGAGTCCAGAACCAGGTGTGACTAAGAATAAGGGGTAGGCCATTTAAGACTGAGATGAGGTAAAACTTTTTTAACCAGAGAGTTGTTAATCTGTGCAATTCTCTGACCCAGAAAGCAGTGGAGGCCAATTCACTGGATGTTTTCAAGAGAGAGTTACATATAGCTCTTAAGGCTAATGGAATCGAGGGATATGGGGAGAAAGCAGGATCGGGGTACTGATTTTGGATAATCAGCCATGATCATATTGAATGTTCGTGTTGGCTCGAAGGGCTGAATGGCCATACTGTTTCTATGAGACTGGTTCTTGGTTATGCTGGCTGCCTTGCCAAGGCAGCGTAAAGTGTAGATGGTTTTATGTTCTACAATGTCTGACCTGAAATTGTCCACTGTATTGGTGACTTCTCTGCTTGAAATCAAAAGGAATCGTCCCTGGTATGTATACAGTGTACTATTGATATTCATGGCCAGCAAGTGGCAATGAAAGCCATTTATCCTGCTGCTGCACTTACTCAGAAGTAATTAGCAGTGCTTGTGTTACATACACACCTAAAGCCAATCTCCAATATCTGCCCTGTTTTGATGAGCCTATCATTAATGCTACTTCACTCAGAGTTTTATTTCCTGTGTCAGGTAACGAGAGCAAGCCTTCTGCTCCTCATGACTGTTCTATCATTCAGTTGATTTGTACATCAAATATTTTGCTTGGGCAGCTGACAACCTAGTGGTATGAATATGGATTTCTCTAACTTCAAGTATCCTTTGCTTTCATTCTCTCTCCATCCCTCCCCCATCCTAGTTGTCTGACTAGTTTCACTGTCCTGATTAAATTTTACTGAATGTATGCCTCGTTGTCACCTTCCCCAATGATCCATTCTACATTTCCTTGAACTTCGTCGCCTCTGATCTCTTGTTTTTTTCCAACTTACCCTTCCATATCTCTATCTCCCCCTCCTGCGACTCTCAGTATGAAACATAGAAACATAGAAATTAGGTGCTGGGGTAAGCCATTCGGCCCTTCGAGCCAGCACAGCTATTCAATATGTTCATCGCTGATCATCTAAAATTAGTACCCCGTTCATGCTTTTCCCCCATATCCCTTAATTCCTTGACCCGAATCGTCACCCATTCCTTCTCTCCGGAGATGCTGCCTGTCCTGCTGAGTTACTCCAGCATTTTGTGTCTATCTTTGGTGTAAACCAGCATCTGCAGTTCCTTCCTACATGTACATTAAGTACATTTGCTGTTTACACTCATTTTCAGACGACACGACAGTGGCGGGGCTGATCACTGAGGGCGATGAGTCAGACAATAGACAATAGGCGCAGGAGTAGGCCATTCAGCCCTTTAAGCCAGCACCGCCATTCAATGTGATCATGGCTCACATTCCCCAATCAGTACCCAGTTCCTGCCCGCTCCCCATATCCCCTGACTCCGCTATCTTTAAGAGCCCTATCTAGCTCTCTCTTGACAGTATCTAGAGAACCGGCCTCCACACTCTCTGAGGCAGAGAATTCCACAAGGAGCAGGTACGGAGGTTAATAGGCTGGTGCTCAGAGAACAACTTAGCGCTCAATACCAAGAAAACAAAAGAGCTCATCATTGACTTCAGGAAGAGGCAGGGTGACCATCCCCCACTGCACATAAATGGAGAAAGAGTGGACAGAGTCCAGTTACAGGTTCCTGGGCACCCACATCTCAGCAGATCTCAGATGGTCTTAGAACTCCACGGTAAAGAAGGCACAATAACAGCATTACTTCCTAAGATCACTCAGGAAAGTCAACTTGCCACAACAGCTGCTAGTATCATTCTGCCATTGCTCCATAGAGAGTGTCCTGACACATGGCATCCTGGTGTGGTATGGCTACAGTTCTGTGACTGACAAGAAGGCTCTGAAGAGAGTCAACAACACAGACCAGAAGGTAGACAAAAATGCTGGAGAAACTCAGCGGATGAGGCAGCATCTATGGAGTGAAGGAAATAGGCAACGTTTAGGTTGAGACCCTTCTTCAGACGTCCAAAGAAGGGTCTCGACCCGAAACGTTGCCTATTTCCTTCGCTCCATAGATGCTGCCTCACCCGCTGAGTTTCTCCAGCATTTTTGTCTACCTTCGATTTTCCAGCATCTGCAGTTCCTTCTTAAACACAGACCAGAAGATCACCAGCACGCATCTGCCTTCCCTGGAAGAGATCTGTAGCTCTCGTTGCTTGTGAAAGGCATCACGCATACTAAAGGATTAATCTCATCCCGCACACCACTTGTTTGCCCTTTTGCACTCCAGAAAGTGTCACATCCATCAAATCACACACCACAAGATTACAAAACAGTTTCTACCCCAAGGTTGTCACCACTTTGAACTCTGCACTGAGTATACACCCCACTGAGTATAGCCAATATTTTGTACTGCTATAACACTATACTGTGGAATATTGCACATTCTGACTTGATGTTTTTCTTACCGTTATTTTTTTTGGTTATTATTTAGAAACATAGAAAAATAGGTGCAGGAGTAGGCCATTCGGCCCTTCGAGCCTGCACCGCCATTCAATGTGATCATGGCTGATCATCCAACTCAGTATCCCGTACCTGCCTTCTCTCCATACCCCCTGATCCCTTTAGCCACAAGTGCCACATTGAACGCCCTCTTAAATATAGCCAATGAACTGGCCTCAACTACCTTCTGTGGTAGAGAATTCCAGAGACTCACCACTCTCTGTGTAAAGAATGTTTTCCTCATCTCGGTCCTAAAGGGATTCCCCCTTATCCTTAGACTGTGACCCCTTGTTCTGGACTCCCCCAACATCGGGAACAATCTTCCAGCATCTAGCTTGTCCAACCCCTTAAGAATTTTGTAAGTTTCTATAAGATCCCCCCTCAATCTTCTAAATTCCAGCGAGTACAAGCCGAGTCTATCCAGTCTTTCCTCATATGAAAGTCCTGACATCCCAGGAATCAGTCTGGTGAATCTTCTCTGTACCCCCTCTATGGCAAGAATGTCTTTCCTCAGATTTGGAGACCAAAACTGTACGCAATACTCCAGGTGTGGCCTCACCAAAACCCTGTACAACTGCAGTAGAACCTCCCTGCTCCTATACTCAAATCCTTTCGCTATGAATGCTAACATATCATTTGCTTTCTTCACTGCCTGCTGCACCTGCATGCCTACTTTCAATGACTGGTGTACCATGACACCCAGGTCTCGTTGCATCTCCCCTTTTCCTAATCTGCCACCATTCAGATAATAGTCTGCCCTCATGTTTTTGCCACCAAAGTGGATAACCTCACATTTATCCACATTATACTGCATCTGCCATGCATCTGCATTTATCTGATATGTTGCGGCTCCGCTCGGGCAGTGCGCCTGAAATGTCGTAGTATGTATTTACAATGACAATAAAGTGTATTATTATTATGAGTCTTTGCGGATCAGCGATCATCCCATACACTAGTGCTATCCAACTCACTAGGGACAATTTACAATCTTTACAGGAGCCAATTAGCCTTCAAAATACGTCTTTGGAGTGTGAGAGGAAACCTACACGGTCACAGGGAGAACGTACAAACTCCGCGCAGAGAGCACCCATAGTCAGGATCGAACCGGGTCCCTGGTGCGGTGAGGCAGCAACTCCACCACTGCACCACTGTGCCACTCACTTTTGATCTTAATCTGAGAGTAATCCTTGTATCGTCCACTGACCGTTTCCCTGAGAATCCTCTGTCTATAGTCTATTCCCAGCCTCTTGTGTGCTGCCTCAGTGTAATCTTGTATTTAAGTATGATTGGAAGAGTATATGTGTAAGCTCATTCTTAGTCACGTGTGTGACCAAACATATGAAAAATTGTGGAATACACCTCTTCCAATTCTGAAAGCATTACAGTATATTGTTTTATACTGTAGATACAATGCAGTTTTTTTGAAGTTTATCAAGTGAAATATTTATGTTATGCTGACAAAATGTTTGTTTAGGGTCAGAGGTCAAATATGACTGGTCACGTGTGTGACTTCACACGGAAGCATTTTTTTCATAACTCAGTTTTATCTTACAAACTCTTGTGGATTATAAACTAGAATGTTCATATCTTTAGGAGACATGCATTATAGTTCTGTAGGTAGGAAAATAGCAATGTATAAGATTAATCTCATACAATAATTTTTGAATGTATTAATTTATGTGATGCCATTTGTTAACGCGTGTGATATTTTGGTTCACTTTCCAAAGAATAGCCCATAGTAAGATTTTAACTGAACTGTACACAAAGGTATTTTGTTGTACCAAGATACATGTGACAATAATGTGCCATTGAACATTAGCTTGGAGGATGTGGACATTAGCTTGGAGGATGTGGAATCGATATGGGTAGAGCTGTGAAACACTAAGGGGCAGAAAACGCTAGTGGGAGTTGTGTACAGGCCACCTAACAGTGGTAGTGGAGTTGGGGATGGCATCAAAAAGGAAATTAGACATGCATGCAACAAAAGTAAAACAGTTATACTTCAATCTACATATAGATTGGGTGAATCAAATTGGCAGTGGTGCTGAGGAAGAGGATTTCTTGGAATGTATGTGGGATAGTTTTCTAAACCAACATGTAGAGGAACCAATGAGAGAGCAGGCTATTCTAGACTGGGTATTGAGGAATGAGGAAGGGTTAGTTAGCAGTCTTGTTGTGCGTGGCCCTTGGGCAAGAGTGACCATAAATATGGTTGAGTTCTTCATTAGGATGGCGAGTGATATAGTTAAATCAGAAACAAGGGTTCTGAACTTAAAGAAAGGTAATCTTGAGGGTATGAGACATGAATTGGCCAAAATTACTGGCAATTGATTCCTAAAGGGTTGACAATGGAAGGCATTTAAAGACTGCATGGATGAACTACAACAATTGTTCATCCCAGTTTGGCAAAATAATAAATCAGGGAAGGTAGTGCATCCGTGGATAACAAAGGAAATCAGGGATAGTATCAAAACAAAAGATGAAGCATACAAATTAGCCAGAAAAAGCAGCCTTCCAGAGGACTGGGAGAAATTCAGTCCAGAAGAGGAGGACAAAGGGCTTAATTAGGAAAGGGAAAATAGATTATGAAAGAAAACTGGCAGGGAACATAAAAACTGACTGCAAACGTTTTTTTATAGATATGTGAAGAGAAAAAGATTAGTTAAAACAAATGTAGGTCCCTTGCAGTCAGAAACAGGTGAATTGATCATGGGGGACAAGGACATGGCAGACCAATTGAATAACTACTTTGGTTCTGTCTTCACTAAGGAAGACATAAATAATCTGCCAGAAATAGCAGGGGACCGGGGTCAAATGAGATGAAGGAACTGAGTGAACTCCAGGTTAGTCGGGAAGTGGTGTTAGGTAAATTGAATGGATTAAAGGTCGATAAATCCCCAGGGCCAGATAGGCTGTATCCCAGAGCACTTAAGGAAGTAGCCCCAGAAATAGTGGATGCATTAGTGATAATTTTTCAAAACTTTTCTGGAATAGTTCCTGAGGATTGGAGGGTAGCTAATGTAACCCTATTTTTTTCTTAAAGGGAGGGAGAGAGAAAATGGGGAATTACAGACCAGTTAGTCTAACATCGGTAGTGGGGAAAATGCTAGAATCAGTTATTAAAGATGGGATAGCAGCACATTTGGAAAGTGGTGAAATCATCTGACAAAGTCAGCACAGATTTACGAAAGGTAAATCATGTCTGACGAATCTTATAGAATTTTTCGAGGATGTAACTGGTAGAGTGGATAAGGGAGAAACAGTGGATGTGTTATATCTGGACTTTCAGAAGGCTTTCGACAAGGTCCCACATAAGAGATTAGTATGCAAACTTAAAGCACACGAGTATTGGTGGTTCAATATTGATGTGGATAGAGAACTGGCTGGCAGACAGGAAGCAAAGAGTAGGAGTAAATGGGTCATTTTCAGAATAGCAGGCGGTGACTAGTGGGGTACCGCAAGGCTCAGTGCTGGGACCCCAGCTATTTACAATATATATTAATGATTTGGACGAGGGAATTGAATTAAACATATCCAAGTTTGCGAATGACACAAAGCTAGGGGGCAGTGTTAGCTGTGAGGAGAATGCTAGGAGGCTGCAAGGTGACTTGGATAGGTTGGGTGAGTGGGCAAATGCATGGCAGATGCAGTATAATGTGGATAAATGTGAGGTTATCCACTTTGGTGGCAAGAACAGGAAAGTAGACTATTATCTGAATGGTGGCCGATTAGGAAAAGGGGAGATGCAACAAGACCTGGGTGTCATGATACACCAGTCATTGAAAGTAGGCATGCAGGTGCAGCGGGCAGTGAAGAAAGCGAATGGTATGTTAGCATTCATAGCAAAAGGATTTGAGTATAGGAGCAGGGAGATTCTACTGCAGTTGTACAGGGCCTTGGTGAGACCACACCTGGAGTATTGTGTACAGTTTTGGTCTCCTAATCTGAGGAAATACATTCTTGCCATAGAGGGAGTACAGAGAAGGTTCATCAGACTGACTCCTGGGATGGCAGGACTTTCATTTGAAGAAAGACTGGATAGACTCGGCTTGTACTCGCTAGAATTTAGAAGATTGAGGGGGGATCTTATAGAAACTTACAAAATTCTTAAGGGGTTGGACAGGCTAGATGCAGGAAGATTGTTCCCGATGTTGGGGAAGTCCAGAACACGGGGTAACAGTTTAAGGATAAGGGGGAAGTCTTTTAGGACCGAGATGAGAAAAATATTTTTCATACAGAGAGTGGTGAATCTGTGGAATTTTCTGCCACAGAAGGTAGTTGAGGCCAGTTCATTGGCTAAATTTAAGAGAGATTTAGATGTGGCTCTTGTGGCTAAAGGGATCAGGGGGTATGGAGAGAAGGCAGGTACACGATACTGGGTTGGATGATGAGCCATGATCATATTGAATGGTGGTGCAGGCTGGAAGGGCTGAATGGCCTACTCCTGCACCTATTTTCTATGTTTCTATGAACAATAAAACTACATTTATATCAGATTGTGGAGGAAACATTAATACAGTAAGGTATACATGGAGATGCGGGTGTTGGAATCTTGAGCAAAACACACTGGGAGAACCTCAGTGGGATAGAGTAATACAACACGGAAACGGGGCCTTTGGCCTAATTCATCCATGCTTATCAAGATGCCCATCTAAGCTAGTCCCACTTGACCCATATCCCTCTTTAGGAAAGGGGGATATGGGTCCTTTCCTATACGTAAACTGTCCAAGCACCATCTTTGAAGGGAATGAACAGGTGACGTTTTGGGTCAGGACTCTTCTCCACATTGATTGTAGGGGGGAGAAAGTTGGACTAGAGGGGTGAGGGTGGGAAAAGCTTGGCAAGTGATAGGTGGATCGGAACGAACTGCAGATGCTGGTTTGTATTGAAGTGCTGGAGTAACTCGACGGGTCAGGCAGCGCCTCTGGAGAAAAAGGATGGATGACTTTTTGAGTCTGAACCCTACTTCAGGCAGAAGAAGAGTCCTAACCGGAAACATCACCCATCCTTTTACTCCAGAGATACTGCCTGACCCACCTAGTTACTCCAGCTCTATGTCTATCAACTGATGCATAGATTGTGGAGGGGGGGTGGGGGGGGGGGGGGGGTTGATTGACAGATGGGTGGAGTGAGTGACAAAGTGGTAAAAATGAAGCTTGTGCAGACTAAGTGTATTGTAATTACAAATAAGTGGGATTTAATAAGGAGAGAACAATCCTTTGCATGCATCCCTGACAGTCCAGAATGATATTTTCTCATTTTGAAAGTGTTGTGATCCAGCACATGGCTATCAAGTGACTGTCAAATTAAACCTGCCTGCTGTGTCGCCTTTCATGCTAGGATAGAATAACAGCATAATAATTGCTCTGAATAAGCTTAGATTTCCAAGCAGTTTAAAAAATACATGAAGACCAGGTGCTGGCTATTTCCCCACTATTACCTCATGCACTTTAGCTCACGTTACACCTGCCTAATTTCATTAATGTGGCAATGGCTAAACAAGTCCAGTATGTCTCTCTGTTCACATAATATCATTTTGTAATAAACAGCAACTTTTTAATACCCTTGCAATTGTTAATGTGCCCGTTAATTTACCTCTTTCATGCCATTTGGACTACTTATCTACTCCCTCCACTCCAGGGGCAATTTTATAAAGGCCAATTAATTTATAAACCTGTGGGGTCTTTGGGATGTAGGCGAACATGCAAACTCCCCATGGACAGCACCCGAGGTTAGGATCAAATCTAGATACCTAGTCCTGTGGGCAGCAGCTCAACCAGATGCACCACTGTGCCATCACAGAGAGTAGGTTACAAGGAAATAAGTGTGGGAATAGGATTGATGGGACCACTCTGGGATCTGGTGGGGACTCGATGGGCTGAATGCTCTGGATTACTCCCATGCCCCAATGAGATGTATGGGGCAAGTTCTTTTAACAGAGAGTGGTGAGTGCCTGGAATGTGCAGCCAGGAGTGGTGGTTGAGGCAAATACAATAGGGGCATTTAAGAGGTTTTTCGATAAACACATGGATATGGAGGGATATGGATATGGATCAGGCAGAGGCGATAAGTTCAATGGTTCTCTTATTATCACGTGTATCAAGATACACTGACATTTCTCTTGCATACAGATTAGTAAGATTACTGCCATTATTTGAAATGGACACTGCGGGCTGAAGGGCCTGTTGGCACAGAATGTTTTGTCAGTGTTAACATGCAGCTCAGCGGCCCTGTTTCAGAATCTCACGGCCATGTGTCACGGCCTTCTTTGTCAGCAAAGCCCAGGGCAGGTGGGATGGGTTTGATTTCTCCGCCCAACTTTCCATCGTATAACCATATAACATATAACCATATAACAATTACAGCACGGAAACAGGCCCTCTCGGCCCTTCCAGTCCATGCCGACCATTTATTTTCCCCTAGTCCCATCTACCTGCACTCAGACCGTACCCCTCCATTCCCTTCCTGTCCATATACCTATCCACTTTACTTTTAAATGTTAAAATCGATCCTGCCTCCACCACTTCTGCTGGAAGCTCATTCCACACAGCCATCACTCTCTGAGTAAAGAAGCTCCCCCTCATGTTACCCCTAAACTTCTGTCCCTTAATTCACATGTCATGCCCTCTTGTTTGAATCTTCCCTACCCTCAAAGGGACCCTCATCCTTAAAATCTCTCCCTTTCATGCCGTGACTTTTGTAATACATTGCTTCTGTTGCTGTAGAATGCAATGCAGACCCGCAGTGGTGCAGCAGGTAAAGCTGCTGCCTCACAGCGCTGGAACCCGGGTTTGATCCCGACCTCTGGATTAGTGTATGTGGAGTTTGCACATTCTCCCTGATACCGTATTGGGTTTCTTCCAGGTGCTCCAGTTTCCTCCAACATCCTAAAGACATGCAGGCTTGTAGGTTAAGTTGTCCTCTGTACATTTCCCCCAGTGTGTGGGGAATGCATGAGAAACTGGGATAACATCGCACTGGTATCAATGTGTGACCGATGGTCGGCATAGGCTTGGTGGGCCAAAGGGCCTGTGTCCATGCTCTAAGCCAGACTAATGCAAATCTATGAGAGTGATACAGTGAGTCCCGTCTTCTTCTTTCGTGTGGCGTGCACAGCCTAAAGTTGTAGGACAACTTGTTCTATTTGATCTTCCGTTTGTGCACATCGAGTTGATTGCATTAGTCGAAACAGGGCGGACCACGTGAAGGTTGCAATCTTCCACCCCCGTGAGTCCCGTATTGAGAATGTAATGGGCCGCACCCTATAACATTGTCACATGATAATAATAATTGCTCGTCTCCGTGATGCTGACATATGATCTCGGTGCTGCTGCTTTGACTGACAGTGTTATAAACTAAAACAAGCCGCTCCTGTTAACAGCATGAAATGCATTGTCCTGCTCTTTGTTGAGTCATGGTCACACATCACGGAAACAGTCCCTTCTGCCAAGCTCATCCATGCCGACATAGATGCCCCGTTTAGAGATACAGCGTGGAAACAGGCCCTCTATCCACCGAGTCCGTGCCAATCAGCAATCATCTGTACACTAGTTCTATCCTACACACTATTGGTGGGATAATTTACAATTTTTACAGAAGTTAATTAACCTACAAATCTGTAAGACTTGGAGTGTGGGAGGAAAGCGGAACACCCAGAGAAAACACACGTGGCCACAGGGAAACACAGCCTGTGCTCGCCCCAAATGCTTGTACCCCTCTGAATGTTCCCTTCCTTTTGGTTGAACTGCAGACTCTGGCTTTGCATTATTATTAGTTTAGTTTTGTTTATTAGTGTCAGGTGTACCGAGGTACAGTGAAGAGCTTTTGTTTGCGTGCTATCCAATCGTAGAAACGATGATACATGAATACAATCAAGCTGTCTCAAGTGCGCTATAAAGGAATAAGGGTACAACATATAATGCAAGATTATAACATTGAAGTCTAATAAAGTTTGATTAAAGATAATTTACTGATTATTTATTATCACACTGATTATTGTATTCAAAAATATTCTGAATAAATATAGTTCATGTTTAGGAAGGAACTGAAGATGCTGGTTTATACTGAAGATAGACACAAAATGCTGGAGCAACTCAGCGGGTCAGGCAGCATCTCTGGACCCACATCAATATGCGTACAGAGCAAACAGATCAACAGACAACGCCATTGCCACTGCCCTCCATACTGTACTGCTCAAACTAAACCAACATGGAGCATACGCATAACTGCTATTTGCGGATTACAGCTCTGCATTCAACACAATTGTACCCAGTAGACCAAGATGTCCGACCTAGGCTTCGAACACAACATCTGCCTCTGGATTAAGGACTTCCTTACGGACCGACCGCAGTCAGTCAGGATGGGACCCCACCACTCCTCCATTCTGACACTAAGCACAGGAGCTCCACAAGGCTGTGTGCTGAGCCCCCTCCTCTACTCCCTCTATACCTATGACTGCATACCGACCCACAGCACAAACACCATCATAAAATTTGCAGACGACACAACAGTGACGGGGCTGATCACTGAGGGGGATGAGTCAGCTTACAGGGAGGAGGTACAGAGGCTAATAGGTTGGTGCTCAGAACACAACTTTGCACTCAATACAAAAAAAACAGAAGAGCTCATCATTGACTTCAGGAAGAAACAGGGTGACCATCCCCCATTGCTGATAAACGGAGAAAGTGTGGGCAGTGTCTCCAGTTTCAGGTTCCTGGGCATCCACATCTCAGCAGATCTCAGGTGGTCAACTAACACGCACTCCCTGCTAAAGAAGGCACAACAACGGCTTTACTTCCTAAGATCACTCAGGAAAGTCAACTTGCCACAACAACTGCTAGTGTCATTCTACTGTTGCTCCATAGAGAGTGTCCTGACACATGGCATCCTGGTATGGTATGGCAACAGTTCTGCTGCTGACAAGAAGGCTCTGCAGAGAGTCATCAATACAACCCAGAAGATCACCAACACACACATACCTGCCCTGGAAGAGATGTATAGCTCTCGTTGCATGTGGAAGGCACCACTCATACTAAAGGACTCATCTCATCCCGCACATCACTTGTTTGCCCTTCTGCATGGACACCATCATAAAACCTCAGGAAAGTGTTACAGGTCCATCAAATCACACACCACAAGATTAATGAACAGTTTCTACCCCAAGACCATCACCACTCTGAACTCTACACTGAGTACACACCCCCCATAGTCAATATTTTGTAACGCCACAACACTATACTGTGTAATATTGCACATTATGACGACGTTTTCATGCCGTTTTCGTTATTCGTTATTATTTATCTGATACGTTGGAGCTCCGCTCGGGCAGTAGGCGCTGGAATTTCGTTGTATGTATTTACAATGACAAAGTGTATTATTATAGTATTATTATTATTGTTATTATTATTATTTGAAAAGGAACAGATGACATTTCGGATCGGAACCTGTCTGAAGAACCTGTCCCTTTTCTCCAGAGTTCCTTTGCTCCAGAACTTTGTGCATACCTAAAGGCAATTCATTACTGATTATTCTACTTTTATTCGTGTGATATTGTGTAATATAAAGCTGCAGGATTTTATTGTTTCATTGATGGTACATATGACAATGAAATACTCTTGAATCTTGTATGGGATGATTGGCGTGGACTCGGTTGGCCAAAGGGCCTCTTTCCACGCTGAATCTCTAAACTCTAAACTAAATTCTAAAGTCTTGAGACGCACAGGAGACGGTAGAGGGCAAAACTTAATGACATTTTCATGCTCAGAAGGGGCACCAATATTAGCAGAAAAAGCACCAAGAAACTGCAGATGCTGGTTTATACCAAACATAAACTCATAGCGCTGGCGTAACTCAGCAGGTCAGGCTACATCTCTGAAGAACATGAATAGGTGATGTTTCAGGTTGGAACCCTTCTTCAGACCTGAATCTTTGGCAGAACAAGAGTTTGGTGGTTGAGAAGGATGGTAAGATATCCCACCAAGGGCAGGCAGGGCACAGAGCCTAAATGGCAGAATCCATGGCTTTTACCCGGAGAAAGGGAGAGGTTGGCGAGGTCCAACTGTGAGGAACTGGTGGGGCAGTCAATGCATCCTGACCTCAGGGGGAGGTGAAGAGGGACTGGATAGCTAGGGTGATGATGAAGTTATGGGGACCAGGGAAGTGACAGAAGGCATCACGTGGATGGAGCCAAGGGTTTGGACAACCCCTTGGCTGCGGGACTTCCCCCTGTCTCCCCTCCGAAGGTGTGAAGCCTTTAGCCCAGGTCAACCTTCCAACACCTTCACTCAATGATGGCACATGGGGGCGGGGCCATCCTGTCAGGGGCGGGGTCCTCGCTGACGTCACGCCGTTCCCAGGCCGGCTCGCGGGGACGCGCTGGGTCAGGGCGCGCGCACTGGTCGGACCGGCCCGCGAGCGGGAGCGGCGGCAGCAGCAGAGGACGGCGCTCGCTCGCACCGAGCACGGTAACGGCAGCGTCTTCCCCGGTACCGGCACCCACAACGGTGAGGGGATGAGGGGAGGGCACGGGAGAGTTGGAAGAAGAAGGGGACAGAGAGGGAGTGAATGAGAGGAGGGGGAGGAAATGGGAGTGAAGGAAGGAGAGGGAGAGAGAGGGAGGGAGGGAGGGAGGGAGGGAAGGTTCGAGGGGAGGGGTGGTGTGGACGGAGCCAAAGAAGACGAGGAGGGAGGAAGGAGAGGAAAGGATAGAGAGGGAGTGAGGTGGAGAGAGGGAATGTGTAGGAGAGGGAGGAGAGGGAGAGGTTGTCGTGAGTTGTGTTTGTCACGGGAGGGAGGGAGGGAGGGAGGGAGTGATGTGGTTGGTTTGCAGGGCTGGTTTGCAGCTCTCGGGATGGGTGGGAGAGAGCAACTGGCAGCCGCTGGCACTGCGTATCCATCCCTCTGCTGAAGTTCCCGGCGCCACTTCCTGGTCTGTTCAGGAATCTGGAGTCTTTTCCACCCGGCGCCGCTGCCTGTGTGTGTGTGGGGAGTTGTGGCTGGTTGTGGTGCGGCGCTCCCTGATGGTATTGGGTGCTGTCACTTTCCCCTTGTTCTTGTCCCGTGGGGGTAGTTGGTGTTTAAATTGTCTGCATATCACAAAGAATGAATCTGCCCTCGAACTGACCCCCTCGCCTTTATTTAATTGGCACTGGAGGGACACTGCACACCATAAATAAACTCATAAAACTAAACAATCTTAAATACTTTGCAAGAACAGGTCTAAATTGTATAAAGTGTCCCACCACTGCCTATATATTTAAGTTTGGACTTGTATTTTTTGCTACTTTTGCATTGTTGGTCAATTCTATTATTACTGTATGTTGGTGTTTCTTTTATGTTTTAAATTTTAGCTTGTTAACAATATAGTTTTCTGTCATGGTGAAGTCAAGTATTTAATTATATGTACATAAATGAAATTCTTACTTGTGACACGGTTTTACGCACATACAGCACAAATTATATGTTTTAATCCATCATGAATGTATTGGGCGCCAAATAGCCATCGTAAGACTCGAAGAAAAATGTATTTGTTGTGATATTTTGCTT
The DNA here is from genome assembly GCA_963514005.1 of Raja brachyura. The sequence continues at coordinate 66,104,009 of OY740788.1, read as the reverse complement.
TCTGGCGTGAGGTGCTGGTTTGGTTTGGAGCTGGGGAAAAGCTTTGATTAAGATGATTTTGGAAATACTGACTTGTTTTCATTAATCACAACATTTAAAGTGAAGCAGCAAATGATGACGGTTTTATTTGATAAACACACAGTTGTCAACTTGTGTCTAAAAAGAGAAAGGTGACGTACCTTGTGTAATGAGTGACTGTTTCAGGTGCGGGGTTGTACTTTCTATATTTCTGGTTTCCAACATGTGTTTTTGTTTCACTTTGACCTGGATTAAGTGCAGTCATGTGGTAAATTGCCTTTAGTTTCCTGGTGCAATTGTACACATCTTGCGCTATGATCCTGTTGGGAATCGAGACAATTGGGATATCAAAGCATCTCGTATAAAATGTGGACTTGATGTGCTGATACCTATCGTTTGCTAACATGCTCAAGACAGTTCAGGAACAGGAGCCAGGAATGAAGCTGAAACTCGAGCATTGTGCATTATATAAAGCACAAATGGCCATTGCTTTACAGGTTTAGCAGAATGCTGGCTGGATTAGGGGGTATTAGCTGCAAGGAATGGTTGGAAAAAGTTGACATAAAACGATGGAGTAACTCAGCAGGTCAGGCAGCATCTCTGCAGAACATAAGTTTGTAACTTCGAGGAGCAGAATAAGGACATTCGGCCCATCAATGGTTAGGTGACTTGGATTGTTTTCCCTGGAATGCAGGAGGTTGCGGAGAGACCTGATAGAAGACATAAAATTATGAGAGGCATAGATGGGGTAGAAACCAGGAAATGCCAATGTTGGTTTACAAAAAAAGACACATGTTGTAGTAACTCTGCGGGTAAGGCAGCATCTTTGGAGAATGTAGATAGGGGACGCTTTGGGCCGGGACCCTTCTTCAGACTGGGTGGACAGTCAGCAACCATTTTCCCATGTAGGAAATGTCAAAGAGCACAGGGTGAGGGGGCATTTTGTTTTAAAACGGTGTGGTGTGTGTGCTGCTGGGATGGTGGACACAGGCATGAAAAAGGCATTTAAGAGGGTTTCAGATAGGCACATGGATATGGAGGGATATGGATCAGATAGAGGAGATTGGTTGAACTTGGCATCATGTTGGGCACGGGCATTCGGCACGCTCTGCTGTACTTTAATGTTCTGTGCAACGTACTACAGCTCCACCACAAATTTTCTGGCACCGTTGGTTCCAGAGCCTTTCTGGGTGATCCATTCTGCCAGACCAACAGAGGTCACGGCCTACGAGAGGAGTCCAACGGTGCCGTACAGTCCGCCTGATGAGCTGACGTAGCAGCCTCAAAAGTCGGCTATGGGAACGGATTGTCACGTACCATCGACGTGCAATGAAAAGAAGGGTCCCAACCTGAAAAGTTACTGTGTTCTCCAAGCTGCCTGAGCTGCGGAACTGCCCTAGCAATTTGTCTTTTTTTGTAAACCAGCATCTGAGTTGCTTTGTTAAACAAAATTTACTTTAGACTTTAGAGAAACAGCATGGAAACAGGCTCTTCAGCTCACCCAGTCCATGCCGACCAGCAATCACCCCATACACTAGCACTGTCCTACACACTAGGGATGATTTACAGAAGCCAATTAACCTAGAAACCTGTATGTCTTTGGAGTGTAAGAGGAAAACCGGCGCACCCAGAGAAAACCCACGCGGTCACAGGGAGAATGTACACACTCCGTACAGACAGCAACCATAGTTCTCCATATGATCCATATACACATTCTCCATATGATCGCGTGGGTTTCCTCCGAGTGCTCCGGTTTCCTCCCACATCCAAAAGATGTGCAGATTTGCAGGTTAATTGGCCTTTGTAAATTGCTCCGAGTGTGTAGGGAGTGGATGAGAAAGTGGGAAAAAATAGAAACAGTATGAATGGGCAATCGATGGTCGGCGTGGACTCGATGGGTCGAAGGTCCTGTTTTCGTGTTGTATCTCTAAAACTGAACTAGTGCAGTACATTGTTCGTTCATCTGACTGTTGACAGAAAAGTCATGTTCTTATTCATAATGGATGTTTTATGACTTGTTAATGTCTGATTCCTGAAGTCAGCTCATGGTCCTGATGCATGGTCATTAACTTACTTTCTAGCTGAGGATTGATGACATATTAGCCGATCCTATGGAAACCAGATTTAAAGGCATGGATGAGGGTGATCCCCAATGGAAATGAGACTTCTGGGACTGGCCTAACAGAGCAATATTAAAGTGGTTTAAGAACTCTATAGAATATATTGCTCATTCAACGCTCTAATTATTGGGCAGGGCCCATACCACTAATTGCCACTAAATTGGTAATTTTACTAAAACCACACAATCGGCTGGTTGAGTTTTAGTTTAGTTTAATTTAGAGATGCAGCATGGAAACAGGTCGTTCGGTCCACCGATCATCCGTTCACATTTGTTCTATGTTATCTCATTTTCTCATCCATTCCCTACACACCGGGGCAATTTAGAGGCCCAATTAACCCACCAATCCGCATGTCTTTGGGACGTGGGAGAAAACCGGAACACCCGGAGAAAACCTACGCAGTCACACGGATTATATGCTTCGTAGACTGGGGATTAAGTGGTGTCAGTTGCTAAAGAACACCTGGGAGATTTACTGTACACCAAACCTGCACTGCTCTTGAGATCGACATTTAGATGTTAGAATATAATATCCTGCAGATTTCTATTATCCACCAGTTGCCTTTGTGAATGCGTTATTCATGGGAATGTCCTCGTAGCACCCCCATCTATCCTATTCAGTGTCCTATCGAACAGATAGGGTAAATGCATGGTCTTTTACCCATAATAGGGGAATCAACAACCTGAGGACATGGTGGGAAGGATTTAATAGAAACCTGAGAGGCAACCTTTTCATGCAGAGGGTGGTGAGTATATGCAACAAGCTGCCTGAGGAGATAGTTTAGCGTAGAGATATGGCATGGAAACAGTCTGTTTGGCCCACCGAATCCACACAGACTATTGATCTTCACAGTAGTTCTGTTATCCCACTTTCTCATCTACGCCCTACACGGGGCATTTTACAGAGGCCAATTAACCTGCAAACCCACATGTTGTTGGAGGAAACCGGAGCACCCATAGGCAAACCATGCAGTAATAGGGAGAATGCACAAACTCCACATGGACAGCGCCTGTGGTCAGGATCGAACCCGGATCTCTGGCGCTGTGAGGCAGCAACTTTACCAGCTGCGCAAATGTGCTGCCCTATCTCTTAAATCTTCGGGGGGGGAAACATGATTGTGTCCATGAAGATCTCAAACAAGCATGGTATTTGAAAAGGGGTAAACGCTATTGATTCCAAAAATTATTGGCAATCGAGTCCCGTACAATAACAATATTTAAATGACATTTGGACAGGTACATGGATAGAAAAGGTTTCGGATATGGGTGAAACGCGAGCAGGTGGGACAAGTGTAGATGGGGCATAATGGGCAAGTTGGGCCAAAGAGCCTATTTCCACACTGTATGACTGTTCTATACAGTGCATTCAGAAAGTATTCAGACCCCTTCACTTTTCCCACATTTTGTTACGTTACAGCCTTATTCTAAAATGGATTAAATTCATTTTTTAAAATCTTCAATCTATACACAATACCCCATAATAAAAAAATGAAAACGGGGTTTTAGAATTTTTTGCAAAGTAATTAAAAATAAATAACTGAAATATCACATTTACACAAGTTTTCAGACCCTTTACTCAGTACTTTGTTGAGGCACCTTTAACAGCAATTACAGCCTCAAGTCTTGGGTATGTCGCTGCAAGCGTGGCACACCTCTATTTCTCCCATTCTTCTCTGCAGATCCTCTCAAGCTGTCAGGTGGATGGGGAGCGTCGATGCACAGCTATTTTCAGGTCCCTCCAGAGGGTTCAAATCCGGGCTCTGGCTTGGCAACTCCAGGACAATGACTGACTTCTCACGAAGTCATTCCTGTGTTGTCTTGGCTGTGTTCTTAGGGTCATTGTCCTGTTGGAAGGCGAACCTCTGCCCCAGTCTGAGGTCCTGAACGCTCTGGAGCAGGTTTTCATCAAGGATCTCTCTGTATTTTGCTTAGTTCATCTTTCCCTCGATCCTGACTAGTCTCCCAGTTCCTGCCGCTGAAAAACATCCCCACAGCATGATCCTGCCACCACCATGCTTCACCGTGGGTATGGTATTGGCCAGATGATGAGTGCTGCCTGATTTCCTCCAGACGTGACACTTGGCATTCAGGCCAAAGAGTTCAATCTTGGTTTCATCCAGGCACTGCCTACCCTGACTAAAATTATAACATAGTAATGTCTAAATATAATTAGTAAAGGCATGGGAGAATTATGCCTATGTAAGAGACCGATCTCTTAGGTAGGCATAATTCTACGTGCCTTTAATCTGCAGCACTTGTAACACGGGAAGGTCTGTGCAGCCCACGTGCCGTCAGCGCTGCCTGAAGCCGTCAGTTTCAAGCGGGGCTGAAGGCAGCAGAAACTCTGCCTTTGCAGCACTGCGCATGCGCATCAGTCTACTACGCATTCGCAGCGCAAGTTTCTTGGCGGGGTTTTCAAATATGGTTTGTCGTGTACCAATGATGTGGTAAGTACATTTCTTGGTGATGTTTTTAAATACTGTATTTCCCGGGGTGGGGGGGTGGCGGGGGGAGAGCTCCTTTGGGGAGTCTGGCCCAGGGTAAAGGTGCGGGGAGCGCACGAATGTTATGAAGGATGGGATTGGGATAATGCCACTTGCGACGCTCCTTGCACGGAGGCGTGGAATGCTACCGCATTGGGGGGGGGGGGGGGAGAGAAGTAGCTCGGGTGACTGAGCGGCCGCCGGGCCGGACCGGACAGCGGAACCAACCACCATCTTAGCTCCTTCTGCCGATCCCCGCTCACCTCTGGCAGCTCTCTGTCTAAAAACCTCTCTCCTGCCGCTCGCTGGCCTCACTCATGTCCTTAACTTTTGACAGCACAATTGAGGTTACTCGGCTGTGGGAATTTAAGGATTTGCAGGAAGCCGCTGACATGAGCGAAGTCGGCGAACAGCAGGTGACAGGTGTTCCGACAGAGAGCACTGCCAAAGGTGGGCCGGCAGAAGGCGCTGAAGTGGCGGCCAGTTCTGCTGTCGGGTCCCAGTGGCTGCTTCTATCCCCAGCCACAGTGCGTGGCTTCGCGCCTGCAGAGCTGCGGTAGCGGTGAGTGAGTTACTGGCAGTATCCTTGACACCCTCCTTCTCAACACTCGTGCCCTCTCCACAACTTTACCCCTGGCACAGACTCTCCACACGCTGTGAAAGGAACTGTTCCCCCAATTGGTCCCTTGAACAAGTGTTGTCATTCAATAAGATGACAACTGATTCAACTATTTTTCTGTTTTTCCCACCATCTCTCCATCTGCCATCACCCTTCACCCCCCCCCCACATTCAGTAATTCAGAATAAAGGAGACTAGGAAGCCTTGGGCAAATTGAATTGTCACTGTTTTTATTTTAATTTTTTTTAACGGAGAGAACAATCTGCGCATGCGCGGTTTAATTTTTTTTAAGCCGACTGACTGTCTACCTTGAGTAATTACTCGCGGCACGTGCCTGGTTTCATCAGACCAGAGAATCTTGTTTTAAAGGTACCTTTTGGCAAACTCCAAGTGGGCTGTCATGCGCCTTTTACTGAGGAGTGGCTTCCGTCTGGCCACTCTACCATAAAGGTCTGATTGGCGGAGTGCTACGGCCAGCTCTATGAAGAGTCCTGGTGGTTCCAAAGTTCTTCCATTTAAGAATGACGGATGCCACTGTGCTCTCCGGGACCTACACTGCTGCAGAAATGTATTATACCCTTCCCCAGATATGTGACTCGATACAAACCTGTCTCGGAGGTCTACGGACAATTTATACGTTTTCATGACTTGGTTTTTGCACTGACACTCATTGTGAACTGCGGGACCTTATATAGACTGGTTTTTCCCTTTCCAAATCATGTCCAATCAATTTAATTTACCACTGGTGGACACCAATCATGTTGTAGAAACATCTCAAGGATAATCAATGGAAACAGGATGAACCGAAGCTCAATTTGGAGTGTCATAGCAAAGGGTCTGAATACTTATGTAAATGTGATATTACAGTTATTTATTTTTAATTACTTTGCAAAAATTTCTAAACACCTGTTTTCGCTTTTTTATTATGAGGTATTGTGTGTAGATTGATGATATAAAAAGTGAATTTAATCAATTTTAGACTAAGGCTGTAACATAACAACATGTGGAAAAAGTGAATACTTTCTGAATGTACTGTATCTGTGTAAGAGCTTTTGGATTTTAACATCTGAATCCCTGTCTTGCAATATTACTGAAGGCACAGCATGTGCATGGGTCCCGGTCAGTTACAGTTTGTTTGTACTCCCTTCTCACAGCTTATTCTTGCAAAAATACATTTTATATAGAAATATATATTGTACATACATCTCGTGCCGTGAATGCAACATGCTTATCATATTGGAGACGAGGTATTTAACATGGTTTTCCAATGCTGTTATTAATTGCCTGAACTTTTGAAACTTCTAGATTAGTACGGATGGGGTTGAGAGGGAAAGATAGATCAGCCATGATTGATGGGCCAAATGGCCTAATTCTGCTTCTCGAACTTATGAACTTGTGAAACAATTGCACTTCTTTAAAATACGGACTAGAATTTCCACAAAGGTACAAGGAACTAGTTGCTGGATTCTAGAGCGGATTCAATTTCTCTTTCACACACACATGAGTGTAAGTTGTACGTCGAAAGGAGTTTTAATTCAATGGTCTAAAACAAAGAACTGCAGACGCTGGTTTATACCAACGATAGACACCAAGTCCTGGAGTAACTCAATGGGTCAAGGAGCATCTCTGGAGTAAAACAATCGGTGATGTTTCGGGTCGGGACCAGTCTGAAGAACGGGGCCGAGCTAAAATGTCACCCATGCTTTTTCTCCTGAGTCGCTCTCTGACCCACTGAGTTACTCCAACACTTTGTGTCTATCTTTAAATCAGTGGTACTTTATTGTCATGTGTACAATAACAATATTGTATTGTACATTATTGTTAAATTAATTTTTTGCATACAATTCAGTGACAATCCTACTCTTGGGATTAGGCAAAATCATACTTAGTATGGGAGTATAAGACAGTAGACACTGAGTCCATATCCAAGAGTCGCCACGTTTTATGCGCCACAGTGGCGCAGATGGTGGAGCTGCTGCCTCACAGCGTCAGAGATATGAGTTCAATCTTGCCTCAAGTGCTGTCTGTGTGGAGTTTGCATGTTCTCCCATGTGAGTTTCCTCTGGTTGCTCCGGTTTCCTCCTGCTTCCCAAAGCCGTGCAGGTTTGTAGGTTAATTGGCCTCTGTAAATAGCCCCCAGTGTGTGGGTAATGGATGAGAAAGTGGGATAACATAGAACTAGTGGGACCGAGGACTCAGTGGACCGAAGGATCTGTTTCCATGCTGTATCTCTAAAGTTCGACATTTAATAATGGCTGATTGACCTGGCGACGGTACTGGGTGGGAGTTGCAAGATCAGCGTGGCCAGAGGAAGTTGTCGATGTTCTCCACCGCTGCTCTACCGCTCTGTGCCGCTGCAGGCCCGTCTGATCCGTGCCTGGCCATTTGCAGTTTCACCTGAGCTGGGCGGCACGGTGGCATGGCAGTAGAGTTGCTGCTTTACAGTACTTGAAGCGCCGGAGACCCGGGTTCGATCTCGACTTCGGGAGCTGTCAGTACGGTCTTTGTACATTCTCTCGGTGACCGCATGGGTTTTCTCAGAGATCTTTGGTTTCCTCCCACACTCCAAAGACGTACAGATTTGTAGGTAAAGTGGCTTGGTATAAGTGTAAATTGTCTATAGTGTGTGTAGAGTAGTGTTAATGTGGGTGGATCGCTGGTCGGTGTGGACTCGGTGGGCCGAAGGGCCTGTTCTGCGCTGTATCTGTAAACTAAACAAAACTAATGGAGTTCCAGCAGCCCACTCGTCCCACTCCCACGCCTCCCTCCTCGACATCAACCCGTGAACGCGTTGTCCCTCGCCTCCCACAGCCATCGCTCAGCTTCCCTGCCCTGGGGCACCTCCCGCAGCCGACCCAGAGCGTCACCTAGGAGAGTGGGAGGTGAGCCCCCAGTCCGTTCACTGGCATTGTTCTTTTCCACTGTCCACGACTGCCGCCATATGGAAGGGTGAAGTTGGGTTTTAATTCCCATCAAGCCACTGTGGCTCCAAGCTTCAGAGCAACTTTCAGCTTAAAGTGCTGGGCTGTGGACATGAAAGTGTGTGGCTTTTGGTCTCCTGTCGTTCCTTTTGTTTCTTGCTCAAGATTCCAGCACCTGCGATCCTTGGTGTCTCCTAGAACAGCCTCAAGCATACAGCAGTGCATATAGGATTTATCAGGACTCGAGGTTCGGAGTTATAGGGAGAGGTTGAGCAGACTAGGACTTTATTGCTTGGAGCGCTGGAGGATGAGGGGTGATACAAAATCATGGCTGAATAGATTGGGTGAATGCACAGTCTTTTACCCGGGGTAGGGGAATCGAGAACCAGAGGACAGAGGTTGAAGGTTTCTTCAGGCTGTCCCGACCCGAACTCACACACATTCTTTTTTTCTCCGGCAACGTGCCCGATCTTTGGTATAAACCAGTATCTGCTGTTTCTACAGGTACCATAATGGTGTTTGAGGCTTTTAGATAGACACATGGATATGCAGGGAGCGGAGGGATGTGGATTGTGTGCAGGCAGATAAGAGATGGTCTTGGCACAGATATTGTGGGCTGAAGTGCCTGTTCCTGTTCTGCTCCATGTTCTATATTGGAATTCATGTCAATGAAAGTGGTTGTGGAGTTGATTTTCATTCCATTCATGTAAATAGCTCCTGGAAATAAAAGGTCAAAAACTATGAACAATGTCCCATGTGAATTAAATCCCTGTTGACACTCACAATATTTTTTTGCTTTTAGTCTGTAGGGATTTTCTAATTGTCATAGAGCCATATGGCATGGAAACAGGTCCTTTGGACCAACTTGCCCCATCTTTGTGTACTGTTAATACAGGTCTACCACTGATTTTCCGGCAAATGGTGGTCTGGCACCTCCTTTAATCTGGATGAAGTTATGAGAGTGCACTTGAAATCCCCCCCCCCCCCGGAAGTCCCCCCGAAAACGTGGTGCCTAGGGCAGGTGAGGTGGCCGATTTCTACCTCATTGGGATCGGCCGATCGTTGGGTTGAATTTGCCCCTGCAGCTGGGGCTCCGGCCCTGCCAGAGCCGGCCGATCCATTCCCCCAGCCGACTTTCAAGGCCAACTATGCACGCTACCTAGTTGGACCGTTCCCTGAGTGGGAGGGAGGGGGGTTAGAGAGGGAGGGGGTGAGGGGCATCTCCCTTCTCCACCCCCCCATTGCCCATCGCTGGAGTGCCCCCTCCCTCCCAGAGTGTCCCGTCCTGCCTTGCGAGTCGATTGTGACGTTACTTGGGTTTTTTTCCGAAATGAGTGAGTTTGTTGGCTTTTAAAAAAAACTTTAAACAATTTTAAAAGTCCGGAAATATAGGTGGGAATGCGATGGGAAGATGTTTATCGCCTCGACGGGAAACATTTGAGTAGAATGTGTGAAAATGGGAAGGCTGTGGGCTAGCGTTTGGAAGAAAATAAGAATATAGAAATTGGCGCACACACACACACACACACACCCACACCCACACCCACACCCACACCCACACCCACACCCACACCCACACCCACACCCACACACACCCCCACCCCCACCCCCACCCACACCCACACCCACACCCACACCCCCACCCACACCCCCACAAACAATGCAAAGAGTTTTAGTAATAGTATAGATAGATAGATATAGCTGGATAGACAAAAAAGTGCTTGCAACACAAAGGTAAACGCAATGTGAACCACATCAATGTTTAATACCAGCCACGTAATAACGGTGGAATCACTTTGGCAGGAAAGTAAGGGATCTCACTCATGTACCTTTCATTTAAGATTTTTTACCCAAGGAGAGTCGTACAGTGAAGGCAATTTTACAGCAATAAACAAAGTAATCCCCACTTTTTGCAAACATATGTGCATGGCAATATATATCTGTAGAAAAATACACTCTATTTACCTAGAATGTGGAATGTAGGAAGGAAAGGCCCTTCAGCCAACACTGTCTTTTACAGATGCGCCGTAGAAAGCATTTTATTGGGGTGCATCACAGCATGGTTTAGGAACTGCTCCATTCAAACTCGTGCCGTGCATGATGCCCACACCAACTCTTACCAGCCTGCACATGATCCATATCCCGCCATTCCCTGCATATACATGCACCAATCCAAAGGTTTCTTAAATGCCACGATCGCATCTGCCTTCATCGCCACCCCTGGCAGCGTGTTCCTGGCACCCATTACCATCCGTGTACTTGCTGAGCACATCTTGTTGCTTTCCCTCAGGGATCTATATATTGAGAAAGTGGAATGTTGGAGTAACCCAGTGGGTCAGGCAGCATCTCTGGAGAATATGGATGGGTGACATTTCGGGCCAGGACCCTTTTTCAGAGTGGGTGACACATTGGCGCAGTGGTAGAGTTGCTGCCTTACAGCGCCAGAGACCCAGGTTTGATCCTAGGTATGGGTGCTGTCTGTACAGAGTTTATACATTCTCCTTGTGACCGTGCGGGTTTTCTCTCGGTGATCCTGCACTCCAAAGGCATTGAGGTTTGTAGGTTAATTAGCTGCGTTAAAATTGTGAAGTTGTCCCGAATGTGTAGGATCGTGCTAATGTACAGGGTGATCGCTGGTCGGCGCGGACTCGGTGGGCCGAAGGACCTGTTTCCGTGCTGTATTTCGAAAAGTCTAAAGAGTGCAGAGGAGATTAATTTAACCTGGCATCATGTTCAACACAGTCATGTGTAAGAAAGAACTGCAGATACTGGTTTAAATCGAAGGTGGACACAAAATGCTGGAGTAACTCAGCTTATGAGACAGCATCTCTGGAGAGAAGGAATGGGCTTGAAGAAGGGTCTCAACCCGAAACGTCGCCCAATCCTTCAACACAGTCACGATGGGCCAAAGAGCCTGTTCCTGTGCTGGACTGCCTTGTATTCTTAACCCAATTGTTGAACGCCGGGGAACAGGTGCTGGTCAGTTAGAGTCATACAGCGTGGAAACAGGGGTTTCGGCACAACTAGCCCACACTGACTAACATGTGTCATCCACACTAGTCTCACCTGTCTGCATTTGGCCTAAAATCCTCTAAACCTGTCCTATCCATATACCTGTTTAAATGTTTCTTAAACACTGCGATCGTACCTGCCTCAACTACTTCCTCCGGCAGCTCACTCCTTACACCCACCACCCTTTGTGTAAAAAATAGTTATCCTTCGGGGTTCCCATTAAATCTTTCCCCCTGACACCTTAATCCTATGTCTGTTCTCTGGTTCTTGATTCCGCTACTCTGGGCAATAGACTGTGCATTTACCCGATCTATTCCCCTCGTGATCTTGTGCATCTCTATAAGATAAGGAGATCATCCTCCTGTTCTCCAATGCATAGAATCCTAGCCTTCCCTAACCTCTCCCTATTGCTCGGTCCTTGAGTCCTGCTTTGGGAACCTACCTGCAGAAAGCATTCAAAGGGACAGAGAACGTTACGTGAAATGCATTACCAATAATTTTGGATTTAATTGTCTAAAAAACCTTCCCATTGCTTTGATAATTTTCTTTGCGGATGGTTCTGTTTTGTAAAGCAAGCTGACATTTGTTTACAGTTGATGTCTTCTGTGTGCTATGGTTTTAACCTTGGGGCAGGTTCAGGCAAAAAGTGGATTAGATTGTTAAGTCTTGTTCTGTCAGGGATAATGTGGCTTTTCCCAGCAATCACGGGTGTAATGGTTGGCAAAAGGATTTGATTGCAGAGTGTTCTGATGTGCACTGTGCAGTCCTCGGAGAGTAAAAGATGCTGAATTCCCATTTCATTAGTAGTTCCCACACATGCCGCCTGTGATTTTGTTGAAATATAGTTCCTCTGTTAAACTTTGGTTAGCGGTTTCATGTTACAGTCCCATCGATGGAAACAAAGGCACAAAATATCCTCACAGGATGCTTCTTGCACAGCCTGCATTCCCCTGATGAATGTATGTGGAAACGACAGTGAGAAATATTTATACAGCTCGTATCTCTTGTAGATCCCGATTAAAATCAAATTAGTATCTTGTCATGAGGTTACCGGAGATAAATTTTGTACACATTTTGTATCGTTTAGTTTATTGTCATGTGTACCGAGGTACAGTGAAAAGCTTTTTTTGTTTGTGCTATCAAGACAGCGGAAAGGCTGTACATGATTGCAATCAAGCTGTCCACAATGTACAGAATTTAGAAACAAAGGACTGCAGATGCTGGTTCATACCAAAGATAGACATAAAGTGTTGGAGTAACTCAGTCGGTCCGGCAGCATCTTTGGAGAAAAAGAATGCAGGGTCCCAACCCGAGACATCATAGTGTACACAGGATATAAAGGGAATAACGTCTGGTGCAAGGTAAAGTACGATTAAAGATAGCCTGAGGGACTCTCATGAGGTAGATGGTAGGTCAGGACCTTATCATCAGATTATTGGAGATGCATTTTGTGTTTAATCATTATTAGTTTAACTTGGCAGCCAAGTTAAACTAATAATGATTTAAAACACAAAGTACATGTGCTTTAACTCCAGGATAAGCACTCAACTAACGAAACCAAGCCCAAAGCCAAAGTATTATCTAACTATCTAACAGAATATGCCAATTTATGCGAAAGACAATAACTAACTCCATATGCAAAAAACAGCAACATACATATTAACTGGCTCATTAAAAAAACCGAATCCTGTAGGTGCGAGTATATCATTGGGATTATCTCGATATAGATCCGGTAGGAGGTGCCCGACTGGGATGTCCCGGCCGCTGCAGAGGTCCTCCAGTCCCGACGTCGGACTTCCATCACCCCGGCGAGCGGGCCTGAACAGAGCGGTGATGGCGGAGGGTTCAGGGAGGCCCTGACCACGGGTGAACATCAGGAACATTAGTGGAAGATGACTGACTTTGGTGCCTTCCGTCACAGTGGGAATCATTTCATTCTGCTGTGTGGCGATGTTTTATGTTGAACTCTATCGTGTGTTGTGTTCTTTATTTTTATTGTATGGCTGTATGGTGATCACATTTCAAGGTGCCAACTGGCACATGTGACAAATAATTGTTTCTTGTATATTTGTAAAGGGCCTGTCCCACTTGGCCGTCATTTGCGCGGCAATTATGCAACCTCGTCTTCGCGTTGAGACACACGGGTAGCGTGCGGGCCGGTTGCACGGAGAAGTGCAGAGGAGTATGGAGTTGCGCGCGGTATTGCGCGGCGCTCCAGGATTTTGTTGGGCACAAAATCTTCGCGCGCTTCTGGGGTGACGTATCGCGTACGCACGCGGGCGTATTGCGGTCACACTCGGGCGTCCTGACATCGTACGTGCATGTGTGGTGACGCATGATTACATCACCGTGCAGCGCCACGCGCCGCCCATACGCAGTGGGCCACAATGAGAAAATAATTACGCCGTAAGCATCATGCTTTCAGACTAACACCTTAAATAAGTATTTCATTTCGGAGTCACGTGAGTGACTTCGTGAAGAACCCGCCAGCACGCATGCGCGACATATCGTCGCTCGCATTTGCAGTCGACGGCTGGAGGTGGAGCGCGGCTCACCACCAGCCCTTCATAAGGGCCACTCAGGTAAGTACAGACAACCTTGAGTTGGTTGTTCCTGTTTTGAGTATTTTTTCTCTCCAACAGGGACATGGACAAGAGGAGTACGGGCCGCAGGACATCCGGAAGGAGTTGCCGGCCACCTATCCCGGAGCTCCCTTCTACAGCACCCGCTGGACGGGCCGGGAAAAAGGCGCGCAAATCGGGGAGCCCTGTAGTCACAGGACCCGAATCACCGACACAGCTGAGCACTAGCGGGGTTCCCGCAGAGCAAGAAGTCGGTACAGCGCCGGAGCAGGTAGACCCTGACTCCATTTCATTATCGCCAACAGGATCGTTGGCAGAGGCGAGCAAACGGGGTTCACGTGCTGCTGCACGGCCCTTCTCCCTGAGCCCTCATGGAGGAGCCAGGGATAGAGCTCGACAACCTAGCCCTTTTCGGGCAGAGGTTTTACCAGGAGCCGCAAGATTGCGGCCTGGTGAATCAGCGAGACCCGAGTCCACTGGCAGACCAGGAAGGGCCAGTGGAGACTCACCACCTAGTTGGACCAGGAGGAGTCACACAGGTGGAGTCTCGCCACGGTCACCGCTTCCCCCGCTGGGGGCGGGATGGGACCGTACGCCGTCTGGGTCCAGAAAAAGGACAGTCGGCAAGCCCGCGCGGATGTCGGGTCACCACGCTGTGGCGTTGGGTGCCGACTCCTCACTGCATATGCCCTCAGAGGCAGCCGGATTTAGCTCAGCCAAAAGAAGGCGTATGAGCAGATCCGCGTGGGAGTCGTTCAGTTTCGCAGAGGCGGCTGGTAGCGACTTGTCGTCACGGCACCGATATTACCTCGACGAGGTACGGGCCGATGATAGGAGCCTCAGAAGTTCCTTCGGGCATGAGGACTCTGACCGCCCATTCACGCACGATGAAGGGCGCATAGATCGGATGGAGAGGATTATGGAACAAGTCCTGCTAAATCAAAGGTGGGAAACACACAGTTCCAGGGGACTCATGGACACATCCCCATCATCCATGGATAGCATGAGGCCAGAAGAAGAGGAGATCTTGGTACATGCTCCAGTAGCACCTGAGGTTCCCCAGGAAGAGCTCCTGGACGTGGCAGCCAAGTTTGGATTACCCGTATCATCGGGACAACCCCTCAATACCAAGCTGGCTGCTACCATAGATTTCCTCACCAACCATCAGCTACAGGAGGAGGTCCTTGCGAAGGCCATGGATAGACACAAGACACCGGGTAATTGCAACTCGCTCAATGTGCCTATTGTGAACATGCCAATTTGGGGCAATATCAGCCCGGGCATTAGAGCTCAGGAAGTAAAATTGCAAAGAATCCTGAAATTACTCACATCTGGGATTACCGCGTTTGCGAGATCGGTGGATGGAGTGGACTTGAACACCGAACAGGAGGATGCTCTGGCACTACTTTGCAACACGCAATATGAGATCAATGCTTTTAGGAAAAGCATCATCAAGCCTACATTAAACCCCAAATTTGCGGGGCTATGCAGAGCACCTCCAACACCATCACCCAGACAGCTATTCGGAGAAGACCTCCCGAAGCAGGTCAAAGATTTAGATGACCATGCCAAGACAGTGGGTCCTATGAGGTCACACACCTTGACCAGACAAACGGCCAAGAAAACACCTTTTTTCAGGCCACGAGGTCAAACCGAAAGGCCAGCAAGGACCTACGTTCCGGCACCTCCTCTATACCAACAGCCTCAACAGCCCAGGCCTTTTTTAGGGCTAGGCCCTCAACGGCCAGCATGGAAAATGCGGTTTCCACATTACCAGCGCAACCCAGCACCTCCACGTCCCACCAAACATGTCAGGGACCACCGATAACCATGAAGGTAAGGCGGTCTGGATTCCATGCACTTGCATGTCTAACCTCACATGTTGGGGGTAGACTACGGGGGTTTAAGGAGGCATGGGAAACCATCACCTCAGATGAGTTTATCTTACAAAGTATTCAGGGCTATGAGATTGAGTTCATAAATGGCCAAATTCCTCCACCTCAGCATATGTCGAATCGCAAATTTGCACTTTCCAGGAAGGAAACAGCAGTAGGCTATGCTGAAATCTTGAGACTACAAGAGAAAGGCGTGATAGAAAGAACTACACATGAACCAATTGAATTTGTATCTAACATATTTACAAAAACCAAAAAAGATGGTGGATGTCGGGTCATTATAGATCTAACCCATTTGAATACCTTTGTAAAATATACCCATTTCAAAATGGACACGTTCGAAACAGCCAAATCTTTGATTTCTGAGGGCTGCTTCATGGCATGCATTGATTTAAAAGATGCATACTATTCAGTATCCATTCAGAAACATCACAGGAAGTTCTTGAAATTTACCTGGATGGATCAACTTTGGCAATACAAAGCTTTGCCCAATGGGCTTACCACAGCCCCCAGACTGTTTACCAAATTACTCAAGCCAGTGCTAGCAACACTGAGGAGGCAAAATCATACGGTCATGGCTTATCTGGATGATATCCTAATTATTGGGCATACACTGGAATCAGCGAAATTGGCAGTTTCAGCCACTGTGGAAATATTTCAAAAAATGGGATTTATTATCCATCCAGATAAATCAAAGTTCTGTCCTTCACAGATCATGGACTATCTGGGGTTCACGGTAGATTCCAATCGCATGATTGCCACCATACCAACTAACAAAGTTGGGGATGTCATTCAAGCATGCAAGAACCTGGTCTGCGCCAGTATACCATCAATCAGACAAACTGCTAAGGTAATTGGAAAAATCGTAGCAGTTTTTCCAGCTGCTCAATTCGGACCTTTACATTATCAAAATTTGCAAAGATCCAAGATTTCAGCGTTAATATTGAATGCTGGACATAGACCTATGCAGCTCCCACTTAAGGCAAAAATTGAGTTACAATGGTGGATTGACAATATCCATAACTCATTCAAACCCATCATTGTGCCTCGTCTGGTGGTATACTTACAAACAGAAGCAAGCTCCCATGGCTGGGGAGCTACGGACAACAACACTAGTTGTGGGGCAGATGGGACTCACTTGAATCTACCCTTTTGTTAGCACAAGCGATAAACTATTTGGAGATGCTAGGGGCATTCCACGGACTTAGAGCTTATTGTTCAAACATTACTAACACTCATGTCCGTCTCCAAATAGACAACACCACTGCGGTGGCATATCTAAATCATATGGGCGGTACCAGGTCAATTTCATGTGATGAGTTGGCTAATATAATTTGGCTCTGGTGCATACAACGGAATATTTGGATTTCAGCTACCTATTTACCAGGTAAACTCAACACAGTGGCGGACACCAGGTCACGGAAATTTAATGACAACATCGAGTAGATGTTGAATCCCCAAATATTCGCCAAAATTACAGCCAAATTTGGTAAACCGGATATTGACCTTTTTGCGTCACGGTTGAACCATCAGGTACCAACATACGTATCATGGGAACCAGATCCTGGGGCAATGGCGATGGACGCTTTCTCGCTAGATTGGGGGAAATGGTTTTTCTATGCATTTCCTCCATTTTGCCTCATCAGTCGGGTATTGCGGAAAATCCAGCTAGATGCTGCTAATGGCATTCTTATCATACCCGACTGGCCTACTCAGTCATGGTATCCGGTGGTCCTTGGTATGATCAGTGAACCATGGGTCCTCTTAGAGGGTTGCCCACAATTGGTGACGAACCCTGTTACAGGGGAACCACATCCCTGCCATAGTCACTTGAATTTATTGGCTTGCAGGATTTGAACAGACCATTACTGTAGTATGGTCTCTCATCAAGGACTATGGATACCATGGGAGCATCATGCAGGGAGTCCACAAGACGGCAATATTTATCGCACATCAGAAAATGGGAAACCTACTGCGGCCGCTTGGACATTGCATATGACTCCGTTTCAATCACAGATGTGCTGGAATTCCTTGCGGGGTTACACCATGACGAACACCTCAGCTACAGTGCCATCAATAGCGCCAGGAGTGCACTATCATCCTACCTCAATATTGAGGTAGGATCCAATAAACTGGTGTCCAAACTGATGCGGGGAATATTTAATTCCAACCCGCCAAGACCCCGTTACAACATCACCTGGGACATTGGGAAAGTACTGACCCTACTCAGGACGTGGTCGCCCATGGCTGGGCTTGAATTGGACAAACTCACCCTGAAGCTGGTGATGTTATTGGCACTTACTTCGGCACAAAGGGTACAGACTCTTCACAAGGTCAAGATTGACAGAATGATCTCTACCCCAGAGAAGGTTATTTTCTTCGTTGATGAATTGCTTAAGCAGCATAGACCTGGATTCACAGGGCTGCAGCTGGTGTTTCCAGCATACCCCGCTGATGCTAGGCTATGTTTAGCCACCCATATCCGCCACTATATTAGAGCGACGCAGAAATTAAGGGGAATGGAGCAATACCTGCTAATCAGCCACAAAAAACCTCACCATAGAGTGACGGTACAGACAATCTCCAGATGGCCCAGGATCGTTTTGAACGAAGCAGGTATTGATACTAATGTTTTTAAATCCCATTCCACCAGGGCTGCATCAACGTCGGCGGCAAAGGTCATGGAGGTGCCCATGGACCATATTCTTGCCACAGCGGGATGGGCCAGTGAAGCCACCTTTCAGCGGTTTTATAATAAACCTGTTACCGCTCCTGGAATGTTCGCAGAAGCTGTGCTGAATGCAGGCCGAGAACATACGACTACTCCCCAGTGAGGGTTTTTTTCTTTTTGTTATTATTAATAAATATTATTATTTTTCAGAATAAGCAGTCTGAAAATTTGATTACTCCTATCCATCCTTACAGTGGCGTGTGTGATAGCATGGACGTTGTCCAGGGCATGAAATCACAGAGCTTTGAAGTCTTCACGAAGTCACTCACGTGACTCCGAAATGAAATAGTAAGATTAAACGAGAACTTACCAGTTTGAAGTTTGATCTTTATTTTATGAGGAGTTGCGATGAGGGATTTTGTGCCCTCCGCTCCCAACCCTCGATCATAAAGTCAACTGGTAACTAGAGTCTCTTCAATCTTACTATAACAAGTCATTTCTTTGGTTGTTGGTTCTGTGATTCCACACCGCTGCTTTGAAGAATGTCGCGCATGCGTGCTGGCGGGTTCTTCACGAAATCCCTCGTCACAACTCCTCATAAAATAAAGATCAAACTTCAAACTGGTAAGTTCTCGTTTAATCTTACTATTTTTGAAACATCCTTAGTTAAGGATGTTTCAAAAGCTAACATCCAGGTAAGGATTGCTGATTTTATATCCTAAATAACACTAGTAACCAAATTAGTTTTTTTTTAATAACCACCAACAATTTTACTAAAACCATTTAGAAAACAATTTGCAAACTAATTCTTAAGCTGGGTTCGAACCCTCAAACTGCTATAATGGAATACAATTTTGTGTTTGTTGGGAGTAATTCAGAAAGTTTAAAAGTAATGAATTTTTCCAGCAAACAATTTTATCAATGTTTCACTTAACAAATTATGTCAATTCGCTGACTAATTCTACTTGCAGAGCAGATAAAATATTTGAAGGCACATGATGACAGGTGATGACGCGCGTGACTGTCGCGTGTCAGTCACTATCGGCATGTCGCTTAAATTACGGCCATGTGGGACAGGCCCTTAACACCACAAATATTACCCTTGCATGAAACCAGGAAACACTTACATAGACTACAATTACCAATAAATTATTATTTAAGCACCGCATTCTGTTTGGTTATGCAACAAATCCTAAGTCATTTGAATGAAGTACCGAATGGGTTGTGAGCAGCGTTGTGTGGAAAAGGGGAAAGTTTCACTGGGTCTCTTCATTGCTTTCAATAACTGGGATAGGAATGCAGAATAATCCCAGTTTACTGTGTCCGTGCCGATCGGGCTGCCAAGTTAAACTAATAAGCGAGTTAGGTATTCCGAAAAACGCAAGGAATCATGGGATTTGTCAAAGATCACTCGCTATAAAGAAAATGCGAACGGCGCTGACTGTAAAATCTGTGTATAAATTCTTATCTTTATTCATGATTAATGTGTGAAAATATATTTAATCTGAGGAACGGGGGTGCCAGGTAGCGGGAGAGTGGGATGTAACAGCGAGTTAGAGGGGGCAGATGTGAGTGGGAGACGGGGGTGGGGGAGACTGGACCAGCGGAGAGACATTCTCGGCAGCTGCACGCACACAGTACCACGCCTCATCCGCAGCCCGGATCGAACCCGGTGCAGCAAGCGCTGCCGAACCGCCACTGGACCGTCTCCCACCCCGCCCGCGAGTGTCCCATCCCTGCTCAGGAGCAGTGGCCCACAGCCAGCGCTGAGAAGCCCCAGCTCAAAGCAGCTCGCCCCGCCGGGCCAATTGACAGCTGGAGCCAGCGCCTCCCACACGTGCCGGCTGCGAGTGACCCATGACCTGGGCATTCGCAGTCGGAATACCAAACTCACTTATTGCCTCTGCCTGCACATGATCCATTTTCCTACCAAAAACCCCTCAAATGGCACTATTCCACCACCCCTGACACCACGTTCAAGCCACCTACTAAACCTAGTCCCTCTCACCTTAAAGCTATGCCCTCTTGCCTTTGATATTTCCATCTCGGAGAAAGGTTCTGGAAGTCTACCCTACCTCTGCCTCTTTTATATACTTCTCTAAGATCTCCCCTCGGCCTCTGAAGCTCCAGAGGAAACAATCCAAGTTCGCCCAACTTCTCCTTACAGCTAATACCCCCGAATCCAGGTGGCATTCTGGTAAACACAGTCCGAAGGGTCTCACCCCAAAACGTCGTCTATCCGTGTTCCCCAGCGATGCTACCTTACCCGCTGAGTTACTCCAGCACTTGTTTAGAACTGCAAATGTTGGTAAAATCAAAGGTAGACAAAAATTCTGGGGAAACTCAGTGGGTGAGGCAGCATCTATGGATAGAATAATAGGCGACGTTTTTGGTCGAACCCTTCTTCAGACTGATGTCGGTGGGGGGGGGGGGAGGAAAAAGAAAGGAAGAGGTAGAGACAGTAGGCTTGTGGGATAGATGGGAAGGGGGAGGGGAAGAAGGGAGATAGCAAGGACTATCTGAAATTAGAGAAGTCAATGTTCATACTGCTGGGGTGTAAACTACCCAAGCGAAATATGCGGTGCTGTTCCTCCAATTTGCCCTGGCCCTCACTCTGGCAATGGAGGAGGCCCAGGACAGAAAGGTCAGATTCGGAATGGGAGGGAGAGTTGAAGTGCTGAGCCACTGGGAGATCAGGTTTGTTAGTGTGAACAGAGCGGAGGTGTTGGGTGAAGCGATCGCCGAGCCTGCGCTTGGTCTCGCCGATGTAGAGAAATTGACACCTGGAACAGCGGATGCAGTAGATGAGGTTGGAGGACGTGCAGGCAAACCTCTGCCTCATCTGGAAAGACTGCTTGGGTCCTCGGATGAAGTCGAGGGGGGAGGTAAAGTAACAAGTGTAGCATTTCCTGCAGTTGCAAGGGAGAGTTCCCCGGCAGGGGGTGGTTTGGGTGGGAAGGGACGAATTGACCTGGGACTCCAGCACTTTGTGTCCTTTTGGCATTCGGGTAAATTTTCACATTGCTAGCTATACCTGACTATTTGTGTAGAGTAAGCTTGTTTGAAGCTCAAAATGTATTTTCATGCACACATTAAGCTTGATTTGAATGTGCAATTGGCAACTGGTAAAGCCAGCAAAAGATGTTCTCTATCTTCAGTGATTTTAGTGGTAAGACCCTGAGTCTTGGCCAACTTTCATTGCATTGAGGGTAGAGACAAGAAACTGCAGATGCTGGTTTGCACAAATGGACGCAAAATGCTGGAGTAACCAGAAGGCCAGGGAGCATCTCTGGAGAACATGGATAGGTGACATTTTGGGTCGGGATCTTTCTTCTTGGTACACAATCAGTCTTGCTGGGTTTGTATGTTAATTGGTTTCTGTAAATTGTTTCTAGTGTCCAGGATAGAACTAGTGTATTGGTTAGCGTGGACTCGGTGGGCCTAAGGCCATGCTTCCACACTCTTATCTCTAAAATAGACTAAGTGCCATCTTTCACTTGAGTTGTTAAACTGAAGGCTTGCCTGATCTCAGGTGGGTATAAAAACTCCCTCGGCACGTTTCATGTGGGAATTCTACCTTGCGGTTAGTCAATATTTATTTGCCAAACGCCCAAAAAAACATTGATCTGTTCATTCTCTCTTTCTTCCTGCACAGGAGATGCTGCCGTATGGAAATTAAATGCACTTTCTGACATTACAGGCTCACCACCGATTTTCTGGCACCCTTGTCTCCAGAGCCTTTCTGGATTATCCGTTTTGCCCAACAGAGGTCACGGCCTTGGGGCGACTGAGATATCGGTCCGCAAAGTCGGCTGCGGAAGTCGGTTATAGGCTCGGTCCTGCCGGCTCCGGCCGGGCTGGAGTTTCAAAGCCGCGCCACAGGGGGCAAATTTGATCTGCCGATCGGCCGCCGAAGCCCTGATGAGGTCGAGATCAGCCACATCTGGCCTAGACGCCACAGTTTCAGGGGTACTTCCGTTGGGGTTGTGGGGGGGGACTGAGAAATGGTTAATGGAGTTTAATGCAGTGGTGTTGCATTTTGGGACGTAAAACCAGGGCAGGACATGCACACTGAATGGCGGGGCCCTGTGGAATAGGGTTGCCTACTGTTCCGTATTAGCCGGGACATCCCGTCTCTTGGGCTAAATTGGTTTGTCCCGTACGGGACCGCCCTTGTCCCGTATTTGACTGCTACATTCATCCTATCTCTACCCACTTATTCATCTCTCCTTACAAGCCCTCCAGCTATGTTCCTCATCGGCCTTGTCACCAAACCAGCGAATGTCAAACCATCTATGTGGAGGGAACCTCATTGAAACTTAGCAAATAGTGAAATGCATGAATAGAGTGGATGTGGAGAGGATGTTTCCACTAGTGGCAGAGTCTAGGACCAGAGGCCATAGCCTCAGAATAAATGGACGTAACTTTAGATGTGAGAAAAGGAGGAATTTCTTTAGCCATAGGGTGGTGAACTTGTGCAGTTCATTGTCACAGATGGCTGTGGAGGCCAGGTCAGGGGATATTTTTAAGGCAGAGATTGACAGATTCTTGATTGGTAAGGGCGTCAAAGGTTATCGGGAGAAGGGAAGAGAATGGGGTTGAGAGGGAAAGATTGATGATCCATGATTGAATAGTGGAGTAGCTTAATTCTGCTCCTATGACATGAACTTTGGCTGAGAAATGCTCTTGGTGCCATCATTTTCTAGATTTGGGGCTTGCTGATGATTCCATTTAAAAATGATAAGAAAATAGGAGGCTCCTTGGCCCCTCGAGCCCTATCGCTCCGTTCAATATGTTTATATCAGATCTGCTCCAGCTCTCTCCCCCTGCTGCATATCTCGATCACATTTTCCCCTTCCCTACTTTAGACTGGAGATACAGCACTGGAGAAGCAGGCCCTTTGGCCCATTAACTCCCCGCCCACCAGCGATTACCCGTACACGAGCACTATCCTACACACTAGAGACTATTCACACCTTGCAGAAGCCAATTATCCTACATACCTGTACGTCTTTGGAGTGTGGTAGCAAACTGGAGCACCCGGAGAAAACCCATGCCTTCACAGGGAGAAGGTACAAACTGTACAGACAGCACCCATAGTCAGGATCGAACCCGGGACTCTGGCGTGTATCTCTACTGCAATGTATACACTGATAAATGTTCCACAATCTTCTCCAGCTGAACAGGAAGTACTGAAACTACTATTTTTGGGTCCCACTTAGCATTCTGTAGTTCTTTGTCCAACATTAGTAGTATCTCCACCACTGCCACTGTCTCATCCTCAACCACACAGCTTGTAACCTCAAGCAATAAACAAAAGTGTTGGTGGAACTCACGGTTTTGTGGCACGGTGGCGCAGTGGTCGAGTTGCTGCCTTACAGCGCCAGAGACCCAGGTTCAATCCTCTGTACAGAGTTTATATATTCTCCCTGTGACAGCGTGGGTTTTCTCTGGTTTCCTCCCACACTCCAAAGACGTGCAGGTTTTTAGGTTAATTGGCTTCGGTAATGATTGTAAATTGTTCCTAGTGTGTAGGATAGTGCTAGTGTACGGGGTGATCTCTGGTCGGTGTGGACGTTGGGCCGAAGGGCCTGTTTTCGTTCTGTATATCTAAACTAAACTAAACTCAGTGGGTCAGGCAGCATTTTAGTTTTGTTTAGAGATACAGCGTGGCAGCAGGCTCTTCAGCACACCGAGTCCATGCCGACCATCAATCACCCGTGCATCAGGCCAATGTCTGAAGAAGGGTTCTGACCCGAAACGTTACCTATTCTTTTTCTCCGGAGATGTTGCCTGACATGCTGAGTTACTCCAGCATTTTGTATCTATCTTCTAGTTCTATGCTATCCCACTTTTGCATCCTACACAACAGGGGCGTTCATCAGAAACCAAATAACCTACAAACCCGCAGGTCTTTGGGATGTGATAGAAAACCGGAGCACTCAGAGAAAATCCACGCGGTCACAGGGAGAATATGCAAACTCCGCACAGATAGCACTTATCGTCAGGATCGAACCCAGGTCTCTGGCTGTGTGAGGCAGCGACTCTACTGCTTTGCCATTGTGCCGCCCAGATCGCATTTGTGGAGAAAATGGACAAGCAACATTTTGAGTCAAGGCCCTCTTTTAGATTGATACCTCTGCAGATGTTGCCTGACCCGCTGAGTTCTTTCCATTTGTTTCTTGCTCAAGATTCCAGCATCTGCAGTTTCTTGTGTCTCTGCATGTAACCTGAATCAATTTGCAACGTTGCATCTGTGTCAACTCATCTTGTTTCCAATATTCACCTGTCTATCACCCCTGACCATAGGGGAGATGGATAAACTGAGTAATTACATGTCGAACATCCTGACGTTAGTGATGACATGGAGCGGTACAGCGGTAGAGCTGCTGCCATACAGTGCCAGAAACCTGGGTTCCATCCTTTCAAAGATACAAATGAATTAAGAGTGGCATATTTTATTCTCCCAAATGTTACTGAGTGTAAGTGTGTTTTGTTGGGTGAAGCTGTGCTTAAGGGTGTGGCAAGGGTAGCTCTCATACGCTCTGACCCATGGCTGTGCTAGAGTGACTTTATTGGCAAAAGGCAGGGCTTGGCTGAAAATTAATAACAAGCACAGATTATTTTTGGGCCCAAAGACTTTTTCTTCACATGTGTTGTGGGCATTATCTGAGGATGTTCAGGGCTCTCACTTAACCTTTTTTTCGCTGTTGCCACCAGGGCAACCTAGGCAGATGAAAGTTTAGGTGGTCATTTAAGACGGCTTGCGATAATGTGCTCGGATGGAGTGCGTAGTTACCAGTCGGAATTATGCTCAATGAAGCATACGCATATTATTTCTGCTTCAAATAAAGTCACAAACTAAACATATTCACCAACCAAGACATGATATATACCACAATGATATGCAGCAAAATTATAATACAGTATATACAGTATCTCAACTCTTTTACAGGTTGCAATGAATGCAATTTCTATTATTTCTTTCCACTTCTAAACAGAAATGTGGTTGGATTATTCAGCGTATGATCAAACTCGGTGAGACCAAGCGCAGGCTTGGCAATCGCTTCGCACAACACCTTCACTCAGTTCGCAATAACCAACCTGATCTCCTGGTGGCTCAACACTTCAACTCCCCCTCCCATTCCCAATCCGACCTTTCTGTCCTGGGCCTCCTCCAGGGCCAGAGCGAGGCCCATCGCAAATTGGAGGAACTGCACCTCATATTTCCCTTGGGTAGTTTATGCCCCAGCGTTATGAACATTAGCTTCTCCAATTTCAGGTAGTCCCTGCTTTCTCCTCCCCTTCCCAGCTCATCCTCAGCCCACTGTCTCCGCCTCTTCCTTTCTTCTTCCTGCTCCCGCACCCCCCCACGCTAAACATAGCCTATTTCCTTCGCTCCATAGATGCTGCCTCACCCGCTGTGTTTCTCCAGCATTTTTGTCTACCCATTCACACAAGTTCTGTTATCCCACTTTCCTCACCCACTCCCTGCACATTAGGGGCAATTTTACAGAGACAAGTTAACCTACAAAGCCAATGCGTCTTTGGGATGTGGGAGGAAACCCATACGCTTGCAGGGAGAACGTGCAAATTGCAAACACAGACAATGCCCGAGGACAGGATCGTAGACAGATCTCTGCCGTGTGAGGCAGCAAGTCCTCCAGCTGTGCCACTATATTTTATTTTCCACTACACAAAAAATTATGCATTGATAACTTTGGTTACTAAAAAAAAAGAAAATATCCATTTTCAGTCTTAAATCACTAAGTGACGCATGTCCCCACTTTCAGCTACTGTATGTTTTAATTCAGTTCAAGACTATGGGGCAATACATGGGCCATAAAGTTGCTGCCTAAAAGTGCCAGAGACCTGGAATTGATCCTGAATATGGGTGCCGTCTGTATAGAGTTTGCTCCTTTCCCCTTTGATCGCATGGGCTTGCTCCGGGTGCTCTTGTTTCCTTGTGTGCAGGACCCATTTTCAAACCCAACCCAAAATGTAATATTTTCCTTTTGTCCAGAGATCGTGTCTGACCTGTTGAGTTACTCCAGCTTTTTGTGTCCATCTTCAGTTTAAACCAACATCTGCAGTTCCTTCCTACACACACGATACTATACGATAAACGTTATTAATCCCTGGAGGGAAATTGTGTGTGTGTGTGGGTATATATTACACACACGCACACATACATATTTATATAGTTATATATTCATATGTAAATATACATTTTTGTTTTCTCGTTTATAACATTGTTTACAGAGTACTATGTTTACATATTCTGTTGTGCTGCTGCAAGTAAGGATTTCATTGTTCTAACTGGGACGTGAGAGAATAAAACACTTTTGACTCTTGACTTGCGTCGCTAATGTGTGGGATAGAACTAGTGTACGGGTGATCGGTGCTCGGTGGGCCGAAGGGCCTGTTTCCACACTGGATCTTTAAATTAAACTAAAAACACTAAAACCAGAGGAAATCTAAAGAAGGGTCTCTACCCGAAACGTCACCCAATTTCGTCTATCCAGAGATGCTGGCTGTTCCATGGAGTTCCCCTGCACAATTAAAGCATGGAGTAGTCTTCACCCTACCATAGTTACCCAACCAGACGCAACTAAATTTAAGGTAACTCTTTTTTTCCCCAAGAACCCTTTTTTGCTTAAGTCTAAGCCAAGAGTCAAGAGAGTTTTGTTGTCATGTGTTCCAGAATGAAATTCTTGCTTGCTGCAGCACAATGGAATATGTAAACATACAGAACAGGAGATATACCATAGACCATATATATACACAACAAATAAACAGATAAAGTGCAATAGGCTGTTATTTTTCGGAGTTTGGTGGTGGAGTGACCACTCCAGTTTAAATTCCATTTGGAATATTTTTGGAGGACCAGGAAACCAAGAAGCAAGAGTTACTCCAGGGAGTTACTCCAGCTCCAGGGAGTGATTCTGTGTTGGGTTTCAGCGGTCGCGGCGAGGCGGTGACCAGACAGCAATGGCGGCCAGATCTCCCACAGTGCAAAGGGAGGAAGAAAGTGCCCGGCGCTGACCAGTTGCCGTGGCAGTGCGCATGCGCAGGGTGGGCGATGATGCCTGACCTGCTGAGTTACTTCAGCACTGTGTGTCCTGAAGGTTGAAAGCTGTTTGTATTCAAAGGATCAAGATATTCTTCCACACTGGAAGATAGATTGGGTTGACAGCATGTAATTAGGAAGGCAAACGGAATGCAAGAGGATTTTTCATACAAGAATGAAGAAATCTTGCTGAAATTTATACAGACCTCTAGTAAGCTAGAATATTGGGTACAGTCTGGTCTCTGATATCGGGTGTAGTAACAGTTTACCAGATTAATGACTGGAATGGGGTTGGGGATTGCCTTCCGAGGAGAGTATTAAGGCACGTGGGAGTTCATCTCCTAAGTACACTAATTTCTTGTGAGGGTAGATGCATGGACTACATTTCCCCAAGCTGGGTAATAACAATCGGGTGTCAATTTCCATGTATTGACAATTCACAATTAAAATGAAAAAATATTCTTCATCCAGTGGAAAGGTTTATTTGCTCGGCACATTCAAGACAAGATTGATAATTTTTTGTATTTAATGGAAACAAGGGATATGGGGCACC
Source organism: Raja brachyura (assembly GCA_963514005.1). Next base: position 66,076,066 of record OY740788.1, on the reverse strand, counting down.
ATGGTCTGAAGAAGGGTCTCGACCCGAAACGTTGCCTCTTTCCTTCGCTTCATAGATGCTGCCTCACCCGCTGAGTTTCTCCAGCATTTTTGTCTACGGCCGATGATGTCCTGGCCGTGGTTGTGCACATGTGCAGGAGGTGGGGAGCGGCCGAGACCCGACACTTGGATATGGATGGCGGGCGGAGGGAGAGAGAGAGAGATCCCGGGTGCTTGCCAAGCCGGGCAAAATGTCATGGCTTTTAGGTTGCCCGGTGGGGCTTTAGGTCGCCATTGGCACTCGGGTAACCGTTAATTCCGATCCCTGATGTTGAATGTGCTTATGAGCAGATGAGATGCTTTTCATCGAGTCTGAGCATTGTTGAGGCCACACACTAACTGGAGATGCAGCACCTTATATGACAACCCAGCCGTATGAACTTTGATTTTTTCAATTTTAGGTAACCTCTAACCAACCCCACCACTCTCCCCCTCCCTTTTTCTCCCCACCACCTTCCCTCACCTTTGCTTCCCACCTGGACTCCTATCTATTCTTCCCCAGACTACTTTCCTCCCTCTAGCTTCACAATCCATAACCCTATCTCATACCTTCTGCTTTTATATCTGGCCTTTATTTCAATCAATTGTCTGTGAATGTGTCCACATAGCATATACAGTAGAAACTAATCCCTTTGATATGTTTCTACCAATTGATAAGAGAGACAACCAACTGATAAGGGACAAGCTGTAGTGATGTATATTGGCTGCATCTTGGACCACGACTAACATCTTTGGAATGTGACTAAGTGACACACAGTATAAAACACCATGCGAATCTTTGTTCTTTGAAGTGGTGGCGTGGGTAAGTCAAGTGGCTGTTGCTTACTGGTGTATCCCCTTCACTTCAGCCGTCTGATGATCAGTGAAGCTTGAGTTGGTTTACCTAACCCATTATGTTGCCTGGTATTAAGAAAAGGAACTTTATCACTCTGAGGAGATTTCACCGTGGAGCAGTAAAATGGAGGTGCAAGAAACTGCAGATGCAGCAACATCTAGCAATGTTAGAAAATTTTGAGATTTTAAAAATCAAGTCTGCAATTTATCCCATCAGATAAAGCATAAAAAGAAGTTTAATTTGACATCTAATTCACTTTCATATCTTCAGTATTAAAAAAGTTATGGCCATTTTCATACTTGGAAATTAGCATCTTGTTCCCTATTGCTTTTCCATTGACTTAACACAAAAGCTGTGATCAAGGACAGTCAAAAGCCCATCTTTCTTAAAAATTAAGAGAACTGAATGACATTTTCAGTTATTATAGATTGTTTCATATTTGTTTCAGAATGCTTCAATCTTACTTGGATGACCTATAATTAAAGCATATAATTAGTTAGTTACCTAATTGTAGCTAATTACAAAATTCAATTACTAGATCTAAACATCTATCCATTTCTTAAGAAAAGGTTAACATTTTTAAAAAGCCTGAGTGTCCAAATAACACAAGAATTCACAATATAACATTTTAAAATCTCAATGTAATGAATTTATAGGCCAAATGGAAGGAATTTAGTGTTTAATTCCTGTAAGTTAATGGCCATTTAAATCGTCTTGCGAGTGGGATTTTGTGGAACGCGATCGTTTGGAACGTTGCGGTTGCGGTGAATTTAAACCCCATATCGGCAGGAAAAATACTGCCGGTTTGTATGGGTCCTAAGTCACCTTTTCGCAACGTGAAATTTTGATTAAAGGCATCCTAAGAAGCAAATTTATATGAAAAAATAAACGGTGTACTTGCCTTGTCCCCTAAGTGAGATCTGTTCCATTGTCGGCGTTGACGGCATTAGAAGCTGATTTTAATTTTACTCCTGCTATTAAATTATCGAGCGCTAATTTTAATAAACTTAATAAAACAGCAGTCAAAGCGATTTTTCTTCATCAACTAAACAGCCTGTTCAAAATCGATTTGAATAGTTTGAAGAAAAACGGCATTTTAAACCTGCCCCCCTCTCAAAGGCGCCAAAGTCGCGCACACGGCCAGTGACAGAACTGCAGTGCCGCTGAAGGTAAGTTTTGTAACATACCTACATCTTATGTTTTGCTCAAGATTCCTGAACTTGTAGTCCATTGTGAGTTCATTATAATACTTTTTTTCCTGCAAAACTTCAGATGTTTTCCTTGTTCGATTCATTTATACCCGCACTTTTACGAGGTTTGTAATAGAAGAGTGGTATCTATTCCAATCCATGTTCTCCAGAGATGCTTCCTGACCTGCTAAGTTACGGACTCAACCTGAAACATCCCTTATTCATGTTCTCCAGGGATGCTGCCTCATCTGCTGAGTTACAACACTTTTCTGTCCTTTTGTGAATTACACCAACCCTTTGTGTCCTTTTGTGTATTTGTTCATATGTTACGGGAAGAGATTAGGCCATTCAGCCCATCAAGGTTACTCCACTATTCAATCATAGCTGATGTATTTTTCCCTCTGAACCCCATTCTCATGCCTTCTCCCCGTAAACTTTGACACCCTTACTAATCAAGAACCTGTCAATCTCCGCTTTAAAAATTCCCAATGACTCCACAGCTGTCTGTGGCAAAGAATTCCACAGGTTCACCACCCACTGTTATTAACCAGCATCTGCACTTCCTGGTTTCTACAGCTGTAGTCTATGAACTGTCTGTCTGTACAGCGACGTTTGGACAAAAACAATGTCAGCCTTGCAAGGAGTATTGTCCCTTTTCTGCTGAAAGACACAATTAGCTGTTGAAGTACTCTATGAGTGTGAGCTAGTGTGCATTCTGATTTTGGATAACAGTGGTCACGTTGATTCATATAGCGGTGTCAATTCCCTGTTTGTATTATATCATGCCAACTCCCTGAAGCCTACTCTGGTAGCTGTTCTCTGCGATGTAGATGACAATATCTTTGTAAATTATTCAACAAATGGTGCTGTTTAATTTATGTCTTATTTCAGTGAGCATCTGGTTAATTTATCTTCTCTCTCAAGCAAGTCAAGGATGGTCCATGGAAAAAGAACATTAATTTGCATGATACCAGTTTCCATCGAGTCGCACAGCGTGGAAACGGGTCCTTCGGCCCCACTTGCCCACCCAACCAAGTGTACACTAGTCCCACCGTGTGCCCCGTGTACACTAGTCCCACATGCCTGCATTTGGCCCATGTCCCTCTAAACCTATACTCTTCATGTACTTGTCCAAATGTCTCTTAAACCATTTATTTCCATTGTTTATAAATTGTTGACATTATTTCAATTAGGGCGGCACAGCGGCGCAGCTGGTAGAGCCCCTGCCTCACAACTCCGGAGACCCCGGGTTCGATCCTGACTTCGGGTGCTGTCTGTGTGTGGAGTTTGTACGTTCTCCCTGTGACCGCATGGGATTCCTACAGGTGTCCTGGTTTCCTCACATGTCCCAAAGACGTGCGGGTTTGTAACTTATTTGGCCTCTGTAAATTGCACCATATGTGTAGGGAGTGGATGTGAAAGTTGGATCACATAGAAATAGTGTGAACGGATGATCGATGGTTGGTGTGGACCCGGTGAGGGTGAAGGGCCTGTTTTCATGCTGCATCTCTAAACTAAACTAAATTAGTTCAATCTTTCCCAATAGGAATCCGTAACAAAGCGATTCCTTGAAATGAATGCTGTGCTTGGCACTTGGGAAGGCTCAGCATAGCTCTTTCCTGATTTCCCCCTCCCCAACACACACTTACAGAGGTTGTTCCTACTCCTTCCTGCCACCCTCACTCTCTGGTATATGATGGCGTGCATTATATTCATATGTCCTCTCGGTGTGTGGTCTTCTGCTTGTGAACATAAAATGAACACTTGCATTGCAGAAAATCTGCGGCTTAGGCTCCATGTGCAACCAATCTAAATCCAATGAGCTAGATGTAGTGGTGGGGGAGTTTGTGTGTTGGTTTACAATCATACATTCACACAGCACGGGAGCAGGTCCTTCAGCCCAACTCGTCCAAGTTGACCAGAGTGCCCCATCTGAACTAGTCCCATTTTCCTGTGTTTAGCCATTCTACTCTAGTCCCACCTGCCCGCATTTGGCCCATATTCCTCTAAACCGTTCCTATCCATGTACCTGTGCAGATGCCTTTTAAATACTGTTTTACTTCGGAGTCACGTGAGTGACTACGTGAAGACCCCGCCAGCACGCATGCGCGACATATCGTCGTACGCATGCGGAAGCGACGGTCGGGAGGAGCGGGGCTCCTCCAGCGTGAGTTTAAAAAGCTCACGCCAGGTAAGTCTCACCGAAGGAGTGAGTCGACCATTATGGAAGGGAGAAAATCTAAGAGAGCGGCGGCCAAATCAGCGGCTAAGGACAGCAGCCAACGGAGAACCGCCTCTCCAGAGCTACAGGTTCTACCTGCAGCTCCCGACTTTTCGGACTTTGAGACGTTGGTACGCCACGGTCGGGGAAAACTACCCGGAAGTCGGCCGGGGCCGACTCAGCGGAGTCCGGTCCCGAGGGCACCCCGCTCGCAGGCAGCGACGGAGGTCGCCTTGACCGCATTGAGCGGATGATGGAGCAGCTGCTCCAACGTGACCTGCTAAAGCAGGGGCAGGATCACAGTGGGACCCCTAGTAGGCCCACGGCAAGTTCCCTTAGAGGACTGTCAAATGTATCCCCTTCTATACAGGGGAGCATTGAGGGTCAGAACTGGGCTGACCCAGAAGAAGGGGAGTTGGCTGAAGCACCTGCAGCGTCAGGGGTGTGTGAAGATTATATGGATGTGGTGAGCAAACATGCCATGCCCAACCAGAAGGGCCTACCCATCCACCCCAAGCTGGCTGCCAGCATTGATTATATGGCCACTAACCAACTTCAGGAACAGGCCATCAATGCCACAGCAGACAAATATATGGCGCCAGAAAACTGCAAGTCATTAAATGTACCCGCGGTAAACAACCCGATATGGGGAAACATGAGCCCCTCGAGTAGAGGGCAGGAGATGAAACTTCAGAAGATCCTGAAGCTCCTAACCGCAGGGATTACTGCAGTAGCCAGAACAGCAGTGGGAGTGGATATGCCGGAAGAACTACAAGATGCTTTGGCCTTACTGTGCAACACACAGTATGAAATAAATAATTTCAGGAAAAGCATTATAAAGCCGGCGCTTAACCCCAAGTTCGCGGGGTTGTGTAAGCCTGGGAAGACGCAGCCTCCAAGCCTGCTATTCGGGGAAGATCTCCCCAAACAGGTCAAAGATCTTGACGAGGAGGCTAAGGCTTTGGGCCTTATTAAAGTACCTGGGTACACTAAGCCTCATCACCCACACAGAACGCACCCCTATGCACCCACCGGGCAGAGTTACCCTAACAGGTCTGCCGGTGGTGAAAGCTCGAAGGCCGGCATACCTGCTCAGCGGTCTTTTTTAGGCCAAGGCCCAGGCCGGCCTCCTTGGAAGATGCGCCACTCCCAGAACATCTACAACCAGCCGAGGAAGCAAGGCCAGAAACCACCACACTGGCAGTAACCATGGAGGTAGGTGGGTCTGGGATCCCCAGGAACACTACTGGCCCAAATTCACTTTGCATAGGGGGCAGGTTGCACATGTTCCTCGAGAATTGGCTCACTTTTACCTCTGATCCTTATATACTCAGGAGTATTCAGGGCTACAAAATTGAATTTATTCACGAACTCCCTACCCCGGTACAGCATGCACCTAGTCGGAAATTCGTCCTTTCTCATAGAGATAAGGCAGCAGGGCATGCTGAACTACAGAGGTTGATAGAAAAAGGGGTAATTGAGAAGGCCATTAAAGAACCTCAGGAGTTCGTGTCTAATATATTCACTAAAAACAAAAAAGATGGCGGTTGCCGCATTATCATAGATTTGACCGACCTGAATACTTCTGTCCAGTATATTCATTTTAAAATGGACACCTTCGACACTGCTATCCAGCTTATAGCCAATGGGTACTACATGGCATGCGTTGACCTCAAAGATGCATACTATTCAGTACCCATACACAAGGATCATAGGAAATACTTGAAATTTATCTGGATGGGACAATTATGGCAATATAAAGCTTTGCCTAATGGGTTATCGTCAGCACCCAGATTGTTTACCAAGATATTAAAACCAGCTTTGGCCTATTTAAGGAAACAGAATCATACTGTTATGGCCTATCTTGATGACATCCTCATAGTGGGGGAGAATTTGGAAATGGCTACCTTAGCAGTCACAGCCACGAAACATCTCTTTCAGAAACTGGGGTTTACGATACATCCAGATAAATCAATATTGGAACCCTCTACCACCATGAAATATTTGGGGTTCATTATTGACTCAGTGCAAATGTCTGTCACGTTACCACCAAGCAAGGTGGAAGACCTGTAGAGGCTTGCAGGAGCCTCATTGGCATTAAGGTCCCATCCATTCGGCAGGTGGCCAGGGTGATTGGGAAGATAGTAGCTGCATTTCCTGCAGCACAATATGGGCCCTTACATTACCAAAACTTACAAAGAGCCAAAATTACAGCGCTCAAAAATCATGCTGGCCATTTTGATAGGCCCATGAAAATTCCAGAAAAGGCAAAAGCCGAATTATATTGGTGGATGGGTAATGCCCAAAATTGTTCCAAACCCATTACTATCACCAATCCCTCGATCACCTTACAAACGGACCAGGTGCAGGGACTATTGAAGCAAGATCGACCCGGAGTGTCTGGACATACTTTGGAGTTCCTGGCTTACCCAGCGGACACCCGTCTTTGTATCGTTACATTGATTCTGCGATACATTTCAGTCACTAAAGATCTAAGAGGCACGGAAACAGCTTTGCTTGTCAGTCACAAGAAGCCTCATCACAGGGTCACGGTGCAAACCATTTCCAGATGGTTAAGGGTGGTACTGGATGCGGCGGGGGTGGATACTAATGTGTATAAATCTCACTCCACCAGGGCAGCATCCACCTCGGCGGCTAGAAGGATGGAGGTACCACTGGATCACATCCTGGCCATAGCGGGTTGGAACAATGAGAAAACCTTCCACCGCTTTTACAACAAACCCGTGACCTCCCCTGACAATTATGCAGGGAGGATTTTAAGTGCTGCCAGATAAATAACCCTTATGGGACACAATATTGTGTTTGGTATGAATAAATACCTGTTTTGTTTTTCAGCCAGTGTCTTGTCTGAATCACGTCCATCCTCTTATCCCAGCTTTAGCGGTGTGTGAGCATGGAGCTTCCAGGGCATGAAATCACAGAGCTTTGAAATCTTCACGTAGTCACTCACGTGACTCCGAAGTAAAATAGTAAGATTAAACGAGAACTTACCAGTTTGAAGTTTGATCTTTATTTTATGAGGTGTTACGATGAGGGATTACGTGCCCTCCGCTCCCGACCCTCTATTATAAAGATCACCTGGTATGAAAGTTCTCTTTTTCTCTTACTATGTCAGTCATTGTGACTGTTTGTTCTGTGATTTCACACCACTGCTTTGAAGAATGTCGCGCATGCGTGCTGGCGGGGTCTTCACGTAATCCCTCATCGTAACACCTCATAAAATAAAGATCAAACTTCAAACTGGTAAGTTCTCGTTTAATCTTACTATTATAGTACCTACCTCAACTACCTCCTGGCAGCATGTTTCATATACCCACAACCCTCTGAATGGAAAAAGTTGCCCCTCAGGATCCCTCTCACCTGAAACCTATGTTCCCAGGTTCTTGATTCCTCTACCCTGAGTAAAAAAAACCTCTGCATTCACCTGATCTATTCTGCTAACGATTTTGTACACATCTATAAGGTCACCCTCCAGCATCCTGCACTCAAAGGATTAAGTCCTAGCCTTCGCAATCCAATAGCTCAGGGCCTCGAGTCCTTACAACATCCGCGTAAATCTTCTCTGCACTCTTACCAGCTTATTGACACCCTCCCTCTAGCACGGCGACCAAAACTCATAGTACTCTAAATGTGGCCTCACTAACGTCTTGATGTGGCAACTGCATATTCTTGTGGTCTTGGCTTTCTATAGTGTATTTGCAGAATACAACAGAGTGCAGCACAAGAATAAGCCCTTCGGCCCATGATGCCCATGCCGAACATGATGCCAAGATCAGTTATTGGAGACTTGCCAAATTTCTTTAGCATCAATATTCAAGTTCAATAGTGCTTTTATTATGACATGTGCAAATGCACAATGAAATTCCTTTATTGCATACAGTCCAGTGCAGTATTCCCATACGTAAGCACGTTCCCAATTAGCAAAGTGTGCAGAAATAGTCCACTGATCCCGCATGCAAGAGGGGTCATGTTTTGGCACCATTTTCAAAGTCTAGTCGGCGCCCTATGAGTGGTTCCTGGTCCAGGCAGGCCCCAGGCTACCGCGGACTCCAGCCGGGGCATTCCGTGGACATGAAGTCCAAGGGTGTTAGTGATAATTTCACCAGAAAACTTGGTCACAGTTCCTGCACTTGACACTAAGCCTGGAACCTGGCCCTTCGAATCCATGCTGACCATCGATCACCCGTTCACATTAAGTCAATGTTACCCAATTTCTCTATACCCTACATACTAGGGGCAATCTCAATCGATATCGATAGGTATGACCAATGTTGCTCTGTGTGATTATCAGAGGATGACAGATGCGAGGCGGCCCACCTCAAGGGATGGGGCAACATGAGGGAAGGGGAAAATAGACTGTTGCATACGTATAGTAATTTACAGGCCACGCTTCAGGTGCGCAGTATTGCACAAGGGACACCACATATCCATTATAAGTACAGAGTAACTCTCTGATGTGTAATATTATGTCATAGAACGGTTGTGTTTTTAGAAAATTGTGCATTTCATAATGCAAACTCTTGACAATCGACAACATTTATTGTTTCCTTCACATTTGGAGTTAATTTCATTATTTTTTTGACATAGAACAGTGCAAGAGCAGGCCCCCTCAGCCCACAATGTCTGTGCCGTACTTAAATTAATTTAAACCAATCTCATCTGTCTCCGTGTCCCTCAATTCTCTCATAAATTCTGTCAGAGTAAGTTGTTTATTCCATATCTCAATGTTTTTTGCTATTGATTTGTGAATTCCGTAAGGGTGCATTTCTGTAAACTGAACTGCTACAACATGGGTATACTTTAGACTTTAGAAATACAGCGTGGAAACAGGCCTTTCAGCCCACCGAGTCTGAGCCGACCAGCGATCACCCTGTACACTAGCACTATCTGACCCACAAGCGACAATTTACAATTTACAGAACCTGTACGTGTTTGGTGTGGAGGGGGGGATACCGGAGCACCCGGAGAAAACCCACATGGTCACATGGCGAATGTACAAACTCCGTACAGACAGCACCTGTCGTCCGGATCGAACCCGTGTCTCTGGTGCTGTAAGGCAGCAACTCTACCACTGTGCTGCCCTACACACTGTATGTACAATCAGAATCACCAATATTTAATTAGTTTCTGTATTAATTGCAGAAATAAGTAAATTATTTAAATTTGGAGGGAAAAAAACAAGGTAATCAATGGATTCATTAGTTAGTTCTGCAGTTTGTAAAGCTGTAACTTTACGTTTAACATTTGCTGCAAGATAAATTCCGATTAAAGATAGTTTGAGGGTCTCCCATGAGGAGGTTAGTAGTTCAGGACTGCTCTGTAGTTGGTAATATGATGGTTCAGTTGCCTGATAACAGCTGGGATGAAACTGTCCCTGAATCTGGATGTATGCATTTTCATACATCTGTTCCTCTGGCTTGGGGGGAGAAGAGGGCGTTGAATTAAGTGGGTGAACATTTTCCCAGGATGGAAATACCAAATACTAGATGGTTTAGTTTATTGTCACGTGTACCGAAGTGCAGTGAAAAGAGGGCAACATTTTAAGGTGAGAAACGTAATGTTTAAAGCAGATGTGCAGACCAGGTTTTGTTACATAGAGATGTGGTGGGTGCCTGGAACGTGCTGCCTAGTGGTTGAGGCAGATTCGATGGTGGTGTTTAAGAGACTTTTGGACAGGCACATGCATATGTAGGGAATGGAGGGATATGGATCATATGTAGGGAGATAAGACTTGATCTTGGCATCATACTCAGCACAGACATTGTGGGCTGAAGGGCCTGTCCCTGAGCTGTTCTGTTCTAGATAACCATCTTGCTTACAATTAACCTTTGTTCAAGGAAGTGCAAAGTTCAGGAAGTTCTTCCAATCTGCCTGTATAATTATTCTTGTAAACACTGCCTTGCCCTGGAATGAGTTTATTTTGCATCGCCCGATTTAAGGACTTTGCTCAGTGAGTAATGATGCTCCTACTGCTTGTGTCCTCGTCAGTTTTTTCAAACTGGCACATGTAGAACGATGAACTCTTCAAAGCTGAGGTAATGGAGCTTTGCATGGAGCTTAATTGTCTAGTTTAGAGAGACAGCGAAACAGGCCCTGTGGCTCACCGAGTTAGAGCTGCCCAGCGATCACCCCGTACACTAGCACTATCCTACACACTAGGGACAATTTACAATTTACAGAAGCTAATTAACCTACAAACCTGTACATCTTTGGAGGAAACCCTTGCATCTGTACATTTTTGTGGGAGGAAACAAGCACCTGGAGGAAACCCATGCAATCAAAAGAAGAATGTACAAACTCCACCCAGACAGTACCGGAGGTCAGGTTGAAACCCAGGTCATGGGGTTGTAGGCAGTGGCTCCAATGCCGGCACCACTGGTTTGTTAGCAGCCTTTGTGCAGATTTCCTTCCTCTCACTCAAACCAGTTGTGCTAACTCAGCACAGACATTTAAAGGTGTTTGTTTGAACCCAACTATTGTCCTTATGACCCTCACTTAATTTAGAAACAATACCCACAACACATCCTGCCTGCCAGCTATTATCTGTGTACACAGATCTTTGTTCATCCAGTTTCAGTGGGACAACTTGCAACCTTACAACAAAATTGTAAAAAGGGCGACACAGTGGCGCATGCAGTAGAGTTGCTGCCTCACAACGCCAGAGACGCGGGTTCAATCCTGACTACAGGTCCTGTCTTTATGGAGCCCACACGTTCTCCCCTTGACCACGTGGGTTTTCTCCGGGAGCTCCGGTTTCCCCCCACGCTTCAAAGACGTGCAAGTTTATAAGTTATTTGGCCTCTGTAAATGCAAGATTCAAGAGAATTTATTGTCATGTGTCCCAGATAGGACAACGAAATTCTTGCTTTGCTTCAGCACAAAAGGATATTGTAGGCATAAATAAATACAGAACAGATCAGTGTGTCCATATGCCATAGAAAAAAAAAAAAAAAAATATATATATATATATATATATATATATATATATATATATATATATATATACACACACACATAAATAAGCAGATAAAGTGCAATAGGCTATTAAAGTTCAGATTTTTGTTTGAGTCGAGTTTAATAGTCTGATGGCTGTGGGGAAGAAGCTGTTCCTGAACCTGGATGTTGCAGATTTCAGGTTCCTGTACCTTCTACCTGAAGGCAGTGGAGAGATGAGTGTGGCCAGGATTGTGTGGATCCTTGATGCTGCCAGATTTTTTGAGGCAGCGACTGCGTTAGATCCCCTCGATGGTAGGGAGATCAGAGCCGATGATGGACTGGGCAGTATTTAAATCTTTTTGCAGTCTTTTCCGCTGCTGGGCGCTCAAGTTGCCGAACCAAGCCATGATGCAACCAGTCAGCATGCTCTCTACTGTGCACCTGTAGAAGTTCGAGAGAGTCCTCCTTGAGATACCGACTCTCCGTAATCTTCTCAGGAAGTAGAGGCGCTGATGTGCTTTCTTTATAATTGCATCAGTGTTCTGGGACCAGGAGAGATCTTCAGAGATATGCACGCACAGGAATTTGAAGCTCTTGACCCTTTCCACCATCGACCCGTTGATATAAACGGGACTTTGGGTCCCCATCCTACCCTTTCCAAAGTCCACAATCAATTCCTTGGTTTTGCTGGTGTTGAGAGCCATGTTATTGTGCTGGCACCATTTGGTCAATCGGTCGATCTCACTTCTATACTCTGACTCGTCTCCATCAGTGATACGTTCCACAACAGTGATGTCGTTGGCGAACTTGATGATGGAGTTCGCACTGTGACCTGCTACGCAGTCATGAGTATGGAGTTAGTACAGCAGCGGGGCTGAGCACGCAGCCTTGAGGTGCTCCCATGCTGATTGTTAATGAGGCTGACGCATTTCCACCAATACGAACAGACTGTGGTCTGTGGATGAGGAAGTCGATGATCCAATTGCAGAGGGATGCGCAGAGACCCAGTTCTGAGAGCTTGGTAACCAGCTTGGAGGGGATGATTGTATTAAATGCCGTGGTGTAGTCAATGAATAACAGCCTGACATATGAGTTTTTGTTGTCTAAGTGGTCCAGAGTGGAGTGGAGGGCCAGCGAGATCGCATCCATCGTTGGTCTGTTGTGGCGGTTAGCGAACTGCAGTGGGTCCAGGTTTTTGTCGAGGTAGGAGTTGATTTGCGCCATGATCAGCCTCTCAAAGCACTTCATCACCACAGACGTTAGTGCCACTGGTTGATAGTTATGTCCCTTGTGTGTAGGATAGTGCTGGTGTATTGGGCGATCGCTGGTCAGCGTGGACTCAGTGGGCCAAAGGCCCTTCCACAATGTATTTCTAAACTAAACAAAGCTAAAATTTGAGAACGAAGAGGGACCCGGTGGTGGGGGGTGGGGGGCACACCGACAACGAATGGCAACCCGACGGGTCTCCTGCGGCCAAGTGAGACTGCAGGCCTGGTTCGCCCCTGTGAGAAGATGACTATATGAAGAACTTTGAAACGTCAGCGCCAAAAAAGTGGCGACTATTTGTGTACTGCCTACGTGAGGCCTCTTGCATGATTTTACCAGGTTATATACCTAGGCACATGTGACAATAAAGTACCATTGGATCATGGAATTGTTTCCCGTAGGTCCCAATGATGTGGGGGAATGTTTTATGTAAGGGCTGTTGTGTTGAACTGAAAGAAGAATGACTGATCAACTAGTTAAGTTCAGAATTCTGCCCTAAAATGTTGACCCTTTGATATGTTATTATTCTGGGGATACTGGAACCCCTCTGGTGCTTTAGATTGCTGGTTGACGAGGCCTTAAAGAGAATTGTGCAATCCTGTTCCCTTTCACCCATACCCCTCCCTCTGGCTTTCCATTTCACTCTGCTTCTCTCCTTCTTTTGACACCCTTTAGTCTGCTTTTCATCTCTAGCCTTTGTCACTCACCACCCATCTACAAATCAAAGCTCCATTCACCTATATAGACATCGCTTGCCAGGCTTTTCCAGCTTTCTCCCCCACCCCCACTCCATCAGTGTGAAGACTTGCTTTCATCTCTGGCCTTTGCCCACCATCTACCTATCAAAACCCTCCCTCGCCTGTATCAACCTATTACCTCTAGGAGGAACTGTAGAAGCTGGTTTACCCCAAAGATAACAAAAAAAGGCTGGAGTAACTAGGGCTGCCAACTCTCAAGCGTTGAGCGTGAGACTAATTCATTTGAGGAAATTCTCATGCTCTCACGCTGATGACAGAAGTTCTCACGCTCAAAAAAAATATGAATAAATAAATAGTCACACTCCTCCACACTCACCAATGAGAATAGTTTTTTTGTCGGCGGGTTCCCGGTAAAGAATGAGCAATTTAATTGGCTTAGGCCCATCGCACACTATTTAAAATGGCAATGTAGACAAAATTGCTGGAGAAACTCAGCAGATGAGGCAGCATCTTTGAGTTTGACCCTTCTTCCGACTCAAGCATTTCTCCAGCATTTTTGTCCACCGCTCTATAGATGCTGCTTCACCCGCATTCATATTCCCATGCAGATGGTGTGATAGGTGAGTCACAGCGGTGGTCCCAGCACCGACACCGCCTCCCCCCCCACCCCCACCCTGAGGCACCGCTCACACCTCCCACCCTCACCTCCGGCAGCTCTGTGTCCGGCGGCCGCTCTGTGCACACTGCATGGAGTTTTAACCCCGGCCAGGAGTGGACCGGGTGAGTGGGGGCGTCGGTGCTGTCTCCGGAGCCGCGGGGATGAATCTCGGGCTATAGCTCCGTTCCGATGCCCGGCCCAAGGGTCACTGACCCACACCTCCCCCGGACCCCCAGGTCACTGACCCTCACCTCCCCTAGACCCCCAGGTCACTGACCCTCGCCTCCCCCAGACCCAGGCATGTGCTGTCAGGGTAGGCAAGGTAGGCACTGCCTATCCTGACTAAAATTATGAAATGGCAATTATTAAATATAAATAGTAAAGGCATGGGAGAATTATGCCTATCTAACAGATCGATCTCCTTTGTAGGCATAATTCTCGGTGCCTTTCATCCGCAGCGCTTGTAACACGCGAAGCTCTGTGCAGCCCACGTGCCGTCAGCGCTGACTGAGCCGTCAGTTTCAAGGGGAGCTGAAGGCAGCAGAAATTCTGCCTTTGCAGCACAGCGCATGCGCAGCATCATACTGTGCATGCGCAGCGCGAGTTTCTTGGCGGGATTTTCAAATATGGATTGCCATTATTTTAATAGTATCTCAGGAAACAAAGAGTGAAGAATGGACTTAATGTACCAATAACGTGGTAAGCGCATTTCTTGGTGCTTCATTTTTATAAGTACTGTATTTCCCGGGGTGGGGTGAGAGCTCCGTTCACTGTGTTTGGGAGTCTAGCATTGTGAAGGAGGGGATTGGGGTCAGTAACCCACTTGCCATGCAGGTCTGAGTGCAGGTAAATGGGACTAGATGAGAGTAAGTGTTCGGCATGGACTAAAAGGGCCGAGATGGCCTGTTTCCGTGCTGTAATTGCTATATGGTTTTATTGTGGCCGGGGAGTGAATTAGCTTGGTTGGCTGCCACAGCACTCCGGGCACGGACAGCAGAACTGGCCGCCACTTCTGAGGAAGGAAGCAGCTCGGGTTAGTGACTTTGAGCGGCCGCCGGGACCCGACAGCAGAACCGGCTGCCACTTCAGCCCCTTCTGCTGGTCCCCCCCTCACCTCTGGCAGTGCTCTCCGTCTGAACAACTCTCACCTGCCACTCGCCGGGACCAGTTGCGCTCATGGGACCAGTTGAGGTTACTTGGCTGTGGGAATTTAAGGATTTGCGGGACGCGGTTGACATGAGCGAAGCCGGCGAGCGGCAGGTGAGAGAAGTTCAGACGAAGAGCATTGCCAGAGGTGAGCGGGCTGGCAGAAGGCGCTGAAGTGGCTTCTTCTGGTTCTGCTGTTCTGCTGTCGGGTCCCGGCGGCCGCTCGCACCAGAGCTGCTTCTATCCCTGGAAGTGGCGGCCAGTTCTGCTGTCCGTGCCTGGAGCGCGGCGGCAGCGGTGAGTGAGTTACTGATATGATCTCTGACCCCCTTCTTCTCAACACTCCTGCCCTCAATGCCACTCCTGCCACCCCTGCCCACTCCTGAACGCAATGAAATTTTGTTCAGACCGAAAGGTCTGAATGACAATAAAGGATACTTTGACTTTAACTCCCCGCATCTTTAACGCCTGGCACAGACTCTCCACACGTTGTGAAAGGAACTCTCCCTCCAAATGGACCCTTGAATTAGTATTGTCATTCAATAAGATGACAACTGATTCAACGTCCCGGTGTGGTCCCGTTTTTCCCACCATCTCTCCACCTGCCTTCATCCTCCGTCCCCCACCCATTCAGTAATTAAAAAATGAAGGAGATTGAGAAGCCTTGGCAAAATTGATTTGTTACTTATTTTTTATTTTTTACGAAGAGAACAATCTGCGCATGCGCGGTTTAAGATTTTTTTAAAAGCTGGCTGACTGCCTACCCTGAGTAATTACTCACGGCACGTGCCTGCCTGGACCCCAGCTGGACACAGAGCACCTGGGCCGGCCCGCATTCCCGGGGAGTGGGGGAGAGAGGAAAATGCTCCCCGGACATCGCCAAGTCTCCGCTCACTCCGGATGTTGTCGTCGCTTCACTGACCCACACTCTCACACACAACCTAGCACACACCCTTACACACACACTGGCACACACAAGGTTTAAAATTATTTGGGCCAAATGCGGATAAGATGGGACTAGTTTAGATGGGGCATCTTGATCTGCTTGAACAAGTTGGGATGAAGGGCCTGTTTCCATGCTGTAAGACTATGACACACTGTAGAAAGGGTGCAATTGCTCTGGAGAGGATCCGGGGCGATTTATGAACATATTAGCAGGGAAGGAACTGCAGATGCTGGTTTAAACTGAAGATAGATACTAAAAAGCTGGAATAACTCAGCAGGACAGGCAGCATCTCTGGAGAGAAAGAATAGGTGATGTTTCGGTTCGAGACCTTCAGACTGAAGAAGTTGAAAACCAGCAATAAAACACAATGACTGGAGATGTGTGTTATCCAACTAAAGGCAGAAATCAGAATCATATGTTCATCTTTATTGATGTGTCACCATAATAAATATTATAGAAAAAAGAATTAATGGGGTGGCACGGTGGCGCAGCGGTAGAGTTGCTGCCTTGCAGCACCACAGACCCAGATTTGATCCTCACTACGGGTGCTGTCTGTACAGTATTTGTACATTCTCCTTATGACCACATGGTTTTCTGTGGAAATTCCGGTTTCTCCCACATCTGAAAGAAGTGCAGGTTTGTAGGTTAATTGGCTTGGTAAATTGTCCCTGGCATGTAGGATACAACTGGTGCATGATAGATTGCGGTCGGTGTTGACTTGGTGGGCCGAAGGGCCTGTTTCCATATATATGTTTTACATATATATCTTAATTTCATTGAACCATATACGGTTGAATATGTGGCATTATTTTCATCTTGTTTCTATAGTCAAAGGGTAAGGTTAATTGATTTGCAGATCAGTGATGGAAGACCGACTATTGTCTTGTTTCTATGTTTTTGTTTCTCTACATATGCATAACAGCATGAATTAGAATCTGATTTCCATACAGGAATATACCAAGGTCATTCATGTGCTGCACCTGTTGATCAGAGCTTTATGTGAGGGCCAGATATATTGTAAGTGCAGAGGGTCTAGGAGCAAGGCCAAGTGTGCATCCAGAGTCAAGGTCTGGAATAGTACTAGGTGTGCAGTCAAAGCTGGGACCAGGAGTGTGTTCAGCACTGGGAACCTAAGCAGATAAGCAGCTATGATCAGGGTGGAATAGGGGGCCAGGTGTAGGGCTGGACTCAGGGACAGGAATGAGAGAAGGTATGCAACTGGAGTCAGGGCCA
The DNA here is from genome assembly GCA_963514005.1 of Raja brachyura. The sequence goes on along the minus strand of OY740788.1, from coordinate 66,058,878 downwards.
GGAGTAGCACCAGGTGTGCAGTGAGACCCAGGTTGGCCAACATGGGCCAAGTGTTTGATTAGAATCTGATTTCCATACATGAATACACTAAGATCATTCATGTCATGCACGTATGGATCAGAGCCTGGCTCTACTGTGGAATGTAATTAGGAATGAAATTTAGCCTAACCTTATTCACACCTAATCCAATTTGAAGCATAAATGTTGCATCGAGTGTATGCACCAGATTCCACAATTTCAAACTGAAAAATGCAAAAGCTTCCCCCCTCCCCTCGGTCGCTGCACTCCCTCGCAATTTCTCACTCTCACCTCTCACCCAATGTTGGCAGCCCTGAGTAACTCAGCAGGTTAGATAGCACCTGGTGAAAGGAGTAGGTGATGTTTCGGGTCAGAGGAAGTGTCTCGACCCGAGACGTCACCTACTCCTTTTCTCAAGAGATGCCCCGCATCCACAGAGCTACTGCAGCATTTTGTGTCTATCAATCTGTTACCTGCCAGGCGTTGTCCTGCCCCACCCCTCTTCCAGCTTTCTGTCTCCCACATCCCCACTCCACCTTACAATCAGTCTGAGGAAGGATCCCGACCCAAAACGTCACCCATCCTCTTCCTCCAGAGATGCTGCGTGGCCCTCTGAGTTACTCCAGCACTGTGTTTTTGCTCAAGATTCAGCACCTGCACTTCCCTTTCAGGTTAAACATTGGCAAAAGGAACATCTATTGTCCTATTCTTGAAAATGAGTTTGAGTTGTGTGCTGACTACCCCCTGAATTTGCTGCATCTATGACCTGCCAGTATTGACTTGCAGTTTAAATTTCCTACATCAATCTTTGCCATTCTGTATCTATGGCAACATTAACAGTGAATACAAGTGGCCTGAATAGATTGACCGATCCATTCTCTAAATGTACTCCGAATCCACAATAGAAGGTCCTTCAGTCCTTCATGTTAGTGATGGCTACTTAAATAGCCTTTTAATTCTTTATTTTACTTCGGAGTCACGTGAGTGACTACGTGAAGACCCCGCCAGCACGCATGCGCGACATATCGTCGTACGCATGCGGAAGCGACGGTCGGGAGGAGCGGGGCTCCTCCAGCGTGAGTTTAAAAAGCTCACGCCAGGTAAGTCTCACCGAAGGAGTGAGTCGACCATAATGGAAGGGAGAAAGAGTAAGAGAGCGGCGGCCAAATCAGCGGCTAAGGACAGCAGCCAGCGGAGAACCGCTTCTCCAGAGCTTCAGGTTCCACCTGCAGCTCCCGACTTTTCGGACTTTGAGACCGTTGGTACGCCACGGTCGGGGAAAACTACCCGGAAGTCGGCCGGGGCGGACTCAGCGGAGTCCGGTCCCGAGGGCACCCCGCTCGCTGGTAGCGACGGAGGTCGCCTTGACCGCATTGAGCGGCTGATGGAGCAGATGCTCCAACGTGACCTGTTACAGCAGGGGCAGGATCACAGTGGGACCCCTAGTAGGCCCACGGCAAGTTCCTTTCGAGGACTGCCCAATGTATCCCCTTCTATACAGGGGAGCATTGAGGGTCAGAACTGGGCTGACCCAGAAGAGGGAGAGTTGGCTGAAGCACCTGCAGCGTCAGGGGTGTGTGAAGATTATATGGATGTGGTGAGCAAACATGCCATGCCCCACCAGAAGGGCCTACCCATCCACCCCAAGCTGGCTGCCAGCATTGATTATATGGCCACCAACCAACTTCAGGAACAGGCCATCAATGCCACAGCAGATAAATATTTGGCGCCAGAAAACTGCAAATCGTTAAATGTGCCCGCGGTGAACAACCCGATATGGGGGAACATGAGCCCCTCAAGTAGAGGGCAGGAGATGAAGCTTCAGAAGATCCTGAAGCTCCTTACCGCAGGGATTACTGCAGTAGCCAGAACAGCAGTGGGAGTGGATATGCCGCAAGAGCTGCAAGATGCTTTGGCCTTACTGTGCAATACACAGTATGAAATTAACAATTTCAGGAAAAGCATTATAAAGCCGGCGCTTAACCCCAAGTTCGCGGGGTTATGCAAGCCTGGGAAGACGCAGCCTCCAAGCCTGTTATTCGGGGAAGATCTCCCCAAACAGGTAAAAGATCTTGACGAGGAGGCTAAGGCTTTGGGCCTTATTAAAGTACCTGGGTACACTAAGCCTCATCACCCACACAGAACGCACCCCTACGCACCCACCGGGCAGAGTTACCCTAACAGGTCTGCCGGTGGTGAAAGCTCGAAGGCCGGCATACCTGCACAGCGGTCTTTTTTAGGCCAAGGCCCAGGCCGGCCTCCTTGGAAGATGCGCCACTCCCAGAACACCTACAACCAGCCGAGGAAGCAAGGGCAGAAACCTCCACACCGGCAGTAACCATGGAGGTAGGTGGGTCTGGGATCCCCAAGAACACTACTGACCTAAATTCACTCTGCATAGGGGGCAGGTTGCACATGTTCCTCGAGAATTGGCTCACTTTTACCTCTGATCCTTATATACTCAGGAGTATTCAGGGCTACAAAATTGAATTTATTCACGAACTCCCTACCCCGGTACAGCATGCGCCTAGTCGGAAATTCGTCCTTTCTCATAGAGATAAGGCAGCAGGGCATGCTGAACTACAGAGGTTAATAGAAAAAGGGGTAATTGAAAAGGCCTTTAAAGAACCTCAGGAGTTCGTGTCTAATATATTCACTAAAAACAAAAAAGATGGCGGGTGCCGCATCATCATAGATTTGACCGACCTGAATACTTCTGTCCAGTATATCCATTTTAAAATGGACACCTTCGACACTGCTACTCAGCTTGTAGCCAATAGGTACTACATGGCATGCGTTGACCTTAAAGATGCATACTATTCAGTACCCATACACAAGGATCATAGGAAATACTTAAAATTTATCTGGATGGGACAATTATGGCAATATAAAGCTTTGCCTAATGGGCTATCGTCAGCACCCAGATTGTTTACCAAGATATTGAAACCAGCTTTGGCCTATTTAAGGAAACAGAATCATACTGTTATGGCCTATCTTGATGACATCCTCATAGTGGGGGAGAATTTGGAAATGGCTACTTTGGCAGTCACAGCCACGAAACATATTTTTCAGATACTGGGGTTTACGATACATCCAGATAAATCAATATTGGAACCCTCTACCACCATGAAATATTTGGGGTTCATTATTGACTCAGTGCAAATGTCTGTCACGTTACCACCAAGCAAAGTGGAAGACCTGATAGAGGCTTGCAGGAGCCTCTTTGGCATTAAGGTCCCATCCATTCGGCAGGTGGCCAGGGTGATTGGGAAGATAGTAGCTGCATTTCCTGCAGCACAATATGGGCCCTTACATTACCAAAATTTACAAAGAGAAAAAATTACGGCGCTCAAAAATCATGCTGGCCATTTTGATAGGCCCATGAAAATTCCAGAAAAGGCAAAAGCTGAACTATATTGGTGGATGGGTAATGCCCAAAATTGTTCCAAACCCATGACTATCGCCAATCCCTCGATCACCTTACAAACGGATGCCAGTGCCAAAGGGTGGGGAGCTACTAACACTACCTCTAGCTGTGGAGGTAGATGGAGTGCACCAGAGTTAACCCTATTTAAAAACTTAGGGATTAACTATTCAGAAATGCTCGCAGCATTTCACGGACTTAAAGCATACTGCACTAACATGCACAAAGTTCATGTTAGACTACAGATTGACAACACCACGGTGGTAGCCTATATTAACCACATGGGCGGTGTAAAGTCGATATCGTGTGATGAATTGGCCAACAATATCTGGCACTGGTGTCTGCAAAGAGGAATTTGGATCTCTGCAACTTACCTACCAGGTAAACTAAACACAGTGGCAGACACCAGATCACGGAAATTCAACGACAACATAGAATGGATGTTGGATCGGAAAGTGTTTACAGATATTGTAGAACGTTATGGGACACCAGATATCGACCTTTTCGCGTCCAGGCTAAATCACCAACTACCAACGTATGTTGCTTGGGAGCCAGACCCGGGGGCGGTAGCGATGGATGCTTTCTCGCTACACTGGGGGGATTTGTTTTTCTACGCTTTCCCCCCTTTCTGCCTCATCAGTCGGGTCTTGCAAAAAATCAAGCAAGACTCCGCATCGGGTATCTTGGTAGTGCCCGACTGGCCTACTCAACCATGGTTCCCTCTGGTACAAAAGATGGCCACAGAACCCTGTGTCAGGGTGAATAAAAGACCAAGCCTGCTTGTTCATCCTGTTACAGGAGAAAGTCATCCATGTCATGATCGTATGGATTTGTTAATTTGCAGACTTTAAAACGGCCACTTCATGGACTCGGACTCTCCAACAGGACCATTGATACTATCACGGGAGCCTGCAGAGAGTCCACAAGGAAGCAGTACTTGACCTACATCAGGAAGTGGGAAAGATTCTGCGTGACTACTAAAACTACATACGAAACCGCCACCATCACGGAAGTGCTGGAGTTTCTGGCTACCCTTCATTACGATGAGGGTTTAAGCTACAGCGCCATTAACTGTGCCAGGAGTGCCCTATCGTCTTACTTGGGCAAGGGGAGTGACCAATTGGGAATTGGGTCACATCCCCTGGTATCCAAATTTATGCGGGGAATATTTAATTCTAATCCCCCCAGGCCCAGATATAGCCATACCTGGGACATCAGCACGGTATTGACGATGCTGCGAGGATGGACACCGAACATGGGACTCCCTTTGGCCAAATTAACCTACAAAATGGTCATGATAATGGCACTGATCACGGCGCAACGGGTCCAGTCCCTGCACAAACTCAGTCTGGATGCCATGGCAATTACCAGTGGGAAAATCACATTCCAGGTGCAGGGACTATTGAAGCAAGATCGACCCGGAGTGTCTGGACATACTTTGGAGTTCCTGGGTTACCCAGCGGACACTCGTCTTTGTATCGTTACATTGATTCTGCGATACATTTCAGTCACTAAAGATCTAAGGGGCACGGAAACAGCTTTGCTTGTCAGTCACAAGAAGCCTCATCACAGGGTCACGGTGCAAACCATTTCCAGATGGTTAAGGGTGGTACTGGATGCGGCGGGGGTGGATACTAATGTGTATAAATCTCACTCCACCAGGGCAGCATCCACCTCGGCGGCTAGAAGGATGGAGGTACCACTGGATCACATCCTGGCCACAGCGGGTTGGAACAATGAGAGAACCTTCCACCGCTTTTATAACAAACCCGTGACCTCCCCTGACAATTATGCAGGGAGGATCTTAAGTGCTGCCAGTTAAATAACCCTTTTGGGACACAATATTGTGTTTGGTATGAATAAATACCTGTTTTGTTTTTCAGCCAGTGTCTTGTCTGAATCACGTCCATCCTCTTATCCCAGCTTTAGCGGTGTGTGAGCATGGAGCTTCCAGGGCATGAAATCACAGAGCTTTGAAATCTTCACGTAGTCACTCACGTGACTCCGAAGTAAAATAGTAAGATTAAACGAGAACTTACAAGTTTGAAGTTTGATCTTTATTTTATGAGGAGTTACGATGAGGGATTACGTGCCCTCCGCTCCCAACCCTCTATTATAAAGATCACCTGGTATGAAAGTTCTCTTTTTTTTTCCTCTTACTATGTCAGTCATTGAGACTGTTTTTTGTTCTGTGATTTCACACCACTGCTTTGAAGAATGTCGCGCATGCGTGCTGGCGGGGTCTTCACGTAATCCCTCATCGTAACTCCTCATAAAATAAAGATCAAACTTCAAACTGGTAAGTTCTCGTTTAATCTTACTATTATTCTTTGTACAGGCGTGCAGTGAAATTCTTTGGTGACCATTGATCACCCACACTAGTTCTACGTTACCCCACTTTTGCATCCACTCCCTACACACTAGGGGCAATTTACAGAGGGCCAATTAACCTACAAACCTGCACATCTTTGGGATGTGGGAGGAAACCGGAACAGTTGGAGAAAACCCACTGGTCACAGGGAGGACATGCAAACTCCACACAGACAGTACCCAAAGTCAGGATTGAACCTGGGTCTCTGGAACTGTGAGGCAACGGCTCCACCCACTGTCACCCTGATTGAGCTTTATTGAGTCCTTTTCCCATAGTTAGAATGTAATCATTCAGCCCTAGTCCATCAGTTCTAGCCCTTTATGTCTCTGTTTACATAAGATTATACAGCTTAAGTCTTAACTCTCTTTATAAGACCCAGGGCAGCACAGTGGCAGGCCGGTAGAGTTGCTGTCTTGCAGCGCCCGAGACCGCGGTTTGATCTTGGCTACCGGTGCTGTCTGTATGGATTTTGTAGGTGCTCCCTGTTATCGCGTGTGTTTACTCCGGGTGCTCCGGTTTCCTCCGTTACTGCAAAGACGTACAGGTTTGTAGGTTTATTGACTTCAGTAATATTTTGTATTATCCCTAGCATGTAGGATATAACCAGTGTACAGGGTGATGGATGGTCGGTGTGGACTCACTGGGCCGAAGACGCTGTTTCTGCACTGTATCTCTAAAGTCTAAAGATGCATTTGATGTCAGCTGTGCTTTGCACGTTCAAAGCTAATCTAGTGGCTTTTAAAAGAAGTGTGTTGTAACAGGATCGGCAGCAGTGAGCTCTGGTTACACACCTGAAAAACATTACTGTTTGGTTTATGCACGTAATTAATATTTAAAGCGGTTTTATTAATGAAAGATTAATGTGCTAGATGGAGGCCATGAGGCAGATTAGTATTTAATGTGTTGGCTGGAAGCCTCTGTTGGTCCAAAGACAGCAGCAAAGTATCTCTTACAACAGCTTGAGGTAGCAGAGCTTTGCTGATTACATACTCATACAGCGCAGAAAAAGGCCCTTCGGCCCAACTCACCCATGTGACCAAGATGCCCCATCTACACTTGTTCCAACTGCTGGCATTTGGCCAATATCCCTTAAACCTTTCCTTTCCATATAACTGTCCAAATGTCTTTAAAATTTTGTTATTGTACCTGCCATAACTACCTTCTCTGGCCTCAGGTTCCTATTGCCATTCCCCTCTCTCCTTAAACCTGTATCTCTGTATTAAAGATCGCTGCTGCCGTTGTGCTCGCTTCTTGTTGTTTATTACACAGCATAATTAGACTGTTCGTTTGTAATAAAGCAGGAAATCAAGCCACTGTTTTGATGTAGTGCCTGCCCTGACATTAAACCAAAGTACTTTGCAACCTAAGAAACAGATCTTGAGCTGCAATCATTCAATGGTTCTTTATTATCACACATACAGACGTACAGTGAGATTCTTTTTTTGCATACAAACAGTTCAGTAAAGTATTGCCATACCTAAATATAACCACCAATAAGCAAGTTCGGTATTTTGATAAACGCAAGGCCTCATGGGATTTGTCAAAGGTAATTCGGGATAAGAAAAAAGCGAACACAGCGCTGTATAAACTGTATAAATTGTAAACTATTCTACAAAGGAATTAATCTAGAATTCTGTCAACTCAGTAGCTTCCTTTCTTGTTCTGCTGTTCACACACTACTTACACAGTCCCAGTTCTAGTTCAGTTCATTAATCTGCAATTATGAGATATTCAAAAAGTTAAAGAATTTATTATTTTCATTTAATCCTTAATGTGTTTGCTACTGGAATAAGAAAATATTACTTGTCTTTGAAACATTTTCTCATCGTTATCCATAATATATGTGTAAAAAATTTAATCTGAGGCAGGCAGCGACTGTATCAGTGTGATGTGGGCTAATGCTTTACCTACAGGCGGTGTGAATGTGCTGGTAGGGCAAAGATTCATCTCCGAGTAAAACTGAGTAGGGGTTGGCCCTGTGAAGGAGCCACCAATCCGATATAAGACATTTAACTGCAAAATGTTTTGTGGAGGTTCTGCATTAGGATCGGGCACGCAGCGCGCTAGCGAGATCAGCACAGTGTGAGATATAGTTTGTGCTCACAATCACTGCTCAGAGACTAAATCATCGAAACAAGAAATGCTTTTTTATTTGCGAATCTGCAGAATTCGGGTTCCTCTCCAAATTGAGACACGCCAACGTCAGAAAAGTAAAGCCCCTTTATACACACAATTCTGCTGGCATAACCTCCCCTTCTGGCTCTTCCCAATCAGAGCACTGAGGTGCACAGTCTATGGGTACATCCCCCAGTACCTCCCACATCATACATACCACGTTCATACATGTGCATGGTAATGAGCAATTTCTCGACTAGGGGCGTATAAGTAATATTCATTTATATCATTAAGCATGCCCAGTTGCAATTCACCAGGCCTAGTTTTCTCACCTCCAACTGACCTATCTCAGTTTTTTTAATATCTGAACTAAAGCCAGTTTCTACTGACAAGGGTCCCTTTCATTCCTAGTCCCTACTGACAAGGGTCCCATCTATCACCTCCCTTCTACGCTATACTATGCCATCCATCCTCACTCAAGGACAGTTGTGATAAACCCATTCCCAGCTGTGTCAACATCTTCTCCCTGGCTCTATCGGCTAGAATCCTGTTTACAAGTTAAAATCCTCTCCTGAATCCTTACAATAGTGGAGTTTAATCACTTTATCCCTCACAACAGGTTGCAGAGTGGCCGAAGGGCAGATTTTAATGGGTCGTCATTAAATAGTTCCGTCTGTGCAGCATCACCAGCTTTTTCTCTCCCAGATCCCCCAACCCAACTGTTGACAAAGTCTGACTGAGAAAATGCTCCTACTCATATTATGGTTAAGAAGGAACTGCAGATGCTGGAAAATTGAAGGTAGACAAAAATGCTGGAGAAACTCAGCGGGTGAGGCAGCATCTATGGAGCGAAGGAAATAGGCAACGTTTCGGGCCGAAATCCTTCTTCAGTGTGAAGAAGGGTTTCGATGCAAATGGCTGCAAATTCTCATAATTATCACCGCCGGTCACTGGGATCTGGCTCCCAACTGTGTGCCCTGACAGACTGCAACCAACCGCAGTATCTTTACTTAAGCCCACCCACCTCGAACGTTTAACCAGCCTGTTCGAATCCAATCTGAATTTTCCAACCTACCCCACAAAGCACATTCTCCTCGTTTCCTTCAATCTAGGAATGTTGATTCAGATAGGAATGTAAGGACTGTTTCAAATTGGTTGACCACAAAACTTGTAATTTGTGTAAATCAATATTGGATTTGAATGGCTGTGACTCGGGCTAATGCCAGGGATTTGATAATTGACGGGTTCGTTCCAGGCATTCTTGCGTTTTCAAGGCTGGTGCTGTATTGAGCCAATAATTTAAATAGATACAATTTGTGTATCCTGCAGTACGCTGTGGTCTACTGCTGACATATTTGACGGATACATTTATTTATAAAACTCATTGAAATGAATACGCAGATCCGTACACACACAACAGCTCAGCTGGCGAGAATGTTTATCCCGAATGAGCCATAACCTGGGCACGCGCAGTTGAAATACCGAACTTGTTTATTAGTACAAAGTGCATAGTAATAGTCAACTGAGACTGCATGCAAGAGTCGGCAGGTTTTGGCGCCATTTTCAAAGCCCAGTCCGGTCTGCGCGCTTGGCCTTCTGAAGCGGTACCCCATCCAGGTGAGCCCCAGGCTGCTGCAGGCCACCAGCCGTCGACTAGTTTTGGATCATCCAGCGAACAGTCGCCCTTCTCCTCCCCCGGCCACCTTCAGCCTTTGTGCCCCCTGGTACCTCCCACAGCCAACCTTGAGGGCGCTGAAGGTAAGACAGTCACTGTCACGGATTCACTGTCTTACCGGCTCTTGCGTGTGCCGGCTCCTTCCGTCCTCCTCTCCGGTTTTCCGCTCCTTAGGGGACGAACAGAGGCCGGGCTTGGTGGCTTCCTTCCCTCTCTTCCTCCGGTGGCTTCCTTTCAAGCCCGCCGGTCTTGCCTGCCTAGAGCAGTGCTTGAAACATGGAAAACAATTTGCACCTTGCAATTTCCCACAAGCAGAAATGTGATTTTGATCAAATAATCTGATCTTTATTTTAGTAATGTTCATTAGTTTGAGGAGCAGAATTAGGCCGAACAGCCATCAAGTCTACTCCGTCATTTAATCATGGCTGATCTACCTTCCTCTCAGCCCCGCTCTCCTGCTTTCTCTCCATAACCCCTGACACCCCTACTAATCAAGAATCTGTCAATTTCCATGTTAAAAATAGCTAATGATGGCCTCCAGTCATTTGTGGCAATGAATTCCACAGATTCACCCGCCTCTCACTGATGTTGGTTGAGTGATAAATATTGACAGGATACCATGAAAATACCAAACTTTGAAACCCTTGGTGATGGTCCAAGTCAATTTGAGTGTAGGATGGAAATTGGTAGTGAAGTCCATGAGTTCCGCATGGGTGCAGGAGGTAGCACTGATGCAGTTGTCAATGTAGCGGGGATAGAGTTCAGTGATGGGGCCAGTGTACGCCTGGAACAGGGATTGTTCGATGTACCCTCCAAAGAAGCAGGCATAGATAGGGCCCATGCGCGTGTTAAACATGGCTATGCCTTGGATTGACAACGTCCAAGTTGATTTAGCAGCACAAATTATGCTCTACTCATTAGCCGAGGAGATGAATTGTTAATGACTGTCGAAGTTGTACTAAAGTCTCTTTGGTGAAGATGACAACATATCTATCTCTCCTTTCACATTGATGTCATAGAATATACAGTTCGATCCACCTTTGTTTGAGCACAGCTTAACATTTCTTACACTGGACGGCAACGTGGCGCAGTGGTAGAGTTGCTACGTTACAGCGCCAGAGACCCAGGTTTGATCCTGACTATGGGTGCTGTCTGTATGGAGTTTATACATTATCCCTGTGGCCACAAGGGCTTTCTCCGGGTGCTGCGGTTTCTTCCCTATCTCCAAAGATGTACAGGTTTGTAGGTTAATTGGCTTTGGTAAAAACATTGTAAATTGTCCCCAGTATGTAGGATAGTACTAGTATACTGGTCGGCACAGACATGGTGGGCCAAAGAGCCTGTTTCCGTGCTGTATCTGTAAACTCGTCTAAAGCGTCATGTTCAGCACAAACATCGTGGGGGAAAGAGCCCATTGCTGTGCTGCATTGTTCTATGTTCTAAATATATCGCAAAGACGTGCAGGTTTGCAGGATAATTGGCTCTTGTAAATTGCTCTGTAAACTGCCCTTAGTGTGTAGGGTTCAAAAGTGAGATGGCATCGAACATAGAACTAGTGTGAACCGGTGATCAATGGTCGGTTTGGATTCGATGGGCCGAAGGCCCTGTTTTCAGGCTGTATCTCTAAAGGTTTGATATCTTAGCTTTGAAACACACAAGCATTTATTCACTCATTCATCGTGTAAGAACATCAACTTCCCCAGAAATACTTGCTTTTTGAGGTCAGATTTATATTCTCTGCTGAAGATACTCAGACTACTGCTTTAGATAGTCTCTTTTTAAAAGTGCCACGTGATTTGTCATTTTATTCGCAACTGGATGAAACATGGGGATCGGAAGACAATACAGCCCTTTTTATATATGAATGAAAAGATCACTATTTTTAGATTTCAAAGATATGTTTTGTGTTAGACATTGGCAACATTTAGCAAATTTCTATCAAGATCATTGTTGGTTCCGTAATGAGACTGAACATTTCTGTTAGTGACGAGCACGCAGCATGGTACAGCGCAGGAACAGGCCCTTCGGCCCACAATGTCCATGCTGAACATGATGCCTAGTTAAACTGTACATGATCCATATCCATCATTGCTGCACTTTCATGTGCCAATGTAAAAGCCTTTTAAATGCCACTATTGTATGTGCCTCCACCACCACACCTGGCAACGTGTTCCAGAAGAGGTTCGATGGTTGAAGGCGACGGAGGAAGGCCCTGCAGGAACCTGGGTCAGGAGCCACTCCGGTAGACTGAGCATGCAGGTGGGCGAACTAGACTGTGAAAATGGTGCCGAAACATGGCGGCGCGTGCGTGTGTAAATACGCAATAAGAATTTCACTCTGCAGTTGCCTGTGACAAATAAAGCACTATTGAACTAGGTCCCCACCATTCTGTGTAAAATAAAAACTTGTCTGTCCCGCACATCTCCATTAAACATTAAACTCCATTACACTCTCACCTTCCATCTGCGCCCTCATGTGATTTCAATCCTGGAGAAAAAAAGGTTCTGACTGCCTCATTATTATTATTATTATTATACTTTAGTTCGGACGCAAGGTCCAGACAAGGGGCAACATTACATAAAATACATTGGATATAAAAACACCATAAAATACATATAAAATCTTAGTATATCACTTATAAAAGCATCATAAATTATACACAATAAACACAGTACATGAATTAAAATCCAGAATAAAAAAGAATGATCAATGTCCTACAATGAGACAACGCTACCAGTGTCTCCACAACTGGGATTCCTAGTGGTGTGGAAGACCTTCACGTGGTCCGCCCTGTTTCGACTAATGCAATCAACTCGACGTGCACAAACGGAAGATCAAATAGAACAAGTTGTCCAACAACTTTAGGCTGTGCACGCCACACGGAAGAAGAAGAAGAAGAAGAAGAAGCAGGATTCGTAACGTGTAGTGCTAAACCTTATGTTTGACAAGGCCACAATAATTACATTTTTCGAGTCATTTATCCTACAAATTAATTAATACATATGATTTCCTAGGATAGCTTCTAATGTACTGACTCCTGCAGCCACAAACATGTTACTAGCACTACACCATCTAGCAGTCTTCTCATGGCATCATTATAAGCCACCTTTAGTCTCTGCAAACTTGTCTTTCTGTAGTTTAACCACAGGTGTGCAATGTAGAATCTTATGCAAGAGAATATTCACCTGCACACACAGCACATGTCATTGCCTATAAATATCCTCATCATCTGTCATTTGTTCTGTAATAAAATGCCCAAGATATTTATCCCTTATTACAGACACTAAGATTATTGTCAGACAATTTAAAATCAGGAAACTTTAGACATTTATCCTCTTTGGTTCTACAGATCATAACAGCATTCTTACAAGCATTATATTTGATATCATGTTCCACACCATGCACAGAACATATAGTAAGGAGCTGCTGGAGACCAGCGCTAGATGCACTAAAGACCACAAGATCATCTGCATACATAATATTACCAATCATACACCCAGTATTATAGGCTTTCCATTGTTTGGACAGATCATCAATATAAAGATTAAAAAGGACTGGGGACAAAATCCCCCCTTGTCTAACACCATTGCTAACCCCAAATGGGGCTCAGACCCTATTGCCCCATTTTACTTGCATAGTCTGGTGGGCATACTAGTGAGCCAGAATTCTCACAATGTATTTAGGCACCCCTCTAAGACTCGTTTTAACAAACAGCTTTCTGTGATTAACACGATCAAAGGCTTTGGAAGCATCAATAAAGCACATAAGGATTGAAGAGTTTTTGCCTCTATAATTGTTTACAATCTCCATAAGTCAGTGTCATGTTTAGCTTTAAAACCAAACTGGTTATCTGTGGAGTTAACAAACTCATTTACTCTATCCAGCAGAACTCGTTATAGGACTTTTGACAATATGCTGGCTAAAGCTATGGGCCTGTAATTATTTACAGGGCTGCCAACTCTCACGCTTTGAGCGTGAAAATCACGCATTTGAAGAAACTCTCACACCCTCACGCTGATCAGAAATTTCTCACGCTCAGTGGTGAGAAATTCTGTGATCAACGAAAATGTCAAAACTCAGATAAACTGCATGGTCCGCCGGTGTTGGCGAGCCGGGGCTGAGGGAGGGGTGGAAGCAGAAGTAGCGGCGGGGAGCCGCGGCTGTTGAGTGTTTACCGGGGACAGATGCCAGGAACGGGGCTGGTGAGTGTTTGCGGGGCTTGCGAGTCGCTCGCTGCAACTCTGGCCACGGAGCAGCCCCAGTGCAAGAGTCCCGGGCCATCGGAGGCGTCGGAAGCGTTGCGCCGCTGCCGCAAGAGTCTCTGTGCCGATGGGATAGAAACTCTCAAATGGAGGTGGAGAGAGAGTGGAAGGAGACGGTAGAGAGAGGTGGTGTGAATGGGGAGGGAGAAGATGGAGGGGGGGGAGAGAGAGGGGAGTGAGTGAGGTGGGAGAGGGGGGGAAGAGAGAGAGGGGGTGTGGAGTGGGAGGGAGAGAGGGGAGTGAGTGAGGTGAGAGAGGGGGGGAAGAGAGAGAGGGGTGAGAGAGAGGGAGTGGAGAGTTAGGAGAGAGGGGGAAAAGAGAGAGAGAGGGGGAAGAGGGAAAGGGAGAAAGAGAAAAACGGGAAAGAGAGGGAGATGGGGGGGCAAAGAGAAATAGATAGAGACAGAGGAGGGAGAGAGAGCAAGGGGGAGAGTAAGGTGGGAGAGAGAAATGGGGGAGGGGAGAGATGGAGGGGGAAGAGAGAGATGAGAGAGTGTGGAGAGGGAGAGACGGGGAGATAAGGAGGGAGAAAGACAGGGAGAGAGAGAGAAGAGAGGGAGAGGGGAAGGGGAGAGAGAGAGATGAGAGGGGAGAGAGTGGGGTGAGAGTGAGGTGGGAGGGAGAGAGAGAGGGGAGGGAGAGGGGGAGAGAGAGTGGGGAAAGAGAGGCAGGGTTGCCAACTCCCATGCACTGAGCATGAGAATCACACATTTCGCCAAATTCTCACGCTGATCACAAATTTCTTGCGCTCTGTAGTGAGAAATTCTGTGATCAACGAAAATGTCAAAACTCATATCAACTGCATGGGCCATGGGAGTTGGAAGCAAAAGCAGCGACGGGGACAGATTCAGACAGGGAGCGGGGCTAACGAGTGTTTGCAGGGCTGGCGAGACGCTCACTGCAGCTCCGGCCATGGAGCAGCCTCAGTGCAAGGCATCGGAAACGTTGCGCTGCTGCCGTGAGAGTTTCTGTGCAAAATTCGCCCAGGTGACCGACATGGACCTGGCTGCGGCTCGGTGCATCCTGGAGGACAACCAGTGTCTGCTGGAAGTAAGTACCACGCACTGGGTAGAAACGGTGGAAGATAGTGGGCTTCAAATGGGGGTGGTTGGAGAAAGCATCCTGCTTGCCTGCTGGATTTTCACTTACTGTAACTGCGGGAAAAATGTTCCCAATGTTGGGGGAGTTCAGAACCAGGGGTCACAGTTTAAGAATAATGGGGGGGGTAGTTAGGACTGAGATGAGGACAAACTTCTTCACACAGAGAGTTGTGAATCTGTGGAATTCTCTGCCACAGAAGGCAGTGCAGGCCAATTCACTGGATGTTTTTAAGAGAGAGTTATATTTAGCTCACAAAATCAAGGGATATGTGGAAAAAACAGGAAAGAGGTACTGATTCTAGATGAATAGCCATGATCATATTGAATAGCAGTGCTGGCTCGAAGAGCCGATGGCCTATTCCTGCACCTATTTTCTACGTTTCTATGCTTGAGTATATGGCAATAAAACTCGATCACTTGATTTTGAAACATTCATGCATGGTGGAGGTATAATGTGGTCATCGAGTGATACAGTGTGAAAACAGGCCCTTCAGCGCAACATGTCCCAGCTACGCTACCTGCTTTTGGTCCATACCTCCAAACCTGTCCTATCCATGTATCAGTCTAACTGTTTCTTAAATGTTGGGATGGTCCCTGCCTCAACTGCCTCCTCTGGCAGCTTGTTCCAAACACCCACCACCCTTTGTGTGGATAGAGTTACCCCTTAAAAAGTTACCTCTTAAAAATACTTCATACAAAAAACATTGAAATCATACTTCTACAATGTACTAAAACATGATTTTAATACATCAAATTTCAGAAAGGTTCCTACCCTGGGAGGGGACACACCCTTCTTCCACACCCTCTCCCCACTCGGTTGCTCCACTCCCTCACCGGGTTCCTCCAAGGCCAGTGATCATTGATCGCTCAGCCTCCCCACTTTCAAAAATGCTCCGCGGCCCCTGGTTCAGATGGAGAACACTGCCAGATGTGAGCGGGAAACTGAGGCCAGTTGTCCATGACGTTTGGATCCCAATGCTCAGCGCTTCATGTTTTGGAGTTGGCTAATGTTATTGATTTGTAATTAGCCTGATGACTTCAGGACAGTTTGTTACGAAAATGAAAGAAATGGTATCAGAATACTTATACGGCTGAGTATAATTTTATGGATGGGAATTGTGTTCAACCAATTGATGACGTCTTTGACAAAGTGATTAGCATGTTAGATAACAAGGAAGCCAATGAATGTCGCAAATTTTGTTATCCATAATTTGGTCTGTGAAGTGCCCCATAAAGGATTACTGCATTAGCTAAGCACCTGTGGACTTGAACGTAATAGGTTAAGTCCAGGGGGTCAGATATGGGGCTTTATGTGAGGGCCAGATATATTGTAAGTGCAGAGGGTCTAGGAGCAAGGCCAAGTGTGCATCCAGAGTCAAGGTCTGGAATAGTACTAGGTGTGCAGTCAAAGCTGGGACCAGGAGTGTGTTCAGCACTGGGAACCTAAGCAGGTAAGCAGCTATGATCAGGGTGGAATAGGGGGCCAGGTGTAGGGCTGGACTCAGGGACAGGAATGAGAGAAGGTATGCAACTGGAGTCAGGGCCAGGAGTAGCACCAGGTGTGCAGTGAGACCCAGGTTGGCCAACATGGGCCAAGTGTTTGATTAGAATCTGATTTCCATACATGAATACACTAAGATCATTCATGTCATGCACGTATGGATCAGAGCCTGGCTCTACTGTGGAATGTAATTAGGAATGTAATTTACTCTAACCTTATTCATAGCTAATCCAATTTAAAGCATATATATTGCATTCAAGTGTAAGTTAAAAGACTCGCTACAGTATGCACCATATGGCACAGTTTCAAGCTGTAAAATGCTAAAGCTCTGTACCAATGGGAGGGGGGGACACCCTCCTCCCACACGCTTGGTCTCGCAATTTCTCACCCAACTCTCACCCAATGTTGGCAGCCCTGTATTTAGTCTGCCTACTTTACCAGCGTTGTCCTTAATGACCGGCACGAGCAGAACAGACAACATTGAGTCTGGTAACAGGCCATGAATCATGAAGCCAGTAAAACAAATAGCAAGGAGAGGAGCTATCCTCATACTCGCATACTTAAGATGTTCAACAGGAATGTGATCTAAGCCACTTGCTTTGTTGTTGGACAGCTTGTTCATGGCATGATACACCTCATGTGACATAATCACCATTGAGTCATTACTCTCAATATTGTCCACCCTATACAAATCACCTTGGACACAGATGAATAAAGTACTATAATGTTGTTGCCATAACTCCGCGATATTAGCTGTTCCGGAGATTCCATCTACAGTGCATGGTGGAGATGGTTTGCAGTTGTTGAGAGCTCACTTCTTTCCAAAAATCAGCATCATTGTTACTTAACAGCTTCTTAGCCATGGAATCAGCCCTCAGCTTGCTCATTTTTACAGATGAAGCGAACAGCATACTTATATCTTGCATTAGTGAGCTTCTTGTACTCAAACACAGGCCCCTATCTAAGTCTACCTGCCATAGCCCATGATTTAGTGGCTTCACCTGCTTCAGCATGATACTCATACTTATGCAAACTTATATGCAATACATACTTATTCCAAGCAGGCCTGATGTTATGTGTCTTATTTTTATGCTTGTAGTAGGGCTTACTGCCTACATATAAAGCGCTTACTATATCATTATACATGGAGTAGATATCTCTCCTATGCTTCACATCCTTACAATTAACATTGCTACACATTATTTCATCTTTTGGTAGATATTGCTTAAGGATTTATCTGCATGGGCATAATAGGCTAAGATGTCTTCCTTTGTGAGGGTTGACCAGTGCAGTTTTTCTGTGTTAAAACTATTTCCATCTCCGGATACCACAGGTAGATGTTCAACATTTATTGACATAGCAACAGCATATATGATCAGTCATTGCTGCCCCATACAGAATGCTCATACACCCCAATGAGGCATGCGCATCAGCTGTACTAATAATTCATAATTTTATATTCGGTACTTTTATCATTTTCCCTCAACCTCTGATGTGCCAGAGAAACCAATCCTAGTTTATCCAGCCTCTCCTTGTAGCTGAAACCCGCCATTCCATGAAGCGTTCTGGTAAAATGTCGGACTAGCTTTCATTTGGCATATTGTATTAATGACTCATGGGTTTTGTTGGTTTACTGGTGGAGCAAGCAACTTTTGTTTTCTTTTAGTGAAGCTGACATAGTGAATTATGTTTTATATTTCTCAATGTTGAAGATTGGTGCAACAATTCAGACTGGTGGATTAATGCTGCATGAATTCCTAAGGTCATGCTGTGAAAGGTGTTCTAAACCTTATCTCATGCACTTTGCACACCAAACTGCAACTACTGTGGTCATTTGTGTGGTATCATAGTTTCCAAATTGACTCCACCTCCAAGCTAATTCTTCAGAGTGATGGAGTGGAAAGGAAACAGGCCGTTTGGCCCAACCCATGTCAATCAAGGTGCGACATCTAAACAAGTCCCATATGTCAATTAGGTGGTGTGGATAGCAACGTCTATTTTGGTTGTATTTTCACCAAATACTTATAATGTAACATTTTCTCTGGGTTCCACATCCCAAACAAATGGAGGTTTGTAGGTTAATTGGCCTCTGTAAATGCCCCAAGGGTGCAGCGAGTGGATGCAAATGGGATAACATATAGTGACGTAGTGTGAACAGGTGATCGATGGTTGGTATGTACTCAGAGGACCGAATGGCCTGATTCCGCACTGTATCTCTAAACCAAACTGAAAACTAAACACTCAGAAAAGCCACATCCTCTTATATGCCATTGAGGAAGCAGTGGTGGTTTTTGTGGGTTTCCTGTGGGTATTTGCATCGCTATTGTCGAGTCCCTGTAAAGGGAACGATCTTGTTGAAACTGAGACCTCAATGCGGAGATAATGTGGTTCAATCAGATTTGCGGGCAGGCACCTCGACGGCCGGCCTAGGCGGTCCGGTCCGGTATCGGTGGACTCCTCTTGGAGGCCGTGACCTCTGATGGTCCAGCAAAATGGATAATCCAGAAATGCTCTGGAACCAAGAGTGCCGGAAATTCGGCGGTGAAACTGTATAACCATTTACTTTCTGGGGGAAAAGAATTGTTATCTGGGAATCACTCAAGTGCCATTAATTATACTTTGTTGGACATTGTTTGCAGGCTAGAGATATGGGATATACAATGGAACCTGGAACGTTTTGTAATTTACTCCTTTAGTTTCCGGTCTATGAGATGTGGAATGATTGCAATAGGTTTCTTTCATGGCATAGTTCTTGCAAAACATGGTTTTTGTAAATAGCAATTCTACAATAAACGTAATGATGTGAAATCTTTATTTGTTTCTGTATCACCTGTTGTCGCTTTGTAAATGTGAAGTGTGGAAAACAGTTTTATATCATAGCATTTTGTATTAAATCTAAGTTTCTTTCTAAACTTATTCTTGAACAGAGCCGATGCCTCACAGCGCCAGAGAGCCTAGCTCGATCCTGACCCCGGGTGCTGTCTGTGTGTATGGAGTTTGCACGCTCACCCTGTGACCACGTGGGTTTTCTCCAGGTGCTCCGGTTTATCCCATAGACGTGCGGGTTTATAGGTTAATTGTCCTCCGTAAATCAACCCTGGTGTGTAGGGAGTGGATGCAAAAGTGGGATAACGTAGAACTTGTGTGAATGGGGGCAATTGATGGTCGGTGTGGACTCGCCGGGCTGAAGAGCCTGTTTCAATGCTGTTTCTGTCAATCAATCAATTTCATTGCATACCTTTTGCATAATGTGAGTTTTGTAAATGACAATTCTACAATACATTTTGTGATGCTACATCTTAATTCATTTTTTGCTGAATTATCAGTTGTTCCATGAACATGAAGTGTTGAAAAAAGTTTTAAATCACAGCATTTTGTATTAATTCTAAGTTTCCCATGGAATTGACCTTGGGACAGAAGATTATTTGGGCTCTAATTGAAAGCTTTAACCTTAAGGGCCTGTCCCACCAGCATGCAACTCCATGCGATTAGCGCGTCTTAACGTGGTCGCTTGAGCCGTCCGGCGTCGCGGGGCTGCTTCCACTTCGATCGCCGGAGCCGTGCGGAATTGTGCGGAGTTCGTCCCGACGCTGCGCGGGGCTCCGAAAAACTGACTATGTCCAAAAATTCCGCGCGGCAACGGCTTGTCAGTTCGCAGTCGCCTCGACATTTACACACCGCCCCGACATCGTGCCTCCGTGAACCTATTTGTAAGTGCCTCCGTGACCCTCTATGTGTGTGGCTCCGTGGCCCTGTGTGTGTGTGTGCCTCGGTGCCCCTCTCTGTGTGCCCCTCTCTGTCCTGGCGAACTTACCTTGGACTTCGCTCCAAGTTCACCTTACTTTGCGCCGCGTTGCGCCACTCACCCGACCTCCGCGCTGCCCCAACTGCCGGTTTGGTTGCGCTTGCCGCATGCAGGCGCATGCTGGTGGGAACAGCCCTGTACAGGGGATCACCCGACTTCCGCGCGGCCCCCGCTTCTAGTTTGATCGCGTTCATCGCATAGGGTTGCATGCTGGTGGGACAGGCCCTTTATGCCAATTCAGTTTGGCACTCTTATCCGACATTATTTAACCGTGCAGTTTGAAATTGCTAACAGATATCCACAGAGCCTCCAGGAACTGCAGGGACTGGAATGTTGAGGCAAAGACAAAGTGCTGGAGGAACTCAGCGGGTCAGGCAGCAGCTATGGAGGGAATGGACAATCAACGTTTCGGGTCTGGTTCAAGTCAAGAGAGTTTATTGTCACGTGTCTCAGAAAGGACAATGAAATTCTTGCTTGCTGCAGCACAACAGAATATTGTAGGCATAAATACAGATCAGATCAAATCAGTGTGACCAATGAACTATATCAAATGGTGCCGGCACAATAACATGGCTCTCAACACCAGCAAAACCAAGGAATTGATTGTGGACTTTGGAAAGGGTAGGATGGGGATGCACAGTCCCGTTTATATCAACGGGTCGATGGTGGAAAGGGTCAAGAACTTCAAATTCTTGGGCGTGCATATTTCCGAAGATCTCTCCTGGTCCCAGAACACTGATACAATCATAAAGAATGCACCATCCTGGCCACATACTCCTCTCTCCGTTGCCATCAGGTAGAAGGTACAGGAGCCTGAAATCTGCAACATCCAGGTCCAGGAACAACCTCTTCCCCACAGCCATCAGACTATTAAACACAACTTCAAACAAACTCTGAACTGTAACAGCCTAATGCACTTTCTCTGTTTATTTATGTGTGTGTGTATATATATATATATATATATATATATATATATATTCTATGGTTTATCCTACTTCAGACAGATTGTCGCAGGGGGGAAGATGGGGGTGGAACAAAGCCTGGCAAGTGATAGGTCGGGGGCAGAAGGGTAGACAAAAGATGGAGATGAAAAGGAGACCAAAAGGTGTCAGGTGAGGGAAGCGGAGAATTGAATTATAAAGCCAGAGGGAGGGAACATAGGTGGGGGAGCGAGAGGCGGGGTGTACAGAATGTAGATTGGAATGGAACAGTTTTGTTCCTTTGGTTTCAAAATGTAATGACATGAGACATTGACAAAATCATCAAAACTCAAATGTTTAGTTTATTCTTGTCATGCACTGAGGTACAGTGAAAAGCTTTCATTGTTGTATGCTATCCAGTCAGCGAAAAGATTATACATGATTACAATCAATCTGTCCACAGTGTACAGATACAGGATAAAGGGAATAACGTATGCGTTTTCACACTTTTGTACCTCTTGCCTGATGGGAGAGGGGAGAAGAGGGAGCGAGTCGTCCTGAGATATGTCTGTCTCGAGTATTCCCATGACCTGCATTAAGTCTTTCCACTTACAAGCTCGGCAAAGAATTCTACTTTGCGTATTTTATTTGGAATAGTTGCAGGGGCCAGGATTCGGATGACATGAGTCTGTGCACACTTCCTTCCATTAAGTCAGAAGCCAGAGTGCAAGATGAACAACGACTGGAATCTGACTGTAATTGTACTTCTCTGAGCACGGCTTGTTGCAGTTGTCAGACCTGTACATCCACTATCTCTCTCGTAGCCTCGGGTGTAGTTTGTAACCGTCCAAGGCATTGATGGGAATGGTGTCAAAGGTTGTGGGGAGAAGGCAGGAGAATGGGGTTGAGAAGGAAAGTTAGATCAACCATGATTGAATGGCGTGGTAGATTCGGGCCAAGTGACGTATGAACTGCTGACTTTGTTCAGCTTGGCAAGTGAAGAGGTGCAAACACTGCAGATGCTGGAAATCCGGGACAGAAACAGAAAAATGCCAAAAATACTCAGCAGGTCAGGCAGCACCAGTGGGGAGAGAGAGACAGAGGTAATGTTTTCAATTGAAGACACATGCTGCAGAGGAGGTTAGTGGCATGATGGATAGGTAAAAAGGAATGTCTGTGATTGGGTGAGGGCAGGGTTGCCGAGGGGAATAACTTCTCCAGGTTCTCTGGTTTAAAGTTCAAAGGGTGCACAGAGAGAGAGGAAATGGGCATAGGCTGTGAAATGAGAGCAGTTAGTGAATGAGATTCAAAACAAATGAATCGATAGCAAATTCTTTCTTGCTGCAGCTTTACAAGTCGAGAACTGGTGTGAACGGGTGACCAATTGTCGTTGTGGACATGGTTCATTGGCTTGTATAGTTGCAGCAAGAGAATTATATTGTTCCATTGCTGGTATGTATTACAATTAAACACTCCTGCCCTCCGATTCTACGATCCTCCTGCCCTCCGACTCTATGAAGCCCAGGATGAGGTTTTCCATACCAGGTCATTGGAGATGTCCGCATTCTTTAGGGAACAGGAGTTCCCCCTTTCCATTATAGATGAGGCTCTCACTGGGGCCTCCTAAATATGCCGCAGCTCCTCTCTTGCTCCGCCTCCCCTAATTCGTAACAAGGACAGAGTCCCCCTTGTCCTCATCTTCCACACCCATCAGCCATTGCATAGAGCATCTAATCCTCCGACATTTTCGCCACCTCCCATGGGATACCACGACTGGCTACATCTTCCCATCTCCACCCCTTTCTGCTTTCCGCAGAAACCGTTCCCTCCGCAACTCCCAGATCAATTCATCCCTTCTCACCCAAACCACCCCCTCCCCAGGTACTTTCCCCTGCAACCATCGGAGATGCAACACCTGGCTCTTTACCTCCCCCCTCGACTCCATCCAAGGACCCCAACAGTCTTTTCAGATGAGGCACAGGTTCACTTGCACCTCCTCCAACCTCATCTACTGTATCCACTGTTCCAAGTGTCAACTCCTGTACATCGGCAAGACCAAGCGCATGCTTAGAGATCGTTTCGCTGAACACCTCCACTCAGTCCGCCTAAACCTACCTGATCTCCCGGTTGCTCAGCACTTTAACTCTCCCTCCCATTCCCATTCTCGCCTTTCTGTCCTGGGCCTCCTTCATTGTCAGGGTGAGGCCCAGCACAAATTGGAGGAACAGCACCTCGTATTTCGCTTGGGTAGCTTACACCCCAGCGGTATGAACATTAACTTCTCTAACTTCAAGTAGCCCTTGATAATAGTTCCCTCTCTCTCCATCCCCTCCTCCTTCCCAGTTTTCCCACCAGTCTTACTATCTCCGATTACATTTTATCTCTGTCCCGCCCACCCCCCTGACATCAGTCTGAATAAGGGTCTCGACCCGAAATGTCACCCATTCATTCTCTCCTGAGATGCTGCCTGTCCCGCTGAGATACTCCAGCATTTTGTGTCTACCTACAATTAAACACACTTGACCCTTGACAACGGTTCACTGCAGCACACTCAGTGAGTGATCAGTCAGGATCATGTCCATGACAGAATCAGAAAATGACTCTGATTCATTTGTAACTTTGCTCCTGAACTAATCATTGACCAATTCTGTTCCTTAATTTATTCCAAGTTTTAGGCAAATATGGAGTGGGGAACCAAGCATTGACTCGTTGACCGTTTTGCTGAACATTTGTGCTCAGTCTGACAAGGTTGTTGGATCTCCCGGTTGCCAGCCATTTTAACTCCCATCCCATTCCCACACTGACCTTTCTGTCCTGGGTCTACGCCAATGACAGAATGAGGCCACGCACAATCTGGAGGGACATCATCTCATATTTCAGTGGATGGCTTACAACCCAGTGGTTGAATGTTTGATTCTCCAATTTCTGGTCACCTCGAACTAACTAACCACACTTTTCCTTTCTCCCCCTTCCCTGTGCCCCACCTGGACTCCCAACTACTTCTCTCTCTTCCCCCCCCCCCCTTACGTTCTTCACAATTCACAACTCTTCAACCCTGTCTCACACCTTCAGCTTGTATTTCTGGCCTTTGTTCCAACCATCTACTAATTAGTCGAACAACCCTCTCCTCGCCTGTCCTTCTATTACTTGCCGCAGATTGGCACAAAATGCTACAGTAAGTCAGTGGATCAGCCAGCATCTCTGGGTAGGTGATGTTTCGGATCGGGACTCTTTGGAAGAAGTCTGGATAGAGTGAATGTGGAGAGGATGTTTCTACTAGTGGGAGAGTCTAGGACCAGAGTCCATCGCCTCAGAATAAAAAGATGTACCTTTAGAAAGGTGAGGATGAATTTCTTTAGTCAGAGGGTGATGAATCTGTACAATTCATTGCCACAGATGGCTGTGGAGGTCAAGTCAATGGATATATTTAAGGCAGCGGTTGACAGATTCTTGATTAGTAAGGGTGTTATGGGGAGAAGGCAGGAATGGGGTTGAGAGGGAAAGATAGATCAACCAAGACGGAGTACATTTGAGGGGCCTAATGGCCGAATTCGGCTCCTAGAACTAATGAGCTTATGAACTAACATTTTTCTCCAGAGATGCTACCTGACCCACTGTGTTAATCTAGCACTTTGTGTCTATCTTTGGTATAAACCAACATCTTTTCATTTAAAAAGAATGACATTGCCATGTTTTGTCCTGCCTCTCTCCTCTTCCAGCATTCTTCTCCTCCCCCACCCACCTTACAATCAGATAAAAGGGGCTCGACCCAAAATATCACCTATCCATTTTCTCCAGAGATGCTCTGACCCACTGAGTTACTCCGGCACTTGTTGTCCCTTCATAAAGAAACTGGGTGCAGCAACAATTGATTACAGTGTCTGCTTACTAAGGATGTGACAGAGATAAAATACACTGCAGTATCAGTTTAATTCTCGCTGTATAAAAGCTGTTGAAAAGCCACATTGAGTTGGCACCACTCCAGCGCTCAGTCGACAGAAGATCATTAACCTGTAGAGCAATCTGAAAACAATCACGGAATCATTCAGGAAGTTGGGCTGGAGGACATGTTCACTCAGGACTACCTGGTTACCGGTGCATCTGAAGCAATGTTCCCCCGCTCACTCCTCTACCTAATCACCCATTGCCACTAATGAGGCCAAGCGCAGTGATTCATCATCAGGATGGCGCACCTGCCTCACAGCATCGGAGACCAGGGTTCGGAGCTGTCTGTGTGGAGTTCATACTTTCTAGGAGCAGAATTAGGTCATTTGGTCCATCAAGTCTACTCTGCCATACAATCATGGCTGATCTATCTTTACCCCTGATCAGTTCACGGTTCTGAAACATAGTGCAAAGATTTTTTTTGTGGTGTAGGTGTCCAAGGTTAGCAACTTCAAAGACAACATTGAAACTGTTCAGGAATGTTCCAGATCTTGGCTGACGTCAACTCCATTCGAAGTGCTGACGTCTGTGGGGGTAGAGAGGTGTTCGAGTTGGTTATGGAAGGGGCAGCACATTTTCTGTTTATTGAACGTTGAGAATTATGAGTAGTTTTGATGGAGCAGCATGGAATACAGGATTGCAAAAAACAAACGCGGTGCCATTGTGGTTAGTGGGGCAATTGTATTTTTTTTTCATAAGTCACAAGGGACTGCAGATGTTGGAATATGTAGCAAAAAAAGGAGAGTTGCTGGAGGAACTCGGTGGGTTAGGCGGCATCTATGGAGGGAAGTGGACAGATGAGGTAGTTGAAGATAGACACAAAGCTGGAGTAACTGCGGGACAGGCAGCGTCTCTTGACAGAAGGAATGGGTGACATTTCGGATCGAGACCCTTCTTCAGACTGGCTAGGGATGAAGTGATTGCGGCAGGTTCATTAATAACATTTAAAGACACACGGACAGGTATGTGGATCGGAAAGATTCAGAGTAATATGGATCAAACGTGGGCAGGTGGGATGTGTAGATGGGGTATGTTGGTCGGAGTGGGCATGTCAGGCTGAAGTATGACACTGTTGCAAAATCCCCTAACAACAGTGAGTCTGTTTGTGTGGTCGTGTGAAGCCTGCAACTGTAACGTCCAGGTTCAGGAACAGCTTCTTCCCTATAACCATTAGGCTATTAAACACTGCAACCTCCAAATAGGCTCCAAACTGCATAGACTTGGGGGTAGACACAAAATGCTAGAGGAACTCAGCGTGACAGGCAGCATCTCTGGAGAGAAGGAATGAGAGACGTTTCGGGTCGAGACCTTTCTTCAGACTGATTCCTTCTTTACAGAGATGCTGCCTGTCCTGCTGAGTTATCCAGCATTTTCTGTCTACCTGTGATTTATACCAGCATCTGCAGCTCTTTCCTACACCTGTAGACTTGAGGGCATTGTTTTTGTCTTTCACTATTTTTGTTTATTTGGTTTTATATATTAAAATAAATATATATTGTGGTGTATACGGTGAACTACGTCCACATAACTGTCATGGGGGTGGAAGATTGCAACCTTCACGTGGTCCGCCCTGTTTCGACTAATGCAATCAACTCGACGTGCACAAATGGAAGATCAAATAGAACAAGTTGTCCAGTAACTTTAGGCTGTGCACGCCACACGAAAGAAGAAGAAGAATAACTGTCATGCTGCTGCAAGTAAGAATTTCATTGCTCTGTTTCGGGACATATGGCCATGGGCGGCACGGTGGTGCAGGGGCAGAGTTACTGGCTTACAGAGCTAGAGATATGGGTGCGATCCTGTCTACGGGTGCTGTCTATACGGAGTTTGTATGTTCTCCCTGTGACCGCATGGGTTTTCTCCGAGTGATCCGGGTTCCTCTCTTTTTTCAAAGACGGCCGGTTTGTATGTTAATTGGCTTTGGTAAAGTTGTAAATTGTCCCCAGTGTGTAGGATAGAACTAGTATACGGGGTGATCGCTGGTCAGCGCGGACCCGGTGGGCCAAAGGGCCTGTTTCTGCGCTGTATCTCTGAAGTATGAACTCTGAAACACCCTTGATTCCTGTATGCTGTGATCTTGGACAGGAGGAATTGCATCCTCATTGTATTAACTGCTGAAACTAATGTCAAATAGAGCCTATTGTTAACCTAATTGAAACAATTAAAGATGAAACTCATCAGGTTGTATTCCAAGCATTCTCTAGTTAAGTGGAAGTACAGGTCTAACCAGGACAGGTAATTCTAGTGGATCACTTGTTCTGATTCTTTTTTTAAAGCATTTGTTTTTGGAATGTGAACAGGTTTGCCCTGAGGAGGTTGCGGAGGTGCTGAGTATGTTGGAATTTCTCCATTGTTGAGTTATTCCCTCTGTGGAGTTGGGCAAGCAATGGCAGTGCTATGATTTAACACTGAGGAAACGATACGGGACATGAGTCTGAAGAAGGGTTTCGGCCCGAAACGTTGCCTATCTCCTTCGCTCCATAGATGCTGCTGCACCTGCTGAGTTTCTCCAGCATTTTATGTACCCTCGATTTTCCAGCATCTGCAGTTCCTTCTTTAACACGATAAAGGACATCGTGCTGGAGTGACTCAGCGGGTCGGGCAGCATTTCTGGAGAACATGGATAGGTGAAGTTTCAGATCGGGAGCTTCCTTCAGATTGGGGAGAGGATGGACAAAACGTGGCAGGTAATGCATGGACAGGTGAGGGGCAATTTTGATAGGCTGATGGTAGTATAAAGGCCAGAGATAGGAGCAGAAGGTGTGATCTTGACTCCGGGTGCTGTCTGTGTGGAGTTTTCACGTTTTCCTTCTGACCGCGTAGGTTTTCTCCAGGTGCTACAGTTTCCTCCCGCATCCTAAATGCGTGCGGGTTTATAGGTTAACTGACTTCTGTAAATTGTCCCTAGGGTGTAGAGAATGGATGAGAAAGTGGGATAACATAGAACTAGTGTGACTGAGTGATCAATGGTCTGTGTGGACTCTGTGGGCTGAAGGGCCTGTTACCATGCTGCATCTTCAAGTCAATGCGCTGAATCGCTGTTTCAAAGTGGGCCAGGTTTTTAACATGAATGAAATGACATTGTTTTGTTTTGTCATATGATGACGATTCTCCATCGAATTCCTGACCTTCCCCACCCAAAGCCAACTCCCTTTTGAACAAAGAAGTGTTGGCCAATAATTATAAGATTGTAGACACAAAATGATGGAGTAACTCAGCGGCTGAAGCAGCTTCTCTGGAGAAAAAGAACAGGTGACGTTTATGTCATCTATTCCTTTTCTCCAGAAATGTTGCTTGACCTGCTGTTAGTCTCG
The DNA here is from genome assembly GCA_963514005.1 of Raja brachyura. The sequence goes on along the minus strand of OY740788.1, from coordinate 66,030,428 downwards.
CATTTTGTGTCCATCTCTGGTATAAACCAAACTAGCTAACCGAAAAATATAGGTAGTGGCTGCTAGCAAGTGCTTCACTGCTGATGTCTTAAGTTTTTGGAGATTGTACACCACTCCGGTTTCAGTCTTGTGATTTGCGATCGACATCCGAAACCCCCTGATTGGATCAGCAACACAATATTAGCAACTGTCATAGATTATGAGATAAGGTGCAATATACTGCTTCTTCTTCCTGCGTGTGGCGTGCACAGCCTAAAGTTGTAAGACAACTTGTTCTGTTTGATCTTCTGTTTGTGCACGCCAGGTTGATTGCATTTGTTGAAACGGGGTGGACCACGTGAAGGTTGCAATCTCCCACCCCAATATACTGCTAAAAGCCTGCAATGCTGATATTAAATACAATGGGACACATAGTACAGATGTTTTATATCCTATATAATTCATGGTTTCTTCTGTAGTGCATCCACTCAGTCATAGTCATACGGTGTGGGAACAGGCCCTTCGGCCCAACTTGCCCACATTGGCCAACATGTCCCGTCTACACTTCCCACCGGCCGGTCGGTGTTTGGCCCATATCCCTCTAAACCTGTCCTATCTATGTACCTGTCCAAATGTTTCTTAAATGTTGCGATGGTACCTGCCTCAACTACCTCCTCAGGTTCCACCCACCACACTTTGTGTAAAAAAAATGTTATCCATCAGGTTCCCATTAAAACTTCCCCCTCCCCTCACCTTAAACCTATGTCCTTTGGTTCACTCCTATGAAAGATGCAAGGAACTGCAGATGCTGGAATCTTGAGCAATGCACAAGGTGCTGGAGGAACTCAACAGGTCAGGCAGCATCTGTGGAAAGAATGGACGGGCAGCAATTTGGGTCAGCGTCCTTGGGACAGATTGGACGAAAGAGGAGAATAGGGGAAAAGAACTGAGGTGGGACAAAGCCTGGATAGGTGGGAGGGGGGGGGGGGGGAGGGGTGATTGGCAGAGGGGTGAACAAAGGCAAGACATGAAAAGGAGACAAAATATCTGGGTCGCGTCCGTGAAAAGTCACCTATTCCATCTGTCCAGAGATGCTGCCTGACCCTCGGAGTTACACAAGCACCTTGTGTCTATCTTCGGTATAAAGCAGCATCTGCAGTTCCTTCCTACACAGGAGGCAAAACGGTGTCAGATAACGAGAGAAGAGGAGTGAAATGTAAAGCCAGTGTGTGACGGGGGCGGGAGAGGGGTAGAATGGTTCAAAATTAGTCACACAGGAAACAGCAAAGGCAAGCCGCTAGGAAATAATGGTCTACTGTCCTGGCCGTGAGTACAAAACACTTACAACACAATACCGGAAGGAATGCTTGCTGGATAACATCCACTTTCCTTGGGTCAACAAACATGAATAAAGAAGCTGGCTCTATTTAAAAATCACTCACGTAAACACCCTTGCCAGTTCTGGCCTAACCCCCCCCCCCCCCCCCCCCCCCCCCAGCAAAAAACACCAGACTCGTAAAAATAAAATAAACAAGTGCACTTATTTCTAAAATAAGTAATTTTAGACAGGCCTCAGAACTACAGCACGGAAACAGACCCTTCGGCACACTGACCAGCGATCACCCCATTATACTAGCACTATCCTACACGCTAGGGATAACTTACAATTTTACCAAAGCTGATTAACCTACAAACCTGTACGTCTTTGGAGTGTGGGAGGAAACCAGAGCATCCGGGGAAAACTCACATGGTCACGGAGAATGTACACAGTATCGGTAGTCAGGATCGAACCTGGATCTCTGGTAAGAGAGCAACTCGACCGCTGCGCCACCGTACTGTTATGTTGGCGAAGTAGCCAGAGGGTGGGTGAGGGGTGTGCTGGAAGTGAATTATTTTCACACAGCTTGTCATTGAGATTCAAATGCATTGCTTGAAAGTGGTGGTGCATATCCAACTGTAGTTCACTGAAAGGGAAAGAGCAGGGCTGGTGAGATGGCTGTATCTTCACCGATGGACTGCAGGGCTGCTTCTGTGCTCTGCAACGTCTGTTGTGTTTATTTGCAGTGGGCTGCACAACGGCGCAACTGGTAGAGCCAGGAACCCGGGTTTGGAGTTTGCCCGTTCTCCGTTACCCATGTGGGTTTTCTCCGGGTTCTCCGGTTTCTTCCCACATCCCAAAATTGTGCGGGTTTGTAGAATATTTGGCTTCTTTCAATTGCCCCTAATGTGTAGGGAGTGGATGTGTAAGTGGGATAACATAGAACTGGTGTGAATGGGTTATCAATGGTCAGCATGGATTTGGCCGGTTGAAGAACCTGTTTCCATGCTGTATCTCCAACTGAACAATAAACACATTTATCTTGGTGCAAAGGTGAAGGTATTTTTTTAAATATTTAAATATAAATAAAATACTTAAATATTTTAATGCAATATTTCGGCACAGTGACACAGCGGTTGGGTCGCTGCCTTACTGCGCCAGAGACCCTGTCTGTGTGGAGTTTATACGTTTTCCCTGTGACTGCATGGGTTTTCTCCGGTTGCTCCAGTTTCCTCCCTCATCCCAAAGGTTAATTGGCTTTGTTAAAATTGTGAATTGTCCCTAGTCTGCAGGATAGTGTTAAGGGCCTGTCCCACTTGGGCGTCATTTGCGCGTGACGTGGGTGGCGCGCGGAGATTTTGTGAAACGCAAATTCCTGGGGCGCCACGCTCAACCGCGCGTCACTGCCTATGCCACCACGCACCATGCGCGCGAAATGCACGCCATGCGCGCGTAATGCACGTTGTGCGTCGTGACGCACAAATGATGTGGTGTAAATGATGCGCAAAATGACGCACCAGTGGGACAGGCCCTTTACTGTACAGGATGATCACCGGGGACTCCGTGGGTCGATGGGCCTGTTAGTCTAAAGTAAAGTGCAGCCAAATGGACATCGTCAAAACCTTTTGAAAGATTGGAAATTAATCTGTTTGTTGCTCTTCATGCACTTGGGTTGCAGCTTTTTTTGTTGCACTTTTGTGGAAACTTGTTGAGGTGTCCCCCTGAGATATCTGTGACCTTTAAGTTCCAGGTTCTTGCTCCCTACAAATGTAATAGCTGCATATTGGCAGATGTGCCTCAGCTGTCACGGCACTCAGCTGTGGCATTATTCCCCATTGACTATTTTTCCATTTGGGCGAGAAAGAGTGCAGAGATGATTTAAGAGGATGTTGCCAGGACTTGAGGGCATGAGCTGCAGGGAGAGGTTGGGAAGGCTAGCGCAGTATCCCGTGGATCACAGGAGGCCAAGGGGTGATCTTATAGAGGTGTTTAAAATCATGAGGGGAATAAGTAGGGGGAATGCACAGTCTTTTACCCAGGGAAGGGCAATCATGAACCAGAGGACATAGGTTTACGGTGAGAGGGGAAAGATTACTAGGAACCAGGGACTAAGATTAAGGGACAAGTTTTTCATGAAGATGGTGGTGGGTGTAGGGAATGAGCTGCCGCATAAGGTAGCTGGGGCAGATACTGTGGCAGCATTTAAAATACATTTGGACTATTACATGGGTTGGAATGGTTTAGAGAGAGGTGGGCTAAATGCAGGCAAATGGCAATAGCTTAGTTGGGGCAACATGGTCAGCATGGGAAAGTTGGGCCGAAGGGCCTGTTTCCCACGCTGTTTGACTCCAACTCTAAGGCTCTCTGACTTGCAGGAATGTGATGATGAAAGGAAAATAAGGGATCCAAGTCTATAACTCCTTGAATGTTGCAACACGTAGATCGAGTGATAAAGGAGGCATGCGGTATGCTTGCTTTCATGGGTCAGGGGATTGCGTACAATATGTGTCGGAAGGTACTGCAAATGCTGGTTTAAACCAAAGATAGACACAATCTCCACAGTTGCTGCCTGACCCACTGAGGTACTCCAGCTTTTTGTGTCTATCAATTTTGTATGAGTCAATTAATACATACGCTCAGGAAGTAGAGCCATTGATGGGGTTTTGTTTGATTAGATCATTGTGCTAGGTTTAGGATAGATCTTAAATGAGATCTCCTAAATGGAGATGTGCACGCCCAGGAACTTGAAATCATTGACTCTCTCCACTGCCAACCCATTGGTGAAAATAGTCACAACGTGCTGGAGTAACTCAATGGGTCAGACAGCATCTCTGGAAAATGTGGATTGGTGACGTTTCAGGTCGCAACCTTCCTTCAGACTGTCATTTCCCTCTCATCACCTCTTTACCGGCTTTTACCCCTGTGATACTACCAGTCTGAAGAAGGTTCCCACCCGAAACATCACCTATGAATGAATGAATAAGGAATGAATTAATGAATAAGTTTATTGGCCACGTATTCACATAGAAGGAATTTGCCTTGGTGCTCTGCCCGCAAGTGACAACATGACATACAGTGACAGTTAGGAATGACACATAAAACATTAAACATTAAAAATAAATCCATGTTCTTGGAGAGCTGCTGCCTGAACCGCTGAGTTACTCTAGCACTTTGCATCTTTTTTGTCGTGCACCAACATCTGACGTTCCTTGCGTCTCCAACCTGTCGATGAAGACAGATTTGTGGATCCTTAAGTTTCCCCTTTTAAAGTTTACAATCAGCTCCTTATTCTTACTGAGATTCAGAGCAAGATTCACAGTCATTTCATGTCCATAAGTCCTAGGAGCAGAATTTAGCCACTTGGTTCATCGAGTCTACTCTGCCATTTAATCATGGCTGATCTATCTTTACCTTTCAAACCCATTCTCCTACCTTCTTCCCATAACGTTTTACACCTTACCAATCTAGTATTTGTCAATCTCTGCCTTAAAATAAGTATAACTTGGCCTCTGTAGCCATTTGTGGCAATGAATTCCACAGATTCGCAAGCCTCTGACCAAAGAAATTCCTTGTCATCTCCTTTCTAAAGATGCGCCCTTTTATTCTGAGGCTCTGCCTTCTGGTTCTAGACTCTCCAACTAGTGGAAACATCCTCTACACATCCACTCTCTCCAGGTACTTCACAGTTAACTATTTGATAAGTTTCAATGAGGATCCCCTCATCCTCATCTTCCAATCTACAGCGAGTACAGGCCGAGGGCAGTCAAACGCTCATCATACATTAACCCAATTCTCTTCCGTCATCTATTTTCCAGCATTTTTCACATTTCTACAGTAAGTCTGATGAAGGGTCCTGAAACGTCGCATATCCGTATTCTCCAGAGATTACTCCAGCACCCTTTGTCTAATACAGAAAGGCCAGCTGTAGCAAGTGGAGTGAGCTTGTGGGTCTGTGATAGGATAGAGGCGGGCAACATGAGACCCTTCTTCTCGACCCGAAACGTCACCCATGTCTTCTTTCCAGAGATGCTGCCTGTCCCGCTGGTTTACTCCAGTTTTTTGTATCTATCTTTGGTTTAAACCAGCATCTGCAGTTCCTTCCTAAACTTATGCAGTTCATTCATTCCATATTTGGATGTTTGTGTTAGCTTTACTGGTATTCTCACAGCTGCAAAAGTATGTGATTTTTCAAGTTACCTCATGAAAGTTTGATTTGTGTTATTTTCTTTTGAGGACAAGACGAACGATTTGAATTGAGCAGCAGATGTTTCAGGACTTGTTTCAGCTTGCTTCCTACCGTAGGTCTTCATGGTATACACTTGGAAGTTAACTCTTTCACATCTGATTTGAATTCAGCATACGAACATAGTTCTTCAGATTTAGGGTGGTTTTGTTTCATTTCCAATAACTAAATCGACAGTGATGATGTCAATGGTTCTGTTTTTTTGTTACTTCATCTTTCTATGAGATTTTGAGTTCCTGTCCGTTTCATAAAGTGTAGAACAATGCGGAGCTTCGAAGGTTGAGGGGAGACCTGTCAACAGTATATACAATTATGAGAGGCATGGATAGGTTAGACAGTCAGAATCTTTATTTCCAAGGTGGAAATGTCAAAGACTAGAAGGCAAAGCTTTAAGGGAAGAGGGGGAAAGTTTTAAGGAGGTGTGCCAGCGATGGTGGTGGCAGTAGATAGGATAGTGGTGTTTAAGAAGCTTTTGGATAGGCACATGGATATGCAAGGAAGGGAGGGACATGGATAGCCACAAAATGCAGGACAGGCAGCATCTCTGGAGAGAAGGAATGGGTGACATTTCGGGTCAAGACCCGTCAGACTGATGAGTGGGTGGATATGGATTATGTGCAAGCAGATGAGATAGTTTGACTTGACATCATATTTAGCATGGACATTGTGGGCCCTTTGGTCTGTTCTTGTGCTGTACTGTTTGAAGTTCTATGTTCTAAAATGTAGATCATCTGTATGGGCGGAAAGGTGGCGAAGGGGTAGAGTTGCTGCCGTACAGCGCCAGGGACCCGGGTTCAATCCAATGGCTGCTATCTGTACGGAGTTTGTACGTTCTCCGTGTGACCACGTGGGTTTTCTTCAGGTGCTCATGTTTCCTCTCACATTCCAAAGACATACAGGTTTGTAGGTTAATTGGCTTCTGTAAATTGACCCAAATTTATAGGGTAGTGCTAGTGTGCAGGGTAATCGCTAGTAGATGGCACCCAAGTGGGCCGAAAGGCCAGTTTCTATGATGTAAACTAAACTAATCTATTAGCGGGCCAGATAAATGGGTTTCTGTGACACATTGAATGTAAGCAGAGGAATATCACCTGAGAGGGGAGAGATAAGAAGTAATAATGGATAGGTGACACAAATGAGGATAAAAAAACCTGCAGGAGCTGAAAAACTGAAATATCTGAGTATTCTGAAAACACTCACTTGGTCAGGCAGCATCTGTGGAAACAGTTAACCTAAGATAGACACAGAATGCTGGAGTAACTCAGGCCCGCTGACTTACTCCAGCATTTTGTACCTTTCTTTGGTATAAACCGGCCCATATTCCTCTAAACCTTTCCTGTCCATGTACTTGTTTAAATGTTTGTTAAACGTGATACAGTAGTACCTGCCCTAACTACCTCCTCTGGCAACTCGTTCCATACACCTACTACCCTTTGTATGTAAAATAATAAGTTGCCCCTCATGTCCTTCCCCCCTCACCTTACACCTATGATGTCTGGTTCTCGATTTCCCTCCTCTGGGTAAAATACTCTACTCTATCTATTCCCCTCATGAACGTACTGTGTTTTTACAAAGAAGAAATGTCTGAACTTGGTGTTTTTTTTCTTTCTTTTCCAACAAGGGCATCGTGGAAAGTTTCTGAAAAAACAAAATGGAGGATGGGAAGGCAGTGTGGGCTCCACACCCACTGGATGGGTTCCAGTTGGGTTCCATCATTGACATTGGGATTGACACATTAACTATTGAGCCGTTGAATCAGAAGAACAAGGTGAGTAGCAAACTGGTTTGTCTTCCAGCAGGAAATAAACTGCTGGAGGAACTCAGCGGGTCAGGCAGCATCTGTGTGGGCTGAGGCACAGTCGGTTTTCGAGTCACAATCAGGACGGTGGTGTTTTTCAGATTTTAGACATTAGAAATACAGCACGGAAGCAGGTTCTTAGGCAACAGTCCGTGTCAACCGGCGATCACCCATACACTAGCACAATCCTACACACTAGGGACCATTTCCAATTTTACCTATCCCTCTATAGGAAGAAACTTAACTCTTATTACCCCATTCTTTCAGAAAAACTGTCCTCTTTCTGGTACTTTATGATGCATCCCTATTGTGATGGTATACTGAATCAAAAGTGATTCTTCTGATGTAACTATACTGGTTTTAATCGTAGGCCCCCCTCGGTCATGACTGACCATGGGTGATGCATCCTAGTTGTTGGCTGCTTGCTCCAAACCTCGGCTAGAGCAGCGTCGGTTGTGGCTGAAGAGACCAATGCGGGAGTGACAGTCTCTGTCGCAAAGGTCACATTTGTGTGTGGTCTCTGGTTTGTTGAAAATGCTGCGCTCCTTTCTGCGTGCCCGCTTGTCTGCCGCTGCGTTCAACAGTTTCTCTTCCCCCATTTTGAGATGTTGGTTCAGGGTACCTCTCCACCTCGTGCGGTCAGCTGCAAGGCTCTCCCAGGACTCCACATCAATGTCTAGTGCCTTCATATGTCTCTTGCAGACATCCTTGTAACGTAGCTGGGGGTGGCCGATGGTTCTCCTCCCAGATGTCAGCTCTCCATAGAGGATGTATTTTGGAATACAGCCATCTTCCATGCGGTGGACATGGCCCAGTCACTGCAGTCTGCGCTGCCTGAGTAGAGTGTACATACTGGGAAGGCCAGCGTGTGACAGGATCTCGGCGTTGGACAGTCTGTCTTGCCAGGATATGCCTAGGATACGGCGGATGGTTCTCAGGTGGAAGGCGTTGAGTCATCTCTCCTGCCTGGCATATGTAGTCCATGTCTCACTGCTGTACAGCAGCGTGCTGATGACACGGGCGTTGTAGACTGCTATCTTTGTCTTCACTGTCAGCTTTGAGTTAGTCCACACTAGAGTTGTGAGGCGAACGCGAGTTGTAGCTGCCTTCCCAATCCTCTTATCAGTCTCTGTGTCCAAGGAGAGATTGTCAGTGATGGTGGAGCCGAGGTTCATGAACTGATGGACGGCATCGAGTTCATAGTCGCGGATGGTGATGATGTTAAACTGAGTTATTTTGTCAATCTAAAGTCGACTTGACTCAAACGCTTGTAGCTGTTGAAATCGATTCTTTATTCAGTTGAGACTAGTCTCTGAACCTTCCAACACAGAGCTGATGCTCTGGGGGTGTCCAGAGAAGAGTAACTTTGATAGAGCTCATGGCATTTATATAGGTATTAGACATTTCAGATGCAGAGGGTATGACAAGCTAGTAACCAATCATCTGAGTCCTTCTGGTGATTTACAACATCAGTCACATGATCACCCCTTCCCTGGCCAAACATTAGTTTGCCTGTGGTATAACTTTGTTTAGAATTATTTTATTTCAACACAGTAAAACCCCAGTAGGCTCAATTATCAAAGACCACTTCTCAAAATATAAGATACATATGTAAAGTCATACACACTTTCCATACCAAGAAGAAAGATATTTCTATAAATCTAAACAAAGTCTAATGTTTACAGTCCTACTAAGACACAATACATTTCATAAATTGTTTCACTACAATTTTACACAGTTTAAAATACTATTACCTATGTATTAAAACATTAATTATATGAGTTTGCTGAATTACAGTTTCTAAGTTCAAAACCCACACACACCTCCCAACCAGGCATACATGGGTCATAAATCTGTCTACTTCATTAATAAGTGTTTGGTGTCAGGATACAGCTTCATTCTAATTTGCAGCCCCTTTTCCTCCTATCTCTGGGAGCTGTATTTCCAGTCTCTCTACAAGGCCTTTTACAAATATCACAGAACAAAGCGTAAATTCACAACTCAGACCATTACATCAGAATTACATCTGCTTCTTTGACTTTCTACAAACAAATCCATCAATCTGATTGTTTTCCTCTCCAAGCAACTACTCCCCTTCACTCACATCCTATTCCTTATCTCCATATCATTATAATTTAACATAGCCAAAGCTTAACTACAGAGTCTATTATATTTCAGCCTTGAAGTCTGTCTCGATCTCAGCATAACCTTCACAGCTCAAGAATGTGCCATAGAGAAAGAGCAGATGACCTCTGGCATAAGAAGAGGCCCTATTCAGCTATCCATTCTTCAACACAAAGTCATATCAAATACAATTTCCTCCTGCGATATTATTGCCTCAAAGCAATAAACTAAGCAATGCAGGTTCAGATTAGCGTTTCTATGTTTTGATTCATCCATTCCCTGTGTGTGTGTTTCCTTGTACTTTATTTCTTTAGGAGACATATGTTTCTGAAAACCTTAAGCTTTTCTTTGTAAAAAGTCACTATCCGAGCGGTTCTATTATATAATATTTTCTCAATGACAAGCGGTGCCTCTGTATCCTTCCCCAGGACATTTGTCTTCTTCAGGCTGATGGTCAGCCCGAAGTCCTTCCATGCCCGATAGAAGCGGTCCATCAGTGACTGTAGTTCCTGCTGGGTGTGGGACACAACTGCAGCGTCATCGGCAAACAACATGTCTCTGATGAGAGCTTCGCGTACTTTTGCTTTGCTCTGAGGCGAGTGAGGTTGAAAAGCTGATCTAGTAGGCAGGTAGATCTGTTGCTGAAGGCATGTTTCAGGAGCAGAGCGATGAAAATCCCAAAGAGTGTGGGAGCGAGGATGCAGCTTTGTTTGACGCCACTGCGGATGTTGAACGGCTCCGAGAAGCTGCCATTGAACTGCACTGTTCCCTTCGTGTTGATGTGGTAGGATTTAATATCATGCCCTGCAGTTTTGGTGGGCAGCCGATCTTTGGCAGAGCCTGAAATAGACCATCTCTATTGATGAGGTCGAACGCCTTGGTGAGGTCAATGAAAACAAGATACAGGGGCATCCGCTGTTCTCTGCACTTATCCTGGAGCTGGCGAAGGGAGAAGACCATGTCCACTGTTGACCTTCCAGCTCGGAAACTGCACTGTGACTCTGGGTAGACACGTTCTGCCAGCTTCTGCAGACGGATCAAGATGACCCAAGCAAAGACCTTGTCGATGATGATGAGGCGGGAGATGCTTCTGTAGTTAGAAACATAGTAACGTAGAAAATAGGTGCAGGAGGAGGCCATTTGGCCCTTCGAGCCAGCACCGCCATTCATTGTGATCATGGCTGATCGTCCCCCTATCAATAACCTGTGCCTGCCTTCTCCCCATATCCCTTGGCTCCAATAGCCCCTAGAGCTCTATCTAACTCTCTCTTAAATCCATCCAGTGACTTGGCCTCCACTGCTCTCTATGACAGGGAATTCCATACATTCACAACTCTCTGGGTGAAAATGTTTTTTCTCACCTCAGTCTTAAAGACCTCCCCTTTATTCTAAGACTGTGGCCCCTGGTTCTGGACTCACCCAACATTGGGAACATTTTTCTTGCATCTAGCTTGTCCAGTCCTTTTATAATTTTATATGTTTCTATAAGATCCTTCTAAACTCCAGTGAATACAAGCCTAGTCTTTTCAATCTTTCCTTATATGACAGTCCCGCCATCCCATGGATCAATCTCGTGAACCTACACTGCACTGCCTCAATCACAAGGCTGTCCTTCCTTAAATTAGGAGACCAAAACTGTACACAATACTCCAGATGTGGTCTCACCAGAGCCCTATACAACTGCAGAAGAACCTCTTTATATACTCTTTATATACTGAAATCCTCTTGTTATGAAGGCCAACATTCCATTAGCTTTCTTCACTGCTTGCTGTACCTGTAAGCCAACTTTCAGTGACCGGTGTACAAGGACGCCCAGGTCTCGCTGCACCTCCCCCTTAGAAACATTGAAACATAGAAAATAGGTGCAGGAGTAGGCCATTCTGCCCTTGGAGCCTGCACCGCCATTCAATATGATCATGGCTGATCATCCAACTCAGAATCCCGTACCTGCCTTCTCTCCATACCCCCTGATCCCTTTAGCCTGCCTGCTGTACCTGCATGCCTACTTTCAATGACTGGTGTCCCATGACACCCAGGTCTCGTTGCATCTCCCCTTTTCGTAATCGGCCACCATTCAGATAATCTACTTTCCTGTTTTCGCCACCAAAGTGGATAATCTCACATTTATCCACATTATACTGCATCTGCCATGCATTTGCCCACTCACCCAACCTATCCAAGTCACCCTGCAGCCTCCTTGCATCCTCCTCACAGCTTTGTGTCATCCGCAAACTTGGAGATGTTGCATTCAATTCCCTCATCCAGATCATTAATATATATTGTAAATAGCTGGGGTCCCAGCACTGAGCCTTGTGGTACCCCACTAGTCACTGCCTGCCATTCTGAAAAGGACCTTTTTACTCCTACGGTTTGCTTCCTGTCTGCCAGCCAGTTCTCTATCCACATCAATACTGAACCCCCAATAACGTGTGCTTTAAGTTGTCAATCCATTGGTTCTCCCTTATCCACTCTACTAGTTACATCCTCGAAAAATTCTATAAGATTCGTCAGACATGATTTACCTTTCATAAATCCATGCTGACTTTGTCCAATGATTTCACCACTTTCCAAATGTGCTGCTATCCCATCTTTAATAACTGATTCCAGCATTTTCCCCACTACCGATGTTAGACTAACTGGTCTTGTTGCAGTCACTTCTCTCGCCCTTGTCTTGTAGAGGGTAATGATCGTGGCATCCCTCATGTCCTGCGGTACAGCGCCTTCTTGCCAGCACTGGCAGAGGACTTCATACAAAGGAAGCAGTAAGGTAGTCTTGCAATGCTTGATCGGGTCAGGGGGAATCCCGTCGCTGCCTGGGGCCTTGCCTGAGGCCAGGCTGTCAATGGCCTTGCTGAGCTCTTCTACCTTCGGCTCTGCGTCTAACTCATCCATGGTCGGCAGGCACTTGATGGCATCAAGGGTTGAGGGGGACAGAGTGTTCTCGGAGTAGTCGGAGTAGTGTTCCACCCATCACTCCATCTGCTGGCATTCATCTGTGAATACAGCCCTTATATTTGCTGCAATCACTTCAGAGGAACATTGAGCTTCCTTTAAATGACATTAGATTTTATCGTGTTTATGATGGATCCATTATTTTTCATCCTGCCTTCTAGCAGTGACCACAGTGAATATAACGCCTCTTGAGCAGTGATATAATCCAGTTTTACCGAAGATGGGGACAAAATGCTGGAGATCTCAGCAGGACAGGCAGCATCTCTGGAGAGAAAGAATGGGCGACGTTTCAGATCGAGAACCTTCTTCAGACTTTTTTGGGTCGAAACATCACCCATTCCTTCTCTACAGAGATGTTTCCTGTCCCGCTGAGTTACTTCAGCAGTTTTTGTCTATCATCGGTTTAAACCAGCATCTGCAGTTCCTTCCTGCACATAATCCAGTTTAACATTACAATAGGGACAGCTCACTGCTCATAGTATTATGGAGAAGACAATTATGCTGCCAGTGTTTACCGATGATTGCCTTTGGTTTACATTTACGACTGTTAAGCTGGGAATGGAGGGATATAAATCACATGCAGGCAGATGAAATAAGTCTGAAGAAGGGTCCCAACCAGAAACGTCACTTATCCATGTTCTCCTGTGTTCCTTCCTGACCTGAAGATGGTCATCGGTGCCATCTCTGATATGTTCGGTACCTTTTCCCTCTCCCCTGATTCTCAGCCTGAAGAAGGGTCTGGACTCGAAACGTCAGCTATTCCTTTTTTCCAGAGATGCTGCCTGACCTGCTGAGTTACTCCAGCCAGCACTTTCTGTCTGAGATTAGTTTAACCTGGCATCGTGTTTGGCCTCTTCCTGTTCTGTACTTGTCTGTGTTCTGGGTCATCCACCTCGTGCTATCGTCCCTAAGGGTGAATGAACATAGTGTAACGGCGCCTACTGGTGCACGCAGGTATCGAACCTGGCGTTTGGAAGCCGCGGTCACAGACTCGGGAGGGACTGCTTGTTTTTGCGCGGTTTTGCTTTCGCACGGCAGTTCAGCACTGACCACCGATGTGGCCAGACGTGTCCAGAGAACCTGTTTACTGAAAAGTGAATTTTCGAATACAAGTTTGTTTAAAACTTCAGTTGTCGTTCTTGAGACCGCCAAAATAGCATATCACAGAACAAAAACAGGACCTTCGGCCCACAATGTCTATGCCAAACATGATGCCAAGACCCAATTCTTATTTGCCTGCTTATAGTTCATATGCCTCCATTCCCTGCATTTCCTCTTAAGCGCTGCATCTACCTCCACCGTCACCCCTGGTTGTGCATTCTAGGCCCCCACCACTCTGTGTTAATAAAGGACTTGCCCCACACATCACCATTAAACTTTCCCCCTCTCACCGTACAGCTATGCTCTCGTGTGGACATTTTCACCCTGGGGAAAAAGGGTCTGACTGTCTCTATCTATGCCGATACATAATCCATATCGCTCCATTCCCTGCATATCCAAATGCCTATCCAAAAGTCTCTTAAATGCCACTATCGTATCTGCCTCCACCACTACCCCCAGCAGCATGATTCAGGCACCCACCACCCTCTGTAGAAAAAAAAACTTTGTGCATCTCTTTTAAACTTTGCTCCTCTCACCTTAAAGCTATGCCCTCTAGTATTTGCTTTTTCCATCCTGAAAAAAAGGTTATGACTGTCTACCCGATTTATGCCTTGCACTCTTTAAAAACTGCTCACGTTCAATATTTCTCGAACAAAATTGTTAGCAGGTTTCATTTTAATTCCATAGCTCTGAAAATGTTATGTTAATGTAAATGTTGACCTGGTTGTGTTTTGAGATGGAAAAGGTCACCCTGAACAGAAGTGTCCTGTAATGATGTTCTCAGAGTTATTAGTTCAATTATGCAGTCAAAATTCCTGACTCCCACTTAATCTTTGCATGATTTCACTTATTTTATGTGGGCTGCTGTTAGCTGAAGCAGCGAGTGAGAGAGTAATCAACATAAGATTACTTGAAATAAGAGTATTATCAGGCTCAGTGATAAATGGAGATTAAAACTTGTTCATCTTGCAATGGAACAAGGTCAGCTAGCACCGGCCAAGGCACTGTCCACACTTCCACAGGAGATGACACTTCACATTCATAGAAAATAAATGACTATGGGCGAAGTCTACATTAAAACAAAAGGCGAACTAAGTGCTGGAGTAACTCAGTGGGTCAGGCAGCATCTCTGGGGAACATGAATAGGTGACGTTTCGGGTCCCTTTTATCAGACTGTCTGATTGATTGTCGGGCGTGGATTTGGTGGGTCGAAGGGCCTGTTTCCATGCTGCATCTCGATAACTAAGCGAAAACAAGTGTTCTAGTTGTTTTTGTTCAATGTTTGAGAAGCCAACTACTTTGTTGGATGGCACTCATTGCCTCAAACCATTTCGACATTCCCTGGGGAGGTTCAAAGGCACGAAAACCACCTGCTGGTCACTGCTTTATACGGGTTAAGCCACAAGAGTTTATCTTCTATTCTACTTAGAGGCTTCATGTGACTGAAGATGGGGTAAAGTAGGGTCCTGACCCAAAATAGTAAGATTAAACGAGAACTTACCAGTTTGAAGTTTGATCTTTATTTTATGAGGAGTTGCGATGAGGGATTTCGTGAAGAACCCGCCAGGCACGCATGCGCGACATTTCTTCAAAGCAGCGGTGTGGAATCACAGAACCAACAACAGAGAAATGACTTGTTATAGTAAGATTGAAGATACTCTATATACCAGTTGATCTTATGGTAGAGGGTTGGGAGCGGAGGGCACGAAATCCCTCATCGCAACTCCTCATAAAATAAAGATCAAACTTCAAACTGGTAAGTTCTCGTTTAATCTTACTATTTCATTTCGGAGTTACGTGAGTGACTTCGTGAAGACTTCAAAGCTCTGTGATTACACGCCCTGGACCACGTCCATGCTCACACACTGCCGTAATACTGATGGAGGAAGTATGTTAACGTATTTCAGACTTGAACAAGCTGAAAAATAATAACATTATAGTTAGTACAACAATAAACCCCTGAACTCGGGGACAAACGTTTAGGGACAGCACTTAACGTGCGTAACGTTGCGGGAAAAAACGGCCACAGGTTTGTTATGAAACCACTGAAATGTAGTTTCATTGGCCCAGCCCGCTATCGTGAGGACATGCTCCATGAACACCTCCATGGTCCTCGTTCCTGATGTGGATGCGGCCTTGGTAGAATGACATTTCATATGTTTAGTGTCTTACCTGCTGCATCGAATACCACCTTAAGCCATCTGGAGATAGTCTGCACCGTTACCCTGTGACGTGGGTTTCCATGGCTGACAACAGATCCGCCTCCATATTCCTGATGGCCATTTCCAGACCTGTAGTCGCAGGTCTGTATAGTTTAAGTAACTCTTTCATAAAGAAGTTACTTTTTTATGGGTTGATCATTCTATCCAGGTTTACTTCCTGTGGAGTCTGGACCCGTTGTGCTGTATTCAGTGCTATTGCCATCACCACTTTTAAAGGTGAGTAAGTCCAGTGGTACCTCCGTCATAAGCGACCACCTCCTGAGTAGGGTCAACACCACCCTAATCTCTCAGATATTATATCGTGGTCGGGAAGGGATGGATAGAACATATCCCTCGTAGTTTGGATACCAGCTGGTGAGATCCCACTCCAATGTTGAGCTAGGATGACAGTGCACTATAGGCACTGTAAGCAGCACTGTAACTGAGGGCTCATCATAATGAAGACCAGTGAGCATGCCAGCACATTGGAGATCGTAGCAGATATGTAGGTCGTCTTGGTCCGACTACAAAAACCTCTCATATCCTGTGTAGGTGAGGTAGTGCTTCCCAGTGGACTTTCTCTGCACGATCTATATGACGTTCATGGTCCTGTATGTTCCAGACCTGGGTACGTTTTCTGCAACACCTGTCCGATGAGGCAGAATGGGGAAAGCATCGAAATCCATTTCCCCCAATGTAGCGAGAACTCGTCCATTGCCACACTTGGAGACCACATTCTGCAGTTTCTCCTGGGTTTCCTCAGGTACTACAGGTTCCTCCAGAACTGGAGGACATCTGGTCCAGCTGCAGAGACTGTGCTCTAGGATACGCTCCATCATGCGCTCCATCCGAGCCATGCGACCACTGCCGCATATGCGGACAATAAGTCGACTTCCTCAGGTTCTGGAGAATCTCTGAGGCTTCTGTCATTGCCCCACACCTCGTCGAGGTGATGACAAGGGTGCAAGACAGGATGTCGCTGCCTGCCGCTCCTGCGTGGCTAAGCGACTCCCGCGCGGACCTGCCGCTTACTCCGCCGTCTTCCGGACGGAGGCGGCCCGCTGGTCTAAAAAGACATGATAGCGGTGATGAGTCGGTCCCGGCCGCTGAAGCGTGGTACCCCGACGTCCGCGCGGGCTTGCCGCCTATCCTCCAAAGGCGACGTTCGGTCACGTCCTCCACTACAAGGGGGTGTGGTGACCGAGATGAGACTACACCAACCTGCAACCAGGCAGGCTCCCTCGGTGCTGAGTCTGTGTCCTCCCTTGGGACAAAGCGTCGTTCGGTCACGTCCTGCCGCTAAAGGGGGTGCATGACCGAGATGAGACTACACCGACCTGCAACCAGGCAGGCTCCCTCGGTGCTGAGTCTGTGCCGGCCGCACATGTGGTCCTCCAGACCCAGGCCTCAATCCTTCACCGGTCCACGATCTGGTGGCCTGCTCCAGTGGAAGTCGACCCCGGCTCTATGGCGGGTTTACCGACTGCTGTGCGATACTTCCCCTGGTCCTCTCTCTGGTGACCTGCATATTTGGGGAGAGAGAACGTGCCAAGAATATAACACGTTACGCACCTTTGCTCCACTGTCGCTATGGTTAAGTGACAGAGGTAGGGAGTCAGGGTCTTACCTACCCTGCTCCTGTGTGGTTACCACTTATGGCACCATGATCAGTCGTGGTGGAGAATCGGGTCCTGACTGCGCAGGGCTCCCCTGATTTCCGCGTTTTTATCCCGACCCGCAGAGCGGGTGCTGCCGACGTAACGGGCAGCTCCAGGAATGGTGGGCGTTGACTCACATCTGGAGGCGCCGGTATGTAGGTCCTTGCTGGCCTTCCGGTTTGACCCCGTGGCCTGGAATATGGAATTTTCCTGGCCGGTTGTCTGGTCAAGGTGTGCGACCTCATAATACCCACTGTCTTGGCATGGTCGTCTAAATCCTTGACCTGCTTCAGAAGGTCTTCCCTGAATAGTTGTCTGGGTGGTGGTGTTGGAGATGCTCTGCATAGCCCCGCAAATTTGGGATTTAGCGTGAGCTTGATGGCACTTTTTTCGAAATGCATTATTTCGTATAGCGTGTTACATAATAATTCAAGAGCATCCTCCTGTACGGTGTTTCAAGTCCATCCCGTCCACTGACCTCGCAAAAGCGGTAATCCCAGATGTGAGCAGTTTTAGGATTTTCTGTAATTTTTACTTCCTGTGCTCTTATGCCCGGGCTTATATTGCTCCAAATAGGCATGTTTACAATAGGTACATTGAGTGAGTTCCAATTACTCGGTGCCTTGTATCCATTCATGGCCTCCGCAAGGACCTGATCCTGTATGGTGGTTGGTGAGGAAATCAATGGTAGCGGCCAGTTTAGTTTTGAGAGGTTGTCCCGATGATTCGGGTAACGCAAACTTGGCTGCCACGTCCAAAAGTTCTTCCTGAGGAACCTCAGGTGCCACTGGTTCGTGTACCAAGATATCCTCTTCTCCTGGCTGCCTCATGCTACCAATTGACGATGGGGATATATCCAAAAGTCCCCGGAACTGGACATTTCCTGCCGTTGATTTTGCTGCAGGATCCGTTCCATCATCCTCTCCATCCGTTCAATGCGCCCTTCATGGTGCGTAAATGGGAGGTCAGAGCCCTCATGCCCGAAGGAACTCCTGAGGCTCCTATCATCGGCCCGTACCTCATCGAGGTAATCTCGGTGCCGTGACGAAAAGTCGCTGCCAGCCGCCTCAGCGAAGCTGTACGACTCCCGCGCGGATCTGCTCATTCGCCTCCTTGGATGAGCTAGGCCCGACTGCCTCAAAGGGCATATGCGGTGTGAAGTCGGCACCTGACGCCTGCGGCGTGGTGACCCGACATCCGCGCGGGCTTGCCACCTGTCCTACTCCTGGACTCAGGCGGCGTACGGTCCCGTCCTGCCGCTTTTGGGGGATGCAGTGACCGTGGCGAGACTCCACCTGTATGACTCCACCTGGTCCAACTAGGTGGTGAGTCTACACTGGCCCTCCCTGGTCTGCCAGTGGACTCGGGTCTCGGTAAACCACCAGTCCGCAATCTAGCGGTCTCTGGTGAAATTCCTGCCCTAAAAGGGCTTTGTTATTGAGCTCTATCCCTGGCTCTTTCACGAGGGCTCGGGGAGAAGGGTCGTGCAACAGCATGTGAAACCCGTTTGCTCATATCAGCCAACGATTCTCTCCCTGTTGGAGATAGTGAAAAATGGAGTCAGGGTCTACCTGCTCCGGCGCCGTACCGACTTCCTGCTCTGCGGGTACCCCGCTTGTACACAGCTGTGTCGGTAGGTCGGGTCCTGTAATCACAGGGCTCCCCGACTTTTGCGCCTTTTTCCCGGCCCGTCTAGCGGGTGCTGTCGTTGTAGAGAGCTCCGGGAATAATGGCTGACGACTCCTTTCGGAAGTCCTGCGGCCTGTACTCCTCATTATCCATGTCCCTGTTGGAGAAAACACAATTCAAAACAGAAAGGACAACCAGCTCAAGGTTGCCTGTACTTACCTGAGTGGCCCTAATGAAGGGCTGGCGGTGAGCTGTCGTTCTGCCATTGCTGCGCAATGGTGAGCGTTGAGCCCGGACCCCGCAGGGTCAATGAGCTGCCCCATTGTAAAAATAAGTTGGGCTTAGAACAACATGATAATGGCTGCAACTCCATTACCTCTTAATTACAGTACTGGGATAATACAGGCTGTGTAGAGTTGAGTTGGGGCTAACCCCTTACTCTGAGTAAATGCCGACAGCCCACAGTATCGTGTGGGCTGCGGTGTAAGTCGGGCTGCATTTCTGCCATTGCTGACCACGAATGGCGAGCCTGCAAGCCCCTAGTTCAATATACATGCCGACAGCCCGCAGTATCCTTGCGGGCTGCGGTGTAAAATCGGGCTGTGCTCTGCCGTTGCTTACTGCATACGGCGAGTCTGCAAGCCCATATTACAATATAAATGCCGACAGCCCGCAGTATCCTTGCGGGCTGCGGTGTAAAATCGGGCTGTGCTCTGCCGTTGCTTATTGCACACGGCGAGTCTGCAAGCCCATACTTATAAATGCCGCCAGCCCGCGGTCTGCGGGCTGCGGCGTAGAGTCGGCTGCCTCTGCCGTCCTCCGCCGGCGAGTGTGAACCCGGACCCACCTGGGTCAACGGGCTCTCCCGACTCCATGAGTTAGAGCCGCCGCTGACTGCCCGCATTCTGCGGTCCGCAGTCGGTGTTGAAGCGGCCTGGAGCACTCTGGAAACAGAGTCTCTGTAAAGAAAAAACGGACGGCGGGTTAGTTTTCCACTTACCTGCAGGTCCCAGCAGTGGAGGAGCAGCGCTCCTCCCTGCCCGTCGCTCGCACGCGCGTCGACGATATGTCGCGCATGCGTGCCTGGCGGGTTCTTCACGAAGTCACTCACGTGACTCCGAAATGAAATATCACCTCTTCATGTTCCCCAGAAATGCAGCCTGACCCACTGAGTTACTCCAGCACTTTGTGTCCTTTTTTTGAAACCCGCATCCTCGTTTCTTCGGTACAAATTTAGTTTAGTTTGTTGTCGCGTGTACCGAGGTACAGTGAAAAGCTTTTTGTTGCGTGCCAGCCAATCAGTGGAGTGATACTTAGTAGCAATGTTACAAAATTTTGAGATTTTAAAAATCAAGTCTGCAATTTATCCCATCGGATAAAGCATAACAAGAAGTTTAATTTGATAACTAATTCACTTTCATATCTTCAGTATAAAAAAGGTTATGGCCATTTTAATACTCCAAAATTAGCAATTTGTTTCCTATTGCTTTTCTATTGACTTAACACAAAAGCTGTGATCAAGGACAGTCAAAAGCCCATAACTTCCTTAAAAATGAAGAGAACTGAATGACATTTTCAGTTATTATCGATTGAAGCATACTGAAACAAATATGAAACAATCATACTTGGATGAGCTGAAATTAAAGCATATAATCAGTTAGTTACCCAATTGTAGCTAATTACAAAATTCAATTACTAGATCTAAACATCTATCCATTTCTTAAGAAAAAATTTAAAAAAAATTTAAAGCCTAAGTGTCCAATTAACAGTCACACAATAATTCACAATATAACATGATTTTTAAATCTAATTGTCATTAATTTATTGGCCAAATTGAAGGAATTGGCCAATAATGTTTAATGCCCATAAATTAATGGGCATTTTAAACAGCTTGCGAGTGGGATTTTCTGGAACACGATGGTTTGGAACGTTGCGGTTGCGGTGAATTTAAACCCAATATCGGCAGGAAAAATTCTGCCAGTTCGTATGGGGACTAAATCACCGTTTCGCAACGTTAAATATTGATTATGGTCATCTAAAAAAACAGGTTTGTATGTAAAAATAAACAGCTTTTACTTACCTGTCCCCTACGTAAAATCCGTCCCCGTTGTCGGCGTTCACGGCATTAAGAGCTATTTTTTATTTTACTCCAGCGCTGAAATAGTCGGGCTATTTATTTAAAAAAATTAACTTACCGGCAGTCAGAACGAATCTCCAGAAATAGATCGCACTCCGACCAAAGAAAGCTCCGATGGCAAGGGAAAAAACACATTTTAACCCCCCCCCCCTTAAAGATGCCAAAGTCGCGCACACGGCTCTTGACAGAACTGCAGCACCGCTAAGGTTAAGTTTTGTAACATACCTATACTTAGATTAAAAATGATTTGTACTTTGTCCTTATCCCTTCATTAACTGCATATTTATGTGTCCTTTATGGACATTAATTTAAATTGCCAAGCTGGAAAAGGTGCAGAGAAGATTTATGAGGATGTTATCAGAACTCGATGGCCTGAACTACAGGGAGTGGTTGAGCAGGCTAGGACTCTATTCCTTGGAGTGCAGGAGTATGAAGTGGGATCTTATAGAACTGTATAACATCGTGAGAGGAATATATTAGGTAATTGTACAGTCTCTTGCACATAAGGGGGGGGATCGAGAATCAGAGGACATAAGTTTGAGACGAGGGGGGAAAGATTTAAGAGCAAACTGAGAGGTATCTTTACACAGGGTGGTCAGTATATGGACAGGCTGCTGGAGGTGGTAGTTGAGGCAAGTACTATTGCAACTTTTAAGAAATATTTAGACGGGTCCATGAATAGTGCAGGTTTAGAGGGATATGGGTCAATCGCAGGCAGGTAGGACTAGTGTAGATGGGGCATGTTAGTCGGTGTGGGCAAGTTGGGCCGATGGGCCTGTTTCAACGCTATTTGACTCCATGACCGAGATAATTTATAAAAGATATTTAATGTATAACTAATTAAAAAAAAATTATCATACACATTTTATATATTTATTTAAAGCGTTAAATTCATCCAAAAGTTGGTCAGGTTGTGTTTGCCATCTTTACGTGTTAGAATCTGGAATCATTTTTGAATTCTCTGCCACATATTTATCTGAGTATAGTTTCAGCAAAGGCCGGTTCCTGGCTTGTTAAGGCTTGTCACAAGAGTTCATCTTCATTTATTCTGTTTGCACGATGTGAGAGAGAAAGCATCATATGGTGATCATGATTTCAATGATTCAGCTTCCTCCAGGGTACTTTTTTCCCCAGTACAAGTACAGGAAACACAAGAACAAATTAGCTTGTTAGGTGAACCTTTGGGGAATTGGTGGAGGGAGGTGGTTTTAAGAATATTTATACAGCGAAAACCCAGTACAAATCAATTCTCAAAGGAAAAAGGTTTATTATTTGGAAAGTGATACATCTATAAAATGTAAATGTTTTACCAGAACATTGCCGAGATTAAGGCGTTTCAGCTGCAGGGAGAGGTCGGACTGACTGGGAGTCTTTTCTCTGGAATTATGGAGGTTGCGGGGAGATCTGATGGAAGCATATAAAATGATGAGAGGCATGGATGAAGTAGAGTCGGAACCTTTCTCCTAGGATAGAAAAATTAAAGACGAGAGGACATAGCATTAATGTGAGAGGGGAAATGTTTAGAAGAGATTTATCATTCTTCAGTCCCATTAGCCTACCCAATACTATTTCACGCCTAATGAAAATTTCTTTCAGTTCCTCTACCCCATTAGATCCTCAGTCCTCCAGTACATCTAGGAGATTGTTTGTGTCTTCCTTGGCGAAGACAGATCCGAAGTACCTGTTTAACTCGTCTGCCATTTCCTTGTTACCCATAATAATTTCACCCGTGTCTGCCTTCAAGGGACCCACATTTGACTTTGCTATATCAAAAGAAGCTTTTACTGTCCTTCTTTATATTCCTGACTAGCTTCCCCTCGTACTTCATCTTTTCAGCCCGTATTGCCCATTTTTCCCCCTTCTGTTGTCCTATGAAAGTTTCCCAATCCCCTGGCTTCTGGCTACTCTTTGCTGTGTTATACATCTTTTCTTTTAGTTTTATTCTATCCCTAACTTCGTTTTGTCAGGCACAGTTGGCTCCTACTCCCTTAGAATCTTTCTTTTTGGAATGAAATGATCCTGCGTCTTCCGGATTATGTCCAGAAATTCCTGCCATTGCTGTTCCACCATCATTCCTGCTAGGATCTCTTTCCAGTCTACCTTGGCCAGCTCCTCTCTCATACCATCATAGTCCCCTTTGTTCAACTGCATCACTGACACTTCCGTCTCCTTCTCAACTTGAGTTTGACTTATTTATATCTGATTTGCTTGGATCAGATATACTATACCTAGATACCATCAAGTTAAACTAGTGCAAAGGGGAAGATACTGAGAGCAGAATATAGTTCTCAGCATTATGGTGCACGTTCCAGATAAAGTCCAATGTCCGCAATGAGGGAGAGGTGAACCAGATGGTACCCTATGTCATGGAAGACTGTTTAGAGGCTCTATGACTCTGTAACAGAGGGGAAGAAGCTGTTCACGAGTCTGATAGTGCATGTTTTCTTGTTTCAGGAAAACCTCTCCGTAGACATTGAATTAACTGCCCAAGATGGCTTTCTAGTTTACTTTTCAGTGCATTGTTGTAAATTGAGAGGTTAGTTCACCTGTCCACTGGAAAATGGGACCGTAAAAATATTTTAGGAAAGGGCATTTTATGTCTGGAGTGGGTACTGCACGGAAATACAAGTTGTTTACTGCCCAAGTTAATTCACAGATGAGTTCACTGATCAAATACACTGACTCACTCCTGAGAATTGTTCGTACAACTCAGCAACATATACGTGCCCTGCTTTGTTTTCCCTTTATTATGAGGCCAACCTTCAGTTGTTTTGAGAGCTGTTGACACGATGCAGTGTTTGATAAGCAAGTTGTGTTGAGCTGAGTTTTTTCACATAAGTTGTACGTGAGGCCACATTTAGAATCTGAGGAAGGGTCCCAACCCGAAACGTCACCAATCCATGTTCTCCAGCAATGCTGCTGACCCGCTGCGTTACTCCAGCATTTTGTATCTTTATTTGGAGTCATTATATAGCAATGTTACAAAATTTTGAGATTTTTAAAAATCAAGTCTGCAATTTATCCCATCAGATAAAGCATAAAAATAAGTTTAATTTGACACCTAATTCACTTTCATATCTTCAGTATTAAGAAAGTTATGACCATTTTCATACTCGGAAATTAGCATCTTGTTCCCCATTGCCTTTCAATTGACTTAACTCAAAAGCTGTGATCTAGAACCGTTAAAAGCCCATAACTTTCTTACAAATTAAGAGAACTCAGTGAAATTTTCAGTTATTATAGATTGAAGCATTCTGAAACAAATATGAAACAATCTTACTTGGTTGACCTGAAATTAAAGCATATAATTAGTTAGTTATCTAATTGTAGCTAATTACAAAATTCAATGAGTAGATCTAAATATCTATCCATTTCTTAAGAAAAGATAAACTTTTTTTTAATTGCCTAAGTGGCCAAATAACATTCACACAATAATCCACAATCTAACAATTTTTAAATCTCATTTTCATGAATTTCTGGGCCAAATATAATGAATTTAGTGTTTAATGCCTGTAAATTAATGGCCATTTAAATCAACTAGCGAGTGGGTTTTAGTGGAATGCGGTGGATTGGAACGTTGCGGTTTGCTGTGAAGTCGGGAGGAAAAATACAGCCGGTTCATACATTTTTTTTGGACCCCATTTCGCAACATGGGGTCCAATATTATTAAAGCCTCCATAAAAACCAACTTTTAATATAAAAATAAACGGTGTACCTTTTTTTCTCCCCTACGCAAAATCCTTCCCGTTATCGGCGCTCACGGCTTTTGAAGGTGATTTTTAAATTACTCTAGATAAGAAATAATCTAGCGTAATTTAAAAATACCTTCATTAATGAAATGTCGGAGCGATTTTTCTTCCGCAACGAAATCGCCCGACATTGATCATTGCCCAGTCTGAAGAAAAACGGCAGTTTAAGCCCGCCCCCCTCTGAAAGGCGCAAAAGTCGCGCACACGGGGAACGGCAGAACTGCAGCGCTGCTCAAGGTAAGTTTTGTAACATACCTACATTATGTGTTCAGATTTGGTCACCCTTCTATAGACTTTAGACTTTACTTAAGACTTTAGAGATGCAGCATGGAAACAGGTCCTTCGGTCCACTGAGTGCGCGCCATCAAATCAACCAACAACCTGCACATCTTTGGAATGTGGGACGAAACCAGAGCACCCGGCGGAAACCCGTGCGGTCACAGGGTGAACATGCAAACTCCACACAGACATCACAGTGCCAGAGACCCAAGCTCGATGTCTGTGTGGAGTGGGCTTCCCTGACATGTCTTGTGGTCCACTGGCTCTTATTCCCATGGCACCAGGAACTTGGGGGAGACAGGAATTGGACTAGAGGGCCAGATTCCTTTGTGTCTTGGAGTTCTGCTGACGGGCTGGCCTCTCCACAGCTCTGTCCCAGTTGATGGCAGAGGTCTAGAATTCAAGGTGGCATTTTCTGGGTGGTTGCATCACATCCCCCATCCAGCCGTGATTCATCACTTACCTGAAAAATAATCTTAAAACTTACAGGGGCCTGAAAACTATAACGTTCAGGGACAACTTCTTACAGCCGTCAGGCTATTAAACACTACAACCTCCAAATACATTCTGAACTACATAGACTTGGGGACATATATATATATATATATATATATATATATATATATATATATATATATATATATATATATATACATACACACATAGACACGCACGGACGCACACGCACACACACACAAACACACACTACATATTCTCTCGTGCTGCTGTAAGTAAAAATTTCATTGTCCTCTCTGGGACGTATAACAATGAAACACTCTTGACTCTTGTTTTGACCCTCCTTCTGCCTCACAGCACGCATTTGCCTCTCCTTCAACACCCCCTCCCCCTAGTTGTGCCGATTGAAAGGCTGTAGCTGACCCTGGAAAGGGAGCACACTGTGCCCACTGACGCCCAGCAGTCCCTGAGGTCATCTAGAGAGCCACAGTGACTGGAGTGCTTCCGTTGACTCCATCCACACCTCATATTGCCTCGGAAAAGTGACCAAAGATGTCCCACCCTGGTCATTCCTCCTTTTCCCTGCTCCCGTCCGGCAGAAGGTGCCACCACAAGACTCGGGAACAGCTTCTTCCCCTCCAAGCTTCTGAACGGTCCTTCCATAAGCTAGGGTACTGTGCGATTCACTCCTACCCCTTTGTAGACATTGGACTTTGTCTGTGGAACTGATGCGCTACAATGTTGAGAACTATATTTTGCACTCTGCATCTTCTCCTTTGCTCTATCTTTTTATTAATGTTTTCGATTTCTAGATGTTGGAGATACAGTGCGGAAACAGGCCCTTCAGCTCACCGAGTCCACAACAACCAGCGATCACCTCGTACACTAACACCATCCCACACACCAGGGACAATTTTACAGTTTTAATGAAGTCTTTGGAGTGTGGGAGGAAGCCGGAGCACCCGGAGATGATCCATGCGGTCACAGGGAGAATGTCCAAACTCCGCACAGACAGCTCCCATAGTCAGGGTCCCTGGCACCAAGGCAGCAACTCTACCGCTGCACCACTGAGCCGCCCTTATGTGCCCACTATCTTGAGTTTGAATTAATTGTATCTATGTACAGTGCTATATCATCTGTTCGGAAAGGATGCAAAACAATGCCTTTCACTGCACGTTGATACACGTGACAATAAGAAACTTAAATCTAATCCAATTTGAGATCCGCAGACTTCCATTGGGGAGTGGGGGTGGGAGGAGATGTTTGTTGGGTAGACATTGAAAAAAACAATTAACCACAAGAAGGGACAACTGGCGATCACATTTCCTGTTGTCCCTGGATTGTATTGTTTATGGCAAATATTATCTAATTTCTGAAAGCTTCCATTTCTATGTTGCAATGAATTGACACGCTGATTTTTTCCCCCACCCCAGACCTTCCTAGCTCCTGTCAATCAAGTTTTTTCTGCAGAAGAGGACAGTAAAAAGGATGTGGAGGATAACTGTGAGTAAAACGTGTGTCTCTGGGTGTGGGATTAATACCAGCTCGTTCCAGCAGTCTAAAATGGTTTTCTGAGCATTTGGGCATAGCTTTAGAGTGAGAGGGGCAAGGTTTAAAGGAGATGGGACTAGTGTAGATGGGGCACGTTGGTCGGTATAGGCAAGGTGGGACTAGTGTAGATGGGACACGTTGGTTGGTATGGGCAAGGTGGGATTAGTGTAGAAGGGACACGTTGGTCGGTATGGGCAAGGTGGGACTAGTGTAGATGGGGCACGTTGGTCGGTATGGGCAAGGTGGGACTAGTGTAGATGGGACACGTTGGTCGGTATGGGCAAGGTGGAACTAGTGTAGAAGGGACACGTTGGTCGGTATGGGCAAGGTGGGACTAGTGTAGATGGGGCACGTTGGTCGGTATGGGCAAGTTGGGACTAGTGTAGATGGGGCATGTTGGTCGTTGTATGCAAGTTAGGACAAGCGTAGATGGGGCATCTTGGTCAGCATGGGCAAGGGATCAAAGGAACTTTTTCCATACTCTGTGAGGTGCGGGGCAATTTATTTTACACGGGGTGGTGGGTGCTTGGAACGCATTGGCTGGGGAATTGGTGCAGGCAGATACAATAGTGATGTTTAGGAGGCTTTTAGATAGGCACATGGATATGCAGGTAATGGAAGGATATGGATCATATACAGGCAGAGGAGATTAGTTTAACTTGGCATCACGTTTGGCATGGACATTAGAGTAATAGTCATATTCACACAGCGCGGAAACCAGCTCTTCAGCGCAACTTGCCCACACAGACCAATATGCTCCATCAACACTAATCCCACCTGCCCACGCCTGATCCATAACCCTCCAAACCCATCCCATCCATGTACCTGTCCAAATGAATGAATGAATTATACCTTCTTATCGCATGCGATGCGTCGCAGTAAAATTCTTTGTATTGTACGCCATACACAAAGTATGCAAAGAGTCACCCCGTATAGGGCGCTGACAAAGTTACAAAGCATTCAGTGTAGTCCCAATGGTCCCTTTTTGTTCTCTCATCGCCCCCCCACCCCCATGCCGGGTCCCTCTTTGTTTTCCGCCGATCCCCTACACCGGTTTGTTTTCGGTGGCGAGTCCTCGACCGACCCCCAGCACCCACCGCGGGGCCCGTCTGACCTCCGGCACCACCAAGCAGATGCGAAGGTCCCCAGGACACAAAGTTTAAGCGGGGGTCCTTTAAACAATCTTAATATTTGCCCATTAATGAACGTCAACGTTAAATTGTCCGGTCATAATCACTTCGATTCTGGTACTCGATCTAGCACCAAGTACTTGATTGCTTGAATGCCGGTGAAAGGTGAAAGTCATATTGAAAGTATCCTGTGCTCTAGCTCATTTTCCAGGCCTCGTCCATTCCACACCCATGCTCTTTCCGTCTGATTCTCTCACTCTCTGTTAAATGTTATGATACTACCTCCTCCGGCAGCTCGTTGCATACACCCACCCCCCTTTGAGTAAAAAAACGAACTACCCCTTGGGTTCCAGTGAAATCTTTCCCCTTAACTCTATGTCCTGTTGTGGGGCATTGTGGTCCGAAGGGCATGCTCCCATGCTGTACTGCTCTATCTTCAGTACAGCAAGGATTTACACGTACTTCCAGCAGCTTGAACTCTTAACCCAGTGCGCAATATTTAGTAAACCTTTGTACAATTACACAACACCAATGACCTTCATAGTGGTAATAACACGCAGGAGACACACCTGCCTGAAAACCCTTCCTGAAGCGCACTCTCACATCTCACCAGCAATTGATTCACCTTATTAGCCATGTTGTAATTAACAGTTCAAAGATTTTCTTCTCAAACTGAAACTACTTAATAAGCTTCTTCTTCTACGGGGAATTCTAATTTAATCCCCAGATTGCCACTCCATAATATATTTTTTAAATCTGACGTTAACTCTTACCCTGGTTTTGAACTTGGTGCCTCCATTCTCTTTCTCTCTTGCATGTCAAAATCACTGTCAAGTTTGGCTCGTATCCCTCTAAACCTTTCCTGTCCATGTACCTGCCAAATGTATTTTAAGTGTTGTTATAATGCCTGCCTCAACTACCTCTTCTAGCAGCTCATTCCATACACCCACCACCCTCTGATTCTATTAGTTCCTATTCAATCTTTCCCCTCTCACCTTGAACCATTGTCCTCTGGTTCTTGATTCGTCTACTCTGGGTAAAAGACTACGCATTCACCTCTATCTATTCCCCACAGTATTTTATCCACCTCAATAAGATCGCCCTTCATCCTCCTGCGCTCTGTTTATGTTCACAGCTGTCAGAGTCAGGTTCTGTTGGGTTTAACATGGTTGGAGTCTACTCTTTTGTGAATCACTGGCATTTTATCACTTTTACTGCTAATGGTATGACGTGATTTTTCTTTTCCCTCCTGTCTATTGCGTTGACTCTTAGAGAATCCAAATTTGCTGCTAGATACAGAGTGGATAATCTTGCGACAATTATATTGTTTACATGAGCCAAATAAGTCGCGTCATCCATTTACCACCACGTTCAGAGAGTTACTTAAGGGCGTCAGAATGGAAGGAATGTCTGGAAGCACTTCTCCGTGCCAGCATATAACTGTGAATGTGGAAAAACTGGAAGAACTAGGAAGCTTGCTGTAATAAGAAGGAACTGCAGATAGCAAAGATAGACACAAAGTATTGGACTAACTCAGCGGGACAGGCAGCATCTCTGGAGAAAATGGATAGGTGCCGTATCGGGTCGGGACACTTCTTCAGACTGAAAGTGGCAAGGTGGGGAAGAACTAGAGGCAAGAAAAGACCAGGACAACAAAAGACCTCGGGAAGGGTGGTTCCCTGATAGGCCATTTGGCCAATTATTGGCTAGGTAATGTGTGATCACAAGAAGGATAAATAGTTACAGATTGTGAAACTAGTTATAAACATATAAAATTCTAAAAGGACTGGACAAGCTAGATGCAGGAAAAATGTTCCCAATGTTGGGCGAGTCCAGAACCAGGGGCCACAGTCTTAGAATAAAGGGGAGGTCATTTAAGACTGAGGTGAGAAAAAACATTTTCACCCAGAGAGTTGTGAATGTATGGAATTGCCTGCCACAGAGGGCAGTGGAGGCCAAGTCACTGGATGGATTTAAGAGAGAGTTAGATAGAGCTCTAGGGGCTAGTGGAGTAAAGGGATATGGGGAGAAGGCAGGCACGGGTTATTGATAGGGGACGATCAGCCATGATCACAATGAATGGTGGTGCTAGCTCGAAGGGCCGAATGGCCTCCTCCTGCACCTATTTTCTATGTTTCTATGGTTAAACCACTAGGGTGGAGGATAGGGGGGAGGGAGGGAAGGGGAGAGAGAGGGGAAAACTTGTAGAAGTTGAAGGTACTATTGCAATGTTTAAGAAACAACTTGCCTACACTGACCAACATGCGCCAACAACACTAGTCCCACCTGCCTCACCCGAAAAGTCACCAATCTATGTTTTCGAGTGACGCTGCCTGACCCATTGAGTTACTCAAGCACTTTGTGGAGTCTGAAGAAGAACCTGACCCAAAATGTTGCACATCCATGTTCTCCAGAGATGCTGCCCAATCTGCTGAGTTACTCCAGCGCCTTGCTTGTTTGAGTGCATGTGATGCAGGTACTGGTTCATTCGAGACGACTGCTCAGGCTTTGAATTCCAGTTACTGATCGTCACTGGCCACGAGGCTGACACCTGCTGCGCTGCAGATGCTCCATCTGCTTGATCGTCCATCACTTGCGCTCGGTCTGCCAAGGATTGCTGGATCTCCCGGTTGCCAACCATCTTAACTACGCTTCCCATTCCCACACTGACCTTTGTGTCCAGGGCCACCTCCATTGCCAGAGGGAGGCCAAATGCAAACTGGAGGAACAGCACCTCATATTCCACTTGGGTAGCCTATAACTATGTGTGATAATTGTATTCTCCAATTTTAGGTAACCTCTAGCACCCCCTTCCTTTTCTTCCCTTCCCCCCTCCCCTCCCCACCTTCCCTATGTCCCACCTGCACTCACACCTATTTCCCCCCTCTCCCTTCCCCTCCACCTACATTCCTTCCTCTGGCTTCACAATTAGTAACACTTTAACCCTGCAGAATCTTTTCATCTGTCCAGTTGTCTGCCCCCCTTGCCTTTGTTCTCCTAATGCCTCCCATGCTTTGCCCTGAAGAAGGGTCTCTATCCGAAACGTCACCCATTCCTTCTCTCCAGCGATGCTGCCTGTCCCGCTGAGTTACTCCAGCTTTTTGTGTCTACCTTTGATTTAAACCAGCATCTGTAATTCTTTCCTACATGCTTTGTCCTGGCCCTCCCCTCTTCCAGCTTTCTTTCCCCACCCCTTGCAGTCGGTCTGAAGGAGGGTTCCGACCTGAAACGTCACCTCTCCACGTTTTTCAGAGATGCTGCTGCCTGAGTTACTCCAACATGTTGTCGTCTTTGGCTTGATCTCATTGGTTTCCTTGTCCAATTACTTTCAGGTGGCCTTATGTACTTAAATGAAGCTACACTCCTGAACAACATCCGAGTGCGTTACAGCAAGGACAAGATCTACGTAAGTCCCAACTCAATTCCCAGCTCTTCCTGTGCTACAGATTCCCTAATGCTGTAGGAAGGATGCCATTCAGCTGGAAAGAGTGCAGAGAAGATTTTCGAGGATGTTGCCAGGACTTTAGCTCCTGAGCTATAGGGAGAGGTTGGGTTGGCTTGGACTTTATTCCTTCCAGTGCAGGAGGATGAGGGGTGATCTTAGAGGTATATAAAATCACGAGGGGAATAGATAGGAAAAATATACAGAGACTTTTACCCAGTGTAGGTGAATCAAGACCAGAGGACATAGGGTTAAGGTGAGTGGGGAAAGATTTAATAGTAACCTGAGGGGTCGGAGGGTGGTGAGTATATTCAATAATACTTTGTTTTCACATGTACTTACATGCAGTGAAATTCTTTTTTTGCATCCAACCCTGTAAAATCATACAATCATAGTCACCACATTTCGGGCGCCAATAAAATTACAGAATGTATGGAACGAGGAGGTGGTTGAGGCAGATTCTCTAACGGCAATTAAAAGATACCCAGGCGGGTACATGGATAGGAAGGGTTTAGAAAGATGAGGGCCAAACGCAAGAATAGTTTTTCAGTATACCTTAAATTACAGAGTTGTAGATGTAGCCCAGTCCATAACACCGGCCAGAAGCCCCACCTTTGACTCCATCTACACTTCACGCTGCCTAGAAAAAGCAGCCAACATAATCAAACACTTGTCCCAGCCCAGTCATTCCGTCAAGCCAACTTTATTTGTCACATACACATACAAGATGTACAGTGAAATGAAAGTGGCAATGCTTGCGGGATTCTTCCTGCACCTGTCCGTCTGAAGATACAGAAGCTTGAAAGCGCGCTCCACTAGACTCAGGAACAGCTTCTTGCATTCAGTTAAGGGCCTGTTCCACTTTCACGACCTAATTCACAACCTTTTTTACTCGTGGACATTTTTCATCGTGCTAGAAAAAACGCCCCGACCTACTTGATGCCACGAGTACCTACGGCTAGCATCACGGCCTGCTACGACCTACCTATGACCTACCTACGACCTCCTACGACCTCGTGACAACCATGCTGCGAGTATGAGTCAAGGGCAAACTCAGCAGAGGTCGTGAATTAGGTCGTGAAAGTGGGACACCCCCTTTTATCATGCTTCCGAATGGTCTTTCCATAAGCTAGGGTACTGTCCAATTCACCTCAACTCCATTGAGGACATTTGACTTTGTCTACGGAACTGATGTGGTTTGATGCTCGGAGCCTCAGTGGTAGAGTTGCTACCTTACAGCACTTGAGACCCGGGTTTGATCTTGACTATGGGTGCTATCTGTACAGAGTTTGTACATTCTCCCTGTGGCCATGTGGGTTTTCTCCGGGCGCTCCGGCTTCCTCCCACATTCCACAGACCTGTAGGTTAATTGGCCTCTGTAAATTGCCCCTAGTGTATAGGATAGAACTAGTCCACGGGTGATTGCTGGTCGGCGTGGACTTGATGGGCTGAAGTGTCTGTTTCCACACTGTATCTCTAAACTAAACCAAACTAAATTAATGAGAACTATATTCTGCACTCTGTATCTTCCCCTATGCTCTATCCATTACACTTGAGTTTAACTTGATTATATGTATGTGTATTGTATTTTCTGATTTGAAGAAAAAGAAAGCTTTTCACTATACCTCGGGACAGCGGACAAGAATGAACCGGCCTATATATCGGCTTTGGAAAACTAATGGTGAAATGTCACTGACTGCAGGGATGGGTTGCTCACATGCTCTGGGTGTTGCCAGGGAGTGGTATTTCCTCCCAGTTCTATCTTAAACATGCCGTTTGTTTTCA
Organism: Raja brachyura; assembly: GCA_963514005.1. The sequence goes on along the minus strand of OY740788.1, from coordinate 65,996,896 downwards.
TTTTTGCATAGGTGGGTGTGAGGTGAATCCAGTTGGGTATGATTTGAATCTTGTGCTTTATGTGGTTTCATTCTATAATTTGGCTACAGTGTTGCAGGATCTACACGTGGCTCAATTTACCATTGAGTTGCAATAGAACATATAACACACTACAACACAGGGACAGGCCCTTTGGCCCACAGTGTTCATGCCAAGCACACAGACAGTTTAATCCTGACTTCCATCCAACACAATTTGAGGGCGACACAGTGGTGCAGCGGTGGAGTTGCTGCCTTACAGCGCCAGAGGCACTGGTTTGATCCTGACTACGGGTGCTATCTGTATGGAGATTGTATGTTCTCCCTGGGACCACATGGTGCTCCAGTTTCCCCCCACACTCCAAGACACGCAGATGTGTAGGCCCAACGCAAGCTGGAGGAACTCACCTTATATTTCTCTCGGGCAGCTTACAACCCAGCAATATGAATATTGATTTTGCTAACTTCAAGTAACCCTTGTGTTGTGAGACAAATGAAACTTTAACGCTACTTGTAATTTACTTAAACTTTATTTAAGCTTTAAGCCACTCATTTCTGTAATACATAACTTCAAAGCGTCTGGAAAATATCGCTGATTCCGCAGGCCTCGCCGGCCCGAGACCCCGCACATGCGCACACTCTGGAAAAGCCTTGCACATACGCACACTGCATTCTCCCCTCCTATTTATAGGTTGAGATGGTCAGGAGGTTTAGTACGTCTTGATGACTGTCGCAGCACTGGAGCATCAGGAGATAATGGTGTTTCAATAGCTGGTGGTACATATATTACTTGGTCATCAACTTCACTCATGTTGCCATTTACATTTTCAATTTTAGAATTACTTATAGAAGTTTCCGTAGGGGGTGATGGGAGTGTTGGAAGTTCTCGATTAATGTTATCAAGTAGTGACGGAGCTGATGGAGAAGACTGACATGGTGCAAGGGCACAAAGTGAGACAGTTGACTGATGTCCATCCTGATACTTGATAGTTGCATCAGAAGGGTTGACATCAGTCAGTTCAACTTCAGCAACAAAAGGCTCATTCTTATTTAATCGGACATACTGACGAAACGACACAGGCCCAGGGCTAGTCAACCATGATGGCAGAGAAGTACCACTAGAAGTTAACGAACCGCTCATGTAGAGTAGTATTGGTAGCAGCTGACAGTAGAGATCTGATGGAGTGTAATGCATCTGGTAGAACACATTCCCACTGCTGATCTGGTATGTCATTTGACTTTAAAGCCAGTTTCATTGCTTTCCAAATGATTCCGTTATACTTCTCAACCTGACCATTTCCAATAGGATGATATGGTGTTGTTTTACTTGTTGCAATTTCTCTATTAGAAAGGTAGTCCTTTAAATCTTTTGACATGAATGAGGTGCCCATATCAGAATGTATGTAACTTGGAAATTCACAGAATGGAAACCATTGATCTAAACATTTGATAACCGTAGCAGCTGACATATTTGTACAAGGAAAGGCAAATGGAAACCTTGAATATTCATCAACTATGGTAGGTATATAAACATTTCGAGGGGAGGATGGTAAAGGCCCTTTGAAGTCAATACTCAAATATTCCATAGGTTGAGTAGCTTTGATCAATCTTCCTCCTTCAGGACGGAAGAACCTTGGTTTTAATTCAGCACAGATTCTACACGAATCACACGTCATCTTCACATCTTCTGTAGAGAAAGATAAGTTTTTGGAACAAACATAGTAGAAACATAGAAACTAGGTGCAGGAGAAGGCCATTCTGCCTTTCATATCCTGTACCTACCTTCTCTCCATACCCCCTGATCCCTTTAGCCACAAGGCCCACATGAAACTCCCTCTTAAATATAGCCAATGAACTGGCCTCAACTACCTCCTGTGGCAGAGAATTCCACAGATTCACCACTCTCTGTGTGAAAAATGATTTTCTCATCTCGGTCCTAAAAGACTTCCCCCTTATCCTTAAACTGTGACCCCTTGTTCCCGATGTTTGGGAAGTCCAGAACAATCTTCCTGCATCTAGCCTGTCCAACCCCTTAAGAATTTTGTAAGTCTCTATAAGATCCCCCCTCAATCTTCTAAATTCTAGCGAGACAAGCCGAGTCTATCCAGTCTTTCTTCATATGAAAGTCCTGCCATCCCAGGAATCAGTCTAGTGAACCTTCTCTGTACTTCTGCCTATATGGCAAGAATGTCCCAGATTAGGAGACCAAAACTGTACGCAACACTCCAGGTGTGGCCTCACCAAGACCCAAGACATACGAGTGACTCCAGGATGACACAGCCCATTGTAAAGATCAGTGAGTACAGAAGAATGAACAGAGGCACAAAATGCTCGAGTTAATGTATCCAGAGCAGCATTATCCTTACCAGGGTGGTACTCAATTGAATAACTATATGCAGATAATTCAATCCTCCATTCATGAATTTTATTGTTTTACTGTTTTTAATCTTCGTTCATTTCCGATTATCAAGCATAAAAGCTACAGAAAGATCTGTTATCAAAGTGAAGTGCTGGCGAGCAAGGAAATGACTTAATTTTCTCAGTGCAATTCAATACCTTGGAGAGTATAAGACATGAAAGCCACTGGTCGTCCTCCATGATTTAATGTTGCTGACACTGCTAAATCAGAGGCATCACATTCAACAACAAAGGGGAGCTCCTCATCGATGGCGTGTAATGTCGCAAATTCTAATTGTTGCTTCAAAGAAGTAAAGGCACCAATTGCTGTAGAGTCAAGGGGAAAGATTTTGCTCTAATCAAAGGTTGAATTTTGTCAGAAAAATTTGGTGTCCATTTAGCATAATTTGCAAACATACCAAGAACCCTTCGTAGAGAGTTTAATGTAGCTGGAACAGGTATCTCTCTTGGAGCGGGCGGAGTATTTCTGTATCAGGCTTGATTATATCATTTCCAGCCTAAAAACCAAGAATATTAATTGATGACACTGATGTTATTGAATTAGCCTCATTTAATGTTAGATTTTTAGAGTGTACAACTTGTAAAACCGTAGTACATTTTCGTCATGTTCAGCTTGGTCTTTTCCTGCAATAGTTATATTATCAAGATAAGGGAAAGTATCTTTAAAGTTTTCCTGTTCAACAAGTTTATCCATCTCTGACAAACAGCCACACCATTAGTTACACCAAAAGGAACTCTGCAGTAGTGGTATAATTTCTCATTTGCTTCAAACACAGTTTATTTTTTCTCTAATTCTTTCAAAGGAATTTGGTAGTAAGCACTTTTTAGGTCAAAAGTAGAGAATATCTTATACTTAGCTAATGTATTGATAATCTCTTCTGTATGAGGTAATGGATATGCATCAAGCTCCGTGAACTGGTTTATAGTTTGAGAGTAATCAATGCAGAGTCTCTTTCTATGGCTCTCCAAGGGGTCCTTAACCACGACAACTTGTGCCCTCCAAGGGGAAGAGCTGGGTTCTCTGATACCTTCTCGTAAAAGATTAGTTACTTCTGTGTTGATAAAGTTTCTGTCATCTTTAGTAAAGTGTCTTGATTTTGTAGCAATTTGCTTGCACTTGGAGGATAAATTAGTGAATAATGAAGGACATTCAACAGATGCGGCAGAAAAACCACACAATACTGGTGGCTTTGACAATACAAGATCAGGCATAGTTCCTTCATACATTATTTGAAGTGATCTGTGCTGTTTCTGAAAATTCTGACCTAGAATTATATCGCTACACAAATGTTTCAAAATACCAAGACATACAGATTTATAACTAGTTTTGTTCAGAATAAAGTCTACAATACAAGATCCAATAATTTGAGTATTGAGAGTTGTCAGAGCCATCGAGATTTCTCTATTTGAAGGAATTATAGTTAGATTTCGTCGAGACACAACTTGTTCACATAAAACTTTCTGAACTGCCAGGATCAAGTAGTACATTAAATGTATGGCCATTGATGGATACTGTTGTAGCTGCATGAGACAAGGTCTGAGGAAATGCAGCTGTAATTGCACATAGAGAAGGCGTATACATGGCAGCAGTCACACTTTTAATAGTTGCTTTGGACTTGCACACTCTAGAATAATGTCCCTTTTTGCCACAACTATTGCCTCTTGAGCAGGGCATCTCTCTTAACCCCCGCAAAAGTAACATTTCCTTTTTGAATAAGTATACGTTGCATCAAGGGCACATTGATCAGTAGAAATTGTTTCAGCTTGCTCCATATTAGTGCTTGGGTGAGATGATTTTGTAATAGTTGCAGCAGAATACACATTAGATGAGCCATAAGCATCTGAATTTTTCTGAGCCAAGTCTAATGAGTAAGCTTGATTGCAAGCTGATTGTAAATCCAAGGTTTTGCTTTCTAACAGTCTCTGTCGTATTAAAGGCGATGCCAAACCATCGAATAAGTTCCTGGCGATATTGATCAGCTGTAATTGCTTTGAAGGCACAGTCTTTACTAAATCTTTGAAGTTCTTGTAAAAATTCATCAAGTGACTCACCAGGTTTTTGTTTATGAGTAGCAAGGAGGTGTCGAGCAAATATTACAATAGACAATAGGTGCAGGTGTAGGCCATTTGGCCCTTCGAGCCAGCACCTCCATTCAATGTGATCATGGCTGATCATCCACAATCAGTACCCCGTTCCTGCCTTCTCCCAGGGCTGCCAACATTGGGTGAGATTTGAGAGTGAGAAATTGCGAGGGAGCGTAGAGACGGGGGGGGGGGGGGGGGGAGTGTGTGGGAGGGTGGTGTTCCCCCTCCCACGGTAAGGAGCTTTTACATTTTTCAGCTTGAAAGTGTGAAATCTGGTGCATACTGTAGCGAGTCATTTAACTTACACTTGAATGCAATATTTATGCTTTAAATTAGATTAGGTATGAATAAGGTTAGGCTAAATCACATTCCTAATTACATTCCACAATAGAGCCAGGCTCTGCTCAACAGGTGCAGCACATGAATTACTATATTCATGTATGGAAATCAGATTATATTCATGCGGTTATACATATATATAGAGAAAAACTCAGCAAAGCAAAATTCAGACTTCCATCACTGTTCTGCACAAATAAATCAATCAACCTTGTTAACCATATAACCATATAACAATTACAGCACGGAAACAGGCCATCTCGGCCCTTCAAGTCCGTGCCGAACAACTTTTTTCCCTTAGTCCCACCTGCCTGCACTCATACCATAACCCTCCATACCCTTCTCATCCATATGCCTATCCAATTTATTTTTAAATGATACCAACGAACCTGCCGCCACCACTTCCACTGGAAGCTCATTCCACACCGCTACCACTCTCTGAGTAAAGACGTTCCCCCTCATGTTACCCCTAAACCTCTGTCCCTTAATTCTAAAGTCATGTCCTCTTGTTTGATGGAACTGCAGATGTTGGAGAATCGAAGGGAGACAAAATTGCTGGAGAAATTTAGCGGGTGCGGCAGCATCTATGGAGCGAAGGAAATAGGCAACATTTCGGGCCGAAACACTTCTTCAGACGGTTTCAACCTTACCCTTTGAATATAGAGACAAGACGCAAATAATGCCACATATTCAGTCATATATGGTTCAATGAAATTAAGATATATATGTAAAAATATATATGGAAGCAGGCCCTTCCGCCCACCATGTCCACCGCCCACCGTGTACAACTGCAGAAGGACCTCTTTGCTCCTATATTTGATTCCTCTTGTTATAAAGGCCAACATGCCATTCACTTTCTTCACTACCTGCTGTACCTGCATGCTTAGGTGATGTCTTAACATTGGGTGTCTTAACGAAGAGTCTGCTTAGTACAACAATAGCAGAATCATAAGTACATTCCGCTATATAATCATATACATCATAAGAGACCCTCTATCGCTCTCTCTCTCGCTCTCTCGCTCTCTCTCTCGCTCTCTCTCTCTCTCTCTTTCTCTCGCTCTCACTCGCTCTCTCCCGCTCTCTCTCGCTCTCTCCCGCTCTCACGCTCTCTCTCGCTCTCTCTCTCTCTCTCGCTCTCCCTCCCTCTCTCTCTCTCACATGCTCTCACGCTCTTTCTCTCTCTCTCTCTCTCTCTCTGTAGGGCAGCGTTAGTGTACGGGGTGATCGTTGGTCGGTGTTACTCGTTGGGCCTATTTCCATGCTGCATCTCTAAAGTCTAAAGTAAAGTAACGCAGCACACAACAGCTTTGTAAACATTGCTGTGTTCGCTTACTGGCAGTTTTTACTCACGTTGGCAGTTTTATAATTGCTCGATTAGTAACAGCTATTTATCATCTGCCCCCTCTTTCTATCGAAGACAGGATGTATTCATCTTTTAATTAATTCCTTTTCAGGAAGGTCTCATTAAAATTTCTTGTTCTGCTATCATGTTGCTTAATTAGTTCCTTTGAAATCACTGGGTTGTCCTTTCACGTAGCTGGGGAGCAGAATTACTACAGTTTGGGAGGTACTGCCCCCTACTGGGATGTGCAGTTAGATCAGCCCAGAGTACAGGCACCAGCGAGCTCCTTTTTATCTCTGGATGGACCTTTCATAAAATAATACAGCACAGGAATGGGCCCTTCAGCCCACAATGTCTGAAAGAGGTGGCTTTAGACATTGTGGAGGCATCAATAGTGATCTTCTAAGAGTCACTAGAGTCAGGAACGGACACCCAGAAGACTGGAAAATTGCGGATGTTCGCGATGGGAGGATGGCAAAAGTGGGGAAACTATAGCCCGATAACGGTTAAAACAATAAAGTCAATAACGGTTAGCTTGACGTCAGTGGTTGGTTAGATTTTAGTCCATTATAAAGGATGGGGTTTCCAAGTACTTAGAAGCACATGTTCATAAGTTATAGGAGCAGAATTAGGCCAATCGGCCGATCAAGTCTACTCTGCCATTCATTTATGCCTGATCTATCTTTCCCTCTTAACCTCATTCTCCTGTCTTCTCCCCATAAACACTGACACCTTTACTAATCAAGTATCTGTCAATCTGCGTCTTAAAAATACCCATTGGCTTGGCCTCCACGGTTGCCTGTGACAATGAATTCCACAGATTCACCCCCCCACGTGGTAAAATTGGCCAAAGTCAGCATGGTTTTGTGAAGGGGAGATCTCGCCTGACAAATCTCTTAGAATTCTTTGCGAAAGTAAATAGGAGGATAGACAAAGGAGTGACGGTGGATGTGGTTTACCTGGATTTTCAAAAGGCCTTTAATAAAGTGCTGCATGTGAGGCTGCTAAACAAGATGAGAGCCCATGGTGTGAAGAGGAATTTCTTCAGTCACAGGATGGCAAATCTGTGGAATTCATTGTCACAGACAGCTGTGGAAGCCAAGTCATTGGGTATTTTTTAAATGGAGATTTGTAGGAAGGAACTGCGGATGCTGGTTTACTCCAGTATTTTGTGTCTATCTTTGGTGTAACTGAGCAGGACAGGCAGCATCTCTGGGTAGAAGGAATGGGTAGCGAGACCCTTATTCAGACTGGCAGTGGAGATTGACAGTTTCTTGATTAGTACGAGTGTCAATGGTTCTGGGAAGAAGGCAGGAGAATGGGGTTGTGAGTGAAAAATAGATCAGTCATGATTGAATGGCGGAGTAGACGTGATGGTCTGAATGGCCTAATTCTGCTCCTATAATTTATTAACTCATTGTCTGTGCTGAACATGATGCCGATCAACTCTTATGTACCTGCCCATAATCCATATCCTCCATTCCAGGCACGTCCTTATCTTCGTCCCTTTACGTCGGTGAGACCAAGCATATACTCAGTGACTGTTTCGCTGAACACTTGTGCCTGGTCCACCAAGGCCTGCTGGATCTCCCGGTTGACAACCGTTTTAACTCCCCTTCCAATTCCCACACTGACCTTTCCAACCCGGGCCACCTCCATTGCCAGAGTGAGGCCACACACAAACTGGAGGAACGGCACCTCATATTCCACTTGGGCAGCTCACAACCCAGTGTTATGAACATTGAACTCTCCAATTTTAGAGAACACTCCTCCCCCTTTTCAAGTGCTCCACCCTGATTTCTCCGCATTTCTCTCAACATCACGGAACCTTCCCCCGTCCTCCTCACCTATATCCCATGTTCTCACTTTACACTCCTCCTTCATTCCCCCCCCCCCCCGTATCTGACACCCTTTTGTCTCCATTTTATATCCAGCCTTTGTCCACCCATCTGCCAATCAACCCCTCCCTCATCTGTATCCACCTATCACTTGCCAGACTGTCCTGCCCCCACCTCTCTTCCAGCCTTCACCCCATCTGTCTGAAAAAGGGTCCCAACCCGAAATGGCACCTCTCCATGTTCTCCAAAGATGCAAAGGGGTTATGGGGAGAAGGCAGGAGAATGGGGTTAGAGGGAATCATAGATCAGCCATGATTGAATAGCGAAGTAGACTTGATGGGCCGAATGGCCCAATTCTGCTCTTATAATTTATGCTGCATGATCCTTTGCGTTCTAAGTTAGATCCCAGCATCTGCAGTTCCTTGTGCCTCCATTTCTTCATCCCCCTTATGTTTCACACTATAGAGCTGCCAGAGGAGGTAGTTGAGGCAGGTACTATGCAATGTTTAAGAAACATTTAGACAGGTATATGGATAGGACAGGTTCAGGGGGATATGGGCCAAAAGCAGGCAGGTGGGACTAGTGCAGATGGGGCATGTTGGTCAGCGTGGGCAGGTTGGGCTGAAGGGCCTGTTTCCATGCTGTATGACTCTATGACTGGTGAGCCTGTGCCTGAGTGAATCTTCAGCTTTGTTCATGTGCTTGTTCCTGTGCTTCCATTTCAGACTTACGTCGCTAACATCCTGATAGCCATCAACCCCTACTTTGACATACCTAAACTCTACTCATCCGATTCCATTCAGAAGTACAAAGGGAAGTCCTTGGGCACTCTTCCACCGCACGTCTTTGCCATCGGTGAGTCGTTTTGTCTATCCCTGCTAAACACGTGATGGAAGGAACTCAGATGCTGGTTTAAACAGAAGATAGACACAAAAAGCTGGAGTATTGTCAGAGTGAGGCCAAACGCAAATTGGAGGAACAGCACCTCATATCTCGCTTGGACAACTTGCGACCCAGTGCTATTAATATTGGTTTCTCTAACTTTAAGTCACCCTTGCATCCCCTCTCTCTCTCCGATCGCCCTCGCCCTAGTTGTCGTACTGTCATCCTGTTGAGGTTCGTTGTCTGTGTAACTCATTCACACCTAGCCAACAGTTAACAGACCAATATGAGGCCAACCTTTCCTTGCATTGTCATTTTTTGCATATATTTAATTCATTTGTTCTATATCTATCTTTATCACCATCTATATCTCTCATTTCCCTTTCCCCTGACTCAGTCTGAAGAAGGGTGTTGACCCGAAATGTCACCTATTCCTTTTCTTCAGAGATGCTGCCTGAGCCACTGAGTAGCTCCAGCTTTTTGTGTCTATCTCCTGCTAAACACTCCTCTAGTTTGTGCTGCATATTCAGGTTGTTTTAATTTTTAAAGATGCAGCATGGAAACAGGCTCTTCGGCCTACCAAATCCACACTGACCATCGCTCACCAGTTCACACTAGTTCTATATGGCCCAATATCTCGTTCACTCCCTACATACTTGGGGCAATTTTGCAAAGGTCAGTTAAACTACAAACCCACACAGGGCGGCACAACGGTGGAGTTGCTGCCTAATAGCGTCAGAGATCCGGGTTCGATCCTGACTATGGGTGCTATCTGTACGAAGTTTGTACGTTCTCCATGTGTTTGCATGGGTTTTCTCCAGATGCTCCAAGTTTCTTCCCACACTCCAAAGAAATATAGGTTTGTAAGTTCATTGGCTTTGGTAAAAAATTGTGAAGTGTGTGGGATGGTGTTAGTGTACGGGGTGATTTCTGGTCGGCGTTCCACACTGCATCTCTCGTCTAAAATAAAGTCTGTGGGTTGTGGGAGCATTTGTGTCCATGCTACATCTCTAAACTCAACTCTCAAAACCTCTCCTATCCACGTACCTGTCCAAACGTCTTAAAAAATATTTAAATTTCGCACTTTAACGTGTTAGTTTAGAGATACAGCACAGAAACAGGTCCTTAGGCCCACGGTGTCCATGCCGACCAGTGATCATCCCCTACACCAGCATTATCCTACACACTAGGCACAATTTACAATCTTTACTAAAGCCAATTAACCTATAAACTTGTACGTCTTCGGAGTGTGGGGGAAAGCCGGAGCACCCGGGGAAGCGTAGAATGGCCACAGGGAGAAAGTCCAAACTCCATACAGACAGTACTCGTAGTCAGGATGAAACCCGGGTCTCTGGCACTGTAAGGCAGCAACTCCACTGCTGCACCACCTTGAGTATTATAATAAATTTGAACGCTGAGTTTAATTAGCGAGAAATACTCGGGCAGTCTGGGCCTCAGATCTGCCCTTACACCGGCCATGTCCACTGATGCCCCTCAGGTCTCGAGTCCTTCCCCAGCTACTCTCTGACAATGAGAGAGTCAGATGCCAGACATTTGAATAATCAGCTGCCAGGTTGCCAGTGCATGCAACACCGAAGCTGAACAAACCAGGATACATTTATAGGTGTAGGGAGAAACTGCAGATGCTGGTTTACACCGTAGATGGACACAAAATGCTGGAGTATCTCAGTGGGTCATGCAGCATCTCCTGAGAAAAGGAATGGGTGTGTTTTGGGTCTGAAGAAGGTTCTCGACCCAAAATGTCACCTTTTCCTTTCTCCAGAGATGCTGCCTGACCCGCTGAGTTACTCCAGCATTTTGTCTATCTTCAGGATTAATTCATATATTTTACAGTGAAGGTTAGAATGTTCTTAAAGGTTAGAGTGCATTGTTTTTACTCTGTAATTGATCTGTGAAGCTATTGAGCACTCTGAAGGGAAATGGAATAATTTCAAATGATATTGGCCTTTAAAATGAGTCTGAGAACACATTTAAGAGATGAGTTATTCTTCAGTTGAATTCTCTTAAAATAAGATATCATCACAACATTTAAGATTTTTTTTAAAAAGGTACATGGATAGGATAGATATAGAGGAATATGGGCCAAACGCAGCAGGTGGGACAAGTGTAGATGAGGGCATGATCATTGGTATGGGCGAGTTGGGCCGAAGGGTCTATGCTGTACGACTCCAAAAATCTACCCGTGTGTAGAAAATATATTCTTTTTGACCGGTCTTTGCTCAGTTTTGAGGCTGAATCTCACAATGTTGGTCATGGTTACATATTTCTAACTGTTTTCAATCTTGACTTGCAGCTGACAAAACTTACCGTGATATGAAGGTACACAAACTAAGCCAGTCTATCATTGTATCAGGAGAATCGGGTGCTGGGAAAACAGAAAACACCAAGTTTGTCCTTCGGTATGTATGGATCTTGCAGCAGTTATGACTGCACACTCCTGCTTTAGTTTCTACAGGTGTACCTCATGCTAAACTCTCCCCCCTGCCATCATTCCTTCCAGCTTCCTCCCCCACCCTTTGCCATCCCTTGTTCTCTCTGGATGACCCTTCCCCTCCATCCCTTTCACTCCCACTCTGTCTTGTTGCCAAGTCCCCTTTCTTTGCAATAGTACCTCATGATTGAACATAGAACAGTACAGCACAGGAACAGGCCCCTCGGCCCACAATGTCCCTGCCAAACATGGCACCTGCCTGTATGTGCTCCATAGGCCTCTGTTCCCTGCATATTTGTGTGCCTATCTAAAAGCCTCTTAAACGTCACTATCGTATATGCCTCCTCCACCACCCCTGGCAGCGTGTTCCAGGCACTCGCCACTTTCCATGTAATAAAAAATTGCCCTGCACATCTCCTTCAAACTTTGCCAATCTCACCTTAAAGCTATGCCCTCTAGTCTTTGATCTTTCCGGCTTTGATTAAAGATTCTGACTGTCTACCCTATCGACACATCTCATAATATTATATACTTCTATCAGGTTTCCCTTCATCCTCCAGCGAAAACAATCCAAGTTTTTCCAACCTCTCCTTGTAGCTAATATTTTCCAAATCCAGATGGCATTCAGGTAAACCTCTTCTGTATCGTCGTCATGTTTTGTTGGGAGGGAGATATCAAGTCAGAGGAACAGAATTAGGCCATTTGGCCCATTGAACCTACGCCATTCAATCATGGCTGATCTATCTTTCCCTCTCAGCTCCATTCTCCTGCCTTCTTCCCATAACCTCCGACAACCTGGTGAAGGTTTGCAGAGACTGTTCATGCTTTGCTTTTCCCACCCCCGGATATCATCATGCTGACCGAGATTAACTTTGCTCCCCATCAATTCTCCAGGTACTTGACGGAATCGTATGGGACAAGCCAAGACATCGACGAGAGGATTGTGGAAGGTAAGTGGTCCGAGGAGGCAGTGCTTGCAATTGCATGCATGGAGGCTTGCACACCCCCAGACATCTGCTGCCCCTCGAATACACACGTGCATGCATACGTGGACCATTGCGACCTCTCCAGTGCAAGGTGGGTCAATTGCATGCCGCAACGCAGCTCAGGCATTCCCTCAAGCAGAGGATTGCACTCTTGGTTGGTCAAATGCAGATTCTGATGCATGTGCGTACACAACTCACACTCACGCATTCTGTGAAATTGTACTCAGCACTGTTTTAAATGAAACCAGTTTTTCTGTGTTATTGCAACAGCGAAGAAGCACTCATATAAATTAAGGATGGAAACTTCTGTTCATGATCGAGATCCTTCAAGGTAGCAGGCCAGATGGTTAAAAAGGCATATGGAAGGCTTTCCTTTGTTAGCTGAGGCATTGAAAATAAGATCAGGGACTCGAACTATATCGCTGGAACTGGAGCATTACAGTACTGCAGCACAGCGGCGTAGCAGTAGAGTTGCTGTTTCACAGCGCTAAAGACCTGGGTTCGATTCTGACTACGGGTGCTGTCTGTACGGGGTTTGCACGTGGCCTTTGTGCAGGTGCACGTAGGTTTTCCTGTGACCATGTGGGTTTTTTCTCCGGGTGCTCCGGTTTCCTCCCACATTGCAACAACGTGCAGGTTTGTAAGTTAACTGGCTTTTGTAAAAAAAAAAGTAAATGTCCCCTGTGAGTAGGATAGAACTAGTGTACAGGTGATCACAGGTCGGCATGGACTCGGTGGGTGAAGAGCCTGTTTCCATGCTGTGTCTGTAAAACTAAACGTGCTTGTTTGTCGGTAAATTCCCTCTGTCAAATTGCCTGTAATGTGTAGGGAGTGGATGAGGAAGTTGGATAACATGAAACTAGTATGAACAGGTGAACGATGGTCGGCATGGTCCCGGTGGGCCGAAGGACCTGTTTCCGTGCTGTATCTCTAAAACGACAAAAATCACACATGAAGGAGGACGTGAGGTCTATCTTTGCTGTAAATCGCCATGATTTTGGCTCTCTTTATCCACCCGTTCTTGTGCTATTATAAGCATCTTATGTTACTAAAGGGCGGCACAATGGCGCAACAGCCGAGTTGCTAACTTACAGCGCCAGAGACCCGGGTTTGATCCTGACCGTGGGTACCGTGTGTATGGAGTTTGTACGTTCTCCCTGTGACCGCATGGGTTTTCTCTGGATGTTCCGGTTTCCTCCCACACTCCAAATACAATGGGCTGTTATGGGCTCCACCCTCCCTTGGCCATCTTGCTTTGTTCTGGCCTTTTCTTACCTCCAGTTTCCTCTCCTCTACATTCAGTCTAAAGAAGCGTCCGAAATGTTGCCCATCCTTTTTCTCCAGAGATGCTGCCTGACCTGCTGATTTACACCAGCCCTTTGTGTCTATTTTCAGGTTTGTAGGTTAATTGGCTTCGGTGAAAATTGTAAATTGTCCCTGGTGTGTAGGATAGTGGCAGTGTAAGGGAGTGATCGCTGGTCGGCGCGGATTGGTGTGCAAACTCTCCACGACTGTCCTCTTCCATGGATACACACAAAATGCTGGAGTAACTCAGCGGGACAGGCAGCATCTCTGGATAGAAGGAATGGGTGACGTTTCGGGTCGAGACCCTTCTTCACACTACTCTCCACTCCTGTCCTCTGCAACTTTACACACCTGAGGTGGATTAACTTAATCAATTATTTCCAAAACAGCCAATCCCTTACTCGAAGCCTTTGGAAATGCCAAAACTGTGCGTAACAATAACAGTAGTCGGTTTGGAAAGTTTGTGGAGATCCATTTCAACGAGAAGGTAATTTAAAACAAAAAGTTTGATTTGACTTTTGTTTCTAAAAATGTTCCACGTTGCCAGTTGCGAGAGTGTACCCACCCATTTTTCTTTTGCCCTGTTCCTCCCCGCACAGAACGCGGTCGTCGGAGGGTTTGTCTCCCACTACCTGTTGGAAAAATCCCGCATCTGTATGCAGAGCAAAGAAGAACGAAATTACCACATCTTTTACAGGCTGTGTGCGGGTGCTCCCGAAGAGATTAGGCAAAAGTTTCACTTGATCTCCCCTGATAATTTCCGGGTGAGTTCCATGTCATGGTTCTTCAAGGCCAAACCTGTACTTCTCTTTTCCAACAAAGGGGTTGCTGTAAGGAAACTTTCCCTTCACTCTTGGAATGGATAAAGGACTTCATGCCAGTACTGGGTTCATAGCTAGCCTTTCTCATTGTTTGTTCTCCTCTCTCCTTCTGCTACTGAAGAATGACTTGACCGCAAATATTATATTTGGCACTCGGCACCATCTCTGGTTTAGCAGCAAAGGTGCTGCTAAGAGCATAGACTCTAAGCGGCACAGTAGCGCAGTGTTAGATTTGCTGCCTCACAGTGCCAGAAAAAAATGGGTTTGATCCTGACTAAGGGTGCTGTCTGTACAGAGTTTGTACATTCTGCCTGTGACTGTGTGGACCGAACGGTTGTTCCAGTTCCTTCCAACATCCCAAAGATTTAGTGCAGGTTTGGAGGCTAATTGGTTACTGTAAATTGTCCCTAGTGTGTAGGATAGTACTAGTGTACTGCTGAGCATGGTCGGCGTGGACTCGGGCCGAAGGGCATGTTTCCACGCTGTATCTCTAAACTAAACTAGAGGCTGGAAAGGGAGAGGTAGCATCTTGATCTGGTCTTTTTAGTTCCTTGTTCTCCAGTTCTAAAAGTCTGAAACAAGTGGTTTCTGCAGAAAAAGAAACTGCAGATGCTCGTTAGGAAAAAAAGACGCAAAGTACTGGAGTAACTCAGTGGGCTGGGCAGCAGTTCTGGAGAATGTGGATAAGTAATGTTTCCGGTCAGGATTCTCCAATTCTAGTTAACTAACCTGCAAACAACTCGCCCACCTTCTCCCTCCCTTTTCCACACCCAACCTTATGCCCCTGCTCCACCTGGACACACATTTCTCTCCTCCCCCTCTCATTCTATGTCTATTCTTTCCTCTGGCTTCACAATTCGCCTCTTCTCGCCTTATCTGACACCTTTTGATTTATCATCTTCGGCCTCTGTCCAACCATCTGCCTATCTCTCCCCCCCCCCCCCCCCCCCCATCTGTATCCACTCGTCACTCTTCATGCTTTGTGTTGCCCCTTCTCTCGTTCCCCCCTTCCCTCCCCTTTACAATCAGTCTGAAGAAGGGTCCTGACCCAAAACATCATCTATCCATTTTCTCTAGAGATGCTGCCTGACCCACTAAGTTACTCCAGGGCTTTGTGTCTTTATTATTTTGTTTTCTAAAAGTTATTTTGGATCTAAAAGTCAGCACCAAGCAGTTTCTGCAGATAATTGATCAATGTGATTATTTTGCCACATTCCCAATCTGTGTTGAAAACCACATCTATATGTGGAAGGGAGTTGTATGGTGATTTTTAATGTTGGTCATTGTGGGGTTTTGTGTATTATTTGGGCAGTCATTCTTCAGAGCAAATGCACTCAAGCAAGATTGTTATCTTTGCACATAATTGTATTGTTACATTGCTATTGATGGATGATGGAATGCATATCTGAGAAGCCCTCTCATTCAGATGCCCTCTCAGGTCAACGACCAAAGTCTGGACATGAATATAATTCAGCATCTCCAAAGGTCTCTCCCAAGGTTTGTGTTGGGATAACACCCCTCGTTGTAAAATACCTGGGGAGCTGGAGTTGCTCCAATGTATAATTTGTAGTCTTACCGACTAGTGACACATGGGCTCAGTTGGTAGAGCTGCTGCCTCAACAGATCCAGAGACCAGGGTTTGATCCCGTCTTACAGTTCTGCCTGTGTGGAGTTTGCATGTTTTCCCTGCGACCGTGTGGATTTCATCCAGGTGCTCTGGTTTCCTCCCACACTCTAAAGACATGCGGACCTGCAGGTTAATTGGCCTCTGTAAATTGCCCCTGGCGTGTAGGATAGAACTAGTATATGGGGTGATTGATGATCGGCCTGCACTCGGTGGGCCGAAGGGCCTGTTTCCTCACTATCTCTGAACTAAAATAAACCAAGTTATCAATAACAATTGGTACCTTAATTGGGACACAAGCAACTGCAGATGCTGAAATCTTGAGCAAAATAGAAAATGCTGGAGTAACTAGGTGGTCAGGCTGCATGCATCTCTGTAGAACATGGATAGGTGATATTTCGGATTGGCATTGTCCAATTCCAGGTAACTAATCTACAAACAACCCCACCTTCTCTACCCCACCCCCTCCTTTTTCCATCCGCACTCTCTCTGTGCTTCACCTGGACTCATGCCCATTTCTCCCGTTCCCCTCCCCTTCTACGTATATTCCTTCCTCTGGCATCTCAAATGTCACCTCTTCTATCCTTTATCTCACACCTTTTCTCTTTTCATCTCTGGACTTTGTCCAATCATTTGCCGATCAACCCTCATCCCGATGATGCGTATCCAACTATCACTCACCAGGCTTTGTCCTGTTCCTCCTCTCCCCACACTACAATCAGTGAAGAAGGGCCTCGACCCGAAACGTCGCCCATTCCTTCTCTCCAGAGATGCTGCCTGACCCGCTGTTACCCCAGCATATTGCGTCTACCTTTGATTTAAATCAGCATCTGCAGTTTTTTCCTACACATCAAAGTCAAAGTCAATTTAATTTGTCTCTTGCACCCGAAGGTGCAATGAAATGAATTTGCCAGCAGCGATACACTTAAAAAGAACACACAATACACAATAGAATTTAACACAAACATCCACCACAACATTCCTCACTGTGGTGGAAGGCAAAATAGTTCAGTCAGTCATCATGCTTGACCCGTTGAGTTACTCTAGCACTTTATTATGTTTTTTTATCCACAGCAATTACGATGACCTAAACTTTGAGACTGGAATTTATTAATTGGCCCTTTAAATATTTTGGTTTGATTGCTGCCCTAAAGAAATGTACTGAGGAGATGGCTTCTTGGATCTGAACCATTTGAATTCAAAGAGATAGACTGTAACAAGAAATTGGGACTTTGCGAGGAATTGCGACAGTAAGACTGGGTTATTCTGGTTATATAATTTGTGATTGTCACCGATGGTAAAAGGAATTAAAGTTCCAAATCCACCCAACTCCCCAAACCAAGCCCCATGGTGGTGGGTGAACTCTGATACTCTGAACCAAAGAGCCTTTGTTTTCCCTGGAACGTCGGACGTTGAGTCATTAATACAAAATGCCAAATGGGAGGTCCTCCTTTTTATCAGAATGCTGCCTGGACTCGTGGGATTCAGCTACAGGGAGGTTGGATAAACTTGAATTGTTTTCTCTGGAATGTTTGGGGTTGAGGAGAGACTTGATAGAAGTACATAACAATTATGAGAGGTAAAGACAGGGTAGGAATGTCCAGGGTGGAAATTTCTAACACTAAAGGACATAACGATACGATAAAACTTTATTCATCCCGGAGGGAAATTGGTGTGCATAAACAGTAGGTGCAGGAGTAGGCCATTCGGCCCTTTGAGCCTGCACCGCCATTCAATATGATCATGGCTGATCATCCAACTCAGTATCGTGTACCTGCCTTCTCTCCATACCCCCTGATCCCTTTAGTCACAACGGCCACATCTAACTCCCTTTTAAATATGAACTGGCCTCAACTACCTTCTGTGGCAGAGAATTCCACAGATTCACCACTCTCTCTGTGAAAAATAGTTTTCTCATCTCAGTCCTAAAAGATTTCCCCCTTATCCTTAAAACACGCAACAAGGTATAAAAATAACTTGAAATTATAATTAAATTAGAAGTAAGAAAAAAAGAAAAAGACAAGCGACAAAGGGAATGGGGGAATGTGTAACGGAGATGTGGGGGGTAAGTTTTTATTATACAGAGTGGGGGGTGACTGGAAGTCATTGCCAGCGGTGGTGGTGGAGGCAGATACAATAGTGGCGTTTAAGGCTTTTCGATAGGCTCATGAACATGCCGGGAATAGAGGCATATGGATCATGTACAGGCAGATAAGATCAGTTTAACTCGGCATCATGTTCCTGTACTTTTCTTTGTTCTATTGATGGGAATGATCCCAGGAATGATTGGATTAACGTATGATACCCAGTGCCCTTTGACGGCACTGGGCCTGGACTGGCTGGAGTTTAGACGTTTGAGGGGAGACCTCATTGAAACTTACTGAATAGTGAAAAGCCTGGATAGAGTGGATGTGGACAGAATGTTTCCCACTAGTGGGAGAGTCTAGGACCAGAGGCCATAGCCTCAGAATAAAAGGACGTAGCTTTAGTAAGGAGATGAGGAGGAATTTCTTTAGTCAGAGGGTGGTGAAGCTGTGGAATTCATTGCCACAGACAAATGTGGAGGCCAGGTCATTGGGTATTTTTAAGGCACAAATTGACATAGTCTTGATTAGTAAGAGTGCTAGGGGTTATTGGGAGAAGGCAGGAGAATGGGGTTGATAGATCAGCCATGATTGTATGGTGGAGTAGACTTGATGGACAGAATGGCCCAATTCTGTACCTATCACTTATGAACTTATGTTCTAAAACATAATGCTGCAGCTGGGATTTGCAGCACAAGGGGGCAGTGTTGGTGAGGTTTCAACAAGCCAGAGTAGCCTATGGACAGGGAGACTGCAGACGCTGGAATCATGAGATAAAAACAAAGTTCTGGAGGAACTCAGTGGGTCATGCAGCATTGTGGAGGGGAATGGACAGATGGCGTTTGGGGTCGGGATCCAGAGACTGAGTCTTTAATTGTAGCCCCTATGATAGTTTCCGTCTGGGGTCCTTTCCTGTCAGCGGCTTCATGGAGAATGCATCCCCTCCAACATCTGGGAAAAGGCAGGAGCCTCTGTGTGTCTTCGGCAGCACGATTGTGCAGCGGTAGATTTGCTGCCTTATAGCGCCAGAGACCCGGGGTTCAATTCTGACCAGTGAGTTTTCTCCGGGATCTTCAGTTTTCTCCCACACTCCAAAGACGTACAAGTTTGTAGGCTAATTGGCTTGGTATCATTATAAATTTCAAGTGCGCTCTCGTAATTCTGATTGTATTAAAGTGCTGGACCACCAGTTGTTGGAAAATTGATGGACCTGAACCTATCTAAAAGTCCCTGTCCCATCTGGCTCCACCATGCACTTGTGGCAGTGTGTTCCAGGCACACACCACTCTGTAAAAAAAATAGTTGTTCCATACATCTCCTTTTCCTTTACCTTTCTAACCTTAAAGCTATACCCTCTAGTCTTTGACATTTAAATCGGTGTTATAGAATGTAGAGCAGTACAGTAGAGGACCAGGCCCTTCAGCCCACAATGGCTGTGCAGAGCATGATGCCATTAAACTAATCCCCTCTGCCTGCTTGTGATCCATATCCCTCCATTCCCTGCATACCATGTGCCTTTTTCTAAAAGCCTATGAGAATAGACTAGACAGCGTTCTTTGGACTGTAGTGTATAATTGATCCGTGCTCAGTTCTCTTCCCACATCCCAAAGATGTGTGGGTTTATACGTTCATTGGCATCTAAATTTTGCCCCTAGTGTGTAGGGTGGATGCAAAAGTGGGATAACATAGAACTAGGGTGATCGATGATTGGTGTGGGCTCGTTGGGCCGAAGGGCCTGTTTCCATGCTGTATCTTTCAATCAAAAATATTCATGATGAGGGCTGGGGATGCACGAAGACTAGATGTCCATCGTGAAAATGAGGTGATGGTGGCTGAGGAATGGGAAGTTCTCAAAATGGTGGAGAGCATGCAAGGTGTCACGGATGTAGGAAGGGGAGATGATAGCATTGAGGAGATAAGTTGAGTAGGTCGAGCAGACTGAAAAATTGGATCTACCAGCATGAGACAGATCAGGTAGTCTCTTGCCCAGAGTAGGGAAATCGAGAGCCAGAGGAAATAGGTTTAAGGTGAGGGGTGAAAGATTTAATAGAAACCTGCAGGGTTACTTTTTTACACCAAAGGTGGTGGGTGTATGGAATAAGCTCCCGGGGGAGGTAGTTGAGGCAGGTACTATCGCAATGTTTAAGAAACATTTAGACAGGTTATGGATAGGATAGGTTTATAGGGACATTGGCCAAATACAGGCAGGTGGGATTAGTGTAGATGGGACATGTTGGTTGGCATGGGCAGGTTGGGCTGAAGGACCTGTTTCTTCACTGTATGACTCAATGGCACAATGCTTTATGGATGACTCTTATGATTCTGTGACTCTAAGAACATGCAAGCATAAGAGTAGGGTTCAAGCAAGTTTCTTGATCAAATGGGCATTTTCTCTCAACTTTGGTTCAGAGTATCTCGCTGTTTCTCTTTCCATGAAGATGGGAGGCGCTGCCCTTTTCTGGTTCGTACCCAAATCTCCGCTCAATCGACCGACTGCACTCCTGAACTTTATCTTCTTCCTTGTCTTTACGGGATATTGTGGCAGACACTCACCAGTGAGACGACGAGGATCCCGGTGAATTCTCTTTGCCTAATTCTTGCGGGTGGTGCTTAAAGCCACAGACCCGACCAGTAGGTATTCTCGTTCTCCAAGACCTGTTCTGTTTTGCTGCTTGGTTGAAATTGTGTCTGCAGCAAGACACAGCAGGCCACGGGAGATTATTGTAACCATTCGCTGAATGAAACGGGCGTATTATTGAGACAGTGCTGGAGAAACTACACCAGGCAGCACAGTGTTGCAACAGTAGAACTGCTGCCTCACAGTGCCAGAGACCCGGTGATTGTTTTGTTTACCTGCCTTGGGTAGCTTACAACATTGATTTCTCAAACATTAGGAACGGCAAAACACTTCCCCCCCCCCCCCTTCTTCCACCCTCATCCCCTGTTCTCCACCTGTACTATTTCTCCCCCCCCCCCCCCCCCCTCAATATTTCTTCTTTGGCTGCACAATTCGCAGCTCTTCAACACTTTTGTCTCACACCTTTGGTTTTAATCTCTGGTTTAGCTCCAATGATCTGCCTATCAACCCCCTCCCCCCGCCTGTGTCTACCTACCATCTCAGATGGGCACAAAGTGCTGGAGTAACTCAGCAGATCAGGCAGCATCTCTGGAGAAAATGGATAGATGACATTTTGGATCTGAGCCCTTCTTCAGCCCAGACTCAATGTCACCCATCCATTTTCTCCAGAGATGCTGCCTGACCCGCTGAGTTACTCCAGCACTTTGTGTCTATCTTTGGTATAAACCAGCGTCTACAGTTCCTTTCTACACATTCTGCCTATCACCTGCCAGGCTTCATTCTGCCCTTCCTCCCTCCCAGCTTCCCGCCCCCCCCCCCCACCCGTAAATCAGTCTGAAGAAGGGCCCCGACCCGAAATGTCATCTGTCCATGTCCTTCAGAGATGGTGCCTGACCTGCTAAGTTACTCCAGCACTTTGTATCCCTTCCTGTGGTATCCGTCACTGATAACGTTTGCTTGAGTTGTGCATAATCTGTCCTTTCTTTAGGTTTAACAGGTGCACTCGTGATGATTCCACATTTGAACGGCGAAGGACTTGTGATCTTTATTCCTTAGCTGTTCCTCTTGGAGGTTCAGGAGATTCAATTCACGGATCTCTATGTTTTGAGTCCCTTGTATGTAAAGTTGTAAATTAATAATACGCGTTTTGTGCAAGTGAGATGTGTGTTTATTTGACACATCGAACTTGATCAAATTCAGATTACCGCTAAATTGCAGCACAGGGGAGGCTTTTTTGCCCACTGAGTCAGTACTGGGTCTCTGCATCCCCCTAGTCTGAACATTCCTGTAACATGAACATTCTGCTCTTTGAATCCTGCCTTCCCTTTTTGAAAACTACAATTACATTCTCCTGAGAGTAGAATTTAACAAAGATAACTGAGCATCACAGTACTTGGCTGTAGAGCGGTGCGGCAGTTAGAGCTGCTGCCTCACAGCGCCAGAGACCCGAGTTCGATCCTGACCTCGGGTGCTGTCTATATGGAATTTGCACGTTCTCCCTGTGACTGTGTGTTTCCTCCGGGTGCTCCAGATTCCTCCCACGTTCCAAAGATGTGCTGGTTTGCAGGTTAATTGGCTTCTGTTGATTGTCCCCTGGTGTGTAGGGAGTGGATGAGAACGTGGGATAAAATAGTAATAATATGAATGGGTGATTGGTGGTCGACGTGGACTCAATGGGTTGAAGGGCCTGTTTTCATGCTGTATCTTTCAATCAATTGAGCAGTTTTAAGGCATTCACAACAAAAGTTGCTGAAGTTTTCCACAGTGGTTGGGTATTCTAGTGTTTTTGGTGAACATTGGATTAAGGTGAGTCTGTACCCAGAACTCATCCCGATACATCCCTCCTGACATCCACTTTGCTGCATCCACTTGTCCATCTGGTGACATTGGCACAGACAAGAATCTTTGCCGTTACCTCAGCAATACTTGCTGAGGAGATTCTATCTCGACGAGCAAAGGATAGATGGGGCATAAGCCTAGTTTGCAAAGAGAACTAAATAGGAGGTGGCAGAGTTGAAGCAGCGTTCCCCCAATTGAGAATTAGATGCATGCTTTACAAAGATCATAAGAAATATGTCCAGACTCGGGCCATTTGGTATAATGAGTCTGCTCCATCATTCGATCATGGCTGATCTGTTTTGCGCTCTCAACCCCATCTCCTGCCTTCTCCCCATAACCTTTGATGCTCTTACTAATCAAGAACCTATCAATCTCTGCTTCAAATATACCAATGACTTGGCCTCTACCGCCATCTGTGGCAATGAAGTCCACAGATTCACTACCCTATGGCTAAAGAAATTCCTCTTCATCCCCATTTATTATGAGGCCATGCCCTCTGGTACTAGAATGAGGGAATGAGTAAATATGAGATAGATTTAGGTTGATTCTTTGGAACAGTGGATATTGAGGGAAGGCCAAACTGAGGTGTATTCACCCTCTGGCTGAAGACTCTCCCACAAGTGGTAACATCTTCTCCACATCCACTCTTATCTAGGGTTTTCATTATTTGGTTTGGCAAATGATTGTGGAATGTTGAGAGAGAGCAAGAGAATGGGCCAGAACTGTATGGTGTCCGTCTGATAAATTGCTGATCAGATCTCATGGATTGGGAGGATCTGTTTTTTCCCCCTTTGCTGTAATGGATGCCTGCAAAAGGCCATTAAGGTTTCCAGCCAGTGCTCGCAAAGTGATGTGTTAATCCTTCAAGCTTTTTTTTTTAACCGAACCCAACCATTGGCTCGTGTAGGAAGGGACTGCAGATGCAGATCATTTACACTGAAGATAGGCACAAAATGCTGAGCTGTCCTGACTCGCTGAGTTAATCCAGCATTTTGTGTCTGTCTTCGGCCCAACCATTTGCTCTGAGGTTCTTGCCAATGGGAATATGTTTGCATCAGGGAAGATGGGGCTCGAGTTTGATTCACAAGTTCAAAGGGAAAATATCACTCCAACCCAGGGACAATAAATACAGTACTCCAGAGGAGGGTGAACGTACATTACAGGCATCACATTTGAAGCTAGTGTTTGTCCTGGGCCTTTGTGGAATTGGATAAACAGATACGGCAGGAAGGTGGATGCCTTCTCATGCAACTTGATGAGAAAGGTGGAGGAGATTAGAACTTCGTGAGTCATAAGAGTCGTGGGTTCGAGGATCAGAATTAGGCCATTCGGCCGATCAAGTCTACTCTGCCATTCATTTATGGCTGATCTATCTTTCCATCTCAACCCCATTCTCCTGCCTTCTCCCCATAACCCCTGACACCCTTACTAATCAAGAATCCTTCAATCTCTGACTTAAAAATATCGATTGACTTGGCCTCCACAGTCACCTGTGGCAATGAATTCCACAGATTCACCATCTTCTGACTACAGAAATTCCTCCTCATCTCCTATCCAAAGGTACGTCTTTTTATTCTGAGGCTATGGCCACTGGTCCTAGACTCTCCTACTAGTGGAAACATCTTTTCCACATCCACTCTGTCCAGGCCTTTCACTATACGGTAAGTTTAATTGAGGTCCCAAAAATAGATAACTTTTTGAAATGACATGGAGTGCAGCTGTCTGTTGGGCTGTTTGTTGTCATTCTGACATTCTTGTTTCCACTGTAATACAGTCGGATAATGTACATTGTTATGCAACTCACATCCCGCGATAAAACTTGTGTCTTGTGCTAAATTTGTCTCTTCCCTGTAGTATCTAAATCGAGGCTGTACCAGGTATTTTGCCAACAAGGAATCAGACAAGCAGATACTGCAGAATCGAAAGAGTCCAGAGGTAACATTCAAATTTTGCTTAGATCTATCTTTGTTCTCCTTGATCCATTTTTCTTCTCATGATGTAGTGTCACTAGCTGGTTAGGCACTGCAATTGTTCTGAAAGGTTCCGATCAACATACGATAATCGAGCACGCAATGTCCAACTCTTTGAATGTAGAAGATTCTTCACTAGCAAAGTTTTAAGAGGGAATGAAAACTAGTTTTAGTTTTTCAAGTCAAGGAAAGCAAGCCAAGTCAAGTTTATTCGTCACATACACATACGAGATGTGCAGTGAAATGAAAAGTGGCAATGCTTGCGGACTTTGTGCAAAAAACAAACAAACAGACAAACTACAAACAGAATGGAACAGAATCACATATTCTTTTACATATTACATATTGTGGGAGGAAGGAAAAAGGAAAAAAAAAGGGGAAAAAAGGAGGAAAAAACCCCCCCAAAATCCCAGCAATTAAAAAAGAAACCAGTAGAATGGGACCCCTTGAGTAATTCAGCACGCAAATCGTTTTGTTAAAGATGAGGTGGCTTCCTTGTAAAGTTAGACTCTCAAGTAACAATGCAAAGCTTTCAGCGGGATGGGTCCACACATGTTGAGTCTTGGGTCTTTGTTTTGTAACGGTGTCCAAAGGATGTACAAGCAAAGCAGAGGAACGGCACTGAAGTTAGTCTTGCTTTAATTGAATTCTGTAATAGGCTCAATGAACAGTGGTGTAGCAGTAGATTTGTTGACTTACTGGAGTCTGTATGGAGTTTGCATATTCCCCCTGTGACCGTGGGGTCTGGGTGCTCCAGTTTCCTCCTACACTCCAAAGACGTGCAGGTTTGTAGGTTAATTGGCAAAATTATAAATTGTTCCGAGTGTGTAGGGTAGTGCTAGTGTATAGGGTGATCTGGGTCGGCGTAAACTCAGTAGGCCGAAGGGCCTGTTTCCGTGCTGTTTCTCTAAAGTAAAGTATTTGAGGCAAGTACTACAATAATATTTAAACAACACTTGCACAGGTACAGGATAAGAAAGGTTTGGAGGGATATGGGCCAAACATGGGCAGTAGGGACTAGTGTAGATGGGGCTTCTTGGCCGACATGGGCAAGTTGGGCCGAAGGGCGTGTTTCCGTTCGGTATAATTCTATGACTCGCTTGCTTAAAGTGTAGGCCATTGAGCTGCAAATACCTGGTCCGTTACTCAGTAAAGTACTGGTTGATATCTTACCTTGGCATCACTTTTCTCCACCACCCTTTGAATCGCTATCAAAATCTTACATGAACACGTGGAGGGGCTCAATCTCCACATGGACCTTGAATAGAGAATTCCAAAGCTTCACTGCCTCTCGGGTGAAGAAACTTCTTGTATTTGTCCAGAACCCTTATATTGGGAAAATTCATCCTGTTGTCCATCTCTCTCTTTCCCCTCTCCCATCAGGCAGAAGAAACAGAAAGCTTGAAAGCACCTCTCACAGATTAAAGCACAGCTTCCTCCTCGCTGTTATCAGACTCTTCAACAGCCCTCCCATGTGCTACGGATGAATTCCCGTTCTTCCAACCTACCTCTTTGCAACCCGAGTACATTTATTTTTCTTCTGCATTTTCTCTGTAGCTGTAACACTGTTTTCTGCATTTGCTTTCCTTTCTCTTTTTGCACTGCCTGGTATGTGTTTTTTTTCTCTGCATAGCACACAAAACAAAACTTTCCACTGTATCTCAATACACATAATAATTGTAAACCATTACCAAACCTGACCTCGGGTGCTGTCTGTGTGGTGTTTGCACGTTCTCTCTGCGACCGCATGGGTTTCCTCCCTCATTCCAATGATGCGCAGGTCAGTAGATTAATTGGCTGCTGTAAATTGCCCCTCGTGGGTCAGTGAGGGTAGAATCGGGGTGGAGTTGATGGGAATGTGGGGAGAATAAAATGGTCTGTGGTTTTTTTTGTAGCCAAAAAGTTGTCCATATGCACATTATTTCTTGCCGTTGCTGTCTATGGTGAATCTTTGCCCTTTAGCCTGTCTAATTTAATTAATACATTTTATTAGCAACGTTAGCAATTTGTTTGTAATACTAACAATACTGAAATTAGAATAAACTAGTTTTTAATTTTTTAAGAAGTACCAGTGCATACTCTCACAAAAGAAAAGCGCAGTACACGTCCACCACCAATTTTCCAGCAATCTCGGTTCCAGAGGCTTTCTGAATTATTCGTTTTGCCGGACCAAGAGAGGAGTCCAAAGGTATCTGATTGGTCTGCCGCGGAGTTGAGATACCGTCCAGCAAAGTCAGCTGCGTAAGTCGGCAATGGGAACTGACCTGCCGGCTCCGGCCGGACTGGAGTTCCAGAGCCTCGGCTGCAGGGAGGAAATTCGACCCACTGTTTAGCCACGGATGTTCCGATGAGGTTGAGATTGGCCGCCTCACCGAGCCTAGACGCCACATTTTCGGGGTGAATTCAAGTGTGTTCTTATGATTTTGTCCGGATTAAAGGAGGTGCTGGACCACCAGTTGCCTGGAAATCTCAGTTGGACCTGTATTAGATCAGGAATAGTGTATTAGGACAGGCGGTTGATAACATGGATCTAGTGGGCTGAAGGGTCTGACTCCATGTACACCTCAAATACTGAAGATAAGTTTAACTTCAGATTGATGATTGTATCTCAGAGGTGATTCTATCAGTTAGCTGTATATTCGGTAGACACAAGCAACTGCAGATGCTAACTTGCAAACAAAGACACAAAGTACTGGAGGAACTCAACCGGTCAGGCAACCTCTCTTTGGAGAACATGGATAGGTGACGTTTCGGGTCAGGACCCTTCTTCAGGTTCTGAATGATGAAATGTACAATCCGAAACGCTGCCTATTCACCTTCTCCAGAGATGTTGTTTGCCCCGCTGAATTACTCCAGCGCATCGTGTTTTTAGCTATGTACTCAGGTTTAATTGACACCTTTTGAACTTTTGCAACCATCTGTCGCTGATCTGATCTCATTGTTATGAAGTTGGTAGCAACTCCCAACCAGTCCAGTTTAAATGGTGTGAATAAATCTGAAATTGACCAGAGTGATTAAAATCAAATCATCTTGTTTTCTTTCCCTTTTTTATTTCATATAATATCAGGAAGAAGAGGTGATCAGTTTTTTTTCTCTATTGTATTTGAAGTTTGTATGATGTAACCATCCGTCAGTAATTGGGTTCTGGAAGGTTGCATCATTCCTATGTGGTGTGAGCAGTGGTAGTTGCATGCACTAGTACTTGCACTGAAATCATTGCGCTTCTTTGTGTTTAATTTAAGCAAACAAGGCACATTGGTAGATTTTTAAAGGTGTTTTCTTTTTTACCGGGTTTCTTTATTCAGCGGTGGTTAGTGTTGATGTTAGATAGTGTTGGTGGAATTGGGCAAACTGGGTGGACACAGAACAACTCTGTATGTCCCTATTATTTTGTTTTTGGGTGGGACGGTAGAGCTGCTGCATCATGGCGCGGGAGACCCGGGTTCGATCCGGACCTCGGGTGCTGTCTTTGCGGAGTTTGCACGTTCTCCCTGTGGCCATGGCACAGTGGGTCATCAGTAGAGCTGATGTCTCACAGCGCCAGAGACTCGGGGTCGATCCAGACCTCGGATGCTGTCTGTGTGTGGAGTTTGTAAGTTCTCCCTGTGACTGCGTGGATTTTCTCCAGGTGCTCCAGTTTCCTCCAACAACCAAAAGATGTGCGGGTTTGTAGGACAATTGGCTTCTGTAAATTACCCCCTAGTGTGATGGATGGGAAAGTGGGATAACATATAACTGATGTGAATGCGTGACCGATAGTGATGTGGACTCAGGGGGCCGAATGGCTTGTTTCCATGCTCTACCTAAAACCGAAGATAGACACAAAAAGCTGGAGTAACTCAGTGGGACAGGCAGGATTTCTGCAGAGAAGGAATAGGTGACGTTTCGGGTTGAGATCCTTCTTCAGACTGGTTAGGAATACGGGAAAACGAGAAATATATACTGTCCCCCTGGTCCTTACCTTCCAACCACCAGCCGAAATTTCCGCCACCTCCAACGGGATCCCACCACTAGCCACATTTTCCCATCTCCACCCCTTTCCACCTTCCGCAGAGACCATTTCTTCCTCAACTCCCTGGTTAACTCATCCTTTCCCACCCAAACCTCCCCCTCCCCAGGTACCTTCCCTTGCAACATCTGAGGGACCAAACGCAGACTGGGCGATCGTTTCGCGGAACACCTTCGCTCAGCCCGTGTGAACCAACCAGATCTCCCGGTTGCTGGACTTTAATTCTCCTTCCCATTCCTAAACAGACCTTTCTGTCCTTGGTCTCCTCCATTGTCAGAGTGAGGCTAAATGCAAATTGAAGGAACAGCATCTTATAGAAACATGGAAAATAGGTGCAGGAGTAGGCCATTTGGCCCTTCGAGCCTGCACCGCCATTCAATATGATCATGGCTGATCATCCAACTCAGTATCCCGTACCTGCCTTATATTTTACTTGGGCAGCTTACAGCCCAGTGGTATGAATATTGATTTCTCTCACTTCAGGTAGCCCTGTTATTCCCTCCCTCTCCATCCCTCCCCCACCCAAGTCACACTAGCTTCTCATTTTCACCCTACAAACAGTTTACAATGGCTTGTTTCCCTTATCATCATTACTTTCTTGCATTTCTTTTTGGAAATAATTGATTACGTTAATCCATCTCAGGTGTGTTATGTTACAGAGGACAGGAGAGGAGAGGAGTCTGAAGAAGGTTCTCGATCCGTAACGTCACCCATACCTTCTCTCCAGAGATGCTGCCTGTCCCGCTGAGTTACGCCAGCTTTTTGTGTCTACCTTCGGTTTAAACCAACATCTGCCGTTCCCTCTTGCACTCTACCTAAAACCGTTAGGGTTTTGTCCTGTATACCAATGGGTGTAGGTCAATTGGCCTCTGTAAATTGTCCTTAGTGTGTGAAGATAAGTGGTAGAACTCGCAGGGAGTTGATGGGAATGTGGAGACAATAGAATGGGGTTCATATAATTGGGTGCTTGACATTCAGTGCGGACTCAGTGTCTGAAGGGCCTAATTCCGTGCTATATGACATTATGAACCTATTTTTAAAATGTTTTGTAGATAGTCCCAGTGTTACAATGAGGCCGATTAGTGAGACCGTAAACAGATTTGTCCCACTGTTTCAATGTCTTAGGGCGGCGCAGTGCCGCAACGTTAGAGTTGCTGCCTTACAGCGCCGGAGACCTGGGTTTGATCCTGTGTACGGGTGCTGTGTGTACGGAGTTTGTACGTTCTCGTCATG
This sequence comes from Raja brachyura, assembly GCA_963514005.1. The sequence continues at coordinate 65,967,077 of OY740788.1, read as the reverse complement.
ACCACATTCCCAAGATGTACAGGTTTCTAGGTTAATTGGCTTTGGTAAAAATTGTAATTTGTCCCTAGTGTGTAGTGGTTGGGGCAGGTACTGTAGCAGCATTGAAAAGATACTTGGACAAGTGCATGAATAGGAAAGGTTTAGAGGAATATGGGCCAAACACGAGCAAACATGAGGGACTGAGCTATAGGCAGAGGTTGAGCAGGCTAGGACCTATTCCTTGGAGCACAGGAGGTTGAGGGGTGATCTTATGGAAGTGTAGAAATCATGAGAGGAATTGATAGGCTAAATGCACAGAGTCTTTAGCTCAGAGTAGGGGAATCGAGAACCAGAGGACATATGTTTAAGGTGAGGGGGCAAAGATTTAATGGGTACTTGAGGGGTAATGTTTTTTACACAAAGGGTGATGGATGTATGGAACAGGTTGCTGGAGGTGGTAGTTGAGGCAGGTACTATTGTAACATTTAAGAAATATTTTGCCCCATAGTGATAGTGGGAGAAATTGGTGCATCGAAATGGGGTCAGAAAGGGGTGGGTGGTTGTTGATTCATTACCTAAAACTAGAGAGTACAATGTACAATTCAATGAACATTAAATTAATGTAGAAACGAGGAACTGCAGAATTTGGTTTACAAAAAAAGACAAAGTACCGGAGTTACTCAGCGGGTTAGGCAGCATCACTGGAGAACATGGATAAATGTTGTTTTGGGTCGTGACCCTTCTTCAGACTGGTTGCAACCCGAAATGGCACCTTTCCATATTCTCCAGAGATGCTGTCTGACCCGCTGAGTTATTATGGAATTTGTGTCTTTTTAAAAAAACATTAAATTAATGTTCTCCAGAAATGCTGCATGACCTGCTGAGTTACATTAGCATTTTGTCTTATTTTTTAAACATTAAATTAATGTTCTCCAGAGATGCTGCGTGACCCGCTGAGTTACTCCAGCACTCTGTGTTTTTTGCTACTCGTTGGAGGATTTATATTGCACGCACCTATTTCACTACTGTTTTCTTGCACACATTCCTCACATATAATGACACCCACATTGCTTCTTTAGGTCTCAAACAGTAGCTTGAGTAGAAGGCATGCAGGGAGAGATACTCAGTTAAGATATTTAATACTGAGAGCAAACAAAGTAGTGCTTGCGGGCGGGGTTGTTAAGATGGAGCTGACAGTCACAGAAGTAAATTCAAAAAACAAAGGTTGCCCTTTGTATAAGATCATGACAGGAATAGATGGGGTTCATGTACAAAGTATTTTACCGGAGTAGAGGTATCAAGAACCAGAGGACATACATTTAAAGTGAGGGGGGAAAAATTTAATGAGTAAAGACTGGATGTCCATCATGAAGATGAGGTAGCAAAGAATGAGAAGTTCTCAAAATGATAGAGGGCATGCAAGGTATCCCAGAATAGAGGAGGTAGTGACATGATAGCATTGAGGTATGGGGAGATAAATTGGTAGGGTATGATCTGGCAAGAACATTGGGTCTACTAAAATGTGAGCACAGGACTAGGGTTCATTGGTGCAGATGCAGTGTTCTAGGAAGTCAAACTCAGAGGCCCAGGGTGAGGGATGTGGGGGCTAAGGGAGATTGTGATCAACATCTATAAAACATCTTCAACTGTGAAGAGTAATGCTGAACCACAGTTTATTATACACTGCATTCAGAAAGTATTCAGACCCCTTCACTTTTTCCACATTTTGTTACGTTACAGCCTTATTTTAAAATGGATTAAATTCTTTTTTTTAATCATCAATCTACACTCAATACCCCAGAATGAAGAAGCGAAAACAAGTGTTTAGAAATTTTTGCAAAGTAATTAAAAAGAAATAACTGAAATATCAGATTTACATAAGTATTCAGACCCGTTGCTATGTCACTCAAAATTGAGCTTAGGTTCATCCTGTTTCCATTGATAATCCTTGAGATGTTTCTACAACTTGATTGGAGACCACAAGTGGTAAATTAAATTGATTGTACATGTTTTGGAAAGGCACTCACCTGTCTATATAAGGTCTCACAGTTGACAGTGTATGTCAGAGCAAAAACCTTGCCATGAAGACAAAGGAATTGTCAGTAGACCTCCGAGACAGGATTATGTTGTGACATCTGGGGGAAGGGTATAAAACAATTTCTGCAGCACTGCTGGTCACGAAGAGCACAGAGGGCTCCGTCATTCTTAAATGGAAGAACTTTGGAACTTTGGACTCTTCATAGAGCTGGCCGCCCAGCCAAACTGAGCAATCAGAGGAGAAGGGCCTTGGTCAAGGAGGCGACCAAGAACCCGATGGTCACTGACAGAGCTCCAGAGTTCCTCTGTGGAGATGGGAGAACCTTCCAGAAGGACAACTATATCTGCAGCACTCCACCAATCAGGCCTATATGGTAGAGTGGCCAGACGGAAGCCACTCCTCAGTAAAATGCACATGTCAGCCCGCTTGGAGTTGCCAAAAGGCACCTAAAGGATTCTCAGACCATGAGAAACAAGATTCTCTGGCCTGATGAAACCAAGATTGAACTCTTTGGCCTGAATGCCAACGTCACATCTGGATGAATATAGGCACCGCTCGTCACGGTGAAGCATGGTGGTGGCAACATCATGCTGTAGGATGTTTTTCAGCGGCAGGAACTGGGAGACTAGTCAGGATCGAGGGAAAGATGAAAGGAGCAAAGTACAGAGAGATCCTTGATGAAAACCTGCTCCAGAGCATTCTGGACCTCAGACTGGGGCAGAGTTTCACCTTCCAACAGGACAATGACCCTAAGCACACAGCCAAGACAACGCAGGAGCGACTTTGTGACAAATCTGTGAATGTCCTTGAGTAGCCCAGACTTGAACCCGACCAAACATCTCTGGAGGGATTTGAAAATAGCTGTGCATCGACGCTCCCCATCCAACCTGACAGAGCTTAAGTGGATTTGCAGAGAAGAATGGGAGAAAATACCCAAATACAGGTGTGCCAAGCTTGTAGCGTCATACCAAGAAGACTTGAGGCTGTAATCTCTGCAAAAGGTGCCTCAACAAAGTACTGAGTAAAGGGTCTGAATACTTATGTAAATGTGATATTTCCGTTATTTATTTTTAATTATTTTGCAAAAATTTCTAAACACCTGTTTTCTATTATGGGGTATTGTATGTAGATTGATGATTAAAAAGATGAATTGATCCATTTTAGAATAAGGCTGTAACATAACAAAATGTGGAAATAGTGAAGGGGTCTGAATACTTTATGAATGCACTGTAAGTATATATACTAGTACGAGAAACAAAGAACTGAGGATGCTGATTTATATTAGTAATAATTAATTTATTAGTAATTAATGCTGATTGGTATGGGCGTCTGAGGTTATAGGGAGAAGGCAGGAGATTGGGGTTGAGAGGGAAAGATAGATTGGCCATGATTGAATGGTGGAGTAGGCTTGATGGGCCAAATGGATGAATTCTGCTCCTAGAACTTATTAACTTATACCGAAGATAGACACACAGCAACTCAGCGGGTCAGACAGCATCTCTGAAGAAAAATGATGGGTGACATTTTGGGTCGGGACCCTTCTTCATACTTTCATCTCACCAGTTTCCAGCTGTTAAAGCAGTAACAATTTCCTTGCCACCAATGATAGATAACCACAGGACATAAGTTTAAGGTGAAGGGGGAAATATTTAATAGAAACATGGAAAAATAGGTGCCGGAGTAAGCCCTTCGGCCCTTCGATCCAGCATCGCCATTCAATATGATCATGGCTGATCATCTAAAATCAGTACCCCGTTCCTGCTTTTTCCCCATATCCCTTGATTCCTTTAACCCTCTTGAAAACAGGAATCTGAGAGGTAAACATTTCACACAAAGGGTGTTAGGTGTATGGAATAAGCTACCAGAAGAGGTAGTTGAGGCAGGTACTATTGCAACGTTTAAGAGACAATCAGACAGGTACATGGATAGGACAGGTTTCGATGGATATGGGCCAATTACAGGCAGATGGGACTCGTGTAGATGTGAAATGTTGTTGGTGTAGGCAAGTTGGGCGGAAGGACCTATTTTCATGCTGTATGACTTTATTATGGATTAATTGTGTGATGACTTGCAGAAAGGACAAAGGAGTAGATGGGAAAGATGGATGCCACCTTCTGGCATCCACGGTGCACTAGAACAAACAATTTTTTTGTCAACAGAGCTAAGACTGAACATTACAACAGCTCAAAGCAGAGGAAGGATGTAGAAAGGAACTGCCGATGCTGCTTTATACCGAAGATTGACACAGAGTGCTGGAGAAAAAGGATGGGTGACGTTTCAGGTCGGGACCGTCTTCAGACTGAAATATTTTTTCACCCATCCTTATTCTCTAGCCTGAGCCGCTGAGTTACACCAACACTTTGTATCTATCTGCAGAGGAAATGGATAGTTGGTAATTACAAATAACATGTTTTCAAGAGCACAGTTGACAAGGGTCAGATTGCTTATGATACAAGGAAGGCACCAATGAGGAACACCTGCAATTGTAATATGCATTTGGAAAGGACCCATTTTTTGTTGGTGGTTTGTGCATGAGAGGTTGATGTGTTAGTGTTGCATGTATGTTATCGTTGCTTTTACCTTTGCTGACTGTGCCTGTTACCTTTTCCCTGAACGTGTCTTTGATGTATTTGGACTGCCGCTGACTCTTGCCTTCCCCTTCGCTGTGTCCCCCCCAGTGCCTCAAGGAAGGCTCCATGAAGGACCCATTGCTGGATGACCACGGGGATTTCAACCGCATGTGCGTGGCCATGAAGAAGATAGGCCTGGGCGACGTTGAGAAGTTTGACCTGTTCCGCGTGGTCGCCGGGGTTCTGCACCTCGGCAACGTAGACTTCGAAGAAGCGGGAAGCACCTCGGGTAGGGAGGCCATTTGTATCTCGGGTGGGTGGCCAGTGGTGCTGCTGGGCCTCAACTTGTATGTTAACCGAGTGGAGCAGCAGGTAGAGCTGCTGCCTCGCAACGTCAGAGACCCGGGTTCGATCCTGACCTTGTGCGCAGTCGATATGGTGTTTGCACGTTCTCCCTGTGACCACATGGGCTTCCTCCGTGTGCTCCAGTTTCCTCCCATGTCCCAAAGATGTGCGGGCTTGTAGGTTAATTGTCCTCTGTAAATTGCCCTCAGAGTGCAAGGAGTAGAAGAGAAAGTGAGAACTAGTGGGAAAGAATAATCGATGGCGGTGCAGGCCAAATGACCCATTTCCATGCCTGCACGTGAGCTGCATTATTCCATTCCCTTGACTTTCTAAAAGCCAATTAAACGCTATGATTGTATCTATTTCCACCACCGTCCCGATCAGCATGTTCCAGGCACTCACCATTCTTTGTATAAAAAACATGTACACAAATGTTTTAAACTTTGTCCCCCTCGCCTTTTTAAATAACTGCACATGACTCGTATCCCTCCATTCCCTGAATATCCATTTGCCTTTCTAAAAGCTGCTTAAACCCGATAATCTCATCTGCCTCCACCACCACCCCGGCATTATGTTCCAGGCACAAACTAAACCAAACTAAACTGAACTGAACAACTATGTTCTCTGGTCTTTGACATTTCCCCCCTGGGGGAAAAGGTTCTGACTATCTATCTTATCTGTGCCTCTCATAATTTCATATTCCCCTGCCAGGTCTCCGCTCAACCTCCTCTGTTCCACAGAAAACAATCCAAGTCTGTCCAACCCCCTCCATGTCGCTAATGCCCTCTAATCCAGGCAACATTCCGGTAAACCTCTTCTGCACCTCAAAATTCTTCCAAATCCCTCCTGTAATGGGGCGACCAGAACTGCACACAATAGAAACATAGAAAATAGGTGCAGGAGCAGGCCATTCGGCCCTTCGAGCCAATACCGCTATTCAATGTGATCATGGCTGATCATTGACAATCAGTACACCATTCTTGCCTTCTCCCCATGTCCCTTGATTCCTCCAACCCTAAGAGCTCTATCTAACCCTCTTTTGAATGTATCCAGCGAATCGGCCTCCACTGCCTTCTGAGGCAGAGAATTCCACAAATTCAGAACTCTCTGGGTGAAAACGTTTTTCCTCGTCTCAGTTCTAAATGGCCTACCCCTTATTCTTAAACTGTCGGCCCTGGTTCTAGACTCCCCCAACATCGGGAACATGTTTCCTGTATTCAGCTTGTCCAATCCCTTAATAACTTTATATGTTTCTCTAAGATTCCCTCCTATCCTTCTAAATTCGAGTGCTTACAAGCCCAGTCGTTCCACTCTTTCCTCATATGACAGTCCCACCATCCCAGGAATTAACCTGGTGAACCTACGCTGCACTCCCTCAATAGCAAGAATGCCCTTCCTCAAATTAGGAGACCAAAACTACACACAATACTCCAGGTGTGGTCTCACCAGGACCCTGTACAACTGAAGAAGGACCTCTTTGTTCCTATACTCAAATCCTCGCATTATGAAGGCCAAAATGCCATTAGCTTTCTTCACTGCCTGCTTTAACTGCATGCTTACTTTCAGTGACTGATGTACAAGGACACCCAGGTCTTGTTGCACTTCCCCTTTTCCTAATCTGACACCATTCAGATAATAATCTGCCTTGTTCTTGCTACCAAAATGGATAACCTCACATTTATCCATATTGTACATCTGCCATACATCTGCCCACTCACCCAACTTATCCGAGTCACCCTCCATCCTCATAGCATCATCTTCACAGTTCACTATCACCCAGCTTTGTGCCATCTGCAAATTTGGTAATGTTACTTTTAATTCCTTCATCTAAATAATTAATATATATATTGTAAATAGCTGCGGTCCCAGCGCCGATCCTTGCAGCACCACACTAGTCACTGCCTGCCATTCTGAAAGGGACCCGTTAATTCCTACTCTTTGTTTCCTGTCTGCCAAGCAATTTTCTATCCACGTCAATACCCTACCCCCAATACCACGTGCTCTAATTTTGCCCACTAATTGCCTGTGTGGGACCTTATCCAAAGCTTTCTGAAAGTCCAGATACACTACATCTACTGGCTCTCCCTTATCCATTTTACTTGTTACATCCTCAAAAAATTCCAGAAGATTAGCCAAGCAAGATTTCCCCTTTATAAATCCATGCTGACTTAGACCAATCCTGTTACTGCTATAGAAATGTGCCGCTATTTCATCTTTTATAATTGACTCCAGCATCTTCCCCACCACCGATATCAGGTCTGAAGAAGGGTCTCAACCCGAAACGGTGCCTATTTCCTTCGCTCCATAGATGCTGCCTCACCCGCTGAGTTTCTCCAGCATTTTTGTCTATCACAGATATCAGGTTAACTGGTCTATAATTCTCTGTTTTCTCTCTCCCTCCGTTCTTAAAAAGTGGGATTACATTAGCTATCCTCCAATCCACAGGAACTGATCTAGAATCGAAAGAACATTGGAAAATGATCATCAATGCATCCACGATTTCTAGAGCCACCTCCTTCAGTACCCTGGGATGCAGACCATCAGGCCCTGGGGATTTATCCTCCTTCAGTCCCATCTGTCTACCCAACACCATTTCCTGACTAATGTGAATTTCCTTCAGTTCATCCGTCATCCTAGATCAAGGGTTCCCAACCTGGGTAAATTTTGCCTACCCAGGGGGTAAATATGGTGATTCTGGATTTGTACATTTTTTCTAATTTTTTCTCATTGACTGGTATACTGTTCATCATTAGTTGTTCGTAAATTAGTGTAAATATCTGTTCATCATTAGTTGTTCATAAATAAGTGAAATAAAATTATTATGTGGTATTAAAGTTGCCTGGGGTAAACGGGAAGAAAAAGGTTGGGAACCCCTGGCCGAGATCCTCCGTCCCCTTGTACTTCTGGGAGATTGTTTGTGTCCTCCTTGGTGAAGACAGAACCAAAGTACCTGTTCGACTCGTCTGCCATTACCCTGTTTCCCATAATAAACTCACCTGCTGTCTTCAAGGGACCCACATTTGTCTTAACTAATTTTGTTCTCCTCACATACCTAAAGAAGCTTTTACTATCCTTTATATTCTTGGCTAGCTTACCTTCGTATTTCATCTTTTCTCCCCATATTGCCTTTTTAGTTACCGTATTTCCCGGCAATGATGACGCTATATTTTACCCAAAAATAAGGCACGAAAATTTACCTGCGTCTTGGAGGCCGAAGGTTAGGTTGTTAGCCAAGAAAGAAAGACTTGGCTATCCATCAGTACAGCGACATCAAGAATGATGTACTGAGGGATAGCCAAGTCTATCCCTTATTGCTGGAAGCTGATGGGAAATGGCTGTGAAGTGGGAAGCGGCTGTAAAAGGACAGCGTCGCTGGGGGGGGGGGGGAAGTTCCTTTCACAGCGTGTGAGGAGTCTGGCCCAGGTCGGCATGGGCAGGATCGTTGAGAAGGAGGGGGTCGGGGATCATGCCAGCAACTCACGCAGTGCTCTGGCTGCGGAGCCTCTCTCTCTCCCCCTCCCCCTCCCCCTCCCCCTCCCCCTCCGCCTCCGCCTCTCCCTCGCCCTCTCCCCTCCCCCCTCTCCATTTTTTAGCTTCTGAAAAACTCCTTTGTTGCTTTAGCAGTATATGTTTGGGATCATTGTCTTGATGTTGAATGAACTGCTGACCAATGAGTTTTGAGGCATTTGTTTGAACTTGAGCAGATAGGATGTGTCGCAACACTTCAGAATTCATTATGCTTCTACCATCAGCAGTTGTATCATCAATGAAGATATGTGAGCCAGTACCTTCAGTAGCCATACATGCCCAGGCCATAACACCCCCACCACCGTGTTTCACAGATGAGGTGGTGTGCTTTGGATCTTGGGCAGTTCCTTCTCTCCTCCATATTTTGCTCTTGCAATCACTCTGATATAAGTTAATCTTCGTCTCATCAGCTGAGGTATTCCTTGGTCTGCCAGTCCCTTTGTGATTAGTAAGCTCACCAGTGCCCTCTTTCTTCTTAATGATGTTCCAAACAGTTGATTTTGGTCAACCTAAGGTTTGGCTGATGTCTCAAACAGTTTTATTCTTGTTTCTCAGTCTCATAATTGCTTCTTTGACTTTCATTGGCACAACTTTGGTCCTCATGTTGATAAACAGCAATAACAGTTTCCAAAGGTGATGAAAAGACTGGAGGAAAGACTAGGTGCTGTGAGCTCTCTTATACCCGCATTAAGGAGGCAATTAAACACACGTGAGCAATTACAAACGCCTGTAAAGCCATGTGTCCCAAACATTATGGTGCCCTGAAATGAGGGGACTATGTATAGACGGAGCTGTAATTTCTACATGGTAAAACCAAAATGTATAAAAATGGCCTTTAATTAGATCTGACAATATGTACTTTAACCACATGTGAATTTTTTCTATTACAAATCTCAAATTGTGGAGCACAGAGGCAAATAAATAAATGATGGGTCTTTGTCCCAAACATTATGGAGGACACTGTATCCCGCTAAACCTGTCCTATCCATGTACATGTCCAAATATTTCTTAAACGTTGCGATAGTACCTGTCTCAACTACCTCCTCCGGCAGCTCGTTCCATACACCCACCATCCTTTGTGTGAAAAAGTTATTCCTCAGGTTCCTATTAAATCTTTCCTCCCTCACCTTAATCCTATGGCCTCTGGTTCGCGATTCCTCTACTCTGGGCAAGAGACTCTGTGCGTCTGTCTACCTGATCTATTCTAATGAGGTTGATAGTACCTCAGGTTACCCCTGTTGGTGGGATGGTTCGGTTGCCTGATGACATCTGTGAAGAAACTATCCGTGAATCTGGCGGTGAGCATTTTCACACTTCTATACCTTTTGCCTGATGGTAGCGGGGAGAAGAGGGAGTGACCGTGGTGCGACTCCTTCTTGATTTTGCTGGTGGCCGTGCCGAGGCACCGCGAGATATAAATGGAGCTAATGGAGGGGAGGTTGTTTTGTGTGATGGTCTGGGCTGCATCCACAATTCTATGATCATGAAGTTGGTTCTAACTTATGACTGCGCCTGTTAGGTATGAATTACTATGACTGTATCCTTTTACCATAATTGATTCTCAGTGATTTGTGCAGTAGTTTGCACAGTTGCTTTGACTGAATTATGAGATTCTTTCCTTTGAGGCAGCTGATTGTGAATTCCAGTCTCACTCCAGAGATTTAAGCAGCACGATCTGGCATAATACTTCAATAGATAAAGCGCTGCGTGTGTCCTGGTTGAAGCTGTTAAGGCGTGACACTGGAAACTTGCTTGGTTAGCACTAGCTGGGGATCTTCAGTCCAACAGTGGAAGAAGCTTGAAAGTACTTTGCCTTTGGATAGAATATCGAGTGCAGTCATAGTGCCTCATAAACCCCAGTCCATTTTGCCCTCCTCCAAGCAACCTGCGGTCCTCTTACAATAATTTATCATTGTAAGCTTGTACTCAACCCACTTCATAAGAACACAGTGGCCCAGCGATAGAGTTGCTGCCTTACAGTACGGGTGCTGTCTGTCAGGAGTTTGCACGTTCTCGTGGGTTTTCTCCGGGTGTTCTGGTTTCATCCCACACTCCAAAGACCAATAGTTTTGCAGGTTAATTGGCTTTGATAAAGATTGTAAGTTGCTCCTAGTGTGTACGCTGGTGCTCGTCAACAGGGATCGCTGGTCGGCGCGGACTCGGTGGGCCGAAGGGCCTGTTTCCGTACTGTATCTAAACTAATATCAAGAGGCATAGGAGCAGAATTAGGCCATTCAGTCCATCAAGTCTACTCCATTCAATCATGGCTGATCCCTGGCTGATCGGGGATGGTTTCTGCCCAGCTGTTACCAGGCAACTGAACCATCCTAGAGAGCACCAACTAGAGAGCGGCCCTCATCTACCATCTACCTCATTGGGGACCCTTGGACTATCTTTAATCGGACTTTACTGGACTTTATCTTGCACCAAACGTTATTCTCTTTGTCATGTATCTGTACACAGTGGATGCCTTGATAGTAATGATGTGCACTCTTTCTGCTGACTGGTTAGCACACCACAAAAGCTTTTCACTCTACCTCGTGACAATAAACTAAACTACGTTCGATTTGTAGAGTTTGGTTCCTACATGTTGTCATTCCTGAGCTAGCTCAGCTGACTATGTTATCTGTGCAGGTGGGTGCGTCCTGAAGAATAAATCGAGTCAGTCGCTGGATTACTGTGCAGAGCTTCTGGGACTGGACAGCGATGATTTACGGGTCAGTCTGACCACTCGAGTAATGTTGACCACTGCAGGGGGGGCTAAAGGCACGGTCATTAAGTAAGTAATCTCCACGCTGCACAACCTCTGTGGGATCCATCAGCTTCGCATGGGTTTCCTTTTCTTGCGATTGTGTGGTTTTAGTTTGAGAGATATAGCGAGGAAATAGGCCCTTCAACCAACCGAGTCCACGCTGACCAGCACTCACCCATACAGCGATTCTGTCCTGCACACCAGGGACAATGTACAGAGACCAATTAATCTACAAACCTGCATGCCTTTGGAATATGAGAGGAAATTGGAGCACTTGGAGAAAACCCATGTGGTCACAGGGAGAAGGTGCAAACTCCACAAAGACAGCAACAGTTGTCAGGATCAAACCCAGGTCTCTGGCGCTGTGAGGCAGCAACTCTTGCCGCTGCGCTACTGTGCCGCACCTTTTACTCAATGACTGCGCCTGTGAGTATTCGTATACATCAATCCACCGGCATATCTGGTTACTTATTTGAAGGAGGCAGATATGCTGACTGTTCCTTAATATCACAGAAACAACTACAAGTTAAAACTCGGAGAAACAAAGAAATGCAGATGCTGGTTTACGAAAATGTGGGAGTAACTCAGCGGGTCAGGCAACTTCACTGGAGAACAATGATAGGCGATGTTTTGGATTGGGACCCTTCTTCAGACTGATTTTGGTGGGAGGGAGATAAACTGAACAGGAGGTGGGGCAGGACACAGCCTGGCAAGTGATAAGTGGATATAGGTGATGGGGAATTTTGATAAGCGGATAGTTGGACAAAGGCCAGAGATGAAACCGCTCCCTCAGTTGTATCCATTTGCCAGCCTTTGTGCCACCCCACCACCTCTCGAGATTTCTTCCCCCTATTTCATGCCTAAAGGCGGTCCTGTCCCAAAACGTTGCCTTCACTCCGTCCACAGATGCTGCCTGACCCGCTGACTTCCCCCAGCACCAGTTTTGCTCAAGATTCCAGCACCTGCACTTCCTCCTGTCTCCACTTGGTGCCTGCGTTGAGCTTTCTCAAAGAATAACAAGACAGAAAATTGAAATCCAAGGAAAAGTTATTTTGTTCAGGAATAATTATATGTCGTGAGGCTGGGATACAGCTGCAGAAACCAGCCACACCATTTCAAATCAATTGCTTTAAGTATCACTTGTAAATACTCAAAAGGCACGTATTGAGGTTAAATAATTACTTGCTAGTCACAGTCTAATGTGACTTTGAAATTAATAAGCAACCTCAATATAAACGTAAAGTATGTCATCATGAACAAAATATATTTATTTTTCAGTAAATGGTAATATATTGGTAATTGTCAAAGTCATTTTTATGGTTCAAAAACCATGGATTGTCTATTATAAGAAATTAATGTGGCATGAAATTTGTAGAGGCAGAACTCAACATTCAAGGGATTAGACATCTAGAAGGTTTTGGTTGCAGGGAGAGTTTGGATGAACTTGCATTGTTTTCTCTGGAACATCGTAGGCTGAGGGGAGACTTTTTGTATAGTTTAGAGATGTAGCACGGAAACCGGCCCTTCGGTCCACCGAGTCCATGCCGACCAGCGATCACCTTGCACACTATCACTATCCTACACGCTCGCGACAATTTACCGAAGCCAAAACCTGCACATCTTTTGAGAAGTCTGGGGAAGAGTCCTGAACCGAAACATTACCATTCCATGTTCTCCAGAGATGCAGCATGGCCCGCTTAGTTACTTTGTGTCTATATTTGGTATAAACTAGCATCTACAGTTCTTTGTTTCTAGGTTCCCTGATAAGCTGATTGTAGGCTAGGAGATGGTGTGATCCCAAGAGGGATATATCATTGCGAACTGTGCAACTGGTCATCCAACTTTTTATGCAAGTTTTCTTTTGTGAATGTAGTTTATAACTCTGGACAAAACTTAATTTTGAGAGAGCACCTGGCTGCCCAAAGTTGCATTTGCCTAATCTCTCATTGCTGGCAGGGTGTGAGGCTCATTTGTGGAGCCTGTCAACAGCAAAGAGAGAGACCTGACGTTCTGCTTATAAATGGAGCTGCACTAAACAGCCGCTTGTTCAAAGCAAGGGCAATAATTTGGGCAGCTTTGCCCTTGAGAATTACTCGTCAGCGTCTTGCAGTTCAATGTTTTAACAGTGCAAAATGTTGGATCAACTCAAGCCAGGCAGTGTGGAGAGGAAAAAAGTGTTAATTTTTCAGGTTAAAGACACTTCCTCAGAACCCGTCATCTGAGGAATTAAAGATAGACGCAAAGTGCTGGAGTAACTCTGGGTCAGGCAGCATCGCTGGACAGAAAGGATGGGTGACGTTTTGGTTTGGGATCCTTCTACAGACATATCACTCACCCTTTTTCTCCAGAGATGCTGCCTGACTCACTGAGCTACTCCAGCACTTTGTGTCTATATTCACATATGAACTAGACTGTCAGTGAAACACTGTGCTTCAAGTAGACAGATTACCAAGCTGTCACCTCAGTCGGGACCTGAGGAACCAAGAAGTGACCATAACAGAGCAACACTTCTTCAATGGCAACGAGTCTTATATATTCAGGAGGAGACACAAAGTGCTGGAGTAACTCAGTGGATTAAGAGAACATGGATAGGTGACGTTTTGGGTCCGGACCCTCCTTCAGACTGATTATAGTAGGGAAATAAAAAGTTGGAAGAGAGGAGGAGGCAGGACACAGCCTGGCAAGTGATAGGTGGAAGCGGATGCTGGCTTATATAAAGAGACACAAAGTGCTGGAGTAAGCCAGCGGGTCTGGCAGCATCTCTGGAGAAAAAGGATGGGTGAAGTTTCGGGTCAGGACCCTTCTTCAGAAGTGCGTCCCGACACGAAACATCCCCAATCTGTTGTGAAACTGGCTGGGAGATTGGTTGATCATGTTGACAAGAATGACAAGAATCAAAACTTCTGTTTGGAAAAAAACACAGTTGACAGCGCGGTGGCGCAGCTGGTAGAGCCGCTGCCTCACAGCCAGAGACCCCGGGTTCAATCCTGAGCTCGGGTGCTGTCGGTGTGGAGTTTGTATGTTCTCCCTCTGACCACGTGGGCTTCCTCCGGGTGCTCCGGTTTCCTTCCACATCCCAAAGACGTGCAGGTTTGCAGGTTAATTGGCCGCTGTAAATTGCTCCCTAGTGTGTAGGGTGGATGAGGAAGTGGGATAACGTAGAACTAGTAGAAAAACAAGGAACCGCAGAAGATGAAGACTATTTAAAAAAAATCAAAGAGAATCTGGGAGATAATGGCCTGGTGCTTATCTGTGGAATAATGGACTGGAGAAGGGTCCTGACCCAAAACGTCACATATCCATATTCTCCACAGATACTGCATGACTTTGACTTGACTTGACTTGACTTGACTTTTGACCCAGCAAAGTTACTCCGGTACTTTGTGTCTATCTAAGGAACTGCAGATGCTGGCTTACACAAAAGGGCACAGAGTACTGGAGTAACTCAGCGGGTCAGGCAGGGTCCAGTGTGAACAGGTTGGCGTGAGCTAAAGGGCCTGTTTCCCTGCTGTATCTCTAACCTAAACAGCAAAAGATGAATGCTCTATTCCTTGCTTTTGGTTGTGATCTGTTGGTGTAATAGATGTGCGCTGGCCTGGAGGTGTTGATGAGCCAGAGAGTGCAATGAACAACCCATATGATGGTAGCTGACACGTAGGAATATTTCTGCCTGTTTTTCAGGGTCCCGCTGAAGGTGGAGCAGGCAAACAATGCTCGCGATGCTTTGGCCAAGGCGGTTTACAGCCACCTATTCGACCATGTTGTGAAGCGGGTCAATCAATGCTTTCCATTTGACACCTCCAGCTTCTTCATCGGAGTTCTGGACATTGCCGGCTTCGGTGAGTTTTCATTTCTCCAGCCTTTCCAAATGGTATTATTATTTTCTACCCTGTAGTTCAGGAGCCAAGAGTGTCTTATTGTCATTTGTGCCAAAATGGAACAATGAAATTGTTTCTTGCACCAGAACAACAGATATATAAACATGGTACTCTGTAAAACCCATAATAAAAACACAGAAATGTGTGTGTGTATACTGCTGGGTTTTATGGGTTTTACAATGTACCCTGTTCTTCGGTGAGGATGCTGAGGGTGGAGACTACTCCAAAATTTGGAGAAGGTGAGACGCAGTGAAGAAATGACAGGTAAGCTGAGTCGGTGTGATGCTTGAAGGATGTGGCATGTCAGGGACACTGATGGTGCCTCTGGCTGCGACAACTGTGGAAAGTGTGTCCAGGTTCAGTTCCTGAAGGACCGTGTTGGGACACTGGAAAGGCAACTGGATGACCTCAGGACCATCCGGGAAAACACGAGTTTCCTGGACAGGACCTACAGCGAGATCGTTACACCGAAGATACAGGCCGAGAGAAGGTGGGTGAAGATGAGGAAGGGAAGGAAGCTTGGAGTACAGGAGACCCCGGGGGATGTACCTCTTGAAAACAGGTTCACTCTCTTGGAAGCTGTCGGGACGGAAGGCACTGCCATTCTCAGCGGCGGGCAGCCTGCCAGTCAAAACATGCGCTGAAGCAAAGCCAAAGAGACAGACGTCAGGCAGAGCCGTGGTAGTCGGGGGCTCCATCGTGAGAGGTACAGACAGGGGTTTCAGGCGGGATTCAAGGATGGTGTGTTGCCTCCCTGGTGCCAGGATCCAGGACGTCATGGACCAATTGCAGGGCATCCTCAAGGGTGAAGGTAAGCAGCTGGAAGTGGTAGTGCATGTCAGCATAAATGACGTCGGGTAGAAGAGGAAAGAGATTCTGCAGCGTCACTTCAGAGAGCTCGGAAGAAGACTGAAAAGCAGGATCTCCAGGGTGGTTAGCTCCAGTTTGCTTCCAGTTCCTCGTGCCGGTGAGGGTAGGAACATGGAGATAGGGGATCTGAATGTGCCGCTGAGGAGCAGGTGCAGGGGGCAAGGATTTCGATTCTTAGACCACTGGGAGCTGTTTTGGGGTAACGGTGAATTGTACAAAAGGGACGGGTTGCACCTTAACATGTACCAGCATTCTGGCAGGCAAGTTTGCCACTGTTACATGGGTGAGTTTACACTAAATGGGGGGGGGGGGGGGGAAGACAAATTGGAAATACAAGTATGGAGTTAAAGAGAAAGAGAGTATAGGAAAAGTTAAGAAAGGTGTCGGAATTAACAGGACAGAAATCTCATGAATGGATGGGACAGTATGGCTAAGTGAAATAGGATTCGGTGGGAAAGGTGAGGTGAGTAATGGATTAAAAGTATTTATATATGAATGAGCGAAGTATAAGAAGTAAAGCTTGAGGCTTAGTTGGAGATTGGTAGATATGACATTGTGGGGATTACAGAGACATGGCTGCAGGAGGTTCGGGACTGGGAACTGAATATTCAGGATTATACGTCCTATAGAAAGGACGGGCAGGTGGGCACAGGAGGTGGGGTAGCTCTGTTGGTGAGGGATAAAATTCTGCCCCTTGCGAGGGGTGACATAGGGACTGATGATGTAGAGTCAATGTGGATAGAATTGAGGAATTGTAAAGGTAAGAAGACACTAATGGGAGTTGTATCTACAGTCCCCCCAAACAGTAGCTTGGATGTAGGGTGCAAGTTGGAGCAGGAGTTAAAACTGGATTTAGTGTTGTCTAATGAACCAGATTTAATAAGGTTAACTCAAGGTACAGGAACCACTAGGAGGTTGTGACCATAATATGATAAGTTTTAATCTACAATTTGAGAGGGAGAAGGTTAATTCGGAAGTGGCAGTGGTGCAGTTGAACAAAGGGGACTATGAAGGCATGAGAGGGGAGCTGGCCAAGATCGACTGGAATAGGATCCTAGCAGGAATGACAGTGGAACAGCAATGGCAGGAATTTTTGGGCATAATCCAGAAGATGCAGGATCATTTCATTCCAAAGAGGAAGAAAGATTCTAAGGGGAGTAAGAGGCAACCGTGCCTGACAAGGGAATTTAGGGATGGAATAAAACTAAAAGAAAAGGTGTATAACACAGCAAAGAGTAGCCGGAAGCCAGAGAATTGGGAAACTTTCAAAGGACAGCAGATGGTAACAAATGGCAATACGGGCTGAAAAGATGAAGTATGAAGGGAAGCTGGCCAAGAATATAAAGAGGACAGTAAAAGCTTCTTTAGATATGTTAAGAGAAAAAGATTAGTAAAAACAAATGTTGGTCTCTTGAAGGCAGAAACAGGTGAAATTATTATGGGGAACAAGGAAATGACAGAAGGGTTGAACAGGTACTTTGGTTCTTTCTTCACTAAGGAAGACACAAACAATCTCCCAGATGAACTAGAGGACAGATGATCTAGGGAGACAGAGGAACTGAAAGAAATTTGCATTAGGCGAGAAATAGTATTGGGTAGACTGATGGGACTGAAGGCTGATAAATCCCCAGGGCCTGATGGTCTGCATCCCAGGGCACTCAAGGAGGTGGCTCTAGAAATCGTGGACGCGTTAGCGATCATTTTCCAATGTTCAGTAGATTCAGGATCAGTTCCTGTGGATTGGAGGGTAGCCAATGTTATCCCACTTTTCAAGAAAGAAGCTAGAGAGAAAACGGGGAACCAGTTAGCCTGACGTTGGTGGTGGGAAAGATGCTGGAGTCAATTATTGAGAAGTAATAATTGGATAGCAGTAAAAGGATTGGTCCAAGTCAGCATGGATTTCTGAAAGGGAAATCCTGCTTGACTAATCTTCTGGAATTTTTTGAGGATGTGACAAGTAAAATGGATGAAGTAGAGTGAGTGGATGTAGTGTATCTGGACTTTCAGGAAGCCTTTGATAAGGTCCCACACAGGCGATTAGTGAGCAAAATTAGAGCACGTGGTATTGGGGGTAGGGTATTAACATGGATAGAGAGTTGGTTGGCAGACAGGAAACAAAGAATTGGAATAAACGGGTCCCTGTCAGAATGGGAGGCAGTGGCGAGTGGAGTGCTCTGTACTGGGGCCGCAACTATTTACAATATATAGTACATTAATGATTTAGATGATGGGATTAAAATTAACACTAGCAAATTTGTAGATGACACAAAGCTGGGTGGCAGTGTGAACTGCGAAGAGGATGCTAAGCGTGTCTTGAACAGGTTGAGTGAGTGGGCAGCTGCATAGCAGATGCAGTATAATGTAGATAAATGTGAGGTTATCAACTTTGGCGGCAAGAACAAGAAGGCAGATTATTATCTCAATGGTGTTAGATTAGGAAAAAGGAAAGTGCAACGAGACCTGGGGGTCCTTGTACACCAGTCACTGAAAGTGAACATGCAGGTACAGCATGCAGTGAAGAAAGCCATAGCACGTTGGGCTTTATAACAAGAGGATTTGAGTATAGGAGTAAATAGGTCCTTCTGCAGTTGTACAGGGCCCTGGTGAGACCACATCTAGAGTATTGTGTGCAGTTTTGGTCTCCTAATTTGAGGAAGGACATCCTTGCTATTGAGGCAGTGCAGCGTAGGTTCACGAGGTTAATCCCTGGGATGGCGGGACTGTCATATGAGGAAAGATTGGAAAGACTGGGCTGGTATTCACTGGAATTTAGAAGGATGGGAGGGGATCTTATAGAAACATATAAGATTATAAAATCTGAAAAAGGGTTTCGGCCCGAAACTTTGCCTATCTCCTTCGCTCCTTAGATGCTGCTGCACCCGCTGAGTTTCTCCAGCCTTTTGTGTACCCTCGATTTTCCAGCATCTGCAGTTCTTTCTTTAACGCTAAGAATATAAAAGGACTGGACAAGCTAGATGCAGGAAAAACTTTCCCAATGTTGGGAGAGTCCAGAACCAGGACCACTGTCTAAGAATAAAGGGGAGACCATTTAAAAGTGAGATGAGACAAAACATTTTCACCAAGAGAGTTGTGAATTTGTGGAATTATCTGCCACAGAAGGCAGTAGAGGCCAATTCACTGGATGAATTTAAAAGAGCTAGATAGAGCTCTAGGGGCTAGCGGAATCAAGGGATATGGGGAGAAGGCAGGCACGGATTACTGATTGTGGATGATCAGCCACGATCACAATGAATGGCGGTGCTGGCTTGAAGGGCCAAATGAACTCCTCCTGCACCTATTTTCTATGTTTATGTATGGGTATATCATTTACACGCACACACAAAGTGTGCATACGGTATATATATATATATATATATATATAATTGCTTATGTTTTTATTTCTATCTATGCAGTGTATATATATAATAAATAATATATATTTTACTTCGGAGTCACGTGAGTGACTACGTGAAGACCCCGCCAGCACGCATGCGCGACATATCGTCATTCGCATGCGGAAGCGACAGTCGGGAAGAGCGGGGCTCCTCCAGCGTAAGTTTCAAAACCTACGAACGGTAAGACTCACCGAAGTGGTGAGCGCGGCGAGAGCAGCGGCAAGAGCTGCTGCTATAGAGAGCAGCCAGCAGCGTGCTACCTGCAGCTCCCGACTTCCCGCCCGGGAGGGCCACTGGTTCGCCACGGACAGGCGGTAAATCCACCCGGAAGCCGGTCGGGACTGCCGACTCAGCTGGGTCCAGTCCCGAGGACACCCCGTTCGCTGTTAGCGACGGAGGTCGTCTTACCCGCATGGAGCGGATGGTGGAGCTATTGCTCCAGCGTGACCTGCTTTTGCAGGGGCAGGGTCACGGTGGGCCTCTTCGCAGGCCCACGGCAGGATCCTATTATGGACTGCCTAATGTCTCACCCTCTTCGCAGGGGAGCATTGGGGGTCAGAACTGGGCTGACCCTGAAGAGGGGGAGTTGGCTGAACAACCAACAGTGTCAGGGGTGCATGAAGAGTTACTGGATATGGTAAGCCAACATGCAGTTCCTTCTCAAAAAGGTTACCTATCCACCCTAAGCTGGCAGCTAGTTCAATTATATGACTACAAATCAGCTTCAGGAGCTAGCCATCAATGCTACAGCTGATAAGTATCTTGCTCCTGAAAATTGTAACTCGCTGATTGTTCCCGCGGTGAATAACCCTATTTGGGGGAACATGAGCCCTACGATTAGAGGGCAAGGAGTCAAACTTCAGAGGATCCTGAAGCTTTTGACCGCCAGAATTACGGCAGTGGCCAGTACTGCGGTGGGTATAGAGCTACCGGTAGAAACAGGATGCTCTGGCCTTACTGTGTAACACAGTTTGAGATAATAACTACAGGAAGAGCATTATCAAACCGGCACTCAACCCCAAAATTGCGGGGTTATGCAAACCAGGTAACGCTCAACCACCAAATTTGCTGTGCGGAGATACCTCCCCAAACAGGTGAAAGACCTGGACAAAGAGGCCAAGGCCATAGGCCTGATAAAGGTACCCAGTACCTCTAAACCGCACTACCAACAGCAACAGCACCCTTACACACCCACCGGACAGCGATATCACAACAGATCGTCCGGTGGTGAAAGCTCGAAGGCCGGCCCACCTGCACAACAGCCTTTTTTAGGCCATAGCCCAGCCCGGCCTTCTTGGAAAATGCGCCACCCCTACAACGCAGCAACTCAACAGAGAAATAACGGTGGTATTGGACCGCAACACCGGCAATACCTTGGAGGTAGGTGGGTCTGCCTCCCCCAGGAACATCATATGTCTAAATTCATCTTATGGGGAGGCCGGTTGCACTTGTTTTATGAAGTATGGCGCACTTTTACCTCTGATCCTTACATACTCGGAAGTATTCAGGGCTATAAAATTGAATTCATTTACGAACTCCCTACCCCGGTCCAGCATTCGCCTAGCCGAAAGTTTATACTGTCACAAAAAGAAAGAACGGCGGGCCATGCTGAACTATTAAGACTAATTAGCAAAGGGGTAATTGAGAGAACCACCAGAGAATCACAGGAGTTCGTATCTAATATATTTACCAAAAATAAAAAGATGGCGGATGCCGCATAATCATAGACCTGACCGAACTGAATACTTCTGTTCAGTATGTTCATTTCAAAATGGACACTTTCGACACAGCCAGACAGCTAATAGCTAATGGGTACTACATGGCATGCATTGACCTCAAAGATGCATACTATTCAGTACCAATACACAAGGATCATAGGAAATACCTTAAATTTATCTGGATGGGACAATTATGGCAATATAAAGCCTTACCCAATGGGTTATCATCAGCACCCAGGCTGTTCACCAAATTATTGAAACCAGCTTTGGCCTATTTAAGGAAACAAAATCATACTGTTATGGCCTATCTTGATGATATCCTCATTGTCGGGGAGAATTTGGAAACGGCTACATTGGCAGTTCCAGCCACAAAACATCTCTTTCAAAAGCTGGGGTTCATCATACATCCAGATAAATCAAAGTTGGAACCCTCTACTACCATGGATTACTTGGGGTTCACCATTGACTCGGTGCAAATGTCTACCACCTTACCACCGAACAAGGTGGTGGACTTGATAGAAGCTTGCAGAAGCCTTACTGGCATCAGGGATCCATCCATACGGCAGGTGGCCATGGTAATTGGGAAGATAGTGGCTGCTTTCCCGCAGCGCAATTCGGACCACTACATTATCAAAACCTACAAAGAGCTAAAATTATAGCTCTCAAAAGTCATGCCATTTCGACAGGCCTATGAAGTTATCAGAAAAGGCAAGAGTTGAATTAAATTGGTGGATGGGAAATGCTCAATTCTGTTCCAAACCCATCACTATCATAAATCCCTCGGTTACATTACAGACTGATGCCAGTGTTAAAGGTGGGGAGCAGCTAATACCACCACTAGTTGTGGTGGCAGATGGAGTGCACAAGATTTAACCCTGTTGGGAGCACTAGGGATTAATTATCTAGAAATACTGGGAGCATTTCATGGACTCCGGGCCTACTGCTTAGATATGCACCAGTTGCATGTACGGTTACAAATTATAATACCACAGTGGTGGCCTATATTAATCATATGTGTGGAATAAAATCGATATCATGTGATGAATTGCCTAATTACATCTGGCACTGGTGTCTGGATAGAGAGATTTGGATCTCAGCCACTTACCTTTCAGGTAAACTAAATACGGTGGCGAACACCAGGTCACGCAATTCAACGACAACATTGAATGGATGTTGGATCGGGACCCGGGGCCAGCAGCGATGGATGTTTCTCGCTGCATTGGGGGGATTGTTTGCTATGCATTTCCCCCCTTCTGCCTCATCAGTCAGGTCTTACAAAAATGAAATAGACTCCGCAACGGGTATTTCGGGTTTCCCGACTGGCCTACCCAACCATGGTCCCCAGCAGTACAAAGATGGCCGCAGAACACTGCTTTCGGATCCTCAAACGGCCGGGCCTGTTGGCACACCCTGTGACGGGTAAGTCATCCGTGCCATGATCGCATGAACCTATTGATGCTGATTCTGAACAGGCCATTTCTGGACTTCGGATACTCCGACAGGACGATCAATGTCATCACATCGTCGTGCAGGGAGTCCACCAGGTACAGCACTGACATATGTCAGAAGATGGGAGTGTTTCTGTCTTCAGAACAAACACTACATATGACTCGGCCACCATCACTGGAGTGCTGGAGTTCTGGCCACCCTTCATTCCATGAAGGTTTGAGCTACAATGCCATTAAATTTGCAAGGAGTGCCCTACCTACCAACCTGGACCGAGGGGGTGATCACCTGCCTATAGGATCACACCCTCTGGTATCAAACTGATGAGGGGTATTAATTCTATTTCCCCAGGGCCAGATACACCCATACATGGGACTTAGGCATAGAATTACTATGCTTCGAGGATGGACACCAATATCGGGGCTCACTCTGGATAACTACATATAATATGGTTATGTTTATGGCACTTGTAACAGCACAACGGGTCCAGTCTTTATAAAGCTAAGTATGTATGCCATGTGTTACCTATGGTAGATAACCTTCTGATACAGAGGTACTCAAACTATATCGACCCTGTTCCTCTGGCCTAAAATTATCATTCTGGCCTACCCTGCAGATAGTCGTCTCTGCATTGTGACATATATTTACGATATAGAAGGAACCAAGAATCTAGGGGCACGGAGAGGACTTTACCCATAAGCCACAAACGCCCTCATCATAAGGTCACAGTGCAAGCCACTTCGAGTTGGTTAAGGGTGGTATTGGGTGCAGCGGAGTGGACACTGATGATTTAAATCTCACTCCACCAGGGCTGCATCCACGTCAGCGGCTAGGATGATGGGAGTTCCTATGGACCACATCCTTGCTACAGCGGGTTGGAGCAGTGAATGGACTTTTTAGCACTTCTATTATAAACCCGTGGCCGCTCCTGAGACGTTTGCAGGGGAATATGTTAAGTTTCTGTTACATGATTTACCCAATGTGGGGCATATCATTTTAGGTATGATTAAATACCTTCTTTGTTTTTCAGCACAGTATCATGTCTGAAATATGTTCATCCTCCATCACTACCATGGCAGTGTGTGAGCATGGACTCGTTCCAGGGCATGAAATCACAGAGCTTTGAAATCTTCACGTAGTCACTCACGTGACTCCGAAGTAAAATAGTAAGATTAAATGAGAACTTACCAGTTTGAAGTTTGATCTTTATTTTATGAGGAGTTACGATGAGGGATTACGTGCCCTCCGCTCCCAGAACCCTCTATTATAAAGTTCAACTGGTATGGAAGTTCTCTCTTATCTTACTATATTAGTCTACGTTGCTATCTGTGATTTCACACCACTGCTTTGAAGAATGTCGCGCATGCGTGCTGGCGGGGTCTTCACGTAATCCCTCATCGTAACTCCTCATAAAATAAAGATCAAACTTCAAACTGGTAAGTTCTCATTTAATCTTACTATTTATATTTATATATAATTATATACGCACACAATTTATTTATTAAATGTATATAAGAAAAATAAAAAAGTAAACAAACAATTATAGTGCAAAGACATAAATTATGGCCTTGAACCTTAACGGTCAGAAAGTCATCCAACATGGAAACAGGCCCTTTGGCCCAACTTGCCCACAATGGCTAACATACCCCATCTACACTAGTCCCACCTGCCTGCTTTTGGCCCATATCCCTCTAAAACTATCCTATCCATGTACCTGTCAAAATGTTTTTTACGCGTTGCGTTACCTCCTCCAGTAGCTCATTCCAGACACCTTTCAGTCTCCATATCTATGCAGTTTGGAGCCTCTTTTGAGGTTGTAGTGTTTAATAGCTTGGTGGCTGCAGGGAAGAAGCTATATTTGAATGTTACAATTGTCAGGCTCGTGTACCTTCTTCCCTATGGCACGAATGAAGGATGGCCAGGATGGTGTGGGTCTCTGATGATGCTGGCTCCTGTTTTGAGGTGCCTCTTCGATAGCGGGGAGGTCCAAACCTGTGATGGACTGGGCAGTGTTCACCACTTTTACAATCATCTTCACTCCAGGGCATTACTGAAATGTGGTTTATTTGACCATGGTGCAATCTGCCTATAATATTTTTAATACAATTAATTTTAAATTATCCTACAATTTGTTCGAGGCCATGTGAAGTGGGAATTCAACATTTAACATAACCTTGAATTATTGAATAAATGAATTAGCTTTACTGAATTAAGGCTCCTAGCCGGCACACATCAGATTAGCCTGTCATTAAAATGTCTGCAAAATCGGTTTCCTGTCATCAGAGGCTGTAATTTTTAGATGAAAGATTAGTGAATTTCTGGAATAATTGTGAGATTCCTGAGCAGGGATTAGTAGTAAATCTGTTTATAAATTATTATCCTTACAAATTATTCGGAGTCATCAATTATTGCAAATATAATAATAAGTGTCACAGAGTGCAGGGTTCAAAACACACAGGGAAACAGCAGGTGGTTTAGGTAATCATATCTGTGGTTAATAAAAATTAGATATTATTGTTACATATTATAGGGTTTAGCTGCAGCGAACTGTTGTCAGTTCAGGGATACCATCTCGCTTTCTGTCCTACCTCTCAATCTCCTCTCCTCTTCACAATCTCCCTCTCTCCCATCCCTCACTGCTTACCCCACCCCCACTCTGCTTACCTCACTGACCCCCCCCCCCCCGCCCTCCTCTCCACTCTCCTCGGTTCTCTCCCTGTTTGGGGTAGAAATTCTAGAATTATTTGCAACAGAGTTTGTAACTGAAAACATTGAGCTACTAATGTTTAAGAAAGAACTGCAGATGCTGCAAAAATCGAAGGTAGAGAAAAATGCTGGAGAAACTCAGCGGGTGAGGCAGCATCTATAGAGCGAAGGAATAGGTGACGTTTCAGGTCGAGATCCCTTCTTCAGACTGATGGGGTAGGGGAGGGCGGGAAGAAGAAAGAAGAGGTGGAGACAGTAGGCTGGGTGGGCTGGGAAGGGGAGGGAAAGGAGGGATTTCGCTGATATTTTGCTTGGGTAGTTTACACCCCAGCGGTATGAACATTGACTTCTCCAATTTCAGGTAGCCCCTCCTTCCTCCCCTTCCCAGCTCTCCCACAGCCTACTGTCTCCGCCTCTTCCTTTCTTCTTCCCGCCAACCCCCCTGCATCAGTCTGAAGAAGGGTCTCAACCCAAAACGCCACCTATTCCTTCGCTCCATAGATGCTGCCTCACCCGCTGAATTTCTCCAGCATTTTTGTCTACCTTTGAGCTGCTAATGATCCTTTGCATTTTGTGGTTTTATTAATAATAGCTATTACAGCCCAATGGTAGCGATAAAACTAAATGCGTGCTAGGAATTTGTCATGTCAGAATTCTGCTTTGGAGACATGCACTAACATCATTTGAATTAACCAGAACTGGAGGGAGAGAGACATTCTTCAGACATTTTGACAGGCAGATGGTTGGACAAAGGACAGAGATGAAAAGACAGAAGGTGTGAGATAACAAGTGTTAAAGAAGGAACTGCAGATGCTGGAAAACCGAGGGTACACAAAAGGCTGGAGAAACTCAGCGGGTGCAGCAGCATCTAAGGAGCGAAGGAGATAGGCAACGTTTCGGGCCGAAACTCTTCTTCAGACTCGAGATAAAAAGATTGAAGAGTTGTGTGTAGTGAAGCTGGAGGAAGAAATGCAGGTGGAGGGGAGGGGAGAAATTGCTGAGAGTCCAGGTGGGGGGTGTATATGGAAGGGAGAGGGGGAGGGTTGTGCACTTACCTAAAATGGCAGAATTCAATGTTTGTACCATTGGGTTATAAGTACCCAAGCGAAATATGAAATGCTGTTACTCCAGAATTCACACTCATTTTAAGGTGGTGGGAGTGGGGTAGGAAGATTTAATAGGAACCTGAGGGGTTTTTCACACAAAGGGTGGTGTGTGTATGGAACGAGCTGCCGGAGGAGGCAGTAGAGGGAAGTACTACCATGGACTTTAAGAGACATTTGGACAGGCACATGGATAGGATAGGTTTAGAGGGATATGGGCCAAACGCGGGCTGGTGTAGGTGGGGAAGTTGTTCGGTGTCGGAAAGTTTGCCTGTTTCCACGCTATGTGACTCCGTGACTCTGTGACACTTGCTTGTAATTTAATGGGGCAGAGGGATTTGGAAGACCTGCCTGTACCAGGGGCTTCCACTCGAACCATCTTCCACTTCCACCAGTTATATTTGACTTAAATTGCGTGACGGACTCCAGTCTCGTCTGACTGTAGAAAGAGATTTTGCTTGCCGGCAATTCAGTGACTTCCTCTGTTTTGTGCTCCACAGAATACTTTGAACACAATAGCTTTGAGCAGTTCTGCATTAACTATTGCAATGAGAAGCTGCAGCAGTTTTTCAATGAGAGAATCCTCAAAGAGGTAAGTCACCTTTATTACATTTGTGCTAACCTAGACTAGAATCGATGCAAGGGAAGATGAGGGTCGTGTGTTACCATGGAAACCGATATTACATTGGTCTTTGATTGAGCTGTCGCAGAGCTCTCCTTCAGGTTGCTGATAATGGAGTTTACGGGAAAAAAATTGCCTCCTTTAAATCTGTACAAATGCAACTTTTAACAATATGCAACTATACCCACCATCCCCCCACCAGACCTCGCCTCGGCCTCTGCCCACTCCCTGGCCGTCCTCTGACCCCAACCCCCACCCTTGTTGTGTCTTCACCATCGCCCTTGACCTCCCCCTATCTGATACGGAAGGGTCTGTCCTCAACAGAGGCCTCGCCTTCGTTCCCCTCCGCCATCACTTCAACGAGTTCTAGGTCCGCCGTGACCTAGAGCTTTTCTTCCATTGCCTGTAGAAAGAGTTGTTGTTTACCAGCAGTCCAGTGACTTCCGCTGTTTTATGCTCCACAGAATACTTAGAACACAATAGCTTTGAGGAGTTCTGCATTAACTATCGCAATGAGAAGCTGCAGCTTACCTCCGCTTTCCACTCCCCTTACCTATAACCTTGCCCTCTCTGAACGTACAGCCCTCCGCTCACGCTGCAGCAACCCGACACTATAATCAAACCCGCCAACAAGGGAGGTGCCGTGGTAGTCTGGCGCGCTGACCTCTACCGGGCTGAGGCCAGGCGACAACTCTCAGACACCTCCTCCTACTTATCCATGGACCATGATCCCAGACGAGCACCCGGCCTTAATCTCACACAACATTTCTGATTTCATCACTTCTGGCTGTCTGCCTTCCACAGCCTCCAACCTTATCGTTTCCCAGCCCCGCACAGCTCGGTTTTACCTTCTCCCCAAAATCCAAACACAACTGCCCTGGCAGACCCATTGTTTCTGCCTGCTCATGTCCTACGGAAATGATTTTCACGTACCTCGACTTCATCCTACCCCCCACCCTAGTCCAATCTCTCCCGACCTATGCCCAAGATACCTCCGCTTTCCGAACTCCCATGCCCATATCTTTACTATGGACATTCAGTCACTCTACACTCCATCCCCCACCAGGAAGGCCTTAAAGCCCTCTGTTTCTTCCTCGACCGCAGAACCAACCAATTCCCCTCTACTAACACTCTACTCCACCTAGCGGAGCTGGTCTTCACCCTCAACAACCTCCTTTGACTCCTCCCACTTGCTCCAACTCCAAGGCGTAGCTATGGACACCCGCATGGGCCCTAGCTATGCCTGCTTCTTTGTAGGGTACGTTGAACAATGCAGGCCTACACTGGCCCTATTCCCGAACTCTATCTCCGTTACATTGATGACTGCATCGGTGCTACCTCCTGCACACATGCAGAACTCATGGACTTCATCAACTACACCACCAATTTTCACCCTGCACTCAAATTTACTTGGACCATCTCCAACACCTCCCTTCCCTTTCTTGATCTCACAGTCTCCATCACAGGAAATAGACTATTGACTGACGTCTATTACAAACCCACGGACTCTCACAACTATCTTCCCACTTCTTCCCACCCTGTTTCCTGTAAACACTATCCCCTACTCCCAATTCCTCTGCCTACGCCGCATCTGCACCCAAGATTAGGTGTTCCATACCAGAACATCCGAGATGTCCTCATTCTTACCTCCACCTAATCGCAACAGAGACAGGGTCTCCCTAGTCCTTACCTTCCACCCCATCAACCATCGCACACAACACATAATCCTCCAAAATTTCTGCACCTCCAACGGGTTCCCACCACGAGCCACGTTTTCCCATCTCCACCCCTTTCCGCCTTCTGAAGAGACTGTTCCTTCCGCAACTCCCTGGTTAACTCATCCCTTCCCACCCAAACCACCCCCTCCCCAGATACCTTCCCTTGCAACCGCAATAGATGCTACACCTGTCCCTATACCTCATCCCACAACCCTGTCCACGGATCCCGACAGTTCTTTCAGGTTAGGCAAAAGTACACATGTATCCGTTGTTCAAGATGTAGAAACATAGAAACATAGAAAATAGGCGGAAGAGAAGGCCATTCGGCTCTCCGAGCCAGCACCGACATTCAATATGATCATCCAAAATCAGTATGCGTTCCGTCTTTTTCCCCATATCCCTTAATTCCCTTAGCCCAAAGAGTTAAATCTAACTCTCTCTTGAAAACATCCAGTGAATTGGCCTCCACTGCCTTCTGTGACAGAGGATTTCCTAGATTCACAACTCTCTGGGTGAAAAAGTTTTTCCTCATCTCTGTCCTAAATGGCCTACCCCTTATTCTTAAACTGTGATCCCTGGCTCTGGACTCTCCCAACATTTGGGAACTTTTTTCCTGCAACTACCCTGCCCAATCCTTTAAGAATTTTATATGTTTCCATAAGATTGCCTCTCATCCTTCTAAATTCTTTCACCATACGTCAGTCCCGCCATCGCAGGAATTAACCTGGTGAACTTACGCTGCACACCCTCAACAGCCATAATGTCTTTCCTCAAATCTGGAGACCAAAACTGCACACAATACTCCAGGTGCTGTACAACTGCAGTAGGACCGCCTTGCTCCCAAACTCAAATCCTCTTGCAATGAAGGCCAACATGCCATTTGCTTCCTTCACTGCCTGCTGTACCTGCATGCTTACTTTCAGTGACTGACGTACAACCACACTCAGGTCTCGTTGCACCTCCCCTTCTCCTAATCTGACACCATTCAGATAATGATCTGCCTTCCTGTTCTTGCCACCAAAGTGGTTAATTCTACATTTATCCACATAATACTGCATCTGCCATGCTTCTGCCCACTCACCCAACCTATCCAAGTCACCTGCAGCCTTATAGCATCCTCCTCGTAGCTCACACTGCCGCCCAGCTTTGTGTCATCCGCAAACTTGGAGATGATACATTTAATTCCCTCGTCTAAATCGTTAATATATACTAGACCAATTGCAGATCCGTTGGGTCTGCTCCCCCAACACACCCGTTCCCTACCCATAGCCCCAAATTACACTTGCCGTGCGTGTTGCAATAGCAATTCGCCCTCCCCCTCCTGTGAGATGAAAAATTCAGAGTGTTCCCGTGTCGCAACATTAGATTGAAGTGTGTTGGAATCTGGCAGAAATGATTTTAACAGTAAAAATCTTGTGAAAGTTGGCATTTTTAAAGCTTTCATCGCTAATAACG
The DNA here is from genome assembly GCA_963514005.1 of Raja brachyura. The sequence goes on along the minus strand of OY740788.1, from coordinate 65,936,954 downwards.
TGAAATATAGGATGAAATCTTCAGTTAACCCGAGCCATTGTGACGTCATCAGCTGAAGGGAGGGAGGGGGGGGAGGGAGGGAGGGAGGGGGGGTTGTTAACGAACTGAACTCACTGTGGAATGAATCCATTAACAGAGCGACTCTGCTGGTGGATTGGAAGTTGTCCCGGCCTTCCCTCTGGCTCAAGGCAAAGATCGGCTGTTCCCCCGCTGTATTACGGAGCACGGCGAAAAGCAGCGGTGGATGAGGCGATCTTTGTCTTGAGTAAGCGTGATAGAGCCGGGCCCGGGGGGGGGGGGAGTGGAGGAAGTGAAATCGGGAGCCGAATCGGCAGGGAAAATCGTCCGCGGGGAAACAAAAGACGGCGTTTTTGGAGTAGAGCGGGCTGCAGCAGCTGCCGTTATGGTGGCTGGCCAGCAGGAGGCCACTAAATCAGTGAATGTAGTGTGTGTGTGTGTGTGTGTGTGTGTGTGTGTGTGTGTTGGGGGGGGGGGGGAGGGGTGAAGGATTTTATTTTTAAAAGTGTACATACAAATGTCTAAATGTAATGAGGAGTGAATGGGTGAATGTAAAAGTGTAATGTGTAGCAAAATGGAAAATATCTTGGGGTTTGAAAGTGTGGTTTTGGCGAACCATGAAATCAAAGGGCAAATCTGACATACACACACACAGACACACACCCGGTCGGCAGAGACACACACCCGGTCGGCAGACACACACACACACACACAGAGTTTTAATATATAGATAGATAGATATAGATGGATGATTGTAAACAGAACCAAGCCTTGCGGCACACCACTAGTCACTGCCTGCCATTCTGAAAAGGACCCGTTAATTCCTATTGTGTTAAAGAAGGAACTACAGATGCTGGAGAATCGAGGGTTACACAAAAAGCTGGAGAAACTCAGCGGGTGCAGCAGCATCTAAGGAGCGAAGGAGATAGGCGACGTTTCGGGTCGAGACCCTTCTTCAGACTGGTCAGGGATCAGGGAAACGAGAAATATAGACAGTGATGTGGAGAGATAAAGAACAATGAATGAAAGATATGCAAAAAAGTATAGATGATAAAGGAAACAGGCCATTGTAAGCTGTTCGTAGTGTGAAAATGAGAAGCTAGTGCGACTTAGAAACGTCGCCTATCTCCTTCGCTCCTTAGATGCTGCTGCACCCGCTGTGTTTCTCCAGCTTTTTGTGTAACCCACCGTTAATTCCTATTCTTTGCTTCCTGTCTGCCAACCAGTTCTCTGTCGATGTCAATACCCTACCCCCAATACCATGTGCTCCCATTTTGTACACTAATCTTTTGTGTGAGACGTTGTCAAAGGCTTTTTGAAAGTCCAGATACACCACATCCACTGGCTCTCCCTTATCCATTGTACTTGTTACATGCTCTCTGGACTCTTGTACATCAGCGAGACCAAATGCAGACTGGGGGATCGTTTCGCGGAACACCCGATCTCCTGGTTGCCGGACACTTTAATTCTCCTTCCCATTCCTACACAGACCTTTCTGTCCTCGGTCTCATCCATTGTCAGAGTGAGGCTAAACACAAATTGGAGGAGCAGCATCTCATATTTCGCTTGGGCTGCTCTAGCCCAGTGGTATGAATATTGATTTCTCTCGCTTCAGGTAGCCCCGGCATTCCCTCTCTCTCTCTATCCCTCCCCCACCCAAGTCGCATTAGCTTCTCATTTTCACCCTACAAACAGCTAACAAGGGCCTGTTTCCTTTATCATTATTACTTTTTTGCATATTTTTAATTCATCTTTATATTACTGGAAGTCTGATCTTGACCGCTTTTGGCTCACTGTGGTGTGATGTCCGAGATAACGCCGCCACCAATGGCCGTCATTTTTGGCCAGCTCGCCCAGAGCCCCCCTCCGTCTTCCTGGACCAGAGGATTTTTCCCATCGATGACAAATCAGAGAGATATTAATGTTTTTTAAAAAATCGCCATTCTCTCTGCTGCCCTTGCTGGAGGGAGGGGAAGGGACTATAAAACCAGGAAGTGGTGTGCCTTAGTCTCTGCAAGATGGAGGAAGCCAGAGGGTCACGTCTCTCTGAGCTCTGAATAGCACTGAACACATGTCTACTCAACTGTGAGTGTCCTTAATGTGGTTCTATAAATGCTTGCAAAAAGTGTCTCTTGGTTCTAAAATGCTTGCAAAAAGTGTCCATTTGTTCTAAAATGCTTGCAAAAGTGTCTATTTGTTCTAAAATGCCTGCAGAAAGTGTCTATTGGTTCTAAAATGCCTGCAGAAAGCGTCTATTGGTTCTAAAATGCTTGCAGAAAGTGTCTATTGGTTCTAAAGTGTTTGCTGAAAGTGGCTATTGGTTCTAAAATGCTTTCCAAAAGTGTCTCTATTGGTTCTTAAATGCTTGCAAAAAGTGTCTATTGGTTCTAAAATGGTTGCAAAGAGTGTCTCTGCTGGTTCTAAAATGGTTGCAGAAAGAGTGTCTCTATTGGTTCTTAAATGCTTGCAGAAAGAGTGTCTCTATTGGTTCTAAAATGCTTGCAAAAAGTATCTTTATTCTAAAATGCTTGCAGAAGGTGTCTATTGGTTCTAAAATGCTTTCAGAAAGTGTCTCTATTGGTTCTAAAATGCTTGCTGAAAGTGTGTCTATTGGTTCTAAAATGCTTGCAAAAAGTGTCTCTATTGGTTCTAAAATGTATCCTGGCCAGAATGACTGATCTGCCTGGCCTGAGTGACTGAGCTGCCAGCCCAAGAATCCATTCGGCCCACAATGTCCATACTAGCCCTCTGGAAACCAGTCCCTTTGACCCACAATACACATACTAGCGCTCCAGAAAGCACCTCTCCCCCCCCCCCGCTGGTCAGCAATATTGGAATAGGTGGAGAGGTGGAATATTGCATTGGGGGACCAGCCCTCCCGTGTGAAGCTGGGACCCAACTGGTCCCACTTAGTCTAGTTGTTATTTATCTCTCCACATCTATATCTCTCGTTTCCCTTACCCCTAACCAGTCTGAAGAAGGGTCTCGACCCAAAATGTCACACATTCCTTCTCTCCAGAGATACTGCCAGTCCCGCTGAGTTACTCCAGCTTTTTGTTTCAATCAACTATTAATTTCCATGGCCTCAGAGTTAAGGTTACCGTGCCACGAGGAACTGCAGGTGCTGGAATCTTGAGCAAACCACAAAGTGCTGGAGGAACTCAGCAGGTCAGGCAGCGTCTGTGGAGAGAAATGGACAGGTGACGTATTGGGTCAGGACCCGTCTTCAGACACAAGTAACATTACGGGTGAGGACCCATCAACAATCTGAGAAGCGGGACAGTGGTGCAGCTGCCTAACAGCACCAGAGACATGATCAAATCCTGACTGCGGGAGCTGTCTATACAAAGTTTGCACGTTCTCCCTGTGACCGTGTAGGTTTTCTCCGGGTGCTCTTGTTTCTTCCCACACTCCTGAGACCTGCAGGTGAATTGACTTCCGTAAATTGTCCCTAGAATGTAGGATAGAACTACTTGCAACTGACTTGCTCCCCTTTGCTCTGTCCATTGTACTTGAGTTTGAACTGATTGTATCTCTGTATGGTATATCTGATCTGTTTGGATAGCATGCAAAACACAGTTTATTATTGTACGAATAATATTAATCAAATCCAGCACTTTCTGTTTTGTTCTTAAAACGTGCATTTGGCAATCAGATGATACAGTTGTAGTGTGGCTTTCCATTGACAAATTCCATTGCAATGTTGTTACAGCAGTTGATAATGGCAGCACATTGAGACCTGTTGAATTGTGTTTAGTTTAGTTGCAACAGCGGGGAAACAGGCCCTTCAGCCCACTGTGCCCATGCCAACCAACGATCACCCATACACTAGTTCTATCCTACACACTAGGGACAATTTGCAGAAGCCAATTAACCTACAAACCCAATGTATATGAAGGAACTGCAGATGCTGGTTTAAATCAAAGATAGGCACAAAATGCTGGAGAAACAGCGGGACTGGCAGCATCTCTGGAGAGAAGGAATGGGTGACGTTTGTTTTGTGTCGAGACCCTTCTTCAGACTGAGACTTGAATCTGAATGCCACCCATTCCTTCTTTCCAGAGATGCTGTCCAGAGATGCTCTGAGTTACTCCAGCATTTTGTGTCAACCTTCAAACCCCACATGTCTTTGGAATGTAGGAGGAAACTGGAGCACTCGGAGGAAACCCATGCGGTCACTGGGTGAAGGTGCACACTCCGCACAGACAGCACTCAGGTCTTTAGCGCTGTAAGGCATCAACACTTTGCTGCGTCACCCTGCCATCCCTAAAAATAAAAAATAACAATTTATATTTCAGGCGTGCACTCAAGGGATGACTATCAATAGAAGCAGGTTGATACCTGCGGCAGAAAATGGGAATGTATTGATTGTGTGCTGATGTTATTTATCAAGGCTCCTGAGGGCAGTAGATATCTGGAATGTTTCTGGTTACGAGCATTGAACATTTATTTTGTTGGTGGCTTTCGTTGTGTTGGATGATTTCAGACAGGTCAATAAGTGGTTGGCTGTGGTCCTAAAGACTGTTTTGGAGACATGCAAAATATATTGACTAAAAGTGCCAGACTTCACTGCTGGGAACAAGGCCAGACCCTGCTTCATCTTTAACAGACATTTCATCTCCATGTACCAGTACAAACATCTTTTAAACCTTATTATTGTACCTTCCTGAACCACTTCTTTAGGCAGCTCGTTACATATTACCAGCACCCTCTGTGTGAGAATTTTGTCCCTCGGGTCCGTATTAATTCTTTCCCCTCTCATCTTAAACCTATGTCCTCTGCTTCTCCATTCCCCTACGCTGGGTGAATTCACCCTATCTATTCCTCTCATGATCATATATACCTCTATATTATCACCCTCATAGGGCGGTGGAGGCAGGTTCCCTGGATGCCTTCAAGAGAGAGCTGGATAGGGCTCTTAAAATTAGCGGAGTCAGGGGATATGGGGAGAAGGCAGGAACGGGGTACTGATTGGGGATGATCAGCCATGATCACATTGAATGGCGGTGCTGGCTCGAAGGGCCGAATAGCCTACTCCTGCACCTATTGTCTATGTTTATTCTCACCCCTCATCTTCCTGCAAGGAATAAAGTCCTAGCCTGTCCAATCTCTCCCTCTAGCTCAGGCCCTCAAGTCCTGGCACCATCATTGTAAATCTTCTCTGCACTCTCTCCAGCTTAATGACACCTTTTCCACAGGAGGGTGGCCAAACCGTATGTGGCCTCACCAACGTGCTGTGTGATTCAATAAGAATATAACGTACTTTTAATTTGGAACAGATGGTTGCAGTAGACAGATACGCAACATGTGCAATTAGACTTGCTCTATTAGACAACTTAACAGTAAAAGTAATTATTTGTATATTGAATAACTAGGTCAACAGCTGCTGAGTATTGTTTCAAATAGGGGACCCGATTAGGTTTAGGTTTATAAGTCACGTGTGAAAGGCATTGTTTTGCATGCTATCCAAACAGATCAGATATACCATATATACCAAGACCAACTCGAGTCGAAGAGTTAGATCAAAGGAGAAGATGCAGAGTGCAGAATATAGTTTAAAGATACAGCATGGAACAAGGTCCTTCGGGCCCACCGAGTCCGCGCCGATCAACCATTACCCGTAAACTCGTCCTATCCTACACACTAGGGACAATTTACAGAGGCCAATTAACCTACAAACGCCCGTCTTTTGAATGTGGAAGGAAACCGGAGAACATCCGGAGAAAACCGGCGTGGTCACAGGGAGAACTTGCAAACTCAGTACAGCCGGGACCAATAGTCAGGATCAAAACCATGTCTCTGGCGCTGTAATGCAGCAACTCTGCTGCTGCGCCACTGTACCGCAGCATTGTAGCACACCAGTCCCAGAGACAAGGTCCAGCGTCATCAATGGGGTAGAGGTGAATCTGACAGTACCCTAGCTTATGGAAGGACTGTCCACAAGCCTGATATAAGGAGGACAAGAAAATGTTCCCTAAGTCTAATAATGCATGCTTTCAAGCTTTTGTACTTTATGCTGGAGATCCTGAGGATCTCCTGAAGTAAGCAGTTAATAAGGCAACACTGATCTGATCTCTCCACTTTCAGGAACAAGAGCTGTATCAGAAGGAAGGGCTCGGTGTGAGTGAGGTGCACTATGTTGACAATCAAGACTGTATTGGTAAGTATTGGTACGTCAAATTGACCTGGTATGTACCAAGACTGCATTGGTATGTACTGAGTTGACGTGGGTAGCAAAATTCATTCTGCCCATGTCTGTTTCGAAAGAATGCTTTGGGGGTAATTATCATGTCATAGGAGCAGAACTAGGCCATTTGTCCCATCAAATCTACTCTGCAATTCAATCATGTTTGATCTATTTTTCCCTCCCAAGCCCATTCTCCTGCATTTGCCCCGTAACTACTATCAGAGAACCTATCAATCTCTGCTTTCAAAATACCCAATGACTTGGCCTCCACAGCCATCTGGGGCAATGAATTCCACAGATTCACTACCCTCTGGCTATTCCATTATCTCAATTCCAAAGGTATGTCCTTTTATTCTGAGGCTGTTCCCTCTAGTCCTAGACTCTCCCACTACTGGAAACATCCTCTCCACATCCACTCTATCCAGGCCTTTCACTTTTCGTTAAGTATCAATGAGGTCATGCCTTATCCTTCTAAATGGGGTTGCTTGATTGTAATCGTGTATTATCTTTCCACTAACTGGTTAGCAATGCAAAAAAAGGCCTTTCACTGTACGTCGGTACACGCGACAATAAACTAAACTGAAACAATGCAACTCAACCAGCGAGTACTTGCCCAGATCCATCACACGCCATCATATGTTAACCAATCATCCTTGGAATAAACCTCCTTTGGACTCTCTCCAAAGCCTCCATTCATAATTGTGCCATTTTTGCAATTAAAGTGAGATCTGATAAAACTCAAGTCAAATTTACATTCAGGAAGGGATGATGAGTTTCTGAAGAACGCACCAGATTGCTTTGCACTGTACCTCGGTACATGTGACAATAACGTAAACTAAACTAAGTAGTTGTACGCTCAGAATGATGGGTTTGAGACTTGGGGAGGTCCAGGGGGGAGGGAAAGTCAGAAGACTCCACGAGTATTGGCCAAGATACGGATTGGTGAGCACCAGTGTTAACATGAAGAATCGAGGATCTGCAAATGCTGGTTGAGATATAAAAAGACACAAGCACTAGAGTGACTCGGCGGGTGAGACAGCATCTCTGAAGAACATGGATAGATGACCTTTTGGATCTGAAGAAGGGTCTCCACCTGAAATGTCACCTATCCATGTTCTCCAGAGATGCTGCCTGACCCACTGAGTTACTCCAGCACTTTGTGTCCTTTAGTTTTTAGCCCCTCACTTTAGCTCTGTACTTGATTTCAAACATCTCAACGCATGTGAGGCCGGGGACTTGACTGCTCCATTTACAGATTTTGTAAAATTCTGCCAATAAACAGATTTGATTGAAGCTAAATTAGTGGGGATTCTGGATATCCTGGATGAAGAAAACCGCCTCCCTCAGACCAGCGACCAGCATTTCACGTCGGCAGTTCACCAGAAGCACAAGGATCACTTCCGGCTGACCGTGAGTTACTCAGCAGGAGAACCGCTCCCCCTCTCTTGCACCCGGACTCGCACCCCCCCCCCCCCCACGCCAGAGCTAGTCGCTGTGCTGTCACTTCCCTCGTGTGGGGCTGGGGGGGTTGGGTTGCAGGAGTATTTGGGGTCACCAGTTTTTTTGGGGGGGGGGGGGGGAAGGGGAGGCTATAGTTTACAGATTAAGGTGGTACAGTTGTAGAGTTGCTGCCTTACAGTGCCAGACACCCGGGTTCAATCCGGACCACGGGCGCTGTCTGTAGGGAGTTTGTACGTTCTCCCTGTGCCCACGTGGGTTTTCTCCGGGTGCCCCGGTGTCCTCCCACACTCCAAAAGTGTACAGGTTTGTCGGTTATTTGGCTTTGGTAACAATTGTAAATTGTCCCTATCGTGTAGGATAGTGCTGGTGTACTGGGTGATCGCTGGCTGGCACGGACTACGTGGGCCAGAGGGCACTGCATCTCTAAATAAAATTCTAAACACTTGCAATATATGTTTCTTCATCGCTCAGATCCCTAGGAAGTCCAAACTGACGGTTCACAGGAACATCCGTGATGACGAGGGGTTTATCATCAGGCACTTTGCCGGCGCCGTCTGTTATGAAACTGTAAGCCTTTAAATGAAATATATTTTGTAGTCTTTTAGCGTGTCGCACAGAAACCAAGCCTCCAAGTCCCGTGTGCCTTGTCCAAACTGAAGCTGCAGCATCCCTGGAGAACATGGATAGGTGGCATTATGGGTCGGGACCCTTATTCAAACAAAACAGTCACTCCTCAACAAAGGCCTTACCTTTGCACCGTTATTCATTATCTTCGACTTACTCCAGAACCTGTGTCTTTTTTTGTAAACCAGCATCTGCAATTCCTTGTTTCTACACACAAATCAAATGTAGACTCTCTGTGATTTGTCCAGCTAGAACATAAATTCTATCCAATTTCTGTTCTCATGTTCTAGATGTGAAAAAGCAGGATGTTATTTGAGTTATTTCCTATTATTTTCAATATATGTGCATACCGGCCTCTTCGCACTCTGAATATTTCCAATCTGTCAATATGCAAGCCCAACATTGTAATATCTTGTCAGTGCAAACTTCTTTTGGAAGCTGATCAGACCACATTTGGAGTATTGTGAGGTCGTTTGGGCCCCATCTCTGAGAAGGGGTGTGCTGGCGTGGAGAGGGTCCAGAGGAGGTTTAAGAGAGGATACCAGAAATGAATGGGTTAACATATGATGAGGTTTTGCTGGTTCTGAACATGTTCTCGTTGGGGTTTAGAAGGATGAGGGGGAACCTCATTGAAACATACCGGATAATGACAATCCTGGATAGAGTGGATGTGGAGAGAATGTTTCCACTAGAAGGAGGGACTGGGAACCTACTCTGGGCAAGAAGAGTATGGGGTGAAGGCAGGAGCCATGATTGAATAGCAGAGTAGACTTGATGGGCTGAATGGCCTAATTGTGCTCCTAATGAACTTCCCATTTATCTGTCTAAATGCTTCTTAAAAATTGCAATAGTACTTGACATTCTCATTGTGATTTTATTGTTTTACTCCTTCTCCCAATAGTCAAAGTTTGTGGAGAAGAATAATGATGCCTTGCACATGTCCTTGGAGTCCCTGGTGTCAGAATCGAAGGACCCCTTTGTGCGGAAGCTCTTCGAAGGAACCAACAACATGAAGGACACGAAGCAGAAAGCTGGAAAACTCGGCTTCATCAGCGTTGGGAATAAGTTCAAGGTGAGATTGTTTGGAAAACTCATGCCTTGTAAAATTGTACAGTGAGAAGTTCATAGGTCATATGAGTAGAAACTGGGACTTGAAAATGGCGCAATAACCTGGCGACTGTACACTGTGTCCGTGTACTACTGCTATAGCGAATAGTGAAAGACCTGGATAGAGTGGACGTGGAGAGGATGTTTCCTCTAGTGCGAGAATCTAGGACCAGAGGCCATAGCCTCAGAATAAAAGGACATACCTGTAGAAACGAGATGAGAAGGAATATCTGTTGTCAGGGTGGTGAATCTGTGGAATTCATTCAAGGCTGTGGAGGCCGTCAGTCGCTATTTTAAAGGTGGAAATTGATAGATTCTCATTAGTACGAGTTATAGGGAGAAGGAAGGAAAATGGGGTCGAGAGGGAAAGATAGATCAGCCATGATTGAATGGCGGAGTAGACTTGATGGGCTAAATGGCCTAATTCTGCTCCTATAACTTATGAACTTACGCTATACATGTACTGTATCTGAGATGCTTATCTAAGATATGTCTAAGTGCTCTCAACCCCATTCTCCTGCCTTCTCCCCGTAACCTTTGACACCCTTACTAATTAAGAATCGGGCAATCAGCACCTTAAAAATACCTAATGACTTGGCCACCATAGATTCACCACCTCCTGACTAAAGGAATTCCTCATCATCTCCATTCTAAAGATATGCCCTTTTATTCTGAGGCTATACCCTCTGGTCCTAGACTCTCCCATTAGTGGAAACATCCTCTCCACATCCACTCTATCTAGGCCTTCCAGTATTTGGTAAGTTTCAATGAGGTCCCCCCCTCATCCTTCTAAACTCCAGCAAGTGCAGGCCCAGAGCCGTCAAATGCTCATCGTACGTAAACCTCCTCCGGGCCCTCTCCAACGCCAGCACATCCCTCCCCTGATATGGGGCTCAAAGTTGCTCGCAATTGTAATTTGTAAAATCACAAGGAGAAACACCAGCTCTTTGACTGCTGTTAGACATGTGGAAAGGGGGAAATATGTCCATCTAATGCAAGAAAGGGGAAGAATGAGATGGAATTGCATCCTGATTTTGCAACCGATGCATGACAGTAAATACCCGTCGGAGAGACATGGATGTTGCCGTTAACTAACCTACAAACCCCACTACTTCCCCCCTCTTCCCAGTGCCTCACCATGACTCCTCACCAATTTCCCTCCTCCCCTTTCCACCTATATTCCTTCCTCTGGCTTCACAATTGTTTTATCATTATCTCGCACCTTTTGCTTTTCATCTCTGGTCTGTGACCAACCATCTACCTATCAAAAAACCCTCACCTGTACCAACCTTAAAAACTCCTTCAATGTTAAATTATTTTCTGCAATTTTCAAAATAATACTAAATGCTCTGAAGAATAATTAATGACTTGAACATTTCAGATTCTGGAGAAAAAACTGTATAAGATTCGACACTAACATCCCCAAGATGTTACCTGCGATAGTCATTGATCTCTGACTGCCTGATGCTTGAGATTCTGAAGCTTTCTCCTCGACCTCCTTCTCCTTGTAGTAAAGCTGCCTCTCTGGTCTTTTCCTTCTGCTTCCTGCTCCTTTTCCTCGGGTTTGTGATTTGATCTGTTGTTGCAGTTCAGAATAAGCAGAGGAGGTAAAAGGGAGGTTGGGAAATAAGACCTCAGCCAGAGGCGGCAGGTAAATCATTCCTCCAGCACCCCGTCATCTGTCATAACATTGCTGTCACTCCTTTTGGTTGCTCACTTAAAATGGCGTTTTAACTCTTTCCACATGGGATTGTTCCCCGAGATTACAAAGTCAACTATATCCCGTGAAAATCACTCCTTCCTAGCCACAGATGAGGTTCCCGAAGACTGGAGAGTACCAATGTTGTTCCTTTGTTTAAGAACGGCAATAGGGATAATCCGGGAAACTGTAGGCCGCTGAGTCTCGCTAAGATCATAAGCGATAGGAGGGGAATTAATAACCATATAACAATTACAGCACGGAAACAGGCCTTCTCGGCCCTTCCAGTCCGTGCCGACCATTTATTTTCCCCTAGTCCCATCTACCTGCACTCAGACCATACCCCTCCATTTCCTTCCCGTCCATATACCTATCCATTTTACTTTTAAATGTTAAAATTGATCCTGCCTCCACCACTTCTGCAGGAAGATCATTCCACACAGCCCCCACTCTCTGAGTAAAGAAGTTCCCCCTCATGTTACCCCTAAAATTCTGTCCCTTAATTCTCATATCATGCCCTCTTGTTTGAATCTTTCCTACCCTCAATGGGAAAAGCTTATCCACGTCAACTCTGTCTATCCCTTTCATCATTTTAAAGACCTCAATCAAGTCCCCCCTTAACCTTCTGTGCTCCAAAGAATAAAGACCTAACTTGTTCAACCTTTCTCTGTAACTTAATTGCTGGAACCCAGGCAACATTCTAGTAAATCTCCACTGTACTCTCTCTATTTTGTTGACATCCTTCCTATAATTAGGTGACCAAAATTGTACACCATACTCCAGAATTGGTCTTATCAATGCCTTGTACAATTGTAACATTACTTCCCTACTCCTATATTCAATGCTCTGATTTATAAAGGCCAGCACATCAAAAGCTCTCTTTACCACCCTATCTACATGCAATTCCACCTTCAGGGAACTATGCACAGTTATTCCTAGATCCCTCTGTTCCACAGCATTCCTCAATTCCCTACCATTTACCATGTAAATCATGGCTGATCTATCTCTCCTTCCTAACCCCATTCTCCTGCCTTCTCCCCATAACATCTGACACCCATACTAATCAAGAATCTATCTATCTCTGCCTTAAATGGTCCAATATCAAGAGTTCAATAGTCCTTTATTGTCATGTGTAACCTAAGGTACAGTGAAATTTGATTTTACCATACAGTCATACTAAAAAAAAGCAACAAGATACAAAATTACATAAAAATTAAACATAAACAGCCACCACAGCGGTGTGTGAGAATCCCTAGGCACACAGCATAAGTGGAGACCTACAGCTATCAGTCCAATGTCCGGGCCACACACACGCTCCACCATGATGTGACCAGAGTTGCACCGACTGCTTGTCGCTCTCTCTGCAGTCCCTGTCCGCCTGAACAGTCAGAAAGCCGTCCGTTGCTCACCAGACTCCAGGACCCTCCCGTGGTGTGACGTCCTCGCAACACCGAGATCCCTCCGAGTCCCCAGCAATGCAGGCGGCATCCATCTTGCTTTCAGTGACCTCGCACTCCTCACCATGATGGAAGGCGAATAACTTTTACCTTCTTCCTCCTTTTCTCCCGCGGTCGGGGCGATCAAAACATCTGCAGTCAGGGCGATCGAGGCTCCCGCAGTTGGCGATCGAAACCCCCGCAACGGGGCGATTGAAGCACCCGCGATCGGGGTTGTCGAAGCTCCTGCAGCTGGAGTTCCCGAATCCGATCCCTAACAAAGGGACCGCCAGCTCCACGATGTTAGGCTGCAGTACGGTTGGAGATACGACACGGACAAAGTCGCATCTCCATCGAGGAAAGAGATTTTAAAAAGCTTCCCCCACCCCTCCTCCACCCCCCCATGTAATACAAAAACTAAAGATGAACTAAAACATACAAATAAAACAGACTAAAAACAACAAAGTAGAAAGGGATAAGACAGGCTGTTGCCTTTGGTGGCAAATAATTCCACAGATTCACCACTCTCTGCCTGATGAAATTCTTCCTCATCTCCTTCTTAAAAGAACGTCCTTTAAATCTGAGGCAATGACCTCTAGTCCTAGACTCTCCCACTCATGGAAACATCCTCTCCACATCCACTCTATCCAAGCTACTCAAGAGCCAGCACATCCTTCCTCAGATATGATGCCCAAAACTGCTCACCATATTCCAAACGCAGCCTGACCAGCACCTTATAGAGCCTCTGCATTACATCCCTGTTTTTGTATACCAGCCCTCTCGAAATAAATGCTAGCATTGAGTATGCTTTCTTTACTACCGATTCGACTTGCAGATTAAACTTTTGGGAATACCTGCACCAGAACTCCCAAATTACTTTGCACCTCACAGATGCATCAATGGTGGTGAAGCTAGAGAAGAAGATTCCTCTGGGAATTCCTAATTTGGAAAATAATTAGTTAATTAGGGACAATCAACATGGCTTTATGCAGAAGATAGATACAAAAGGCAGGAGTGAAGTCGTTCAGATTAGAGTGGGGGGAGGGGAGAAGGACCGCCCTCTGTCCAATGGGTTCTGCACAGATCAGTGCTGGCATCTCTGTCGTTGGATGGATGAAAATGTAGATGAGTTGGATTGAAAATTTGCAGATGACATTAAAAATAGGTAGAGTTGCAGATGGTGAATAAGGCTGTAAAAGTATACAGCAGAATATAGATTATTTACAGATATGGGCAGAGAAATGGCAGACTTAATTAATCTGGGCAAGTGCTAGATGTTGAAATTTGAGAGGTCAAATATAATGGAATGCATACGATTAATGGCAAGACCCTGAAAAGCGTCGATGTACTTGGGGTTCTTGTCCATAGCTCCCTGAAAGTGGCAACACAAGTAGATAGAGCGGTGAAGAAGGCATATGGTATCCTTGCCTTCACTGGTCGGGGCATTGAGTATAAGGGTCAGGAAGTCATGATGCATCTTTATCAGGCTTAGGTTTGGCCGCATTTGGAGTATTGTGTATGTGCTTCTGGTCATCCCATTACAGGAAGGATGTGGAGGCTTTGGAGAGAGTGCAGAGGAGGGTTACCAGTTACGAGAGGGGCTTTTACATAAGCAAATGGATATGGGTCATTTGCAGGCAAGGAGATAGGTGTAACTTAGGATCATGTTTGTGAGAGGTACGGACAGGGGTTTTTGCGGCAACAGACGGGATTCGAGGATGGTGTGCTGCCTTCCTGGTGCCATGATCCAGGATGTCACGGACAGAGTGCAGACAATCCTCAAGGGCGAAGGTGAACAGCCAGAAGTGGTCGTGCATGTTGGCACAAATGATGTTGGAAAGAAGGGGATGAAAATTTTGCAGCGGGACTTCAGAGAGCTCGGAAAAATGCTGAAAAGCAGGACTTCCAGGGTTATTATCTCCGGTTTGCTTCCAGTTCCTCGTGCTGGCGAGAGCAGGAACAGGGAGATACGGGACCTGAATGTGTGGCTGAGGAACTGGTGCAGGGGGCAGGGATTTAGATTCTTAGATCACTGGGATCTGGTTTGGAGTAAGGGGGAACTGTACAAAAGGGACGGATTGCATCTTAACAGGTGGCGGACCAGCATTCTGGCCGGCAGGTTTGCCACTGCTACACGGATGGTTTTAAAATGAATAAGGGGGGTGGGGTGTCAAATGGGATAGTCGAGGACGGAGTTAAAGGGAAAGAGAGTAAAGAGATGGTTAATGACCCCAGAATTAACGGGAAAGAAAGCTCACAAAGGGATAGGAGAGTATGGCCAAGTGTAATAGGGATCGATGTGAAAGGGACCACTTGTCAACATAATTGTATAAGGAGTAAGAGTGTTGTAAAAACAAGCCTGAAGGCTTTGTGTCTCAATGCGAGGAGCATTAGTAATAAGGTGGATGAGTTGAAGGTGCAGATAGCGATTAATGACTATGCTATAGTTGGGATCACGGAGACATGGCTCCAGGGTGACCAAGGCTGGGAGCTGAACATCCAAGGGGATTCAATATTCAGGAGGGATAGACGAAAAGAAAAAGGAGGTGGGGTAGCGTTGCTGGTGAGAGAGGAGATTAATGCAATAGAAAGGAAGGACATTAGCGTGGAGGATGTGGAATCGATATGGGTAGAGCTGCGAAACTCTAAGGGGCAGAAAACGCTAGTGGGAGCTGTGTACAGGCCACCTAACAGTAGTATTGGAGTTGGGGATGGCATCAAACAGGAAATTAGAAATGCGTGCAACAAGGGTAACACAGTTATAATGGGTGACTTCAATCTTCAATCTGTAGATTGGGTGAATCAAATTGGCAGGGGTGCTGAGGAAGAGGATTTCTTGGAATGTATGCGGGATAGTTTTCTCAAGCAACATGTGGAGGAACCAACGAGAGAGCAGGCTATTCTAGACTGGGTATTGAGTAATGAGGAAGGGTTAGTTAGCAGTATTGTTGTGCGTGGCCCATGGTTGAGTTATATGGTTGAGTTCTTCATTAGGATGGAGAGTGACAAAATTAAGTCAGAAACAAGGGTTCTGAACTTGAACAAAGGTAACTTTGAAGGTATGAGATGTGAATTGGCCAAGATAGACTGGCAGGTGATTCTTAAAGGGTTGACAGTGGATGTGCAATGGAAGGTATTTAAAGACTGCATGGATGAAGTACAAAAATTGTTCATACCAGTTTGGCAAAAGAATAAATCGGGGAAGGTGGTGCATCCATGGATAACAAGGGAAATCAGGGATAGTATAAAAACAAAAGATGAGGTATACAAATTTGCCAGAAAAAGCAGCCTACCGGAGGACTGGGAGAAATTCAGAATCCAGCAGAGGAGGACAAAGGGCTTAATTAGGAAAGGGAAAATAGATTATGAAAGGAAACTGGCAGAGAACATAAAAACTGACTGCAAAAGTTTTTATAGATATGTGAAGAGAAAGGGACTAGTTAAAACAAATGTTGGTCGCTTGCAGTCAGAAACAGGTGAATTGATCATGGGGAACAAGGACATGGCAGACCAATTGAATAACTACTTTGGTTCTGTCTTCACTAAGGAAGACATAAATAATCTGCCGGAAATAGCAGTGGAACGGGGGTCAAATAAGATGGAGGAACTGAGTGAAATCCAGGTTAGCCGGGAGGTGGTGTTGGGTAAATTGAACGGATTGAAGGCCGATAAATCCCCAGGGCCAGATAGTCTGCATCCCAGAGTACTCAAGGAGGTAGCCACAGAAATAGTGGATGCATTAGTGATAATTTTTCAAAATTCCTTAGATTCTGGAGTAGTTCCTGAGGATTGGAGGATAGCTAATGTAACCCCACTTTTTAAAAAAGGAGGGAGAGAGAAAGCGGGGAATTACAGACCAGTTAGTCTAACATCGGTAGTGGGGAAACTGCTAGAGTCAGTTATTAAAGATGGGATAGCAGCGCATTTGGAAAGTGGTGAAATCATTGGTCAAAGTCAGCATGGATTTACGAAAGGTAAATCATGTCTGACAAATCTGATAGAATTTTTCGAGGATGTAACTAGTAGAGTGGATAAGGGAGAACCAGTGGATGTGTTATATCTAGACTTTCAGAAGGCTTTCGACAAGGTCCCGCATAAGAGATTAGCATACAAACTTAAAGCACACAGTATTGGGGGTTCTGTATTGATGTGGCTAGAGAACTGGCTAGCAGACAGGAGGCAAAGGGTAGGAGTAAACGGGTCCTTTTCAGAATGGCAGGCAGTGACTAGTGGGGTACCGCAAGGCTCAGTGCTGGGACCCCAGCTATTTACAATATATATTAATGATTTGGACGAGGGAATTCAATGCAACATCTCCAAGTTTGCAGATGACACCAAGCTGGGGGGTATAGTTAGGTGTGAGGAGGATGCTTGGAGGCTGCAGGGTGATTTGGATAGGCTGAGTGAATGGGCAGATGCATGGCAGATGCAGTATAATGTGGATAAATGTGAGGTTATCCACTTTGGTGGCAAAAACATGAGGGTAGACTATTATCTGAATGGTGGCAGATTAGGAAAAGGGGAGGTGCAACGAGACCTGGGTGTCATGGTACACCAGTTATTGAAAGTAGGCATGCAGGTGCAGCAGGCAGTGAAGAAAGCAAATGGTATGTTAGCATTCATAGCGAAAGGATTTGAGTATAGGAGGAGGGAGGTTCTACTGCAGTTGTACAGGGTTTTGGTGAGGCCACACCTGGAGTATTGCGTACAGTTTTGGTCTACAAATCTGAGGAAAGACATCCTTGCCATAGAGGGGGTACAGAGAAGATTCACCAGACTGATTCCTGGGATGTCAGGACTTTCATATGAGGAAAGATTGGATAGACTCGGCTTGTACTCGCTGGAATTTAGAAGATTGAGGGGGGATCTTATAGAAACTTACAAAATTCTTAAGGGGTTGGACAAGCTAGATGCTGGAAGATTGTTCCCGATGTTAGGGAGTCCAGAACAAGGGGTCACAGTCTAAGGATAAGACGGAATTCCTTTAGGACCGAGATGAGGAAAACATTCTTTACACAGAGAGTGGTGAGTCTCTGGAATTTCATTTCGGAGTCACGTGAGTGACTTCGTGAAGAGCCCGCCGGCGCGCATGCTCGACATATCGTCGTACCGCGTTGCTGCGACGGCTGACGGAGGAGCGTGCTCCTCGCCAGCCCTTCATAAGGGAACCACGCAGGTAAGTATGCTACCTTAAGTTGGTGGTTCTTGTTGTGTTTGCTTCACAGCAAGAACATGGATGGGAGTCTAAGAGGCCGGAGTTCGAGGAGAAGTCGCCGGCCAGCAGTTCCGGAGCGAGAGTTGTCGGGGGTACCTGCAACGCAGACCGGAACGAGGGCGGAGATGTCGGTGAGCTCTGTATTTTCAGGTCCGGACCCGCCCGCACACCACAGCTCGGAGGAGTCCGACGAGGAGGAGTGTGGTGTGCCGCCAGAGCAGGACGACCCTGCCATGGCAGCCAGGTCGTCAGCAGGCTTGCTGACGGCTTCGAGCAGAAGGGTCCGTGCGGCTGCACGGCCCGTTTCACGCAGCCCTCTGAGAAGGGGAAGGGCAGGAGCCCAGCAGCCTAACCCTGTCGGGGCTAAGGCTCTGCCTGCCGCCAAGGAGCGGTCAGGTTCCAGGACGGGACCCGGGGCAGCTGTGAGGTCCAGCCGTCGCCCCCCAACTTTCGACGCCGGGACGAGTCAGTTGGGGGTCCCGTCACGGTCGCCGAGCCCCCCATGGATGGGTGGGCGAGACCATGCGTCGGCAAGGTCCACGATGTGGGCAGCTGGCAAGCCTGCACGGGCCCAAGGTATCCAGGCTTCGGCTGGTGCCGACACCATGCCGCATCTGTCCATAGAGGCAACGGCTTCCGCTCCCGCTAAACGGAGGCGGTTGAACACGCCCGTGCAGGAATCGCGCAGTTTCGCCTCGGCGGCTGTCGACGACAACTACCGGCACCGGCAGGGCCTCGACGAGGTGCGGGCCGATGACAGGAGCCCCGGCCAATTTTCAGAGCCGGAGGACTCCTACCACCTGAGTGTTCAGGGTGAAGGGCGTATTGACCGTATAGAGCGGCTGCTGGAGCTTCTCCTACAAGGTCAACAACAACAGGCATCCAGCAGCGACAGGCACAGGGCTTCATCACCAGCTTCGTACACCAGCCTGGAGCAGCAGGTCGAGGAGGCCGTGGTTGACCCCATCCCACCCCCGCCTGAATTACCGGCGGAGGACCTCCTCGATGTGGCTACCAAATTTGCAGCCCCTCATTCGTTGGGGCTTCCCATCAATACGAAGTTGGCAGCCACAGTGGACTTCCTAAATAATCACCAGCTTCAGGAGGAAGTCCTATTACAAGCCATGAGCCGTCACAAGGCAATCAAACTGCAATTCCCTGAACGTGCCTGTGGTCAATACGCCAATATGGGGCAACATCAGTGCGGCTATCCGTCAGCAGGAGCTGAAAATTCAGCGGATCCTGAAACTCCTCATGGCCGGGATTACTGCCTTTGTGCGGTCGGTCGACGGAGAGGAGCTTAATTTGGACCAGGAGGATGCTCTGGCGCTTCTGTGCGCTACTCAAAACGAAATAAACGGCTTTCGCAAAAACAGCATCCGCCCAGCGCTCAACCCTAAGTTTGCAGGGTTGTGCAAACCACCGCCGCCGCCGCCGCCCCGTCAGCTCTTTGGCGAAGACCTCTCCAAAAGGGTCAGAGAGCTGGATGAACAAGCCAAGACCGTGGGGCTCATGCGCTCTCACAGTGCCCCCACGCCATCAAGCTCGAAAGCCCCACTTGGCCGTTCACGAGGGTCTGTCAGCACTTCCACCAGGAATTACCCTCCAGCTCCAAACCGATATCAGCCACCCCAACCCCAGGGGTCTTTTTTAGGACAGGCTCGGCAGAAGCCGAGGTGGAAAATGAGGACGCCACGACCTCAAACCAACCCAGCACCTCCACGACCACCCACTCGTGTCAGGGACCGCCGGTAACCACAGAGGTGAGGCGATCTGGTTCTCTCTTTTCTCTTTGTTTAACTCCACATGTTGGTGGGCGTTTGCGGTTGTTTGCGGGTGCATGGGGTGACATTACCAGCGATGAGTATGTGTTACGGAATATTCAGGGCCATAGTATTGAGTTTATTAATGGGGACATCCCTCCACCTCAGCATAGACCGGGTCGTACTTTCAAACTAACGGCTGCGGAACAGTCAGTAGGCTATAAGGAAATTTTAAGGTTGGAACAGAAAGGGGTCATAGAGAGAACGGTTCATGAGCCCGTTGAATTTGTTTCCAATATTTTTACTAGACCTAAGAAGGATGGAGGCTGTAGAGTCATTATTGATCTAACCACTCTGAATAACTTTGTAACATATACTCATTTTAAAATGGACACGTTTGAAACGGCCAAATCATTGATTTCACAAGGGTGCTTTATGGCATGCATTGATTTACAGGATGCGTACTATACCGTACCTATGAAAAAATATTACAGAAGGTTCTTAAAATTTATCTGGATGGATCAGCTGTGGCAATATAGGGCGTTGCCTAATGGGCTCACCACAGCCCCTCGCTTATTTACTAAATTGGTGAAGCCAATTATGGCTTATTTAAGACAAAGACATCATATTGTTATGGCCTATTTAGATGATATTTTAATTGTCGGCCACACCTTGGAATTAGCACAACAAGGGGTGGCAGCTGCGGTCAATTTGTTCCAACAGCTTGGGTTCATTGTTCATCCAGAAAAATCTAAGTTCTGCCCCACCCAGGTAATTAATTATCTGGGGTTCCAGGTGAATTCCATTAGCATGAGAGTCACCATACCAATTAACAAAATTGAGGAGGTAACACAGGTGTGTACAGACTTGATTAATACTCGTATACCATCGATTCGTCACACAGCTACTGTCATTGGCAAGATTGTGGCTTTGTTTCCGGCAGCCCGGTATGGACCTCTGCATTATCAAAACTTGCAGAGAGCCAAGATCGCTGCGTTGCGACGGCATGCTGGTCATTATGATCGATCAATGCGGCTGCCGCCTGCAGCATTGGATGAATTACGATGGTGGGTTTGCCACATTAGTAACTCGTTCAAAACTATTATTGAGGCGAAACCGATGATATACTTACAAACTGATGCGAGCTCTGATGGCTGGGGAGCTACGAATCAATTCTCTAGTTGTGGGGGCCGATGGGATACCCTAGAGAATACGATGTTGGTATCACAAGGGATCAACTATTTGGAGCTGCTTGCAGCGTTTCATGGACTTCGTGCATATTGTTCCAAGATCATTGGAGCACATGTCCGGCTCCAAATAGACAATACCACAGCGGTGGCATATTTAAACCACATGGGCGGTACCAGGTCAGTTTCATGTGATAAATTGGCTAATTCAATTTGGCTCTGGTGTGTCAAGAGAGACATTTGGATTTCAGCTACCTATTTGCCAGGTGAGCTTAATATTGTGGCGGACGCCAGGTCACGCAAGTTCAATGATAATATTGAATGGATGTTACATCCTGAAATTTTTGCAAAAATCACAGCCAAATTTGGGAAACCGGACATTGACCTTTTTGCGTCCCGGTTGAACCATCAGGTACCAACCTACGTCGCGTGGGAACCAGATCCTGGGGCTATAGCGTTAGATGCATTCTCGCTAGACTGGGGGAATTGCTTTTTCTATGCATTCCCCCCGTTTTGCCTCATCAGTCGGGTATTACGTAAAATTCAGATGGACGGTGCCAAGGGCATCCTTATCATACCCGACTGGCCTACACAGCCATGGTATCCGATGGTCTTTGACACGCTCAGTGAACCTTGGGTCCGTTTGCAGGGTAGCCCAGAATTAGTTACTCACCCTGTTTCAGGGGAGCCACATCCCTGCCATGGCTATTTAAATTTGTTGGCTTGCAGATTCTGAATCGGCCTTTAGAACAATACGGCCTTTCTACCCGGACCATGGATACCATTGCGGCGTCGTGCCGAGAGTCTACAAGGCGAAGATACCGCTCTCACATCAGGAAGTGGGAAGCCTTCTGCAGCCGCTCTCGCATCACGTACGATGCCGTGACTATAACCGACGTCCTGGAATTCCTCGCGGGGTTGCACCATGATGAACACTTAAGCTACAGTGCCATCAACAGCGCCAGGAGCGCTCTATCATTCTACCTCAATATTGAGGTGGGATCCAACAGGCTAGTGTCCAGGCTCATGCGGGGTATTTTCAATACGAATCCGCCTACACCACGTTACAATATCACCTGGGATGTCAGGGACGTTTTAACTCTGCTCAGGACGTGGTCCCCCATGGAAGGGCTCCAGCTGGACAAACTCACCATGAAGCTGGTGATGTTACTAGCGCTGACTTCAGCACAGAGGGTACAGACACTCCACAAACTACGTGTCGACAGAATGATGTCTACCCCCACAGAAGTAGTTTTCTTTGTTGACGAGCTACTGAAGCAACACAGACCTGGGTGCACAGGGCTGCAGCTGAAGTTCCCGGCATACCCCGCCGATGCTAGGCTATGCTTAGCCTCCCATATCCATTACTACGTCAAGGTGACGGCAAGCATCAGAGGAATGGAGAGATACCTGCTTGTCACTCATAAGAGACCTCACCATCGAGTGACAACACAGACGATATCCAGGTGGCTTCGAGTCGTCTTGGGTAAGTCAGGTATCGACACTAATGTGTTCAAATCTCATTCCACCAGGGCTGCATCGACGTCGGCGGCGAGGGTCATGGAGGTGCCCATGGACCATATTCTCGCCACAGCAGGATGGGCTAATGAGACGGTGTTCCAGCGGTTCTACAACCGGCCCGTTGCTGCGCCTCTACAGTTCGCAGAAGCCGTGCTAGATGCGGGGCAAGAACGTGGAGATGTCCCCGAATGAGGGATTTTGATTTGTTTGTTAATAAATATGCTTTGTTTTGCAGTATGGCCTAGTCAGCAAGTTATTCCTCCCATCCATCCCTGGTAGTGGTGTGACAGCATGGACGTGGTCCAGGGCGTGTCATCACAGAAGCTTTGAAGTCTTCACGAAGTCACTCACGTGACTCCGAAATGAAATAGTAAGATTGAACGAGAACTTACCAGTTCGAAGGTTGATCATTATTTCATGAGGAGTCGAAGTGAGGGATTTCGTGCCCTCCTCGCCCAACCCTCAATCACCTTCAGCTGGTAATCTTAGTCGTTTCATTCTTACTATGTGAAGTCATTTCTTGATTGGTTTCTGTGATTCCACGCCGCTACTTTGAAGTATGTCGAGCATGCGCGCCGGCGGGCTCTTCACGAAATCCCTCACTTCGACTCCTCATGAAATAATGATCAACCTTCGAACTGGTAAGTTCTCGTTCAATCTTACTATTCTCTGCCACAGAAGGTAGTTGAGGCCAGTTCATTGGCTATATTTAAGAGGGCGTTAGATGTGGCACTTGTGGCTAAAGGGATCAGGGGGTATGGAGAGAAGGCAGGTACGGGATACTGAGTTGGATGATCAGCCATGATCACATTGAATGGCGGTGCAGGCTTGAAGGGCCGAATGGCCTACTCCTGCACCTATTTTTCTATGTTTCTATGTTCTTTTGGACATATTTCATTTATTAATTTTGCTGCAAACACTTATTCCACCTGAGTGTTTATTTTCCTCACTCATTTTACGATTGCAGTTAGTGTTCTCAGTTGAGAAAGAAACAGTAATGCAAAAATGTGTTGAAATCAACTGACTGATAAGATCGAACTGTGCTGCAGAAAGCTCAAGGCTTTTGCATGTTTGTAAAGTATTTTCAGCCTCTGCCCCCTTCCTAATCTCTTGTTAATTACTGGTAATAGGCCTATATCACATGCGCTAACACACAGAAGGAAAAAACATAAGAACATTTGCCCTCAGGTCTCTGCCAATTTTCTGAGCAATCCCATCACACTGATGCAGCCAATAGAGCTGCTGCCTCACAGCGCCAGAGACCCGGGTTCAATCCTGACCCCGGCTGTGGTCTGTGTGGAGTGTACACATTCTCCCTGTGACCGCGTGGGTTTCCATTAGGTGCTCTGATTTCCTCCCACATCCCAAAGACATGCAGGCTAATTGGCCTTGGTATGTAGGGAGTGGATGAGGAAGTGTGAACTTGGTCGTTGTGGACTCGGATAGGCTGAAGGGCCAGTTTCCACGCAGTATCTCCAAACTAAACTAAATCTGAATTAATTGGCCATTTCTCTTGCCTTGCCCTGGATGCTGACAGTGGGTGAGGTGTCGGGATGATCACATCTGAAGGCAATGCTTTCTTCGCTCGCTCTTCCAGTTGGGGTCGCTGGGCAGGAAAATGTGGTGATGTTCTGCGACCCCCTCCCCATCCCACCCCACTCCACGTCCAGGGAACCATAGGTAACTGTGTCCGTCCCTCTGCTCTGCATGGAGTTTGGGAGTCATTGCTCTGCATGGCTTGTTGCAAAACCATGATCTAATTGAGTTTTTTGAAGATGGTTGATGAGGGCAGAGCTGGGAATGTATATTTGGCCTTCAGCAAAGCATTCAACAAGGTTCCACATGGTAGGTTGCTCTAGAAAGTTTAATCACATGGGATCCAATGAGAGATAACTGAATGGATAGAAAATTGGCTTCATGGAAGGAAGCAGAGGGTGATGGTAGAAGGTTGCTTTTCAGATTGGAGACCTGTGACTAGTGGTGTGCCTCAGGGTTCTGTTCTGGGCCCATTACTGTTTGTCATCTATATCATTGATTTGGATGAGAACATACATGGCAAAATTAGCAAGTTTGCAGATGACACAAAAGTGGGCAGTATTGCAGATGGTGATGATGGTTGTGAAAGATTGCAGCAGGATCTTGATCGGTTGGCCAAATGGGCTGAGGAATGGTTGGAGTTTAATACAGAGAAATGTCAAGTTTTGCATTTTGGAAAGTCTATCATGGGCAGGACGTGCACAGTGAATGGTAGGACTCTGGGAAGTGTTGTAGAGCAGAGGGATTTAGGAGTGCAGGGTAAATGTACTGTTTTAAGCCGAGTAGGGGAATCGAGAATCAAACAACATGGGTTCAAGGTAAAAGGGGAAAGATTTAACAGGAAACTGGGGGGCAATATTTTCACACAGAAGGTGGTAGGTGTATGGAACGAGCTGCCAGAGAAGGTAGTTGAGACAGGTACAATAATTACATCTATAAGACATGTGGACAGGTACATGGATAGGAAAGGTTTAGGGGGATATGGGCCAAACGTGGGCAAGTTGTAGATGGGCCATCTTGGTTGGCATAGACAAGTTGGGCTGAAGGGCCCGTTTTCGTGCTGTGTAACTCTATGATGCCGTTTCTTGTGTTGGTGTGCAGGAAAGGGAAAGATTTCTAATGTACCCAGACCCATTGCTATGGCCAACCGACGGGTTGGTGAAACTGGTGTGGAGAGGGTTAAGGTCTGGCCATGCCATGCTTGGCTTCTGTTGGTCATCACATCATTCACGGCCGCTGTGTAACCGTGCGTAGAATATCCAGCCGCTTGTTCCATTTCCAACACGTCTACGCACAATTTCGCTGCATGTCCCATCACAACATGCTTCCGTTTTGGTGCTGTCATTATTATGAAGAGGTTTATTGTCACGGATCTTCACTGCACGCTGTAAATCGTGGAAGGCCATTTTAATGCTTTGAGCTCTGCAAACTTAATGCTTTGCCAATCCAGTTTGCACCATCTTCAAATGCATCTATAAAACGTATTTGAACATGGTGCTAAAGAATAAAATGCAAAGATTATTTGAACCAGAAGTTTGACCCATTATGAAGCACAATTGACCTCATTTTCCACAGAAATGTGCGTTGCTAATTTTTTCTTTTGCCTTGCTATTTCACAGACTCAGTTGAACCTGTTGTTGGAAAAGTTGCGCAGCACAGTGAGTATTTATTTGTGCACGTATTAATCTGTTGCTTAAAATGGGGATAACGGGTCGTGACTTATAGTCAGGGCATTTGTTTCTTGGTTGGCGACCAGTGATCGATTGAATGAAAGATGCAGCATGGAAAGAGGCCCTACGGCCCATCGAGTCCATGCTGACTGTCGATCACAGTGCTTTACCGTGACGGTACATGCTGGTACAAATATTTATTTCGGGCAACCCCATAGTTTGACCAATATATGAGCCATTTCTTCTAAAACGTTAAACATTATTTCATTTTCTGAACACGTGGCCACATGTTTATAAGCTCATCAGTTAATTAGTCACAGAAGTAGAATTAGGTCGCTCGTTCCATACACCCATCACCCGCTGAGTGAAAAAGTTGTTGCTTAGGTTCCTATTAAATCTTTCCCCTCTTACCTTAAACTTGCGTCCTCTGGTTTTTGATTCCCCTAGTCTGCCCGGAGTTGGGGAAACGAGGACCAGAGGACAGGTTCGAGGTGAAGGGGAAAAGATTTAATAGGAATCCGAGGGGTACCTTTTTCACACAAAGGGTGGTGGGTGCATGGAACAAGCTTCCAGAGGAGGTAGTTGGAGTTGGGATCATCCCATTGTTTAAGAGACAGTTAGACAGGTACATGGATAGGACAGGTTTGGAGAGATAAGGACCAAGCGCAGGCAGGTGGGACTAGTGTAGCTGGGACAAGTTGGCTGGTGTGGGCAAGTTGGGCCGAAACGCCTGTTTCATTTTCACACAGAGAGTTGTGAGTGTGTGGAATTCTCTGCCTCAGAGGGCGGTGGAGGCTGGTTCTCTGGATGCTTTCAAGAGGGTTAGATAGAGCTCTTAGGGATAGTGGAGTTAAGAGATATGGTGAGAAGGCTGGAACGGGGTACTGATTGGGGATGATCAGCCATGATCACATTGAATGGCGGTGCTGGCTCAAAGGGCCGAATGGCCTACTCCTGCACCTATTGTCTACCGTTTCCGCACTGTATCACTCTATGACTCTTGGTATACGACTTGTGTACAAAATCATGAGAGGAATAGATTGGGTAGACGCACAGTCTCTTGCCCAGAGTAGGGGAATTCAAGAAACAGAGTTTAAGATGAGTAGGAAAAGATTTAATAGGAACCTGTGGAGTAATGTTTTCACGCAAAGAGTGGCGGGTGTATGGAGCGAGCTGTCAGAGGAGGTAGTCGAGTTTGGGACTATCGCACCATTTAAGAAACATTTAGACACGCACATGGATACGCCAGGACATGGATAGGACACGTTTGGAGCTGTATTGGCCAAATGCAGGCAGATGGGACTCGTGTAGATGGAACATGTTGGCCGGTGTGGGCAAGTTTGGCCAAAGGGCCACTTTCCACGCTGTGAAACTCTATGACTATGACTCTGTGTTTTCACCCAGCCTATTCTCCTTGTGAGGGGTGGGAGAGAGCCCTTGGTTGAGGTGCAGAGGGACCGCAGGGGTTGGGGGGAATCGAGCCATGGACCATTGTGTTGTGGGGGGAGATAGTTACTGGTGGGGTGAACGATGCTTCGGGCTTGTTCTCAAATTAAGATTGATTTTTCACTGTCGATGACGGGGAATTGCAAAATACCGAGGAGAAATTGCTAGAATGATGCATGAAATGATGTTCACCACTCACCTCGTGTGTTTTACAACCAGGGCTCCAGCTTCATTCGATGCATCAAGCCCAACCTTAAAATGACAAGCCATCAGTTCGAAGGGGCACAGATCCTCTCTCAGCTCCAGTGTTCAGGTGAGGAACCCATTGCTCTTTTCACCAAAGATGGGCACAAAACGCTGGTAAGGCAGCAGGTAAAGGCAGCATCTCTGGAGAAAAAGGATGGTATGAATTACGGGCAGCACGGTGGCACAGCGGTAGAGTTGCTGCCTTACAGCACCAGATAACCGGGTTTGACCCTGACTGCGGGTGCTGTCTGTACGGAGTTTGTACATTCTCCCCGTGCCACATTGACTTGCTCTGGGTGCTCCGGTTGTGCAGGTTTATGGGTTGATTGGCTTTGGTAAAACTGTAAATTGTCCCTAGAGTGTAGGTTACGGGGGGATCGCTGGTTGCTGGGGGCGCGGTGGGCCGAAGGACCTGTTTCCACGCTGTATCTCTAAACTAAACTAAATCTGTACTGTTCTCTCCGTTGTGTAGGTATGGTGTCCGTTTTGGACCTGATGCAAGGAGGATTCCCATCACGTGCTCCATTCCATGAACTTTACAACATGTACAAGAATTACATGCCTGCAAAGCTCACGAGACTGGACCCCAGACTCTTTTGCAAGGTATTGATCAAAATGAAGCTTTGAAGTTCCATAGATACATAGAAACATAGAAAATAGGTGCAGGAGGAGGCCATTCGGCCCTCCGAGCCAGAACCACCATTCATTGTGATCATGGTTGATCGTCCGCTATCAATAACCCGTGCCTGCCTTCTCCCCATACTCCTTGACTCCACTTGCCCCTAGAGCTCTATCCAACTCTCTTAAATCCACTGCCCTCTGTGGCAGGGAATTCCATAAATTCACAACTCTCTGGGTAAAAAAGTTTTTTTCTCACCTCAGTCTTAAATGACCTCCCCTTTATTCTAAGACTGTGGCCCCTGATTCTGGACTCGCCCAACATTGGACAAATTTTCCTGCATCTAGCTTGTCCAGTCCTTTTATAATTTTATATGTTTCTATAAGATTCCCCCTCATCCTTCTAAACACCAGTGAATACAAGCCTAGTCTTTTCAACGCCAAGCCTAGTCTGGCAGCACTGTCTTTCCTCATATGACAGTCCCGCCATCCCAGGGATCAATCCCGTGAACCTACGCTGCACTGCCTCAATCACAAGGATGTCCTTCCTCAAATTAGGAGACCAGAACTGTCCCCATACTCCACCTATACAACTGCAGAAGAACCTCTCTACTCCTATACTGAAATCCTCTTGTTATAAAGGCCAACATTCCATTAGCTTTCTTCACTGCCTGCTGTACCTGCACGCCGACTTTCAGTAACCAGTGTACAAGGACACCCAGGTCTCGCTGTACCTCCCCCTTACGTAACCTAACTCCATTGAGATAATAATCTGCCCCCTTGTTTTTGCCGCCAAAGTGGATAACCTCACATTTATCTATATTATACTGCATCTGCCACGCATCTGCCCACTCACTCAACCTATCCAGGTCCCCCTGCAACCTCCTAACAACCTCTTCACAGTTCACACTGCCACCCAGCTTTGTGTCATCCGCAAACTTGCTAGTGTTGCTCCTAATTCCCTTTTCCAAATCATTAATATATATGGTAAACACCGAGTCTTGCACCACTCATCTCGCCACTGCCTGCCATCCTGAAAAGGACCCGTTCACTCCTACTCTTTGCTTCCGGTCTGCCAACCAATTTTCTATCCATGTCAGCACCCTACCCCCAATACTATGTGCTCTAATTTTAGTCACCAGTCTCCCGTGCGGGACCTTATCAAAGGCTTTCTGAAAGTCTAGATACACTATTTCCACTGGCACCCCTTCATCCATTTTACTTGTTACATCCTCCAAAAATTCCAGAAGATTAGTCAAGCATGATTTCCCTTTCATAAATCCAAGTTGACTTGGACTAATCCTTTTACTGCTATCCAAATGCCCCATTATTACCTCTTTAATAATTGACTTCAGCATCTTTCCCACCACCGAAGTCAGGCTAACTGGTCTGTAATTCCCTGTTTTCTCTGTCTCTCCTTTCTTGAAAAGTGGGATAACATTAGCTATCCTCCAATCCACAGGAACTGATCCTGAATCTATTGAACATTGGAAAATGATCACCAATGCGTCCACTATTTCTAGAGACACACATCCCTGAGGACCCTGGGATGCAGACCATCAGGCCCAGGGGATTTATCATCCTTCAGTCCCATTAGCCTACCCAATACTATTTCTGGCTTAATGAAAATTTATTTCAGTTCCTCTACCCCCTTAGATCTTCTGTCCACTCTGGTAGTTCCATGAAAGAGTAAGTCAGTGTTTTTCCAGAGACCTCGGTACACAAATTGTTCCTTGCTGTTGGTGTCTACGGCGGGTTTGGTTTATTATTGTCTTGCGCACCGAGGTTCTGTGAAAGGCTTTGTTTTACACGCTTTCCAAACAGGTCAGAAGTACCATACTTTGGCAGCCATTGCAGCTAATCAATGTAAACATTGCTTGACATCTTATGTTTCCCATTCATTTTCTTAGGCACTGTTCAAAGCCTTGGGTCTCAATGAAAATGATTACAAGTTTGGTCTAACCAAGGTCTTCTTCCGCCCTGGCAAGGTATTAAAACATTTTACCTGACATTTGTTTCTGAATTGTCAGCTTTTATAGTGTATTTTTTAATGTAATGGCAGGTTTAAGGTGAGAGGGGTAAAGTTTAAAGGAGATGTGCAGGGGGTAAGATTTTTTACACAGAGGGTGGTGGGCAATGTTTAAAGAAGGTGTGAGGAGCAAGTCTTTCTCACAGAGGATGACGAGCAAAGCGATGCATCCTGATAAAATGCTCTCCACGGTGCATCTGTAGAAGTTGGTGAGAGTTGTTGGGGACATGTCGAACCTTCTAAGCCTTCTAAGGAAGTAGAGGCGTTGGTGTGCTTTCTTAGCCATTGCTTCAACATGGGTGGACAACTTTCTGGTGATATTTACTCCCAGGAACATGAAGCTTTGAACCATCGCTATTTTTACGCCATCAATGCAAACAGGGTTATGTGTACTGCTTTGCTTTCTGAAGTCGATCACTATCTCCTTTGTCTTGCTGATATTGAGAGGGGTTAGACATAATATGCTGGAGAAACTCAGCGGGTCAAGCAGCATCTCTGGAGAAAGGGAATAGGGGACGTTTCGGGTCGAGACCCTTCTTCAGACTGAGAGTCAGGGGAAAGGGAAAATAGAGAGATGAAAAGGTATGAAAAACAAATGAATGGGAGGTATGCAAAAGGACAAACCAGAGCCAGCAATGATGATCAAAGAAAGGTGAAGTCCCCAATGGTCCATTGTTGGCTGTGGAGAAGGTGAAAACGAGTGGATACAAACAATGAACTAAGCAGGACAACAGTGAAACTAGTACGTCTAGGATGGGGAAGGGACGGAGAGAGAGGGAATGCAAGGGTTACTTGAAATTGGAGAAATCAATATTCATACTGCTGGGTTGTAAACTGCCAGTGGAGGAGGCCCAGGACAAAAAGGTCAGCATGGGAATGGAAGGGGAGTTAAAGTGTTAGGAAATCAGGAGATCGCGTAGGCCAAGGCTTATTGTCTCGACCTGTTCTATATGTTTTGTCTTGGAGGCTGGTTTCACTGAATTGTCTTTGCTCAGTTTGCAGAGTTCGATCAGATCATGAAGTCTGACCCGGAGCACCTGGCAGTGCTGGTGAAACGGGTAAATCACTGGCTCATATGCAGTCGTTGGAAGAAGGTTCAATGGTGTTCACTGTCCGTCATCAAATGTAGGTGCAGCGTTCCATTGTGACTGTTCTCACATTACATTAACATGGCTGCACACCACACATGTTGCCACACGTTGTATATATGTTTCTAGATGTGGTCGTGCAAAATAATTGTGGGAATTTACATGAATGAGTGTGGTGATCACGCACATTCCCTATTTACATTCTGGTGTGTCTTTCCACTGTTTAGAATCCCAATCATACAGCATGGATACAGGCCCTTTAACCCAACCTGCCCATGCCCACCAAGATGCCCCATCTACGCTCGTCCCACCTGGCAGCATTTGGCTCATATCCCACTAAACCTTTCCTATCCATGCCTGCCCAAATGTCTTTTAAATGTTGTTATTGTACCTGCCTTCAATCCTGTCTCACTCTGTCTGTCTGTTCATCTCTGGCCTTTGTCTAACCATCTGCCTGTCGAATCTCCTTCGCTCGTGTTCACCTATTACCTGCCGCGCGTTGCCTTGCCCCTCCTCTCTTCTAGCTTTCACCCCTCTCTCCGCTCCCCATCACCAGTCTGAAGAAGTGTCCCAACCCGAAACGTCACATGTCCGTATTCACCAGAGATACTGCCTGACCCCCTGAGTTACTCCAGCACTATGCAGTAACTTTATTTTGTAAACCAGCATCTGCAGTTCCTAGTGTCTCCATTATTTAAACTGATTAAAATTAGATTAAATTCAAGTCATACTCGGGTTTAATCGAATGTTCTTTCATCTTGAAATAAAGATCAATTGTGAACATGGAATTGTGCATAATTTATGAACAGATTCTTCCTCAATTTATTACTACAGTGAAGAACAAGATGAGTTACCGAGCCCTTGCATGCATTAAGATGCAGAAGACCGTTCGCATGTGGTTATGTAAAAGGAAGCATAAGCCACGGTGAGTGATTCACTTCACAAACGGCCTAACATAGTGAGATTCCTTCATATTTGTCGCACTGGGGCTGGAGTTGTTTCTATATTTGGGTGGCACAGTGGCGCAGCGGTAGAGTTGCTGCCTTACAGTGCCTGAGACCCGGGTTCGATCCTGACCACAGGTACTGTCTGAATGGAGTTTGTACGCTCTGCCTGTGACCGCGTAGCTTTTCTCCTGGTCCTCCGGTTTTCTACCACATTTCAAAGACGTGCAGGTTTGTAGGTTAATTGGCTTCTGTAAATTGTCCCTAGTGTGTAGGATGAAAATATTGTCAATGGGTCATTGTGGACTCTGTGGGCCGAAGGGCCTGTTTCCACGCTGTATCTCTAAACGAAACAGGTGCAGGTGCTACACTTTGGGAGGTTAAACTCCATAGCTCCTAAGCAGATAGTGGTAAAGAAGGCGTATGGTATGCATGCCTTCATAGTTCGTGGCATCGAGTATAGGAGTCAGGAAGTCATGTTGCAGCTTTGTAGGACTTATGTCAGGCAGCATTTGGAGCATTACATGCAGTTTTGGTCGCAACGTTACAGGAATGATGTGG
The DNA here is from genome assembly GCA_963514005.1 of Raja brachyura. Next base: position 65,904,598 of record OY740788.1, on the reverse strand, counting down.
AGGCATTGCAGAGGGTACAGAAGATGATTACCGGAATGACGCCTGGATTAGAGGGCATTAACTGTAAGGTTGGACAGATTTGGATTGTTTTCTCTGGAATGTCAGAGGTCGAGGAAGACACCTGATAAAAGTATATAAAATTATGAGAGGCATAGATAGGGTAGACTGTCAGAACCTTTTTCCCAGGGTGGAAATGTCAATGGTTAAGGAGAGAAGGCAGGAGAATGGGTTTGAGTGGGAGAAATAGATAATAATAATAATAATGCATTTTATTTATGGGCGCCTTTCAGAACACTCAAGGACACCTTATAGTTAAAACAAGCAAATTACAACTATATAAATAAATTGAAACAAGAACAACATATCCATGAATTTGATAGAAAGTGGAGTTAAGTGGGATAGGCCAGTCTGAATAGGTGAGTTTTGAGGGAGGCTTTAAAGGTAGGGAGAGACTCTATGGTACGGATGGATAGTGGGAGTTCCAGAGGCGAGGGGCAGAACGGCTGAAGGCTCTGAAGCCCATCGTGGACAGGCGGGCAGATGGAGTGGAGAGCAGGGAGGAAGAAGAGGATCGGAGAGTTCGGGATGGAGTGTAAGGCTGGAGGAGTTCAGAGAGGTATGGAGGAGCGAGATTGTGGAGGGCTTTGAAAGTGAGGAGGAGAATCTTAAAATCAATGCGGGTATTGGACAGGGAGCCAGTGCAGTTGTTTGAGGATGGGAGTGATGTGTTCGGTGGATGGGGTTCTGGTGATAATGCGGGCAGCTGAGTTCTGGACCAATTGGAGTTTATGGATGGACTTGTGGGGTAAACCAGAGAGGAGAGAGTTACAATAATCAATACGGGAGGTGACGAGGGCGTGGATGAGAGTAGCAGTGCTGTTAGGTGTGAGTGATGGACGAAGACGGTGGATAGTGCGTAGGTGAAAGTAAGCAGACCGAGTGAGATTATTGATGTGTTTTTCAAAAAAAAGTGTGCTGTCCAGGATGGCACCCAGACTTTTGACCTGAGGGGAAGGAAGGACTATGGAATTGTCAATGGTGAGTGAGAAATTGGGACATTTAGATAGGGTGGATTTGGAGCCAACAAGGAGAATTTCAGTTTTGTCACTGTTGAGTTTGAGGAAGTTGTAAGCAAACCGGGTTTTAATTTCCACTAAGCAGTCAGACAAGGAAGAGAGAGGAAGCATGGAAGTGGGTTTGGTGGACAGGTAAATCTGGGTGTCATCCGCGTAGCAGTGAAATTGAATGTTGTATTTCCTGAAAATAAAAATAAGGGGAAGTAAATAAATTATAAAAAGGAGGGGCCCTAGGACTGAGCCCTGGGGAACACCACTGGTGACTGGGGAGGGTTGTGATTGGACGTTTTTAAGTTGTACAAACTGAGTGCGGCCAGAGAGGTTGATGTGAACCAGGTGAGTGATGTGTTGATGATACCAATGGAGGCTAGACGGTCGAGGAGGATGTTGTGAGAGATGGTGTCGAAGGCAGCAGTCAAATCAAGGAGGATGAATATGGTGGGAAAACCGGAGTCGGCAGCCATCAGCAGGTCATTGGTGACCTTGACTAATGCTGTTTCTGTGCTATGGAGAGGGCGAAAACCAGATTGAAATTGTTCATAGAGGTTATTGCTGATGAACCTGTGCAGAAACTGTTTTTTTCTAGTATTTTAGAGATAAATGGGGCTAATTGGAGATTGGTCGGAAATTATTTAGATTGTTGGGATTTGCACCGGGTTTCTTAAGTACTGGAGTTATTGCGGCGGTTTTGAGAGAGGAAGGAACATGAGCAGAAATAAGGGAGGAGTGGATGATGTTAGTTATGAAAGAGGAGAGGGAAGGTAGGCAGGTTGTGACTAAGTGGGTGGGGAGGGGGATCGAGCTGGCAGGTGGATGATTTCGATTTTCGGATGAAATCGGATATTTCAGTAACGGTTGGGAGTTGAAAATTAGATAATAAAGAAAAGGGGGGGACAGATGAAGGTGGATGGAGTGCACTATTATCTGTATTAGATAAATGGGGAGCTGTTTGTGAATGTTTTCAATTTTGGTTTTTAAAAAGGACTATTACAATGTAAACTATTACATTGAGAAGTTGAGTACAAGTGGGGTGGAAGAGTACAAGGTGGTCGTGAGATCATGTTAATTGTGGAAAACAGGGCTCGAGTGTTCCCTTCGCCAGATGAAATTAAATTAGCATAGTATATGGATTTAGCTGTGGAGAGGGCATCCTTATAGTGCAGTATGTGGTTGTCATACATGTCCTTGTGAACAACAAGTCCGTTTTTTTGTAGAGACGTTCCAGGGGACGACCTTTTATTTTTAGCTGGCGTAGAGCAGGTGTGTACTAGAGTGAGTAAAAGAAACAGTCCGGGTTTTCAGAGGAGCGAGAGTGTCCAGGAGATTGTGAAGTCCATCATTGTAATGTGAAACCAGATCATCAGTGTTGACTAATTTATCTATTTCGAGGAGATTGTTAATTCCAACAGAGAGAGCAGGTAGATCAATATTCTTGATGTTACTAAATGAGATGGAGCGAGACTGGTTTGTTTTGGGTGGTGGTAAGTTCACATTAAAATAAATTACCTTATGATCAGAGATGGGCAGATCAGATGCAGTACAGTTAAAAGGGGTTAAACCAGAGCAGCAGATGAGGCCCAGGATGTGACCTTTGTTGTGTGTGGGAAAGTCAATGTGTTGCTGTAATGCAAAACTGTCTAGAGTTGAAGAAAAGTCACTTGTAACAGTGGTGCTGATATTGTCCATGTGAATATTAAGATCACCCAGTATTATGACATTTGGGGACATGGAGTAATATACATGTTTGAATGGGGGAGCAGACTCGATGGGCTAAGTGGCCTAATTCTGCTCTTGTATCTTAAGATCTTTCGAAGTGTCAAAGACTATAGCTTTAAGGTGAGGAGGGCAAAGTTCAAAGGAGATGTGTGGAACTTATTTTTACAGAGAGTGGTGGGTGCCTGGAATCCGCTGCCAGGATTGGTGGTGGAGGCTGATACAATGGTGGCATTTAAAATGATTTTGGAAAGGCACATGCAGGGAATGGAGGGGTATGGATTATGTTCAGGCAGAGGAGATTTGTTTTATGTAGTTTAGAGATACAGCTTGGCCCACCGAGTCCATGCTGACCAGTCATCCCCGTGCACTAGTTTCATCCTACAACAAGGGACAATTTACCGAAGGAAATTAACCTACAACCTGTACGTCTTTGGAATGTGTGAGGAAACTGGAGCAGCCGGAGAAAACCCACGTGGTCACAGGGAGAACATACAAAATCCGCAAAGACAGCACCCATAGTCAGGATCGAACCCGGGTCTCTGGCGCTGTGAGGCCGGGACTCTACAGCTACGCAACTGTGGAGCCTCAATTAGTTTAACTTGGCATCGTGTTCTGGCATGGACATCATGGGCTGAAGGGCCAGTTCCCGTCCTATGTTCTATTGTGGATGGAATTGCTGGCAGTAATGGTGTTCTCTTCCATGCAGCATTGATGGGGTGGTAAAGGGAAAGTCGTTGAAACAGCGGGTCAACAGGATGATTGAGGTGGTGAAGGCCCTAAAAGAGGGGAAAGCCGAAATGAACAAACAGGTCCAGGATCTGGATTCGTCGATAGATGCTTTCATGAACAAAATCAAGGTAAACAGAGTCATATAGTGACATACTTAGCAAATAGTGAAAGGCCTGGTTGTGGAGAGAGTATTTCCACTAGTGGGAGAGTCTCGGACCAGAGTACACAATCTCAGAATAGAAGGACGTACGTTTAGAAAGGAGATGAGGAGGATTTTCTTTAGCCAGCGGGTGGTGAATCTGTGGAATTCATTGCCATGGAAGGTAGCGGACAAATCAATGGATATTTTTAAGATGGAGAATGACAGATTCTTGATTAGTATGGGTATCAGGGGTTACGGGGAGAAGGCAGGAGAATGGGGCTGAGAAGGAAAGATAGAACTTCAGTTGCTGATTTACACTGATAAAATGCTGAAGTGCAGAGGAAGGGTCCAGACCCGAGACATTACCTATCCATGTTCTCCTGACCCACTGAGCTACTCCAGCACCTTGTCTGCTTTTGACTTGACTCTTGCCAGGTTGCCTTTACTGAGTGGGACTCGCTCCTAACAGGTGACTGCTGTCAGGGGTTGTGGGGCCAAGGCAGGAGAATGGGGTTAGGAGGGAGATATAGATCAGCCATCATTGAATGGTAGAGTAGACTTGATGGGCCAAATGGTCTAATTCTTCTCCTTATGAGCTAATGTACAGTCTTTTCCTTCTGCTTGTCTTCCTCAGCGCACGATCATGACCCGTGTGGAGATCGATAAAGAGTACGCGGGCCTGGTGCGGCGCTCCGAGCAGCTGCTCGGTGGCCTCCAGAAGAAGAAACAGGAGGAAGAGGAAGCGGAGAGACTGCGGGCCATCCAGCAGGAGATGGAGCGGGAGGAGCGTAGGCGCGAGGAGGAGGAGAGGCATCGCAAGCAGGAGGAGGAGGACCGACGACTGTGAGTCACAGAGTCACCTATCCTATTTGCCAGAGATGCTGCCTGACCCTCTGAGTTATTTTGTGTCTATCTTCGGTATAAGCCAGCTTCTGTAGTTCCTTCCCACACACAAGTGTTTCATTCCGCTCAATATTTAACGCAATAATTGAAGCATATATGTCTTCTTCATTCGTGTGGCGTGCACAGCCTAAAGTTGGTGGACAATTTGTTCTATTTGATCTTCCGTTTGTGCACATCGAGTTGATTGCATTAGTCGAAACAGGGCGGACCATGTGTTGGTTACAATCTTCCACCCCAAGCATATATGTCAATCATCAAGGTTTACCTTAATTATTAAAGGGTATATTTTACTTTCTTGTAAATCAAACCGTAGATGTTTGGTTGGGTAAAATAAACCTCAACATGACAAAATATACCCTGAGGAGATGATTAGATTCTCAGAATGGTATTGAATATTGATGTGTTCAGTGAATATTAGGCACATTTTTTATAAGTACTGAGCACGTTCCTACTAAATACTGTATAATGAATACAGACACAAAATGCTGGACTAACTCAGCGGGACAGGCAGCATCTCAGGTTAGGAGGAATGGGTTTCAGGTCAAGAGTGTTTTATTGTCACATGTCCCAGATAGAACAATGAAATTCTTACTTGCAAGAGTACTTGTCGAGACCCTTCTTCAGATATTTGCCCATATAGAGTCATACAGCATGGAAACAGGCCTGTTGACCCAACATGCCTCATCTACACTAGTCCCACCTGCCTGTGTTTTGACTGTATCCCAATAATCCTATGCTATCCATGTAACTGTCTAACTGTTTCTTAAACGTTGTGATAATACCCGCCTCAACTACCTCCTCCGGTAGCTCATTCCATACACCCACCACCCTTTGGGTAAAAAAAAAGTTACTCCTCAGGTTCCTATTAAATCTTTCCCACTTCACCTTAAACCTATATCCTCTGGTTCCCAATTCTCCTACTCTGGGCAAAAGACTCACCCGGCCTAGGCGCCATATATTCGGGGGGGATTTCAGGTGTGCTCACATACATTTGTCCCGATTACAAATCACTATCGCTGATCCCAGGAGCTTTTCCACGCAGTACTGACTTGATCTCACGCTAACCTCTCACACCACACAACACATCTCTTGCATCTTGCTGAACTGGCCTTATGTTTTCACCAGGAAATCAGAGATGGAGATGAAGCGGAAACAGGAGGAGGTGGAGAGGAAGAAACAAGAGGAAGAGGAACGCCGTTTGCAGGTGTGGACTCCTGTCGAGATATGAAACCGGCGCTCCTCAGAACAGTGCAGCACAGGAGCAGGCTCTTCAGCCCACAATGTCCTCTCCGCAATTGACTCCCATTTCAACTAATCTCTTCAACCTGCACATGATCCATATCCCTCCATCCCCTGCATGAAAGTGAGATAACATAGTACGACCGTGCAGCTCATAAGTCTTGGGAGTAGAAGCTGGCTGTTTGGCCCAGCGAGTCTACTCCACCATGGCATTGAAAAGAATATTCTGAGGTTATATTCAAAGATTAAATTCAGGATTGAGCTTCTTTATTTCTTGCAGCAATTACACTTTATCAAGGTTTGATTTATTCAATGCTTCCTTTATACAGGCAAGTTCCTGCCTCAGGAGCTCATTTAGGTCCTTTGCAAGACTTAGATTCATCCTCTGACTGTGGCTGCATCCTGTGCCTTTCATCACCTATCTTTCATTCTCAACTGCACTCTCCTGCCTTCTCCCCATAACCCATGACACCCTTACTCATCAAGTATCTATTAATTTCTGCCCTAAAAATACAAGACTTGGCCTCCACAGCCATCTATGGCAATGAATTCCACAGATTCACGGCCCTCTTACCAAATACATTTCTCCTCCTCCTTTCTAAAGGTACGTCCTTATATGCTGGGAATGGGGGATCAATGGCGGTGTAGGTTGAAGGGCCTGATTTCATGCCTGCACTTGATCCATATCCATTCCCTGCATTTCCATGTGCCTATCTAAAGGTTCTAACTGTCTACCTTATCTATGCCTCTCATAATTTTATAAATCTCTATAAAGTGGCACATTGGCGCAGCGGTAGAGTTGCCGCTTCACAGCACTAGAGTTGCTGCCTTACAGCACTAGAGACCCGGGTTCGATCCTGACTACAGGTGCTGTGTGGAGTTTGCACGTCCCCCCTGTAACTGTGTGGGTATTCTCCGGGTGCTTCACTGTGTCGTCTCCATTCGTGAAATGACTCCTGACTTCCTTCAGTAATTTTGTTACTGGCGTCAAGTCCAGTTGCTTCTTGAGTTTTTCTGTCTCATTTGAATGGCCTGTCAATGGCATCTAGCATGTGCCTCCATTGTTGAAAATTGTTTCTGTCCTAACTTATTAGTCATGTCTTCCCCCTTCCTCATTTATCCCTTTGTTTTCCTTACTAGGTTAAAGTTGAATTTTGAGCAAACACAAAGTACCAGAGGACCTCATAGAGTCAGACAACATATGTGGAGAGAGTAGACAGACACCTGCAGTGAAAGATAGTAACTGGATAGAAACCAGTGCCTGGGGTTTAGGAAAGTTAAGGCCAGTGACTGTGTCGTGTTAAGTGTGACCCGTGTTGCCCACCTCTGTGTGCAGCCTAATGGAGCTCGCTCCTTGTGATTGTCAGGCTGAGCTGGAGTTGCAGATCACAGCTGAACGTGAGGAGGATGCGCGTAAACAGACTCTGCTGGAGCAGGAGCGGCGAGACCGCGAGCTGGCCATGAGGATCGCGCGCAGCGAGTCTGATCTAATTGCCGATGAAGCCCCGATGGACGCCGGGATAAAGAGGTGGGTGTCATAAACGTTTCATACCCTCTCCACAGCCCTCCCCCTTCCTCTGATTCCTTCTGTGTCCATGTCAGAAGATTAATAAAGAATGTTTTCTTTTCCACAGCGTTGAAGTGAAACGCGTCCAACCTGTTGCTGCTGCTGCCAAGTATGGATATGTACCCTGCACTTACATCTCATGTATTTAATAAATCACATCCTTGCGCATTAATCATGCTCCCTTAATTGCAGAATTCCTTCACCGTTTGGCCCCTAGCAAAGAATCGGGGTGATTAACGAATCAAAATAACCTTATGAATGGGGTGACCTGATCATTATGATTTTTGCATGCATTTCGACAATATTTAGTTTTAGTTCAGTTTATTATTATCACGTGTACAGCTGCGTGCTATCCTGTCAGCAAAAGACTATCTGAAGAAATAGGAATTCAATTTTAAAGTTAATCCGCTGAATTGCATTGAGGCGTCTTGCTTGAGGGAAGGTGTGCGGTTTGTGTGTTTAGCAGAATCTAACCAACATTTGTTTTGCTTTCAGATCTGCCCGTCCAGAATCCAAAATGACAATGTATGAGTTTTCCCTTGTTTGTTCCACTTGCACTATTGGGTGTTGGTGATGGGGCGGATGTGGGTGATGTTTGAGGGGATGATATGGTTCTCTGCATCTTCACTTCTTCAAACAAAAAGGCACAAAGTTAACACTCCAATACTCTTGGATTGACTTGCATATCAAGTACACTTTCACTGACACCTGCTTGTCAGCAATCATAGTCATACAGCACAGTAACAAGCCCTTGGGCCCAACTCTTCCATGCCAAGTCAACTACACTAGTCCCATCTGCCTGCATTTTGCCCATATCCCTCTAAACATTTCCTATCCATGTAACTGTCCAAATGTCTGCTAAATGTGGTTATAATAGGTTTTAGTTTGGAGATACAGGCCTGGAAACAGGCTCCTTCAGCCCACCGGGTTTGCACCGACAGGATCACCCGTACACTAAATCTATCCTACACACTAGAGACAATTGACAGAAGCCAACTAACCTACAAACCTGCACGTCTTTGGGAAGTGGGAGGAAACCTGCGTGGTCACAGAGTGAACATACAAACTCCATACAGACAACACCCATAGTCAGGATCTAATCTGGATCTAGCCCTGTAAGGCAACCATTCCAACTCTGCTCTACTGTGCAACCCCAAGTACCTGCCGCAACTACCTCCCCTGGCAGCTCATTCCACTTACCCACCACATACCACTCTGTGAATAAGCTGCCCTTCAGATTCCTGTTAAATCCTATTACATTTATTTTTAATCTATTGCACATTAATTATACTTTTGTGGAACTTCTCTTTCAATCTAGCTTCATTTTGTTTGTAAAAGTAACTTGCTCCAATTAAACTCCCTGGCTGTGAATATTCCGTTACATGAAAGCACAATATTGTCATACAAGTCAATTGGGAAGTTGTGGTTCTGATTCTATTTACTGCATTTATTTAATCACTTTCATCCTTTATGACAACATTTCAATTTTATTAAAAGACATTGCAGGCAAATTTTTAGAAGAGTGTCAGACATGGATTAGAGTTGTGACTTGGTTAATTGGAACACATTTTGGAACAAAGAACTATGTATATAATTGCAACACTCAATCCAGCTCCAATACGCATATATTTAGAGTATGCAGCACGGAAACAGACCCTTTGGCCCAACTTGCATTTGCCAGTCAAGATGCTCCATCTCCTCTAGTCCCACTTACCCACATTTGGCCCTTAGCCCTCTAATTGTTTCCTGTCCTTCTATGTAAAATGTATTTTAAATGTTGTTATAAGTAGTTGCCTCAACTATCTCTTCTGGTAGCTCATTCCCTATACCCACCACCCTCTGAGTGATAAAGTTGCCCTTCAAATTCCTATTGAATCTTTCCCCTCTCACCTTAAACCTATGTCACCAGGTTCTTGATTCCCCTACTCTGGGTAAAATAATCTATGCATTCGCCCTATCCCCTTCATGATTTAATACACCTCTATAAGATCACCCCTCGGCCTCCTTCACTCCAAGAATGAAAGTCCTAGCTTTCTCAACCTCTCCCTATAGCTCAGGCAACACCTCAGACATCCTTGGAAATCTACTGACAACATCCTCGGAAATCTCCTCTGTAGCCTTTCCGCCTTAACAAAATCTTTATATCTGCATGACATTGTTTTTGTGCAATCTCTTGCGATTTGTCACCCAGAGTTTAGAAGCCACATGAAGTGCTCTAAACAAGCGGTAATAGCTGACACAGGTTGGGATGTCAGCAGGTACTAATGTACTGTTGCAGTGGAGATAACGAATCCACAGTTCTCGAGCCTAGCTCTTTCACTTTCTCTACCACTTCTACACTTGCTGACGTGCTTCTGAAATACAAACAGCTCTGCCACCAGCTTTTGGTTTCAAACATAGCTCTCCTGCTAATTCCTGTGCAAGAGTTCTGGTGTACTGGGAAATTCCAGGGAGCCATCTGTGCAGATAAATCATTGTCTTTTGCTTTTGCTTGTTAACGGTGAACTACTTGATGCATGAACACACGTTGAATAATTTACGGATTATTGACACCCAGTCTCGTTTATGCCGCAGGGAGGAAATGGCCAAAGAAATGTCAGATTATCTGGCTAGGTAGGTATTACATCGTGACTTGAAATGTGAACTGATTAGTACAACTGATTAGTACGAGAGTCTAGAACCAGAGGGCACAGCCTCAGAACAAAACGATGCAGCTTTAGAAAGGAGATGAGGAGGAATTTCTGTAGTCAGGGGGTGGTGAATCTGTAGCATTCATTGCCACAGACGGCTGTGGATACTTAAGCGATTGGGTATTTTTAAGGTGCAGATTGACAGATTCTTGATTAGTAAGGGTGTCAGGGGTTATGTGAAGAAGGCAGGAGAATGTGGTTGAGAGGGAAAGATAGATTAGCCATTATTGAATGGCAGAGTCGACTCAGTGGGCCGAATGGCCTATTTCTGCTCCTATAATTTATGAACATATGCACTATTGCCACCTCATTCAAGAGCGCATAGGATGGCATATTTTCCTGGTAAAATTAAGCTTTCCAAATGTTAGATTTGGAATATGTTTTGTTTTTGGTCTGCCTCTGTTGGCCCATGTAACTTTACTGAATACTGGTCCATCACCGATTTTCTGGCACCCTTGGTTCCAGAGCCTTTCTGGATTATTCGTTTTGCCTGACCAACTGAGGTCATGGCCTGGGGGGTAAGATACTGGCCCGTAAAGTTGGCTTCATTAGTTGGCCATGGCAACGGAACTGCCTGCTGGGCCATAGCTCCAGCGCCCCAGCCGCAGGGTGCAAATTCAACCTGCTGAACGGCTGTGGAAGTCCCGACGAGGTTGAGATCGGCCGCCTCACCCAGCCAAGGCGCCACATTTTCCGTGGGACCTCCGAGGGGGGTTTTGTCCGGATTACAGGGGGTACATCTGTCAGCTGGGTTACTGCAGTGACCAGAAGGAGAGTTAATAGTCTGGGACACCTTGAACAACACGCGATGTTGAAGATGAGTTAATTTAAGTAAATCCTTTGGACTTAAGTACATGATGGTTTGGATGGGATGATCTCTGTAACATCACATTTCCTTATTGTCAGTGCTGCTAGTTAAACTCGTGTAGACGTCTCCAAAAGCTCTGTGTGTTGTGTGTTTGTGATCCGTGTCCAAGCAAACACCGTAGCTTAGCGGTAAAGCCAAGTAATCCGCTTTGGTGGAAGGATTGGTGCTGCTGAACTCGGGAGGGCTGTTTCCCGTCTAGGGGCTGGAGAGGAAGTGGAGGGACGAGGAATGTCCACCAAACCACTGCTCCAGAGCTGGAATAATGAACCTTCTGTCTCACTGACCATGTGGAAAAATAGTGTTCCCACACAGGAACTCGGTTAGAGTCAAAGAGCATGGAAACAGGCCCTTCAGCCCAACTTTCTCACGCCGACCAACATCCCCCATCTATACTAGTCCCACCTGCTTGTGTTTGGCCATGTCCTTCAAAACCTATCCTCTCCATGTACCTGTCTAAATGTTTTTTTAAACATAATAATAATACCTGCCTCAACCACCTCCTCTGGCAGCTTGTTCCATATATACAAATATCGCGCCTTAGGTTCTACCTGGATTACACACAACAAAAGCGTTTCACTGTACCTCTGTACATGTGACAATAAATTAAGCTAACTAAATCTTTTCCCATTCACCTTAAACCTGTGTGGTTCTTGATTCCCCTATCCTGGGTAAAAGACTACATTTACCTCTATAAGATCACCCCACATCCTCCAAGGAATAAAGTCCTAGCCTGCTCAACCTCTCCCTGTAGCTCAGGCCCTCAAGTCCTGACAACATCCTCGTAAATCCTCTGCACCCTTTCCAGCTTGACAACATCTTTCCTATAATAGGGTGACCAAAACAGACCACAATACTGTGATGCCACTTTCAAGGAACAATGAACTTGTGTGTGATATTTCATTTCGGAGTCACGTGAGTGACTTCGTGAAGAGCCCGCCGGCACACATGCGCGACATATCGTCGCAACGCATTGCTGCCGACAGCTGGCGGTGGGGCGCGCTCCTCGCCAGCCCTTCAAAAGGAGCCGCTTAGGTAAGTTAAACTAACCTTAAGTTGGTTGGCCCTTGCTGTCGGTTTTGTCTTTCAGCAAGGGTGCGGTTTGGAGTGTTTGGAAATGTCTGGACGAAGTCGTCGTTTGACCGGCCCGGCGCCCTCATCGGTTACACCTGGGGCCGGGAAGAGAGCGGGGAAATCATTGCCATCTGCTGCTGCAGGTCGGGACCCGCTGAGTCGCCACAGCTCCGAGGAGGAGTGCGTGGAGGAGGACGTCGGGGTGCCTCCTGAAAGGGTGGACCCTGCCACAAGTTCGCCTTTGGCGACAACGGGGAAGGGGTCTCGTGCTGCGGCCCGACCCCCCTCCGCTAGCCCTTCATTAAAAGGCAGCAGAGGAGCCCGTAAGCCTAACCCGGTTCGGGCCAAGGCTCCACCAGCCGCCATGGAGCGGTCTGGTGCAACGGCGGGACCTGGGTCGTTAAGGTCTGCTATCCAACTCCCAACCCCCGCTGCCGGGACGGGGGGCTTGGGTACGGTCCCGCCTCGGTCGCCGAGTCCCCCATGGATGGGTGGACGAGACCATGCGTCGGCACCGTCCAAATTGTGGACAGCCGGCAAGCCCGCGCGGGCGTCGCTCCATGCTTCTGCTGGAGTCGACCCCAAGCCGTCAGGGCCCTTTGTGGCAACGGCTTCTACTCCTGCCAAGAAGAGGCGGTTGGACACCTTGCCCGCGCGGGACTCGCACGGTTTCGCTGCGGCGGCCGAAAGCGATCCATTCCGGCACCGAGATCACTTCTCTGAGGTGCGGGCCGATGATAGGAGCCCCGGCATGTTTTCTGAGCCGGAGGACTCCGACCATCCGAGTGTTCAGGATGGGGGGCGTATTGACCGCATCGAGCGGCTGCTGGAGCTGGTACTCCATAATCAACAGCAGTACGCACCCACGGATATCGTCAGGCACAGGGCCACCTCGCCGGTTTCCCTCATCAGCGAGCCACAAGGGGAAGAAGGGTTTGACCCCACCCCAACACCGTCGGAGCCACCGACAGCTGAGTTACTGGACGTGGCAGCCAAATTTGCTGCACCAATTACAACTGGACTTCCGCTCCAGCCAAAGCTGGCAGCAACAGTGGACTTTCTCACGAATCATCGGTTGCAGGAGGAAGTACTCTCACAGGCCACTCAGCGCCACAAGGCCCCGTCCAACTGTAATGCCCTCAACGTGCCACTGGTCAATACGCCCATATGGGGCAACATCGGCGTGGCTGTCCGCCATCAGGAGGTTAAACTCCAGCGGATCCTCAAACTCCTCACGGCCGGTATTACCGCCTTTGCGCGGTCGGTCGATGGAACGGACCAGTCATTGGATCAGGAGGATGCGTTAGCACTATTATGTGCCACCCAGCATGAAATCAACGATTTCCGGAAGAACAGCATCCGTCCGTCTATCAACCCAAAATTTGCTGGGTTGTGTAAGCCACCGCCGCCCCCACCGCCCCGACAACTCTTCGGGGAAGACCTTCCGAAGAGGGTCAAGGAGCTGGACGAGGTAGCCAAAACGGTGGGACTTATGCGATCTCAGATCGCCCCCAGACCGATGGTGCCAAAAGCTCCCCCTGCTCGACCGCGAGGTCCGGTCGCATCAGCATCAAGACCATATGCTACTACTCAGCACTACTACCAACAGGGCCAGCAGCAGCGGTCTTTTTTAGGGTCAGGCACACAGCGACCCCAGTGGAAGATGAAGCCATCTTATCGTCAGCCCAACCCAGCACCTCCTCGGCCACCCAAGTATGTCAGGGACCGCCGGTGACCATGGAGGTAAGGCAGTCTGGGTTTCTTTCCCCTGCCCCTTTAATCTCACATGTGGGAGGGCGACTCCGGTTCTTTGCTAAAGCTTGGGTATCAGTTACTTCGGATAAATTTGTTTTACAAAATATTCGGGGTCATTCTATTGAATTTATTCACGGCAACATTCCTCCATCCCAGCATATGCCTAAACGGAAGTTTACGCTGTCTGCTGTTGAGCAGGCAGCAGGCACGGCTGAAATTTTTCGTTTGGAACAAAAAGGCGTGATAGAGAAAACTATTCACGAGCCCATTGAATTCGTCTCCAATATATTTACTAGACCAAAAAAGGATGGAGGTTGTCGGGTAATTATTGATTTGACCCAGTTGAATACCTTTGTAACATATACACATTTCAAAATGGACACCTTTGAGACAGCCAAATCACTGATTTCGCATGGTTGCTTTATGGCATGTATTGATTTAAAAGATGCATACTATTCAGTGTCCATCCGGAAACATCACCGGAAATTTTTGAAATTTGTCTGGATGGATCAGCTCTGGCAATATCGAGCCTTACCAAATGGGCTTACTACTGCCCCTAGGCTCTTTACTAAATTACTTAAACCTATTATGGCCAAATTACGCATAGAACATCATATTGTAATGGCTTATTTGGATGATATTCTGATTATTGGCAATACTCTGGAAGCAGCTGAAAGCGCTGTTTCAGCAACTGTTACTATATTTCAGCAACTGGGGTTTATAGTTCATCCAGAAAAATCAAAGTTTCACCCATCCCAGGTTATGGATTATTTGGGTTTCACGGTGGACTCTATTCAAATGAGGGCCACCATTCCATTTCACAAGGTGGAGGATGTCTCCCTTGCATGTCAGGATCTCGCATCCGCCAGTATACCATCTATTCGGCATACAGCTAAGATAATTGGGAAAATCGTAGCTTTATTTCCGGCAGCCCGGTTTGGGCCTTTGCATTATCAAAACCTGCAAAGGGCCAAAATTATTGCGTTAAAAAAGAACGCTGGTCATTTTGACAGACCTATGGAGCTGCCTTCTGATGCTAAGGTTGAGCTACAATGGTGGGTGTCCAATATTGGCAGGGCATTCAAACCCATTGTTGTGCCCAATCCGGTGGTATATTTGCAAACTGACGCAAGCTCTCTAGGCTGGGGAGCTGCGGACAGCTCTTCTAGTTGTGGAGGCAGGTGGGATCCCCTTGAAGCTAGCATGTTGCTAATACAAGGGATTAACTATTTGGAGCTGCTTGCAGCATTTCACGGACTGCGGGCATATTGTGCTCATCTTAGTGGTACTCATGTCCGTCTCCAAATAGACAACACCACAGCGGTGGCATATTTAAACCATATGGGCGGTACCAGGTCAGTCTCTTGTGACAAATTGGCTAATACTATTTGGTGCTGGTGTATTGATCGAGATATTTGGATTTCAGCCACCTATTTGCCAGGTAGGCTTAATACTGTGGCAGACACCAGGTCACGCAAATTCAATGATAGTATTGAGTGGATGCTGCATCCTCAAATATTTGCCCAAATTACAGCCAAATTTGGCCAACCGGATATCGACCTTTTTGCGTCCCGGTTGAACCATCAGGTACCGACATATGTTTCATGGGAACCAGACCCTGGGGCATTAGCAATTGATGCATTCTCGCTAGACTGGGGGAAGTGGTTTTTCTATGCATTCCCCCCGTTTTGCCTCATCAGTCGGGTATTACAAAAAATCAGGATGGATTCTGCCAGAGGCATTCTTGTCATACCCGACTGGCCTACACAGCCTTGGTATCCGGTGGTCTCTGACATGATTAGTCAACCTTGGGTCCCTCTAGAGGGTTGCCCGCATGTGGTTTCTCACCCTGTCTCAGGGGAGTTACACCCCTGCCATGCCTATCTAAAATTACTGGCTTGCAGGTTCTGACCAGGCCATGGATGCAGTATGGCCTTACCACCCGGACCATGAACACCATTGGAGCATCATGTCGAGAGTCAACCAGGCGGAGATATCTCTCCCACATCACCAAGTGGGAAGCCTACTGCAGTCGCTCTCACATCACCTATGACGATGTCTCCATAGCCGACGTCCTGGAATTCCTCGCGGGGTTGCACCATGATGAGCACTTGAGTTATAGTGCCATCAACAGCGCCAGGAGTGCGCTATCATTCTACCTCAACATCGAGGTAGGATCGAACAGGCTAGTGTCCAGGCTTATGCGGGGAATATTCAATCTGAATCCGCCTACACCACGCTACAACATCACCTGGGATGTCAGGGATGTACTTACCCTGCTCAGGTCGTGGTCACCCATGGAAGGGTTACAGCTGGACCAACTCACTATGAAATTGGTGATGCTACTAGCGCTGACTTCAGCACAGCGGGTTCAGACGCTCCACAAACTACGTATTGACAGGATGACGTCGACCCCTGGAGAAGTAGTCTTTTTCATCGATGAGCTACTTAAGCAGCATAGACCTGGGTGCACAGGGCTGCAGCTGAAGTTCCCGGCATACCCTGCAGATGCTCGGCTATGTTTAGCCACTCACATCCGTTACTACATCAAGGTGACGAGGAGCATCAGAGGAATGGAGTGTACCTGCTTGTCACTCACAAAAGACCTCACCATCGAGTGACAGTCCAGACGATATCCAGGTGGCTCTGGATCGTCCTGGCTAAGGCAGGTATTGACACTAATGTGTTTAAATCCCACTCCACCAGGGCTGCATCTACGTCGGCGGCGAGGGTCATGGAGGTACCCATGGACCATATCCTCGCCACAGCAGGATGGGAGAATGAAGCTGTGTTCCAGCGTTTCTATAATAAGCCTGTTGCTGCTCCCCTTCAGTTTGCAGAGGCCGTGCTGAACGCCGGGTGTGAACGTGGGGATGTCCCTGATTGAAAGGGCGTTATTTGTGGTGTTATTAATAAATCTTTTTCTGTTTCAGTATAACCTCGTTTCATCAACTTGTTTACTCCAAGCCATCCTTGCTAGTGGTGTGTCCGCATGGACGTTGTCCAGGGCGTGTAATCACAGAAGCTTTGAAGTCTTCACGAAGTCACTCACGTGACTCCGAAATGAAATAGTAAGATTGAACGAGAACTTACCAAGTTTGAAGGTTGATCTTTATTTCATGAGGAGTTGCGGTGAGGGATTTCGTGCCCTCCGCTCCCAACCCTCGATCATCTTCAGCTGGTAATTAGAGTCTCTTTAAATCTTACTATGCCAAGTCATTTCTGTTGTTGTTTCTGTGATTCCACACCGCTGCTTTGAAGAATGTCGCGCATGCGTGCCGGCGGGCTCTTCACGAAATCCCTCACCGCAACTCCTCATGAAATAAAGATCAACCTTCAAACTTGGTAAGTTCTCGTTCAATCTTACTATTCCTGAGACATTTGCGATACTTTATACAAAAAGACACAAAGTGCTGGAGTAACTCAGCGGGGTTTGACAGCATCTGAGGGGAACATGAATAGGTGAAGTTTTGGGTTTGGACCTGTTTTCGGGCTGATTGTAGTTGGGGAGAATAGGTTTGAAGGGTCAGGTGGACAAAGCCTGGCAAGTGATAGGTGGAAAAAAAAGAGACAAGGTGCTGGACTAACTCAATGGGTCAGGCGGCATCTCTGGCGAGCATGGATAGGTGTACAGTTTCAGTTTGGGACCCTACTTCAGACTCCTAGGTCGATACAGGTGAGGGGGGGGGGGTGAATAGCAGATGGGGGACAATAGCCAGTGACGAAAAATAAACTAAAGGCTGTGAGATATGGAGAAAGGAGGTGTGAATTGTGAGGGCAGAGTAGGGGATGTAGGTGGAATGGAATGGGGAAAGGAGGCGAGATCGTGGGAGAAACAGGTGCGCATCCAGGTGAGGCAGCGTGAAGAGAGCAGTGGAGAAAGTGAGGGCGGGGATCGTGGGTTAGTTCTTGGTGCCTGCAGTACTTTATAAATGGTTCTCCTCTGATCAGAGAACGTTACATGTACCACTGCTTCCTTTTTAACCGGATCTTTCAGTTGACAGATTGAGATCTTCTTTGGGGTCTTTAATGTTATGTTAATCCCTTCACACAACTCTCACCATTTACACACTAACTTTGCTAACGTTCAGATCTTTGCCAGTCTGCTGTGAAGGATTTTCTCTCAAATCAGAAGTGATGGAAGCTGACGTGGGCGGATGCAAAGTCGGAGAAAAATGTAGTTATCGAGTCATACAGCACGGGGCCAGGCCCTCGTGCTTGTGCTCTGTTCCACTGTGTGCAGTTCCACTGGGGCAGTTTGATGTATCTTAATCTTCACTGTTAAACCCACGCCAATAACGTTCCAAAATCCAACAATATCAGAATGATAGCTTATTCATAATTCTAGGAGCAGAATGAGGCCATTCGGCCCATCAAGTCTACTCCACCATTCAATCATGGTTGATCTATCTTTCCATCTAAACCCCATTCTCCTGCCTTCTCCCCATAACCCCTGACACCCGGACTAAGCAAGAATCTGTCATTCAATTTAAATTAAAATTGAACAACTGATGAATTGCTTTTGAAAGCTGCATTTTGCTTGGAATTGCACTGTTCACCATGGGCTCATTTGCCTCCAAGTGCTCCCTTTTGGTACAGCTCCACCTTGCTCTCTCCGCCTCTCATCCCACTGGAAATGCCGGGTTTGTCTCGGCATCCCTTCCTTCTGGATTTGGAGGTTGTTTCTTAGCCTCGTGTTGTGGAACTGATTTATTTGGTTTTAGTTTTTTTGTTTTGGTTTAGTTTTAAAGATACGCCGCGGAACAGGCCCTTCGGCTAGCAAGCCCGCAGCGATCACCTGTACATCAGCACTATCCTACACACTAGGGACAATTTAAAATCATTATTGAAGCTAGTTCACCTACAAACCTGTACGTCTTTGGAGTGTGGGGGGAGAACGGAGCATCAGGAGAAAACCAACGCGATCGCAGGGAGAACGTGCAAACTCCACAAAGACAGCGAGCAAGGTCGGGATCTAACCCAGATCTCTGGGCGCTGTGAGACCAACTCTACTGCTACACCACTGTGCCACCCCCAAGCTGGTATAGCTGCTTCACTGTGTCAACCAGCATCTGTGTCTACCTCGCTGTGTACAATGTTTGTTAGTTAAACCCTAAACGTCTAAAGAGTATAACTGATATATTTGTTTTGTTTTTATTTAACAAAATTCTCCCCCTACTCTACTTCCGATTTATTTATTTTTAATTTTAAAGATGCAGCTTGGAAACAGGCCCACCGAGTCCATGCCGAACATCAATCACTAGTTCCACAATATCCCACTTTCTCATCCGCTCCCTACACACTAGCCAATATTTTTCTACAGGCGGCCAGTTAACTTACCAACCACAAGGCTTTGGGATGTGGGAGGAAACCCACGCGATCACAGGAAGAACGTGCAAACTCCACACACAGACAGCACCTGGGGTCTCTGGCACGAAGGTTTTGCCAGTGCTAAATCAACATCCCACCTATCTAACCCGTTTGCCTGACGCTTTCTCCTGCTTTGATCGTTTCATTGAAGGTTTGAATCGTGCTTTCTTGCCTCAGGTACTTTGTTACCTGGTTGGTTGCTCTCCGAGACAAGTTCCCCCACCCCCGCCCCTCCTGCCTGTGGGTTTCCTACTGATTACGGTATTGGGTTTGTCCCTCTGTCATGTTGTCTCACTGCCCTGCCTCCTCCTCCTCTCCACAGAAGTCCACAGGTCCAGGCGACCAAGGCAGCCGCTGGCATCAAGAAACACGACCTCAGCAAATGGAAATACGCCGAACTGCGGGATGCCATCAACACCTCCTGTGGTAAGAAGTCACTCGTTATGTGACCAGAGTGATCCAAGATGGCGCCCAACCCAGGCGACTTTGTGTGCTCGTCACAGAAGCGGATCTGCAATCACAAATTACAATCGCTCCACTCGTTTAAATCTCTGTAGTGTGGATGGCTTGATAGTAATCATGTATTGACTTTCCGCTAACCGGTTAGCACTGCAACAAAAGCTTTTCACTGTACCTCGTTACACGTGGCAATAAACTAAACTCAAACACAAACACTCGGCTACACGGCGCAGGCTCTCCAAACCAACCACAAACTCCAAACCAATCTATGTATCTCTCTTCCCCCCAACATCAGTCTGAAGAAGGGTCTCGACCCGAAACGGCACCCATTCCTCTCCAGAGATGCTTGCTGCCTGCCCCACTGAATTACTCCAGCATTTTGTGTCTTATCGTCAGTTTAAACCAGCAACTGCAGTTCCTTCCTACACAAAGAGTATTGTGTTCAGTTTTGGTCCCCATGTTATAGGAAAGATGGTGTCAAGCCTGTAAGTCTTTACGGAAGATTTACCAAAATGTTGCCAGGACTCGAGGGACTGAGCTATAGGGAGAGGATGAGCAGGCTAGGACTCTATTCCTTGGAGCGGGTAGTCACACAGTCAGTCTGGGGAGAAGGCAGGAGAATGGGGTTGAGAGCGAAAGATAAATTAGTCATGAATGAATGGCGGCGTCTGCTCCTATGACATGAACTTATTAGACTGTCACAAATGGAACCCATTTAGAGAGGGAACTGAGAATTTGATTTTGTTCTACTATTGTCAAGCATACCAAGGAAAAGCTTTGTTTTGCATGCAATGAAATCAGGTCATACTACACATAAATATAATGAAACTATACTCAATAACAACAGGTAGAGCAAAGGGGAAGATACAAAGAGTAGAATATAGTTCTCAGCATTGTAGTGCATCAGTCCATAGACCGCAATGAGGTAAAGGTGAATCGGACAGTATCCTAGCTAATGGAAGGGCCGTTCAGAAGCCTGATAACAGGGGAAGAAGTTGTTCCTGAGTCTGGTGGTGCGTGCTTTCAAGCTTCTGTGTCTTCTGCCCAATGGAAGGGGAGGGGGGGGGGGGAAGAAGGAGTGACCGGGGTGGGTCAAGTCTTCGATTATGTTTGCTGCTTTTCTGAGGCAGCTGAAGTATAGATGGAGTCAATGGTGGGGAGTCTGGTCTGTGTAATGGACTGGGTTTGACCATAGTTGGGGATGATTACAGCCATGGAAAAAAAGGCACAAAGTGCTGGAGTAACTCAGCAGTTTAGACAGCATCTCTAGAGAACATGGATAGGCGACGTTTCAGTTTGAGACCCTTCTTTGGCCGTGAAATGTCACATATCCATGTTTGCCAGAGCTCGCTGAGCCACTTCAGCAACTTGTGTGTTCTTTTTAAAGCACATAAGAAGACCATTTGTCTCTTTGTCTTCAACTTTAGACATACAGCACGAAAACAGGCTCTTTGGCCCACTGTCCGCGTCGACCATCGATCATCCTGTACATTATCCTACGCACGGGACAATTTACAATTTTTACCAAAGCCAATTAACCTATAAACCTGCACGTTTTTGGAGTGTGGGAGGAATCCCATGTGGTCAAACTCTGTACAGATAGCACCCGAGGTCAGGATCGAACCCGGCTCTCTGGAGCTGTAAGGCAGCAACTCTAATGCTGCGCCACCGTGCCGCACAATTTTTTTCACAATTTGACCCCCTGTCTTTTTTTCCATATTTTGAAATTTGCTCTTGAACCTGACCACCACCCCTTGATTTGGTGGGACACCAGATCTCAATGTGCTCTATTTGTACATTTAAAAAAACGTATTTCACAGATTTCTTGGCGTCTGCTGTTCCTTGTGTGTCCTATTAATGCCTATGGCAACTGGTTGTTGTGCCCTTGCAGATATCGAGCTCCTGGCAGCCTGCCGGGAAGAGTTCCACCGGAGGCTGAAGGTTTACCACGCTTGGAAGTCCAAGAACAAAAAGCGCAACTGTGAGGCTGAGCAGCGGGCTCCAAAGTCCATCACCGACTACGGTAAGCACCACATTAAAAAAGGCAATTGAATGTTTAGTCAACCTGAATGCACTTACCGTGTTCTTTTGATCACCAATTTTTACATCTTAAGGGCCTGTCCCACCAGCATGCGTTTGCATGCGTCTAGCATGACCTAACGTGGTTGCTTGAGCTGTAAGACCTCGCGGGGCCGGTCCCACTTCGATCACCAGAGGCGTATGGAGTTGTGCGGGGCTGGTCCCGACATCGCGTGGGGCTCCGAAAAACTGACACTGTTCAAATATTCCGCGCGCCAACGGCCTGTCGGCCCGCAGCCGCATTGAGGGCGTACGCAGCATCTCAATGTCGTACGCAGCGTCTTGACGTCTTACGCAGCGTCTTGACGTTGAATTGGGACCGGCCCCGCGAGGCCGTACGCCTCAAGCAACCACGTTTGGTCGCGCTAGACGCATGCAAACGCATGCTGTTAGGACAGGCCCTTTAGTTCCAAGCTATTGTTGAGTTCCCTCTAATGCTCCTAATGACTCCTAATGCTCCTATGTTTGACCAAAAACAAGAGAATTTCCACACATAGAACAGTACAGCCCAGGAGCGGGCCCTTCAGCCCATAATATGTCTGCCGAACAGGATGCCAAGTTAAACTGATCTCATCTGCCTGTACATGTTCTATCGTGTGCGAACGTGGCGCCGACGGACGAGAAGCCAAAGCAAAGAAGTGGAAGCCAAATAACCGAATGGAAACGAAACCACAACGCCAACTAACCGAAAGGGCAGGACAGCTAAAAGCCAAATCGGACCCCAACCACCACACCAGGGCGATTTCCCTCCGACCCTCGGACCCTGACACCCACACCGGGTGATTCACCCCCACCCCGGCTGCAGGGACAGACGGCTCGGGACATAGTAAATCACAACGCATATTTAAAACACGGGGACTGGGCAATCTGAACCCGAGCACCAAGTTGTAAGCGGCCGAAGGAGCGCAACCCTTCAAAATTGTTCGTTGTCATGCACACTTGCCATCGGCCCGCCAGGGAATGTGTGGGTGTCCCCATGTTTTAAAAGCGATTTACTCTGCCCTGAGCCCTCTGTCCCCATGGCCGGGGTGGGGGTGCATCACCCGGTGTGGGTGTCAGGGTCCTGGGGTCGGTGGGGGGGGGGGGGGGATAATCGCCCTGTTGTGGGGTTTGAGGTCTGATGGCGGTGCATAGCAGTCAGTGACTCTGGGTGGGCGGAGGGACCAGCCTGTCCCACACCTCTGCTTCACCCGACCCGCACCCCGTCACCGTGCAGCCGCTCGGGGGCGATGAGGCGGAGGGCGGCCGTGGGGGCTGTCCCGAGGGTGCTTACAACTTGGTGCTCGGGTTTAGATTGCCCAGTCACCTATGGCTTGTGAGGGAAAATGACCCCCACCTTCCTGTCTCCACCGGCGGGGGGTTGGAGGTCATTTTCCCACACAAGCTATAGGTGACTGGGCAATCTGAACCCAAGCACCGAGTTGTAAGCGGCTGAAGTTGCGCATCCCTCTGGACAGCCCCCACTCTCCCATGGCCACCCTCCGCGGGCTGTGGGTCGGGTGGAGCGGATGTGTGGGACAATGTTCATCCCTCCACAGTGATGTGATGGACACGGGGTTCTGGACCAATCGCTGACAAGTACCCCCTCCCCCCCCCCGGCAACGTCATGTCCGTTATTCGACTTTTCTGTTGAGCGGCAGTTGGTTCGTTGGCTTGTAGGCAACGCCGCCTTTCGGGTAGGTGGCGTTTCGGCAGAGCGGCCATTGGGTGTGTTTGCTTTCAGGCGACGCAGCCTTTCGGTTAGTTTGCATTTAGGCGTCCCGCCCTTTCGGTTAGTTGGCGTTTCGGCTTTGTTTCCATTCGGTTATTTGGCTTTGACTTCTTTGCTTCGGCTTCTCGTCCGTCGGCGCCACGTCCGGGTACCATGTTCCATATCCCTCTATTCCCTGCACCTCCATGTGCCAATCCAAAAGTCTCTTAAACGCCACTATCGTATCTGCTTCCACCCACTGCCCGTGACAATATGTTCTAGGCTCCCAAAACTCTGTGTAAAAACAAAATCTTGCCCGAAACATCGTCATCAAACTTTACCCTCTCACCTTGGAGCTGTGCCCTCTAGTGTTGGACATTTAAATCTTGGGGGAAAAGGTTCTGACTGTCTATGCCTCTCATAATTTTATATTCTTCTATCGTCTTCACTAAATCTCTGACATTCCAGAAGAAAGGTGTTGTCACATAATGAGAACAACTAATCTGCTCAGTCACATGGGTACACAAAAGGCTGGAGTAACTCAGCATCTAAGGAGCGAAGGAGATAGGCAACGTTTCGGGCCGAAACCCTTCTTCAGACTCAGTCACAGTCACATTCCTGTTGCGGGAGATACATACAGATACAGCACAGAAACAAGCCCTTCGGCCCACCAAGGCCATACTGATCATCAACATGAATCCTACACTAATCTGTTTGTCTCACTAAACATCCATTCACTCTCTCCATAATTACTATTCACCCCTGCCCTAGGGAGCAATTTACATTGGGCCAATTTACCTGCACACACGCACATCTTTGGGATTTTGGGGGAAACTGGAGCACCCGGAGAATACCCAGGTGGTTACAGAGGGAACGTACATACTCCGTACAGACAGCACCCGAGGTCAGGATTAAAACCAAGTCAAGTCAAGAGAGTTTATTGTCATGTGTCCCAGATTGGCCAATGAAATTCTTGCTTTGCTTCAGCACAACAGAATATGGTAGGCATGAATACAGAACATATCAGTGTGTCCATATGCCACTATATAAATATATACACACATCAATAAATAAACAGATAAAGTGCAAATGAACAGATAATGGTCTATTAATGTTCAGAGATTTGTTTCAGTTGAGTTTAATAGCCTGGTGGCTGTGGGGAAGTAGCTGTTCCTGAACCTGGACGTTGATGTCTTCAGGCTCCTGTACCTTCTACCTGGAGGTAGCGGGGAGATGAGTGTGTGGCCAGGATGGTGTGGGTCCTTGATGATGCTGCCAGCCTTTTTGAGGCAGAGACTGCGATAGATCCCCTCGATGGTAGGGAGGCCAGAGCCGATGATGGACTGGCAGTGTTTACTATTTGTAGTCTTTTCCGCTCCTGAGCGCTCAAGTTGCCGAACCAAGCCACGATGCAACCGGTCAGCATGCTCTCTACTGTGCACCTGTAGAAGTTTGAGAGAGTCCTCCTTGAGATTCCGACTCTCCGTAATCTTCTCAGGAAGTAGAGTCGTTGATGTGCTTTCTTAATAATTGCATCGGTGTTCTCGGACTAGGAGAGATCCTCGACTTTGAGGAAGTCGAGGATCCAATTGCAGAGGGATGCGCAGAGACACAGAGAGTCTCCGGCCCTTAAGGCAGCGAGCGGCTCCCTACCAGCCCTTGCCACCTCTAAACGTTCCATGCGCAGTTCAGCTGCTGCAATTTATCAACGTTGGTTGCGAACCACTTTCTGTCGCTCTGAGGTCGTGAAGGGTGCTTTTCCCTCCTTTTGGTAACTGTTCACATGGAAACGTGTCGGTGTTGATTATCCTGTCCCTTTTCTCTGATCAGCAGGGTCATAAATTCATAGCATGGAAACAGCCCCTTCAGCCCAATTTGTCCATGCTGCCAAAATCCCAAATCTAAGCTATTCCATTTACTCGAGTTTGGCCCATATCCTTCTAAAATTTTCCTATTCTTGTACCTGTCCAAGTGTCTTTCAAATATTGTTTCAGTACCCACCTCAACTACCTCCTCCGGCAGCTCGTTTCATACACCCACCACCCATCACTGAGTGATAAAGCTGTCCCTTAGGTTCCTGTTGAATCTTTCCCCTCTCACCTTAAGCCTATGTCCTCTGGTTCTCGATTCTCTTACCCTGGGTAAAAGACTCTGTGTATTCACTCTATCTATTCCCCTCATGATTTTACACACCCCTGTAAGATCACCCCTCAGCTTCCTGTGCTCCAAGGGATGATGTCCTCGCCTGCTCAAGGAATGATGCTGGGGACTTCTTATGGGTGACTTCATTCTAGTTTAGTTTAGAGCTACAGTGCAGAAAGAAGCCCTTCCATCGAGTCCACGCTGACCAGTGATTCCTGTACAATAGTACTATTCTACACACTAGCTATAATTTTACCAAAACCAATCTACAAACCTGCATGTCTTTGGAGTGTAGGAGGAAACCGGAACAACCGGAGAAAACCCACGCAGTCACAGGGAGAACATATAAACCCTGTACAGACAGCACCCGCGGTCAGGATTGAACCCAGGTCTCTGGTGTTAATCTTTTAATCGCCCCAGTCATCGTGCCGTTTAGAGTTGAAATCTGGGCTTTAATTCAGTGCTTTGTTTGGTTCCAACAGCTGAACAGAACCCTCCCCAGTTACACAGTCGGCAGCAGGAGATTACTCAGAATCGGACACAGCGTTACTTCCGCATCCCTTTCATCCGGCCAGCCGACCAGTACAAGGAGCCCCAGAACAAGAAGAAGGGCTGGTGGTACGCCCATTTTGATGGGCCTTGGATCGCGCGTCAGATGGAGCTGCACCCGGACAAGGCACCGATATTGTTGGTAGCTGGTAGGTGGACAGTGGGCAAAACCCACGCACGGCAGCATTACTCCGTCGTGCTTTTACATCCCTGTCTTGCTTTGACCTCCCCGTCACGCATCGACCTCCTGGTCTTGCTTTGAACAGCATACACTCAGGTAATGCTGCCTGGATATGAGGGTATTAGCTATAAAGAGAGGTTGGACAACCTTGCATTGTTTTCTCTGGAGGATCAGAGACTGAGGGGAGACCTGATAGAAGTATATAACATTATGAAAGTCATTGATAGGGTAGGCAATCAGAACCTTTTTTGAATGGTAGAAATGTTAAATGCTGAATGTAATTTGCAGTGATTGGCAGGGCCTTGGGGAATGTTGTAGAGCAGGCAATGTTGAAAGTAGCATCACAGATAGATAAGATGGTCAAGAGGTTTTCGGTACAATGGCCTTCATCAGCCAGGGTATTGAGTTCAGAAGATAAACACAAAAAGCTGGAGAAACTCAGCTGGACAGGCAGCATCTCTAGAGGGAATGAATGACGTTTCAGGTCGAGACCCTTCTTCAGACTGGTTAGGGTTAAGGGAAATCAGAAATATAGATGGTGATGTGGAGAGATCAAGAACAATTGATCGTTTCCCTTATCCCTAACCAGTCTGAAGAAGGGTCTCGACCGGAAACGTCACCTGTTCCTTCTCTCCAGAGATGCTGCCAGTCCGACTGAGTTTCTCCAGCTTTTTGTGTCTATCTTCGGTTTAAAGTATCATCTGCACTTATGTCTTACACATATTGAGTACAGAAGTTGGGATGTTATGTTCCAGTTGCACAAGTCGTTGGTGAGGCCACATTTGGAGTATTGTGTCAAGTTTTGGTCACCCTGCTCTAGGAAGGATGTTGTTAAGCTGGAAAGGATGCAGAAAAGATACATGAGGATGTTGCCAGGACATGAGGGCCTAAGCTATAAGGGGAGGTTGGGCAGGCTTGGACTTTATTCCTTGGAGCACTAGAGGATGAAGAATGATTTTATAGACATGTATAAGATCATGAAGGGAATAGATATGTGAATGCTCAGTCATTTACCCAGAGTAGGGGAATTGAGAAACAGCGTACAAAGGTTTGAGATGATAAAGATTTAATAGGAACCTGAAGGCGATGGGTAGATGGAACAAGCTGCCAGAGGAGGTAGTTGAGGCAGGTTTTATTTAAACAACATTTAAAGACATTTGGACAGGTACATGGATAGAAACATAGAAACATAGAAATGAGGTGCAGGAGTAGGCCATTCGGCCCTTCGAGCCTGCACCGCCATTCAATATGATCATGGCTGATCATCCAACTCAGTATCCCGTACCTGCCTTCTCTCCATACCCTCTAATCCCCTTAGCCACAAGGGCCACATCTAACTCCCTCTTAAATATAGCCAATGAACTGGCCTCATCTACCCTCTGTGGCAGAGAGTTCCAGAGACCCACCACTCTGTGTGTGAAAAAATTCCTTCTCATCTCGGTCCTAAAGGATTTCCCCCTTATCCTTAAGCTGTGACCCCTTGTCCTGGACCTCCCCAACATCGGGAACAATCTTCCTGCATCTAGCCTGTCCAACCCCTTAAGAATCTTGTAAGTTTCTATAAGATCCCCTCTCAATCTCCTAAATTCTAGAGAGTATAAACCGAGTCTATGCAGTCTTTGTTCATAAGACAGTCCTGACATCCCAGGAATCAGTCTGGTGAACCTTCGCTGCACTCCCTCTATGGCAATAATGTCCTTCCTCAGATTTGGAGACCAGAACTGTACGCAATACTCCAGGTGTGGCCTCACCAAGACCCTATACAACTGAAGTAGAACCTCTCTGCTCCTATACTCAAATCCTTTTGCTATGAAAGCTAACATGCCATTCGCTTTCTTCACTGCCTGCTGTACCTGCATGCCTACTTTCAATGACTGGTGTACCATGACACCCAGGTCGCGCTGCATCTCCCCTTTTCCTAATCGGCCACCATTTAGATAGTAGTCGGTTTTCCTATTTTTGCCACCAAAGTGGATAACCTCACATTTATCCACATTATACTGCATCTGCCAAACATTTGCCCACTCACCCAGCCTATCCAAGTCACCTTGCATTCTCCTAGCATCCTCCTCACAGCTAACACTGCCCCCCAGCTTAGCGTCATCCGCAAACTTGGAGATATTGCCTTTAATTCCCTCATAAAGATCATTTATATATATATTGTAAATAGCTGGGGTCCCAGCACTGAGCCTTGCGGTACCCCACTAGTCATTGCCTGCCATTGTGAAAACGACCCGTTTACTCCTACTCTTTGCTTCCTGTTTGCCAGCCAGTTCTCTATCCACATCAATACTGAACCCCCAATGCCATATGCTTTAAGTTTATATACTAATTGCTTATGTGGGACCTTGTCGAAAGCCTTCTGGAAGTCCAGATACACCACATCCACTGGTTCTCCCCCATCCACGCTACTAGTTACATCCTCGAAAAATTCCACAAGATTCGTCAGACATGATTTACCTTTCGTAAATCCATGCTGACTTTGTCCAATGATTTCACCACTTTCCAAATGTGCTGCTATCCCATCTTTAATAACTGACTCTAGCAGTTTCCCCACTACCGATGTTAGACTAACTGGTCTGTAATTCCCCGTTTTCTCTCTCCCCCCCTTCTTAAAAAGAGGGGTTACGTTTGCTACCCGCCAATCCTCAGGAACTACTCCAGAATCTAAAGAGTTTTGAAAGATTATCACTAATGCATCCACTATTTCCGGAGCTACTTCCTTAAGTACTCTGGGATGCAGCCTATCTGGCCCTGGGGATTTATCGGCCTTTAATCCATTCAATTTACCCAACACCACTTCCCGACTAACCTGGATTTCACTCAAGTACTCCTTTGACCTGCGGTCCCCTGCTATTTCCGGCAGATTATTTATGTCTTCCTTAGTGAAGACGGAACCAAAGTATTTATTCAATTGGTCCGCCATATCCTTGTTCCCCATGATCAACTCACTTGTTTCTGACTGCAAGGGACCTACATTTGTTTTAACTAATCTATTTCTCTTCACATATCTATAAAAACTTTTGCAGTCAGTTTTTATGTTCCCTGCCAGTTTTCTTTCATAATCTATTTTTCCTTTCCTAATCAAGCCCTTTGTCCTTCTCTGCTGGTCTCTGAATTTCTCCCAGTCCTCTGGTATGCTGCTTTTTCTGGCTACTTTGTACGCATCATCCTTTGCTTTGATACTATCCCTGATTTCCCTTGTTATCCACGGATGCACTACCTTCCCTGATCTATTCTTTTGCCAAATTGGGATGAACAATTTTTGTAGTTCATCCATGCAGTCTTTAAATGTCTTCCATTGCGTATCCACCGTCAACCCTTTTAGAATTGATTGCCAGTCAATCTTGGCCAATTCACGTCTCAATCCCTCAAAGTTACCTTTCCTTAAGTTCAGAACCATTGTTTCTGAATTAACAATGTCACTCTCCATCCTAATTAAGAACTCAACCATATTATGGTCACTCTTGCCCAAGGGGGCACGCACAATAAGACTGCTAACTAACCCTTCCTCATTACTCAATACCCAGTCTAAAATAGCCTGCTCTCTCGTTGGTTCCTCTACATGTTGATTTAGATAACTATCCCTCATACTTTCCAAAAAATCCTCTTCCTCAGCGCCCCTGCCAATTTGATTCACCCAATCTATATGTAGATTGAAGTCACCCATTATAACTGTTTTGCCTTTGTCGCACGCATTTCTAATTTCCTGTTTGATACCATCCCCAACTTCACTACTACTGTTAGGTGGCCTGTACACAACTCCCACTAGCGTTTTCTGCCCCTTAGTGTTTCGCAGCTCTACCCATACCGATTCCACATGCTCCAAGCTAATGTCCTTCCTTTCCATTGCGTTAATCTCCTCTCTAACCAGCAACGCTACCCCACCTCCTTTTCCTTTCTCTCTATCCCTCCTGAATATTGAATATCCCTGGATGTTCAGCTCCCAGCCTTGGTCACCCTGGAGCCATGTCTCCGTGATCCCAACTATATCATACTCATTAATAGCTATTAATAGATAGGAAAGGCTAAGACGAATATGGATAAAACAGGGGCAGGTGAAACTAATGTTGATGGGGCATCTTGGTCGGCATGGGCAAGTTGCCCCATCTAAGCTAGTCCCATTTACCCACATTAGGTTCATATTCCTCTTGACCTTTCCAACAAAATCCTTTTGGTTATGCGCATGGATATGCATGGAATGGAGGAATATGGAATATGGATTATGTGCAGGTAGATAAGTGTTGGTATTGGCATCATGTCAGGCATGGACTTGTTCTTGCTGTAAAGTTCTATGTAACTTAGCATCATGTTCGGCACGGGCGATGTGGGCCGAAGGGCCTGTTCTTGTGCAGTACTGTTCTATGTTGAACCCATTATATTTTGCATGTTCCGTGTCAGGCAAGGACGACATGGAGATGTGTGAGCTTAGCCTCGACGAGACAGGTCTCACACGGAAGCGGGGCGCCGAGATACTGCCGCGGCAGTTCGAGGAGGTGTGGGAGCGCTGCGGCGGCGTCACCTACCTGCGCAACGCCATCGAGAACAAGCAAGCCCGACCCACCTACGCCACAGCCATGCTGCAGAACCTACTGCAGTAGGATGCAATGGTGCCTGCTGTCTGGAGAGAGAGGAATGGTGCAGAAAAGAAAGACTTGTAAATGGAGCACATGGACGAAAACTGCGCTTCCTATTGGAAAATAAGTCTCAGAGTTTGAATTAAATGGGTTTTTTAGAACTTTAAACTCTTATGCAAGGATTAATGGATAAAACCAGTTGAGAAAAAAAATTAGGAATAACATTTAGTATCGGTGACCCCTTTCCCTCAAATCACTGGTAATCAATCATGGATAAAGGAAGCTCACAGATTAGTCCGAGGAGCCACAATGACGTTTGGAAGACTCGGCAAAGAATGACAAGTGGCTGGTTGTGATGCTGGTTCTTTTAATGTAGCATGTTAGTCGATGTGTAAAAATCTCACGGTTGTCATTTTTATTGAGCAGTCAAAAGGTACATAGTGCACGGGGACAGCTCTTTGCCTTTCTGGCGATAGTGCCCATAACCCACATTGTTAGAAACACCCAGTTTAGTCCAAATTCCACAGTTAGCGGCTCCTAGCCGCATTATTGCCTACACTTGGAAGTTTCGCTTTGGTGAACTGTTAAACAGCCTGTGACCCTCCCTGACACTTCAGTACTCGTGAGTCCTGGCCTTTTGGGTTCTTGCAAAAGGTTGCCTTTTTATTTGAAGCCCTCAGGCTCAACTAGGCATGATCATGTTGTACCTAGCTGACGAAGTTAGATTCCATTGAGTTACAGCCTGGTTTTATCCATTTCTGTTTTGTGTGATGTTTTGTTTTTATGTGTAGTGAAGTCTTTTTGTGCGCTCCGTGATAATTGAATATTCAAAGCATTTATAAAGACTGTTTCTGTAATACATTATGTCTCAAAACTGGAACGGCATTGCTCTTTGCACCACACATCGGAATTCAAACCGCAGATGGACACAAGCGGTCGGTGGTAGTTCTGGCCAGTTTGACAGTGGCATGACTTGTTCCTGATGTTATTTGCCATGTGGCTCTCTCCTCTTTCCCTACTAAACCCTGATCCACAAGGTGATTCCCCCATCTGGGCATCTTAAAGATGTAATCTGTGCAAATAGGGGTTGCATGAATGGAGAAGGAAGAGATTAGCCCGGTATAAAGCTGACCAAAGATAGACACAAAGCGCTGGTGGAACACAGTGGGTCAGGCAGCATCAGGTTTGGGTGACATTTCGGATGGATGTTGAGAAAAAGGATTGATGACGTTTTAATGAAAACTTCACTTCACTGCAACCCTTCTCTAGACTAAAAAATAGTCTAAAGAGCCCCGACCCAAAACTCATTCTTTTTCTCCAGAGATGCTGCCCGATCCACTGTTACTCCAGCACTTTGTCTATCTTTGATATAAACCAGCATCTGCAGTTCTTTATTTCTCCATAAACCTGAGCAAGCTAAGTCTGCTCCACATGGTGCTCGTGAGCCCAGCTGGTGTTTAATGGTCGAACGCAATCACTGACTGTTGTGCTTATTTATTTATGATCTCCAACGTGCGAAAGATGTGCAAGTCCTACCTTAAAAGGACCTGTTTTATTGGTACTTCCTGCACCATATGGACCAAGTCTCATTTTAAGAACTGCACAGTTATGTCATTTGATTTTTGAAATGTCCC
Source organism: Raja brachyura (assembly GCA_963514005.1). The sequence goes on along the minus strand of OY740788.1, from coordinate 65,872,161 downwards.
TGACTGATTTCATGAGAAGCACAAAATAAACGCATTCCTTGCCTAATACCTTATATTGTGTATTTCACTCTAATGTCTCAGCTCTCCGAGTTGAAAGATTTATTTTTGGTTTAGGTTTATGTATTGTCACGTGTACCGTGATACAGTGAAAAACATTTTGCATGCTATCCAATCAGATCAGGTAAATACTATACCAAAATACAATCAAGTGCAACTCGAGTACAATAGGTCGAGCAAAGGGGAAGATACAGAGTGCAGAATATAGTTCTCAGTATTTTAGCACATTAGTTCCAGAGACAAAGTCCAATATCTGCAATGGGGTAGAGGTGAATCGGACAGTACCTTAGCTTATGTAAGTACTGTTTAGAAGCCTGATTACAGAGGGGAAAAAGCTGTTCCTGAGTCTGGTGGTGCACGCTTTCAAGCTTCTGTATCTTTGCATCCTTTGTGTTTGATTATCTAGCACATTACACTCTCCCTTTGAATGAGTGGCACAGCGGTAGAATTGCTGCCTTTTAGCACCAGAGACTCGGGTTTGATCTTAACTCTGGGTATTGTCTGTACGGAGTTTGTACATTCGTGACCTCATGGGTTTTGTCCGGGTGCTCTGGTTTCCTCCCACATTCCAAAGACGTGCAGGTTTGTAGGTTAATTGGTTTGTGTAAATTGTCCTTAGTATGTACGACAGTGCAAGTGTAAGGGATGATCACTGGTCAGCATGGACTCGGTGGGCTAAAGGGCCGTGTTTCCACGTGTATCTCTCAACTAAACTAGCTGGCATGTGACTGGGACTTGAGGTGTAGGTATCATTGGCCTTTATGCCCATCCCTAGTTATCCTGATAGCTTAGAGGATGGTGAAATTACACCCATGGTAACCCATAGCCATGGGCTCATAATCAGCCAAGTGAGCAGTTCCTGCACCCTGCTCTCCGCTTGGACATCGACAGTCAGAGTCCTTTCCCCAGGATGGAGAAATCAAATATTAGAGGGCATAGCTTTAAGGTGAAAGGAGCAAAGGTTAAAAGAGGTGCGCAGGGCAATTTTTGTTTTTAAACATAGGGTGGTGAATGCCTGGAACATGCTACTGGGGATGATGGTGGATGCAGATATGATAGTAGCTTTTGAGAGACTTTAGGATAGGCACGTAGATATGTAGGGAATGGAGGAATATGGATTACGTGCAGGCAAATAAGTGATGGTCTTGGCATCGCGATCGGCACAAACATTGTGGGCCGAAGGGCCTGTTCTTGTGCTGCACTGTTCTATGTTCACATCATTAGATAATTCAGCATCGAGAATAATTTCTAAGGAACACTAGGAACCTTTTTGTATGGCACACATTATTCAGGGATAGGTAGCAGAGTTTCTGTTAGGTTTATTATTATCACATGTACCAAGGTACTGTGAAAATCTTGTTTTGTATACTATCTAAACAGATCAGATAATACTACACAAAAGTACAATCACGCCAAACTCAGGTACTACGGTAGGTAGAGTAAAGGAATATACATGAAAGGTTATGTCTGAGTGTGTTCATTGCATGTGTTGTGGAGCTAACTGGGTGATGTGGATATGGAGAGGATGTTTACAGTAACAGGAGAATCTAGGACTTGGGGCCACAGCCCCAGAATTGAGTGACGTACCTTTGGAAAGGAGATGAGGATTTTTGCACCCAGAGGATGGTGAATCTGTGGAATTCATTGCCACAGATGGCTGTGGAGGCCGAGGCATTGAGTATTTTTAAAGCGAAAATTGATAGGTTCTTGATTAGTAAGGGCGGCAAAGGTGTTCTCTCCGCCCCCTCCCCCCTCTCATCCAGTCCTCTCCGACAAAAAGAGTCCCCCATACCAAAGCATTGCCTATCCATGTCGTTCAGAGATGCAGCCTGATCCACAGAGTGATTCCAGCACTTTGTCATAGTGTCATCCAGTACAGAAACAGGCCCTTCGGCCCACTTGCCCATGTCGACCAAGATGCCCCATCTACACTAGTCCCACCTGCCTGTGTTTGGCCCATACCCCTCTCAACTATTGCGTTCCACTCAAGATTCTAGCATCTGCAGTTCCTTATGTGGAGAATAAGGAACCTGTTTACCATGGTTTAACCTTGCAGTTCAGTCACTTACCCTCTCTCCAGTGTCACCATACCTTGGGAGAAGGCAGCTTCCACTGTGGTAAATGGAAGTCAGGAGGAGTGTTTGCTGGTTTTGTTTTATTGTCCCGTACAGTTTCAGCAGAGCAGCAGTGGATATTCCTGGAGGTCCTGGGGAGATCATGAAATATGGACCACAAGGATCTCAGCATGGGATTCTATGGTACAATAGCGCCAGAGTTTTGTTTAATTTCTTAGGCCATGTTAAATATAAAGAGAACATTTATTCTCCATTGTGTTGGGGAGGGATCTGCAGGATTTTGTCCCACTGAAGAAACAACCATGTGCTTAAATGGTTCTTTATTATCACATGCACAGACGTGCAGTCACATTTTTTTTGTTGCATGCAGTTGTGTGAAGTATTGCTATGACTAGGCACAATCCCCGATTAGTATAAAGTGCATAAAACTAGTCCACGGAGACTGCATGCAAGAGCTGCCAGGTTTTGGCGCCATTTTCAAGCTCATGTCCTGTCTACGCGATCGGTCTCCTGGAACGGCGCCTGATCCAGGCGAGCCCCAGGTTGCTGCAGATCTTCCAGCCGTTGCCTCCCTCCGGATCATCCAACGAACCGTCGCCCCTCTCCTCGACCGGCCACTTTCAGCTTTTGCGCCCCGGGGCGCCTACCTCAGCCAACCTTGATGGTAACATGCGCAGATGGTAACATCCTGGTTCACTCTCTTACCGACCCGCTAATCTTGCATCTGCCGTCACCGGCTCCCTCCATGCTCCTCTCCGGTCCTCAGGGGACGAGTAGGGGCCGGTCAATGACTCCTACCTTTCAGGTACTTGGAGATCAGGATGGAATGTGGTTTGAAGTGGTGGCTTTCTATTCACTGGCCCTGTGGTGGTTAAGTGCGGTGAATTTCTTCACACGGGGCAGTGCAGTGGTGTAGCAGTAGAGTTGCTGCCTTATAGCACCCGCAGAAAACCCACGCGGTCACGGGGAGAACGGACAAACTCCGTACAGACAGCACACGTAGTCGGGATCAAACCCTGGAAGGCAGCAACTCTACCGCTGCACCACTGTGCCGTCCATTCTATGACAGCTATTGAGACCATATATGGTTGCTCCACACACGTTTCTGATCTACAGCGTGCCAAGATGTAGGGGGATTTAATGACAGTAACACCCACTGAAGGTCAGCGGAGGTCAGTAGACTCTTGATGCCTGTGATGTGCTTCAGAGACATTGCCAACCTATGTCCTGCTCACCTGGAGTAAGGCTTTTAAAGTTAAATGATATTTCCACCAGTCACAGAGACGCACAGCGTGGAAACAGGCCCTTCGGCCCAACTTGCCCATGTCAACTGACTTGCCTGATCTACGCTAGTCCCACCTGCCTGCATTTAACCCATATCCCTGTAAACCTTTCCTATCCATATACCTATTCAAATGTCTTTTGAACATTGTGATAGTACCTCCTCTGATACAGATGTGTCGCTCTGATCAGTTTCCACAGGAGACTGCACCATAACGCTTCCCATGGGCTGCTAAACATTTGACATGAAGGGTCCCGACTCATAATGCCACCTATCCATGCTCTTCGGAGCATCTCTGGAGAACATCGATAGTCTGAAAGGCTTCAACCCTAAATGTCAGAGTCTGAAGAAGGATCCTGACCCGAAACATCACCTATCCATAGGCATCATCTATGGAGACACTGCCTGATCCGCTGCAGAACTCCAGCACTTTGTGGCATTTTTTTGGAGACCAGCGTCTGCAGTTCTTTGTGTCAATATTTGAAATGTACTGAGGCTAAGGGCTCCCACTCTCACACAGAGAGGAAAGAGTTTAGGGCCTGTCCCATTTAGGCTATTTTTAGGCGACTGTCATAGTCATAGCAAGTTGCCGAAAACTGGCGACTGGACCCCCTTTCGAAATAAAATTTGAAATAGAATCATTACTTTAACAACAACAAAAAACGAAGTCAGCACCAGCGACAACCTACGTTAACCTGGCGACAGCGCCTACGTCAGGAGAAGTCAAGCAATGTTCATTGGCATCAAACCTACTGTCGCCGACAATTTTTCAACATGTTGAAAATCCAGCGGCGACCAGGAAGACGCTACGACTCTTTGGATGACTGAGGAGACTACTGACGACCATACAGGCAACACCCTGGTGACCATATGGCGACAGCCTCGTCGCCTAAAAAATCAACTAAGTGGGACCGGCCCTTAAAGGGGGACGTTTGTGATGCTATTTCAGATAATGATTCTGCCACACGTGGTGTAGAGGCAGCTCTCGGTTCTTTCCTTGTCCCAACACTAGTTGATGTTTCTTGCTTCCACTCTGCCCCGTTTTGCTTTCCCTCTCCCATTCCCTTGCACTTAAAATCTGTTCATCACACAAGCAGACGCGCGCACACAGGCACGCACACACAGACGCACACACACACACAATATAAACATACAAACTTACACGTGCACACAAAGACACATGCAAAAAAACATTCTCACACAAACTTGCACGTACACTAAACACACACATATACACACAAAATAAACACAAAGTGCTGGAGTAAGTTAGCGGGTCAGGCAGTGTCGCTGAAGTACATGGATAGGTGATGTTACGGGTCAGGACTCATCTGCAGACTATCCATGTTCTTCAGAGATGCTGCCTGACCCGCTGAGTTACTCCAGCACTTTGTGACTTTCTTTGGTAAACCAGCATCTGCAGTTCCTTACTTCTACATATACACACATGCACACACCTGTGAAGTTCCTTCGAGAACAGAAGAGTTCTATTATTTTGAAACTCAATCCAGCTTCTGGTGGTGAAAATGGTCCCCGTTACCATTGCTAATTGCAGTGCACAAGAGGCAGAATGTAACCGGGTGAATGATCTGGGAATTCTCCCCTTTTATGTTGTTCCATTGATCAGTGAAGCCACGTGTCTGCCTGCATCTCCCACACCTCGCAAGCACTGGGTTTGATACTTCATGTGTGTATGTTTATTAATTTCAAGTATAATTCTCAACACACACAGATTTCTTGCTATAACAGCACAAAATATTGGAAACATGACGCACCGCGGACCAACACAACGCCTTCACGAATACAGACAAAAACACTCAGTAAATGGAAGCAGTTAAGGAAAGTAAAATCATCAAAAATGTTTCAAAGCGGTGTTTAAAGGGATGGAGGAACCGGTTAGGAGGGTGGAACTAAGACAGCTGAAACTATTGTCACTGAGGGTCTGTCAGACTGTTTAGAAGCAAGAGATTTAACGGTGAGATAGAGACCGAACGTAGAGATAAAGATACGCACAGTCAGAGGGGGAAACCTCGTAGAGGATCTGTAAACGAGACCCAGGTTCATGAAATCAATAACACAAAACAATGGTAAGTGGAGAAGGCAGTAGAATGGGGTTTAGTTCAGTTTAGATTTAGAGCATGAAAACAGGCCGTTCGGCCCATCGAGTCCGAACTGACCAACGATCTGTCCTACACACGAGGAACAATTTACAGAAGCCAGTAAACCTACAAGCCTGCTCTTTGGAATATGGGAGGAAACCAGAGCACCTAGAGAAAACCTGTGTGGTCACAGGGATAACATGCAAACTTCCTCGAGACAGCAACCGTAGTCAGGATGGAACCCGGGTCTCTGCCACTGTAAGGCAGCAGCTCTACTGCTGCACCACTCTGCCAGGTTAAATGGGAAAAATAGATCAGCCAGGATTGAATAGTGGAGCAGACTTGATGGGCTGAATAGCCTAATTCTGCTCCTATGTTTTATGGTCTTAAAACAAAATTTTAAATACATTTCAGGTACAATTTACTAATTATGAAAAGCTGTTATTTTACCGGAAACTCAAGATGAGTACAGAAACAACAGGCTGTTTGTGTAGGGAAATGCTGAGGCGTTTCATTCTTTGTTTGACGTCAGGCCACTTGGGGAAACGTTAGGATTAATGGCTAAAGTATTAGAGGTACGTTTTAAGAAGCAGCTAAAAGAAATGGGTGGTGCAGCGGTAAAGTTGCTGCCTTACAACGGCAGATACCCAGGTTCGATCCTGACTACAGATGCTTGTCTGTATAGAGTTTGTACATTCTCCTTGTGATCACATGGGTTTTCTCCGGTTTCCTCTCCTTGTGATCGCATGGGTTTTCTCCGGATATCCCAGTTTCCTCCCACGCTCCAAAGACGAACAATTTTGTAGGTTAATTGTGTTGGTATAATTGTAAATTGTCCCTAGTGTGTGTAGGATAGTGTTAGTGTGCAGAAATCGCTGGCCGGCACGGAGTTAGTGGGCCTGTTTCCGCGCTGTATCTCTAAAATAAATAAAAAAATGGGGAGGTGAAGAAGAATCTAGCACACTTTCATACTTCCTAACTGGATTCTTAAACATTAAACTACAAACACAGTGCTTCATTTCAAAACCCACTTAAACTGATGGATAAACTTTTAACCACATTATTTAGATACCCCACCACTCTAGACCCCAGATTATATATATTAGATATATATATACCATAGCACAGAGCTTCAACATTGTTACCAAAGCACGGACATGTGAGGGAATGAATTATTGTGCAAAGCCAATAGGCAAGATGTGCTGTTAAAGTTATTGGTGATCAAACTCTTCAGAAAGCTGTGACTTCAGTCGATGTCTCCGTATTCTGTTCTGCCGGGGGAAGAGAGGAGAGTGCACTGTCCACCTGTGCTTCTGGTAACAACCAAAGCTGCAAACAAACAGACGTAGAGTTGGGAGGTGGACACAAAGTTCTGGAGTAGCAGCTTCTCAGGCAGCATCTCTGGAGAACATGGACCGGTACAAAATGCTGAAGTAGCAGCGTCTCAGGTAGCATCTCTGCAGAAAAATGATTGGTGAAGACTGAAAGTAGAGGGGATGGAACTGGAGTAAGAAAAGGCCAAAACAAAGCCTGACCATGGAATGGTGGAGCCCAGAATGGCCCATTGTGGGCTGGGGATGAGGCGATAACGAAGGGATACAAGGATGCGAACAGTGGAACTAGTAGGATGACATGGATGGGGGAAGGAGGGAATGCAAAGATTACGTGAAATTCTAGAAATCAATGTTCATACCGCTTGTTGTAAACTGCCCAAGCGAAATATGAGGTGCTGTTCCTCTGATTTACGTGTGGCCTTAGGTGGTGCTGTCTACCCGTGTCCCCCCACCCTGCCCTGACAGCTTTCTCCTTCATTATCAGCTCTTCCCCCCATCCCTTCATTGGGATAGTTTAATCACCTCCGGTAGACCCAGATCGCCCGTCGAGGATGTTGACGGGACCCGCGCCGTGAGAGCGAGGTTGGCTATCGGAGAATGAGGAGGGTTGTCCAGGGACGAGGAGGGCTGTTGAGGGGCGAGGAGAATGTTAGTGAGACGTTGGTGAGGCAGCATTTAGAATATTATGTTCAGTTCTGGGCACTATGTTGTAGGAAATATGTTGTCAAGTTGGAAAGGATTAGTTCACATTAGGCAGGAAATTGTGTTGGGTAGACTGATGGGACTGAAGGCTGATAAATCCACAGGGCCTGATGGTTTGCATCCCAGGGTACTTAAGGAAGTGGCTCTAGAAATCGTGGACGCATTGGTTATCATTTTCCAATGTTCTATAGATTCAGGATCAGTTTCTGTGGATTGGAGGGTAGCTAACATTATCCCACTTTTTAAGAAAGGCGGGAGAGAGAAAACCGGGAATTATAGACCAGTTAGTCTGACATCGGTGGTGGGGAAGATGCTGGAGTCACTTATAAAAGATGAAATAACAGTACATTTGGATAGCAGTAACAGGATCGGTCCGAGTCAGCATGGATTTACGAAGGGGAAATCATGCTTGACTAATCTTCAGGAATTCTTTGAGGATGTAACTAGGAAAATTGACAAGGGAGAGCCAGTGGATGTAGTGTCAGAAAGCACTTGAGAAGGTCCCACATAGGAGATTAGTGGGCATAACTAGAGCACATGGCATTGGGGTTAGGGTACTGACATGGATAGAAAATTGGTTGGCAGACAGGAAACAAAGAGTAGGGATAAACGGGTCCCTTTCAGAATGGCAGGCAGTGACTAGTGGGGTACCGCAAGGCTCGGTGCTGGGACCGCAGCTATTTACAATATACATTAATGATTTAGATGAAGGGATTAAAAGTAACATTATCAAATTTTCAGATGACACAAAGCTGGGTGGCAGGGTGAACTGTGAGGAGGAAGCTATGAGGATGTAGGGTGACTTGAAGGATGAGAGGGGATCTTATTGAAACATATAAGATTATTAAGGATTTTGACACGCTATAGGCAGGAAACAAGTTCCCGATGTTGGAGGAGTCCAGAACCAGGGGCCACAGATCAAGAATAAGGGGTAAGCCATTTGGAATGGAGTTGAGGAATAACCTTTTCACCCAAAGAGTTGTGAATCTGTGGAACTCTCTGCCTCAGAAGGCAGTGGAGGCCATTTCTCTGGAGGCTTTCAAGAGAACGTTAGATAGAGCTCTTAAAGATAGCGGAATCAAGGGATATGGGAAGAAGGCAGGAATGGGTTACTGATTGTGGATGATCAGCCATGATCACAGTGAATGGCGGTGCTGGCTCGAAAGGCCGAATGGCCTACTCCTGCACGTATTTTCTATTGTCTATTGAAAGGGTGCAGAGAAGATTTACGAGCATGTTGCCAGGACTCGAGGGTCTGAGCTATCGGGAGAGGTTGAGCAGGCTGGGACTCTATTCCCTGGAGTGCAGGAGGATGAGGTGTGATGTTCTAGAGATGAACAAAATCATGAGAGGAATAGATTGGGTAGACGCACAGAGTCTCTTGCCCAGAGTCAGGGAATTGAGAAACAGAGGGCATAGTTTTATGGTGGGACTAGGTGGCCTTGTTTCGATACTGTACGACTCTATGACTAAAACATCAACTGTTCTCTCCGGAAGCTGACTGACCTGTCGAGTGTTTCTAGTATTTTTGGTTTTTGTTTCAGTTTTCCTGCAAATGCAGGCTTTTTGGCTTCATTCTTTGAATGTTTGAGATGAGGTTGGCCCATGCTCAAAATATGTTTCACAACTGACCTGTGAGTGCTGTGGATGCTGCTCCCACTGCATGTGTTTGGCAGCTAGTTGGTGAGTCCTGGTCTTGGCCGAAACTCCGGTGACCTGTGGGAAATAAACCAGAAATGGTGGCTTTGGCTGTGTTGTGAGGTCGCTGTCCAACGGGAGGTGTAGGACGACAATGCTTGTTTAATATGATCCATTTTAACACTTTGCTGCATCTACAATGTTTAGTTGAGTTTGTTTTGGAGATACAGCATGGAAACAGGCCCTTCAGCCCACCGAGTCCATGCCAACCAGCGATCACTTGTACACTAATTCTATCCCACGCAATAGGGCCAATTTACAAAATCCAATTAACCTACAAACCTGCAGATGGAAGGTGGAGCACCTGGAGAAAATCCATGCGGTCACAGGGAGAACGTACAAACTTCGTACACACAGCTCCCATGGCCAGGATTGAACCCGGGTGTCCGGTGCTGTAAGGGCATCAACTCTGCAGAGTCAGGGGCTATGGGGAGAAGGCAGGAACGGGGTACTGATTGGGGATGATCAGCCATGATCACATTGAATGGTGGTGCTGGCTCAAAGGGCCAAATGGCCTACTCCTGCACCTATTGTCTATTGTCTCTGCCACTGTGCTGCCTTCAATGTTAAAACCACAATTTACCAATAATCGTGAAATGGATTAAAATACGAACAACTAGCTGTTCCTTTCCCCTCCTTTGTACTCCAATTCAAAGTAATAACCCCTCCCCACCACTATCTCTTCCCTTTGCCCCCTCCACATTTCCTACCATCTCCCACCACCCCAGTCACCCTGTTCCTTCCCCCCCTCCCTCACTCGTACGCTCAGGGCGGTGCTGTGGCACTGCGGTAGAAACCGGGTTCGATCCTGACCACGTGTGCTGTTTGTACGGAGTTTGTACGTTCTCCCTGTGACCACACCAGAGACTCGGCTTCGATCCTGACCACGAGTGCTGTCTGTACAAGTTTGTGGGTTCTCCCTGTGACCACGTGGGTTTTCTCCAGGTGCTCTGGTTTCCTCACACACTCAAAGATATACAGATTTGTAGGTTACTTGGCTTCTGTACATTTGTAAATTGTCCCTAGTATGTAAGATAGTGCTAGTGTATGGGGTGATTGTTGGACAGCACAGACTTGGTGGGCCGAAGGTCCTGTTTCCACTGTATCCTAAAGTTTAAATCCGTCACCACCCCTGGACCTTTCCCTCCCTTGTCACTCATCTCCTTTTCCCCGAGTCACCTTTCCCTTTCACCCTCCCTCTACTTTCCTCTCCCTCCACTCTCACCCATATCCCTCATTCCAGCACCACTCCTCTTCTCTCCTTATCTGCTACCGTTTTGTCTTCTCACTTCTACTATTTGTCACTTACTCCGCCCATCTGCCAATCCACCCCACCTCACCTGTATCCACCTATCACTTGCCAGGCTTTGTCCCTCTACCACCTCTTCTCCAGCTTCCTCCCCTACTCTACGCAGAAAGGTCCAAACCCAATACATTGCCTGTCCATTTCCCTCCACAGACGTTGCTTGACCCGCTGAGTTCCTCCAGCACTTTGTGTTTTGCTCAAGATTCCAGCATCTGCAGTTCCTTGTGTCTCTCTAAAACATACATTTCTCAGGATCTCATAGTCAAACAGCTTGGAAACAGCCCCTTGGGCCAAATTTGTTCACATGGACATACTCCATCTACACTAATCCCACCTAATCTCCCTAAATTTATCCTATCCATGTATCTGACCAAATGTTTAAAAAAAGCTGCAATAGTACCTGCCTCAACTACCTCCTCTAGCCGCTTGTTCCATACGCCCACCACCCTCTGTAAAAAAAGTGGACCCTCAGGTTCCTATTAAATATTTTCCCCCATCTCTCTAATCCTATGCCCGCTGATTCTTGATAAATCCCGCAGCGGTCCTAGGCTGAAGAACAGCTCGGTAGACAAGGCTCTCACTCCAGCTTCAAAATCTGTCGCGGGTTCAGGAGTCCCTGAGGGCCAGTCCAGTCCAGTACTTACCTGACGGAGCAGACTGCTGCTGCTCTCCATACCACGAGACAGCAAACACAGGAGGAAGCTCAAACAGTGCACTCACGCAACCACCATCTGTTGCCACATGTATGAAGGAATTTGTAGCTGCTGAAAAAGCAACTCTACCATCGACTTCCTGGAAAATGGTGGTCTGGCATCCAGACAAAATTACAAAAGTGCACTTAAACCCCCCCCCCCCCCCCCACCACCCCCCACCACCCGGCAGTCCCCCCCCCGAAAACATGGCCCCTAGGCTGGGTGAGGCGGCCAACCTCTACCTCATCTGGACCTCTGCAACCAATCGGTGGGTCGAATGTGCCCCCTGCGGCCGGGTCTCTGGAACGCCGGCCCGGCCAGAGACGGCAAATCCATTCCCATGGCCGACTTCCGAGGCTGACTTTTGTGGGCTGGTATCTCAGCTCCTCGACTGCCTAGACGGACCATTCTGGTATCATTGGACTCCTCTCAGAGGCCGTAACCTCTGTTGGTCTGGCAAAACGGATAATCCAGAAAGACTCTGGAAACATGGTAGGCAGAAAATTGGTGGTGGATGTGCATTCTGAAAATAAAGCGATGGAGTGGAGGGATAAATTGTGCCCAACCCTGGCGGCAGTCGCTCAAACCGGCTGCAGGTGTGACTGAAAGGCCAAAACTGTATGACACGTGATCAGGCCCAAGGCTCTCTCCAATATCTGCTTCACACCACCGTAATTTGGCATTGCAACGTCTCTCCAAATTGTCACCAGCCTCTTCAACCAAACAAAACAACATTTAGTGCAAGATACAACATTGACGTGCGATAAAGTCCAATTAGAGATAGTTCAGAGGTCTCTGACGAGGTAGATGGGTGGTCAGGACTGCTCTGTAGCTGGTGAATGGATGGTTCAGTTGCCTGATAGCAGCTGGGAAGAAACTAACTTTATTTTCAAACTCTATTTGTAAGTTTGTAAGAGTTTAGTGGAGTGTTTAGCATTACATTGGGCGTGTGATTCCGAAGGTGTAGCTGCATCCCTTCTCTCCAGTGATGCTGCCTGTCCAGCTGACTTACTCCAGCATTTGTGTCTATCTTTGACTATGTCCACTCCTCCTGGCTCCAATGGTCCACCTGAGCCCCAGTCCGGTCACTGCGGGTTATTAATGGGAGGTATCGGTCAAAATGCCAAAGTGGGAGGTCACTCAGTTTCCCCTGGCACAGTCTAAGGGGCCAACACTGTCAGTCGTGGAGCGTGGAAACAGGCCCTTCAGTCAAACTTGCCCACCCCAAACAACATGCCCCATCTACACTAGTCCCACATTCCTGCGTTTGCCCCACATCCCTCTAAACCTGTCCTATTCTATGAAGGAATATTCCAGAAACACTGGACAAATGTTTTTTTAAACGCTGTGATACTACGTACCAAGTCTGTTAGTTAGTTAGTTTAGTTTATTGTCATATGTACCGATGTACAATGAAAAGCTATTGTTGCGTGCTATCCAGCCAGCGGAAAGAGAATACACAATTATAATTGAACCGTCCACAGTGTACAGATACAGGATAAAGGGAATAACATCTAATGCAAGATAAAGTCTGATTAAAGATAGTCCAAGAGTCTCCAATGAGGTAGGTATTAGTTCAGAATGGCTCTCTAGTTTGTGATAGGATGGTTCAGTTGCCTGATTACAGCTGGGAAGAAACTGTCCCTGAATTCGGAGGTGTGTGTTTTCACACTTCTGTACCTCTTGTCTGATGGGAGAGGGGAGAAGAGGGAGTGCCCGGGGTGAGACTGGTCCTTGATTACGCTGGTGGCCTTGTCGAGGTAACGTGAGGTGGAGCTAGAATCAATGGAATGGAGGGTGGTTTTGTGATGGTCTGGTCTGCGTCCACAATTCTCTACAATTTCTTGTGGTCTTGGATGGAGCTGTTCCCGACACAGAGATGGAGGAGAGGCCAGTTACCATCAATCGACGGGACCGATTTGGAAGAAAAACAAAAGAGCATTCAGGACCAAGATCTTCTCACCTCAAATCTCGACAGCCATTTTATCAATAATCAAAAATAACTTCAGTCAATTAAAAATAGAAAATAGAAAAAAAAAGTTAAATGACCGACAACACCAGAAATAACGTTGAGAGTTCTGGATAAAGACGAAAAATTAAAAAATTAAAAAAGATGCATGTTTAAAAAAAAAAATCTGGTGTAGTTACCTCTTGGCCAAATGCCTGTGGGTTTCTGTGTGGAGAGGATGTGGCCGAGTTGTTGCCGTGTGGTTGTCTGTGGAGATCTCGTGGGTGGTAGTGAGAGACACTCAATGACTCATCCCCCTCAAAGCCTGAGTTAAACCTGGCCTGACCCTCCATTTCACCACCGTGTCTAGGTCACAGAACAAGATCACAAACACCTCGAACATTATCGGAGCAAAAGAAAAACTCAGAGAGGAAGAAAAATTGTTTCAAAAACACACGCACAAGAAGCAAGGGAAAAAAAAACCTTTGAAAGAAATTTGTTGGAAAAGGTTAAAAATAAAAGGAGGCTTACAGAGAACGGCGGTTCTTGTTTTTCACCAGTTGGTGGAATGCCCTGGGCAAGAGGAGGGTGAGAACTGAAGCAAGGAGCAGCGCTCCAAAAACAGACAGGACCATGGTAACTGTAGTGAGTGGCGGCTCAGACTCGAGCTCAGCACAGCGTCTGCCTCGATATAACCAGCCAGACCCTAGGTGACATCTGGAATTTAAAGCATACAGGTTATCTGTGCAAGTCCCGCTGAAACAAGACGATGCTCGGGGGCATGGCGGGCGGGGGAGGGGGGGCAGGGGAAGAGAATCCTATCGCAGGTATAAAAGAGGCCTGGGTTCTTTAGCTTCTTTTGTTGCGTCTGGGGAGTGTGCTTGCAATCTAGCCCTGGTATTATTAGTGGTTTATTATTGTTACGTGTAACGAGATGCAGTGAAAATCTTTGTTTTCATAAGTTATAGGAGAAGAATTAGGCCATCAAGTCTACTCTGCCATTCAACCAAGGCTAATCTATCTTTCCCTCTCAACTCCATTCTCTTGCCTGCTCCGCATAACCCCTTGCTAATTAAGAATCTTGTAAATCTGCACCTTAAAAATATCCTGGCCTCCACAGCCACACGTTCACCACCCTCTGACGATAGAAATTCTTTCTCATCTCCTTTCTAAAGGTACGTCCTTTTATTCTAAGGTTATAGCCTCTAGTCCTAGGCTCTCCCACTAGTGGAAACATCCTCTCCACATTCACTCTATCCAGGCCTTTCACTCTTCGGTACGTTTCAATGAGGTCACCCTTCATCCTTCTAAACGCTATTGAGTACAGGCCCAGTGCCTTCAAATGCTCATCATATGTTAACCCAATCATTCCTGGGATCATTCTCGTAAACCTCCTCTGGTCTCTCTCCAACGCCAGCACATCCTTTCTCAGATATGGGGCCAAAAACTGCTCACAATACTCCAAATGCAGTTGTGCGTGCTATCCAGTCAAATCATAATGTCAAGTACAATCAAGTCACAGGACAAGATCGCAAATACCTCGAACATTATCGGAGCAAAAGAAAAACTCAGAGAGGAAGAAAAATAGTTTCAAAAACAAACACACACACACACACACGTACAAAAAGGAAGCGCAAGAGAAACATACCAGAGTGCAGAATATAGTATTGCAGCTTTACAGTTTAGAGAAAGTGCAGATTTTTTTAAAGTGCCAGGTCCGCAATCAAGTTGGTCAGATCGGGACTATACCCTAGCAGATGAGAGGACCACATCCATCACACAGTCAAAGGGAATCTCTACGAATTCAACATTTAAGAAGGAGTGTCGCCACCTATTTTGAACATCAGTTTGCCTCAAATAATTTGGTACCTTCTATACTCACTCCTCCAGCAGCTGGTTCCATTTGCCCACCACCCTCTGTGAATCATGAAAGCAAATCTCAGGTTGCTTGAACAGCAAAGTCTAATTGCCAGAGTTATGGAAAGTGACTTTGGGTAAATCTTTTGTTGAATGTAAAGAAACAGTGCAAAGACATTGTGCCCAATGTGAAACTTTACGAGGATGATCGCGGAGATGGCTGGGTTAACGTAGGATGAGCATTTGACGTCACTAGGCCTGTAGTTGCTGGAGTTTAGAAAGTTGAGGGGGGACGTCATTCAAACTTACTGAATAGTTCAGTTTAGTTTAGTGAAAGGCCTGGACAGAGTGGATGTGGAGAGGATATTTCCATAAGTGGGAGATTCTAAGGCCAGAGGCCACAACCTCAGAATAAAAGGACGTACCTTTAGAATGGGGATGAGGGAGAATTCCTTTAGCCAGAGGGTAGTAAATCTGTGGAATTCATTACCAAGTCATTGGGTATGTTTAACGTTGTTTGAAACAGATTCTTGCTTAGTAAGGGCGTCAAAAAGTATGGCAAGAAGGTAGAAGAATGGGGTTGTGAGGGAAAAATAGATCAGCCATGATTGAATGGTGGAGTAGAGTCGATGGGCAAACAGTGTACCACTGCTCCTATGACATAACATGATAATCAGTTCATTAGATGCCTGGATTAGGGGATATTAGCTGCAGAGAGAAGTTCAACAGACTTGGAATGTTTTCTCTGGAATGCCGGAGGTTGTGGTGAGACCCGTTAGAATAAAATTATGAGAAGCATAGATAGGGAAGACAGTCAGAACCTTTTTCCCAGGATGGAAAAATCAAATACTCGAAGGCATAGCTTTAAGGAGAAGGCAGGAGAATTGGATAGAGAGGGAAAGGATAGATCAGCCATGATTGAATTTGAGAGTTGACTCAATGGGATGAATAGCCTAATTCTGCTCCATGACATGACCTTATGAACCGAGTTAATTTTAGTTTTGTTTAGTTCAGAGAAAGGCCGTGTCCGAGCCGATTAATGATCCCTGCACACTAACACTATCTTACACATTGGGGACAATTTACCGTTTTACCAAAGCCAATGTGGGAGGAAACCGGAGGACCCAGGGAAAAACCACGCAGGTCACAGGGATAATGTAAAAACTGCATAGACGCAGCACCCGTAGTCAGGATCGAACCCGTGTCTTTGCTGCTGTAAAGCAGCAACTCTACTGACGTGTCACTGTGCCAACTCCCTAGATACTTCTAGGATTGGATACCGTTCCGTACCCAGAACAGGTCCTGACACACACACGTTTCACCCGCACGCCCCCCCCCCCCCCCCCCAATAGGTCACGTACCTGCAGATGGCCCCCTTCACCGGATCCATCTCACATCTGCCATTGTTGAGGCAGTAGTTTGGTCTGAGGCTACAGACACTCTGACAGGGCAGTCCGTCCACACTGACATAACCGGGGTAGCACACACACTGGGCTTCCTTCGTTTGCTTATTGACTCGACACTCCGAATGTTCATCACATGCCTGGAACTTGCACGTGTTGGCTTGGTCAGCTGAAACAAGATTCAGGATTAGTCCAGAGACACAAGGAACTGCAGACACTGGTTTACCCAAAATAAGACACAGTGCTGGAGTAACTCAGCAGGACAGGCAGCATCTCTGGAGAACATGGATAGGTGACGTTTCGGGTTGGGACCTTTTACTTTAGGTTGAAGAAGGGTCCTGACCCTCCTCAGAGCCACCAGTCTGGGCAGCACAGTGGCGCAGCTGGTAGAGCCGCTGCCTTATAGCGCCAGACACCCGGTCAATCTTGACCTCGGTCACTGTCTCTGTGATGGAGTTTGCATGATCTCCCTGTGACTGCGTGAGTTTCCTCTGGGTGCTCCGGTTTCCTCCCACAATACATAAGATGTACAGGTTTGTACGTTAATTGGCTTGGGTAAGAATTGTAAATTGTCCCTAGTGTGTAGGATTGTGCTAGAGTAGGGGGTGATCGCTGGTCGGCTCGGACCCGGTGGATCGAAGGGCCTGTTTCAACACTGTATCTCTGAAGCAATTGATGTGTAAGAGAGCGAGTTCAATTTTAAATTTTGAATCAGTCGGACAAATCTTGAGAAAAGTGCTGGAGTAACTCAACGGGTCAGGCAGCATCAGTGAGAGGGAATTGGAGCACCCGGGAAAACCCACGCGGTCACATGGAGAACGGAAAACTCCGTACAGACAGCATCCGCAGTCAGGATCGAACCCAGGTCAGGCGCTGTAAGGCAGCAAAATTACTGCCCTGTGGATGTCTCGCACTCCAAGGGTCCTTAATGTTCCGAACAACTTAGAATTGACAACTTCATTGGGCAAGCCCTTGGAAGTGCTTTATCCTGAGACCTCTCCTCCAATGTTGCGTGCAGTTTTGGTCCCCTAATTTGAGGAAGGACATTCTTGCTATTTAGTGAGTGCAGCGTAGGTTCTCCAGGTTAATTCCTGGGATGGCAGGACTGACATATGATGAAATAATTGATCAACTGGGCTTATATTCACTGGGGTTTAGAAGGATGGGAGGGGATCTTATTGAAACATATAAGATTATTAAGAGTTTGGACACACTAGAGGCAGGAACCATATTCCTGATGTTGGGGGAGTCCAGAACCAGGGGCCACAGTTTAAGAATAAGGGATAAGCCATTTAGAACTGAAATGAGGAAACACTTTTTCTCAGAGAGTTGTGAGTCTGTGGAATTCTCTGCCTCAGAGGGTAGTGGTGGCAGGTTCTCTGGATACTTTCAAGAGAGCTAGATAGGCTCTTAAAGATAGCAGAGTCAGGCGATATGGGGAGGTGGCAGGAACGGGGTACTGATTGGGGACGATCAGCCATGATCACATTGAGTGGTGGTGCTGGCTCTAAGGGCCAAATGGCCTACTCCTGCATCTGTTGCCTATTGTCTAGAAACCCATTGGTCACCATACATAGCACACAACAGTACAACACAGAAATGGGCCCTTCGGCCCACAATGTTTGTACCGAATATGAAGTCAAGTTAAACTGATCTCATCTACCTGTACATGAGCCATATCCCTCTATACTCTGCACTTCCATGTGCCTACCTGAAAGTCGCTTAAATGCCACTATCATATCTGCCTGCACCACCACCCCTGGCAGTGCGTTCCAGGCCCCCACCACTCTCTGTGTAAAAAGGACTTGTCCCACACAACTCCATTAAACATCCCACCTCTCACCTTATAGCTATGCCCTCAGTGATGGACAACTTAGATATTCATAGTCATAGAGCATGGAAGCCGGCCCTTTGCCCAAGTTGCCCATGCCGACCAAGATGCCCCATCTACACAAGTACCAACTGCCTGTGTTTGGCCCATATCCCTCTAAGCCTATCCTATCTATGTATCTGTCTAAATGTTTCCACCCTGGGAAAAAGGTCCTGACTATCTACCCTATCTATG
Source organism: Raja brachyura (assembly GCA_963514005.1). The sequence goes on along the minus strand of OY740788.1, from coordinate 65,853,646 downwards.
CCTCTCATAATGTTATATATGTCTATCAAGTCACCCTTCAACCTCTGATGTTCCAGAGGAAACAATCCAAGTCTATCCAACCTCTCCCTGTAGCTGAAACCCACCAATCCAGGCATCATTCTGGTAAACCTCCTCTGCATCCTCTCCAAAGCCTCCCTGTCGACCAGACGTGCACATTATGCTCTGGATGCAGCCTAAACAAAGTCCTACAGAGCTGCACATTTGTTGCATAACACCTACCCAAGCCAATTAGTAAGTAAATGGGGGCATCATTACACGAAGGGATGATCAACTGCATTATTTATACACATTTTAGTGCAACTTATTTAATGCGCCAGTGATTTTCCTTCTGGATTGTTCTTGAGATTAATCTTAATTTTACTTAGGTTCCATATCAGTTTTGCAGAGTTAGCATGACAAAGCCAGGACACCCGCTTTTGTTCTGGTTTCTTCCATGCCCCAGTTCTGCCTGCGTTGGAAACGTGTGGAAAGCGAAAACCTCCCTTTCATTTTGAGGTTTAATTACAGCCTCAGTTGGGCCCGATTTACACCTGAGTGACCTCCTTTAAAAGTTTCTCCAAAACTATTTTTGATACGGTCGCTGATTTTCTTTGACACCCACCATTAAACTAATTGTTATTTTAATTCCGATTAATTCTGAAAGCTGGAAGTGAGAGAAGATCGGGACCAATCAGGACCAGCCACAGATGGCCTCTGGCAGGGTGTTGTCAAGGTGCTGGAGTAATTCAGTGCGCAAGACACAGGGTGCTGGAGTAACTCAGTGGGTCAGGCATCATTTCTGCAGAACATGGAGAGGTGACGTTTCAGGACGGGACCATTCTATACACAAATCGACAAGACTCCAAGTGGGCAGCACCCCATATTAGTTACCTGGCTCCACATCGAGGGAATATTGGTCAATTTCCAGGTTATTTCTCTCAGCCGCCACATTACAGAAGTCCTCTAAGACACAGTAGACCGCCTGCGTGACATTGTAGGGCACAGACTTGGCAAACCTCATTTTGCTGTTCACAATCACACTACCATTGCGGAAGTTCAGAATCTCCAGCTGTCTAAATCCCGTCAGGTTGGTCTGCAGGTACGGAAGCAACTGCAAATAGAACAGAGACTCATTATATTCAACTAACTCTCCTCATGTTTACTTGTCTGTATTAGGGGAGAAGTCGATCTCAGCTTTGGCACCATGACAGGTAGTATCTCTCTGAGTTGGAGACCGGGGGTTCAAGAAGATATGATAATCTTGCTGCACTGTAAGTGACAAACACTTAAAATAGAGTCATAGTCGTACAGTGTGGAAACAGGCCCTTCGACCCAACTTGCCTACACTGACCAACAAGCCCCATCTACACTAGTCCCACCTGCCTGTATTTGGCCTATATCCATCTAAACCTGTCCTTTCCACATACAGTGGCTTGCAAAAGTTTTCATACCCCTTGAACTTTTCCACATTTTGTCACCTTACAAGCACAAACGTAAATGGATTTTATTGGGATTTTATGTGATAGACCAACACAAAGTGGTGCATAATTGTGAAGTGGAAGGAAAATGATACATGGTTTCCAAATTTTATTACAAATAAAACACTGAAAAGTGTGGCGTGCAAAAGTATTCTACCCCCTGAGTCAATACTTTGTAGAACCACCTTTCGCTGCAATTACAGCTGCAAGTCTTTTGGGGTATGTCTCTACCAGCTTTGCACATCAAGAGACTGAAATATTTGCCCATTCTTCTTTGCAAAATAGTTCAAGCTCAGTCAAATTGGATGGAGAGCGTCTGTGAACAGCAATTTTCAAGTCTTGCCAGAGATTCTCAATTGGATTTAGGTCTGGACTTTGACTGGGCCATTCTAACACATGAATATGCTTTGATCTAAACCATTCCAATGTAGCTCTGGCTGTATGTTTAGGGTCATTGTCCTGCTGGAAGGTGAACCTCCGCCCCAGTCTCAAGTCTTTTGCAGACTCTAACAGGTTTTCTTCCAAGATTGCCCTGTATTTGGCTCCATCCATTTTCCCATCAACGCTGACCAGCTTCCCTGTCCCTGTTGAAGAAAAGCATCCCCACAGCATGATGCTGCCACCACCATGTTTCACAGTGGGGATGGTGTGTTCAGGGTGATGTGCAGTGTTAGTTTTCCGCCACACATAGCGTTTTGCATTTAGGCCAAAAACTTAAATTCTGGTCTCATCAGACCAGAGCACCTTCCTCCACATGTTTGCTGTGTCCCCCACATGGTTTGTGGCAAACTGCAAACGGGACTTCTTATGGCTTTGTTTCAACAATGGCTTTCTTTTTGCCACTCTTCCATAAAGGCCCGATTTGTGGAGTGCACAACTAATAGTTGTCCTGTGGACAGATTCTCCCACCTGAGCTGTGGATCTCTGCAGCTCCACCAGAGTTACCATGGGCCGCTTGGCTGCTTCTCTGATCAATGCTCTCCTTGCCCGGCCTGTCAGTTTAGGTGGACGGTCATGTCTTGGTAGGTTTGCAGTTGTGCCATACTCTTTCCATTTTCGGATGATGGATTGAACAGTGCTCCGTGAGATGTTCAAAGCTTGGGATATTTTTTTATAACCTAACCCTGCTTTTAACTTCTCCACAACTTTATCCCTGACCTGTCTGGTATGTTCCTTGGGCTTCATGATGCTGTTTGTTCACTAATATTCTCTAACAAACCTCTGAGGCCTTCACAGAACAGCTGTATTTATACTGAGATTAGATTACACACAAGTGGACTCTATTTACTAATTAGGTGACTTCTGAAGGCAATTGGTTGCACTGGATTTTATTTAGGGGCATCAGAGTAAAGGGGGCTGAATACTTTTGCACGCCACACTTTTCAGTTTTTTATTTGTAAAAAAATTTGAAAACTATGTATAATTTTCCTTCCACTTCACAATTATGCACCACTTTGTGTTGGTCTATCACATAAAATCCCAATAAAATACATTTATGTTTGTGGTTGTAATGTGACAAAATGTGGAAAAGTTCAAGGGGTATGAAAACTTTTGCAAGCCACTATACCTGTTCAAATGTTTTGATAGTACCTGCATCAACTACCTCCTCCAGCAGCTCGTTCCATATACTCACCACCCTCTGTGTAAAAATGTTGCCCCTCAGGTTCCTGTTAAATCTTTCCCCCCTCACCTTATGCTTATGTCCTCTCTAGTTCTTGATTCCCTCTAAAAGACCCTATGCATTTCCTACCCATGTACCTGTCCAATTATCTTTTAAATGTTATTACAGTACCTGCCTCAACAACCTCCTCTAGTCCCACCTGTCTGTATTTGGCCTATATCCATCTAAACCTGTCCTTTCCATGTACCTGTTCAAATGTTTCGATAGTATCTGCATCAACTACCTCCTCTGATAGCTCGTTCCATACACCCACCACTGTCTGTATGGAAAAGATGCCTCTCAGGTTCCTATTAAATCTAGGCCTTCTCACCTAAAAACCTAGCCCTCTGGTTCTTGATTTCTCTATTCTGGGTAAAAAACTGTGCATCTACCTGATCTATTCCCCTCATGATTTTCTCCACCTCTACAAGATCACCGGATATCCTCCTGAGCTCCAAGGAATAGTGTCCGAACCTGCTCAACCTGTCCCTATAGCTCAGGGCCTCGGGTCCTGCCAGCATTTGGTCCATATCCCTCCAAACCTATCCTATCCATGTACCTGTCTAACTGCTTCTTAAATGTTGGGATTGGTCCTGCTCCAACTACCTTCTATAGCAGCTTGTTCCATACATTCACCACCTTTTGTGTGAAAACGTTATCCCTCGTTAGATTCCTATTAAATCTTTTCCCCTTCACCGTAAACCTATGTCCTCTGATCCTCAATTCACCTCGACTCTGTGCATCTACCCAATCTATTCCTCTCATGATCCTGCACACCTCAATAAGATCACCCCTCAACTCCTGCGCTCCAGGGAATAGAGCCCCAGCCTATTCAACATTTGCCTATAGCTCAGACCCTCTAGAATTTGATTTTTCCATCGTTGGATTGGTGCCATTACTAATCAAGAACTTATCAATATCTGCTTTAAAAATATCCATTGACCTGGGTTCCACAGCCGTCTGTGACAATGAATTCCACAGATTTACCTCCCTCTGGCTAAAGAAATTCCTCCTTATCTCCATGCTAAAGGATTGTCCTTTTATTCTGACACTGTACCCTCTGGTCCTAGACTCTCCCACTACTGGAAACAGCCTCTCTACATACACTCTATCCAAGCCCTCCATTAGTTATGAGTCAACAGTCAAGAGGGTTTTATTGTTCCTAAAATGCAACAATGAAATTCTTACTTGCAGCAGCACAACAGATATGTAAACATAGTACTCTGTGTAAATGAACAGCGAGAAAAAGTTCAATATGTATGTTTAAAAAAATGACAAATAAATAAACAATAAATGTTTAAGATGGAATTGCAGATGCTGGAAAATTGAAGGTAGACAAAAATGCTGGAGAAACTCAGCGGACGAGGCAGCATCCATGGAGCGAAGGAAATAGGCGACGTTTCAGGTTGAGACCCTTCTTCAGACAATCTGTCTATCTATCTTATAATTTTAAGTGTGTGTGTGTGTGTGTGTGTGTGTGTGTGTGTGTGTGTGTGTGTGTGTGTGTGTGTGTGTGTGTGTGTGTGTGTGCGCGCGCGTATGTCCGATTTCGCCTTTGATTTCATGGTTCGCCAAAACCACACACTCAAACTCCGAGAAATTTTCCATTTCCCCCCCCCCCCCCACCCACTCACTCATTTGGTGGCCTCCTGCTGGCCAGTCACCATAACGGGAGCTGCGCAGCCCACTCTCCTCCAAAAACGGGGCCATTTTTTTTTCCCGCTGCCGATTTTCGCCCGGCTAATTTCGCTGCCGACTTCGCTGCCGATTTAACTTCCTCCACTCCCCCCCCCCGGCCTGGCTTGGCTCAAGCCAAAGATCGCCTCTTCCACCGCTGCTTTTAGCCGTGCTCCAAAATACAGCGGGGGAACAGCCGATCTTTGCCTTGAGCCAGAGGGAAGGCAGGGACAACTTCCAATCCACCAGCAGAGTCGCTCCGTTAATGGATTCATTCCACAGTGAGTTCAGTTCGGTAACAACCGCCCCCCCTCCTCCGTCCTCCCTCCTCCCTCATCCATCCTCCTTCCTCCCTTCTCCCTCCCCCCCTTCCCTCCCTTCATGGTCTAGTATAGTTTTAAAACTCTGTGTGTGTTTGTGTGTCAGATTTGGCCTTTGATTTCATGGTTCACCAAAACCACATGCTCAAACTCCGAGAAATCTTCCATTTCGCTAGACATTACACTTTTACATTCACGGATCCACTCCTCCTTACATTTAGACATTTTTATGTACACATTTTAAAATAAAATCCTTCACCCCCCCCCCTCATTCACTCATTTTGTCTCCTCTTGCTGGCCAGCGACTATAACGGTTGCTGTCGCCCAGCTCTACTCTGAAAGTGCCACAATTTTCCTTCTTTTGCGGGCGATTTTCGCTGCTGCCGCCCGGCTCTCGAACCTACTTTTCCCCCTTTAATCTCCAGGCTTTAATTCATGAATACTCCTTGATGGACAATTAATGCTTTGGCTAGCCGCCCAAAACTTGCACATATTATTTCAAAATTATCTTTCCAGACAACCAGATTAGGCAGATTAAAACAATCTGATTAATAATCATATCCCTTTGGATCTGATCCGTGTTGACAGTTTTCTTACAATGATTATTTTATATTCAAATACAGCAGCAGTATGCACATTATTTAAAACATATGCTGTAGCGGGGACTCACAGGAGTTCAGCCAAGAATTAGTCTGAAACGCAAAGTTGTGTGATCGAACGTACTTATTACTATTTCGGTGCTGCTCCCTACTCCAACAACAGGCACGGGCGTTGTTACCCGACCTTAAATACTCAGGACCAGACCCCGTGACCCTACACCTCCCACACTGAGACGCTCAACCCCTCGCTCCTGAGCCGAGGGTTCGCCCATGGCTAGCCACCAGATGTCGCCACATGACCCCACCAGAACCGGAGGCACCAAAATGGACGGGACGCCAAACGAGGCGGCCTGACCGCATAAACACGTCCACCCGAACAGAGTCCTTGACTCGCCCAGAAGAACATACAGGAACCCGTGACAGCGGGCGCCCGCGACAAGGACGCTGGGCCCATTTTGGACCTGAGCGAGCCGGTTTGAGTGTCCACACTGGAGGTAGGCAAAACACTAACCTCCGCTCCAGTGTCCACCAGGAACCTACCCCCCAAGTGCCTTTTCCTCTCAATCCATTCTCCTGCTTTCTCCCTATAACCTTTGACACCCTTACTAAGCAAGAATCTGTCAATCTCAGCATTAAAAATGTCCATTGACGGCCTCCATAGCTATCTGTGGCAATTAATTCCACAGATTCACCGCCCTCTGACAGAAAAAATTCCTCCTCATTTAAGGTACGTCCTTAAATTCGGTTGGAGACGTCAAGAATTGCAGCTGCTGATTTACAAAGAAAAAACACAAAGTGCTGGAGTAACTCAATGGGTCAGGAAGCATCTGCGGACATGGTGGATAGATAACGTTACAGATCAGGACCCTTCTTCAGACAATTCTGTTGGTGATGTTCCAATGCCTCATAGTGTCAGAGACCTGGATTGATCCTGACCTTGCTGCGTATTGAGTTTGCACTTTCTATCTGTAACCTCGTGGGTTTTGTCCAGGTGCTCCGGTTTCCTACGGGTGCTCTGGTTTCCACAGAGAGTGCCGTTGTCACCAGGGATATCACACTCCTTCACAGGGGTACTGATACCACTGTGCTGAGTCTGGTTAAGCTTACATTTAATAAAAATGGTAGGACACCTAAACATGAGGAGGAATAATTTTAACTTCTGATATTGGGTGGGATGGGTGAATGTTCTCATTGTCCCGGCCATTTATTTTCCATTCGCCTGTCAGCCAATCCCCTATATGCAGAAGGATCCCAACCAGAACATCACCCATCCACATTCTCCAGAGATGCTGCCTGACCTGCTGAGTTACTCCAGAACTTTGTGTCTTTTTTTGTAAACCCGCATTTGCAAAATCCAGGATGACACAGTGGCAGAGTTGCTGTCTAGAACGCTAGAGACCCGGGTTTGATCCTGACCTCCGGTGCTGTCTGTGTGAAGTTTGCACGTTCTCCCTGTGACCATATGGGGTCTCACCGGGTGCTCCAGTTTCCTCCTACATCCCAAAGATGTGCGGGTTTGTAGGCTAATGGTCCTCAGTAAATAGACACCAGTATGTTTGGGAGTGGATGAGAAAGTGGGATAACATAGAACTACAGGTTGGTCAGCATGGACTCAGTGGGCTGAAGGGCCTATTTCCATGTTGTATCTCTAAACTAAACTACAGTTCCTTATTTCTGCCTTGTAACTGGAGGCAGGTGAGGTGCTGTGACTTGAATTTGCATTGGGCCCTGTTGCGGATGCTTGTGAATGCGTTATGGGTTTGACTCCCACCACCCTGGGGCCTGTGGCTGCAGAACAAATGGCTCCAAACAAGGCAACTCACCAGCTGAACGAACTGTTGCTCCAGCATCCTGTACTCCGGGGAACTCTTGTTGAAGAGGTCTTCAGAAAACATCATGTTGGTGACTCTCAGGCTGAAGAACACCACCAGCTCCTTTGGAGGATGTGGGGTCAGCTGGCCCATGGTGAGATAGTTCAGAGGGCTCAGCGGTGTGGCGGAGGGCAGCTGGGGCTGATGCCCCTCCACATCTCCGGCCGTGAGCAGGCCCACCTCCCCCCCTGAAGCCTCGACTATGCTTCCAGCTTCTTCTTCCCCTGGTTCCGAGCCTGTGGGCTCAGTGGCCGACTGGGGAAGAGCGGTGGTCATGGTCGAGATGGTAGGACTTGGACCTCCATCGTGGTCAGAGTAGGCGGAGGCCGGCAGTCCGGGTGGAGATGGTTGATTGCTGGACTGAACGGGCACTGCCGAGGCAGCGGTGAAGGAGACACCTGGGGTGGACCTTCCTTCCACGTCCATCGTCAGTGGCCAAGTGGCGGTGATCTCTACATCATCCCCAGGACTTGGGTGGAGGGTGGAGAGTAGGAGATGCACCATGCTCACGGCGGGTGTTGTTAACGGCATCAGTGGATCGCTGGGGGCTTCAGGCATGTCCGTTATCTCTGCATCTATTGGGAACAACAAAAAGAAACAAAGAACTGCAGATGCTGCTTCAAACCAAAGTGCTGGAGTAATTCAGTGGGTCAGGCCGCCTCTCCGGAGAATGCTGATAGGTGATCTTTCGGGTCAGGACACTTCTTCAGAGTGAAGTAGGGGGTGGAGGGGTGGGGGGGTGAAGAGCTGGAGGCAAGAAAAGATCAGGATCACTCAGGGCTGCCCACATGTGACCTCAGACAGGGCCATGCCCTGGTAGCCCCCTTGTTGGGCCCTGGTAGGCCCATTGTTGGGCCCTGGTAGCCCCCTTGTTGGGCCCTGGTAGCCCCCTTGTTGGGCCCTGGTAGCCCCCTTGTTGGGCCCTGGTAGCCCCCTTGTTGGGCCCTGGTAGCCCCATTGTTGGGTCCTGGTAGGCCCATTGTTGGGCCCTGGTAGCCCCATTGTTGGGCCCTGGTAGCCCCATTGTTGGGCCCTGGTAGGCCCATTGTTGGGCCCTGGTAGATCCATTGTTGGGCTCTGGTAGGCCCATTGTTGGCAAAGGAAGGTGTGATCTAAATTCCTAAATTCTAGGAGCAGAATTAGGCCATTCGCCCCATCAAGTCGACTCCACCATTCAATCATGGCTGATCTACCTTTCCCTCTCAACCGCATTCTCCTGCCTTCTCCCATATGACACCCGTACTAATGAAGAATCTGTCAATATCAGCCTTAAAAATATCCATTGACTTGGCCATCACAGCCGTCCGTGGCAATGAATTCCACAGATTCACCACCCTCTGACTAAAGAAATTCCTCCTCATCTCCTTTCTAAAGGTACATCCTTTTATTCTGAGGCGATGGCCTCTGGTCCTGGACTCTCCCATTGGTGGAAACATCCATTGGTGGAAACATTGGAGGAAAAGTCCTGGGATGGCAGGACTTCCATATGAAGAAAGACTGGATAGACTCGACTTGTATTCGCTGGAATTTAGGAGATTGAGGGGGGATCTTATAGATACTTACAAAATTCTTAAGGGGTTGGACAGGCTAGATGCAGGAAGATTGTTCCCGATGTTGGGGAACTCCAGAACAAGGGGTCACAGTTTAAGGATAAGGGGGAAGTCTTTTAGGACCGAGATGAGAAGATCTTTTTTCACAGAGAGTGGTGAGTCTCCTGCACCTATTTTCTATGATTCTATCCTCTCCACATTCACTCTATCCAGGCCTTTCACTATTCAGTAAGTTTCAACGAGGTCCTCCCTTATCCTAAACTCCAGCGAGTACAGGCTCAGTGCTTTCAAACACTCATTATATGTTAACCCAATTATTTCTAGGATCATTCTCCTTTAGGCCCTCCACTTCCAGCACATCGTTCCTCAGATATGATGCCCAGAATTACTCACATTACTCCAAATGCATTCTAAAGGCACGGCATTATATTCCTGGTTTTATATTGTAGCCCTCTCGAAACAAATGCTAGAATTGCATTTGCCTTCCTTAATACCAATTCAACTTGCAAATTAATTTTTGGGTATCCTGCACCAGTACTCCCAAGTCCCTTTGCATCTTCGATTTCTGAATTGTCTGCCCATTTAGAAAATAGTCTATGCCTTTATTGCTACTACCAAAATACATGACAAGTTAACGGGATCTAAACCACAGCTAACAATGAATGACCTGTGGAGGAAGGAACTGCAGATGCTGTTTTTTATGGATGGAGGGAGGGAGGGAGTAACTGAGGATAGGGGAAAGTTGAGGGAGGGATTGGGGGAGGGGAGTAGAGGGGAAACATAGAAACATAGAAAATAGGTGCAGGAGTAGGCCATTTGGCCCTTCGAGCCTGCACCGCCATTCAATATGATCATGGCTGATCATTCAACTCAGTATCCTGTACCTGCTTTCTCTCTATACCCCCTGATCCCTTTAGCCACAAGGGCCACATCTAACTCCCTCTTAAATATAGCCAATGAACTGGCCTCAACTACCTTCTGTGGCAGAGAATCCCAGAGACTCACCACGCTGTGTGAAAAATGTTTTCCTCATATCGGTCCTAAAGGAATTCCCCCTTAGCCTTAAACTGTGACCGCTTGTTCTGGACCTCCCCAACATCGGGAACAATCTTCCTCCATCTAGCCTGTCCAACCCCATAAGAATTTTGTAAGTTTCTATAAGATCCCCTCTCAATCTTCTAAATTCTAGCGAGAACAATCCTAACATACCATTTGCTTTCTTCACTGCCTGCTGCACCTGCATGCCTACTTTCAATAACTGGTGTACCATGACACCCAGGTCTCGTTGCATGTCCCCTTTTCCTAATTTGCCACCATTCAGATAATAGTTTACCCTCCTGTTTTTGCCACCAAAGTGGATAACCTCACATTAATCCACATTATACTGCATCTGCCATGCATTTGCTCACTCTCCCAGCCTATCCAAGTCACCTTGCAGCCCCCTAGCATCCTCCTCACACCTAACACTGCCCCCAGCTTCGTGTCATCCGCAAACTTGGAGATGTTGCATTCAATTCCCTCGTCCAAATCATTAATATATATTGTTAATAGCTGGGGTCCCAGCACTGAGCCTTGCAGTACCCCACTAGTCACTGCCTGCCATTCTGAAAAGGACCCGTTTACTCCTACCATTTGCTTCCTGTCTGCCAGCCAGTTCTCTATCCATATCAATACTGAACCCCCAATACCATGCGCTTTAAGTTTGTATACTAATCTCTTATGTGGGACCTTGTCGAAAGCCTTCTGAAAGTCCAGATATAACACATCCACTGGTTCTCCCTTATTCACTCTACTAGTTACATCCTCGAAAAATTCAATAAGATTCGTCAGACATGATTTACATTTCTTAAATCCATGCTGACTTTGTCCAATGATTTCACCACTTTCCAAATGTGCTGCTATCCCATCTTTAATAACTGATTCTAGCAGTTTCCCCACTACCGATGTTAGACTAACTGGTCTGTAATTCCCCGTTTTCTCTCTCCCTCCCTTTTTAAAGAGTGGGGTTACATTAGCTACCCTCCAATCCTCAGGAACTACTCCAGAATCTAAAGAGTTTTGAAAAATGATCACTAATTCATCCACTATTTCTGGGGCTACTTCCTTGAGTATTCTGGTATGCAGCCTATCTGGCCCTGGGGATTTATCGGCCTTTAATCCATTCAATTTACCCAACACCACTTCCCGGCTAACCTGGATTTCACTCAGTTCCTCCATCTTATTTGACCCCCGGTCCCCTGCTATTTCCGGTAGATTATTTATGTCTTCCTTAGTGAAGACAGAACCAAAGTAGTTATTCAATTGGTCTGCCATGTCCTTGTTCCCCATGATCAATTCACCTGTTTCTGACTGCAAGGGACCTACATTTTTCTAATCTTTTTCTCTTCACATATCTATAAAAACGTTTGCAGTCAGTTTTTATTTTCCCTGCCAGTTTTCTTTCATCATCTATTTTCCCTTTCCTAATGAAGCCCTTTGTCCTCCTCTGCTGGACTCTGAATTTCTCCCAGTTCTCTGGTAGGTTGCTTTTTCTGGCTAATTTGTATGCTTCATCTTTTGTTTTGATACTATCCCTGATTTCCCTTGTTATCCACGGATGCACTACCTTTCCTGATTTATTATTTTGCCAAATTGGGATGAACAATTGTTGTGGTTCAGCCATGTAGTCTTTAAATGCCTTAAATTGCACATCCACTGTCAACCCTTTAAGAATGAATTACCAGTGTATCTTGGCCAATTCACGTCTCATACCTTCAAAGTTACCTTTCTTTAAGTTCAGAACCCTGGTTTCTGAATTAATTAAGTCACTCTCCATCCTAATGAAGAACTCAACCATATTATCGTGCCCAAGGGACCACGCACAACAAGACTGCTAACTAACCCTTCGTCATTACTCAATACCCAGTCTAGAATAGCCTCTCTCTCATTGGTTCCTCTACATTTTGGTTTAGAAAACTATCCCGCATACATTCCAAGAAATCCTCTTCCTCAGCACCCCTGCCAATTTGATTCACCCAATCTATATGTAGATTGAAGTCACCCATCATAACTGTTTTACCTTTGTTGCATGCATTTCTAATTTCCTGTTTGATGCCATCCCCAACTCCACTACTACTGTTAGGTGGCCTGTACACAACACCCACTAGCGTTTTCTGCCCCTTAGTGTTTCGCAGCTCTACCCATATCGATTCCACATCCTCCAAGCTAATGTCCTTCCTTTCTATTGCGTTAATCTCCTCTCTAACCAGCAACGCTACCCCACCTCCTTTACCTTTCTGTCTATCCCTTCTGAATATTGAATATCCCTGGATGTTCAGCTCCCAACCTTGGTCACCCTGGAGCCATGTCTCCGTGATCCCAACTATATCATAGTCATTAATAGCTATCTGCACCTTCAACTTATCCACCTTATTACGAATGCTCCTCGCATTGAGACACAAATCCTTCAGGCTTGTTTTTACAACACTCTTGCTCCTTATACAATTACGTTGAAAAGTGGTCCTTTTTGATTTTTGCCCTGGATTTGTCAGCCAGCCACTTTTACTTTTCACCTTGCTACCAATTGCTTTTACCCTCATTTTATACCCCTCTGTCTCTCTGCTCACACATTTAAGAAACCCACCACCTCTGATTCTCTGTTTATTATTATTTTCTTCTTTCCCCCCTACACCCAGTCTGCAGGCCGAGCGTTACTCTCACTCACCCCCCTGCTCTCCCACCACATTGGGTGGGGAGGTCCACTCCGTCACCGTGCCTGGATCATCTTCTTCTGACCGCCCGGTGAGCCTGTTGGCAGCGGCGAGGGTCTGGTCAGGAGTTGCGGCCCCCGCGGGCACCGTGCCGGCCCACTCTTCCCCCTGGGCGGCGGGCGGAGGGAGCGCGGTGGGCGTGGGCCCGTTGGGCTGCTTCGCTCCCTCGCCCACACTAGGCTCCGGCTCCTCCTTGTCTGCCGGCGGGGTGGGGCGGTGCTCATGAGGACGTGTGGGGTTGGTCCGCGGTCCTTCCGCGGGCTCAGCCTGGGCCTCGGTGGAGTCACCTCCCTGGCCATCGGAGGGGCCCGTCGCACTTGGGTGGGGAGGGGAGGCCGATGCCGTGATCTTCTCAGCTTCCTCCGGTTCCTGCCCGTGTTGGGGTCGTGCGCTCGGTGGAGACCATGTTGTCTCGATGTCCCCGCCATTGCCGAGGTCCTCTCCTATCCCCACATGAGGATGGCCGCCCGTACCCCTCTCCCACCCCTCCTTAGCTGCAGGGGTTGTGCCGTACGCCGGTTCCTCCCCCTGCGCCTCCGGGCTTACTTCCTGCCCATGCCCCCCCGTGGCTGGGTCCGAGTGCCCCTCCACCTGCTGGGGGACCAAGGGCGAGGTTGCAGCGGTCACTGTGTCCTTCTCATCAGCCTCCATCAGCCCACCGATGACTGAGACGATGGCGGCTCCAATGCCTTCGGTCACCTCTCTCTCCAGCTCCAATGCCACTTGTCCTGGGACAGTGAGGGAAGGGTCCGTCGTGGGCTGGTTGGTGGACTCCTCGTCAGAGCCACTGCTTAGGCCAGGGGGCATCTGTGTTGTCTGAGAGGCAGAGTCCATCACGGTCGCATCCAATGCCCCAACCAGTTCCCCTTCAGCAGTGATCATGGGAACCCACTCGACAAAACCTTCCTCCGCATCATCTTCTGTGCCAGGCTTTTCCTAAAGAATAGAAAACGCAAATACATTATAGAGTCATACAGCACGGAAACAGGCCCTTCAATCTGCCCATGCTAGTCCCACCCGTGTGTGTTTTGGCCATTCTATATATATGTATATATAACTAAAACTCACATCTTGTTTGTGTGTATGTATATATGTGTGTGTGTCTTCTAGGCACAATCTGCTCGATTCTCATTTCCTTACAAACACTAGGCCACACCCTTCCCATTTTCACACATTCTACTCACGTTTTCCCCCTCGAGGCGATAAATGTCTTCCTGTCGCATTCCCACCTATATTTCCAAACTTTTTAATCCTTTAAAGTTTAAAAAAAAAGCCCAACAACTCACCCATTTCGGAAAGTAAAACCCCGAGTGATGTCACAATGGACTCTCCAGGCAGGACGGTGCACTCTGGGAGGGAGGCCATTCCGGCACGTGTGCGGTGGCTGCCGAAGCCAGACATCTGGTGGCGAGGGTGGAGCCGCGGGCCCTGGCTGAAGCCGAGATGGTGCTCGAGCTGGAGTGAGAGCCGAGCCCGGGTCTTGGGATGGGGCTGTGACTGGGGCCGATAAAGAAGCCGCTGCTGGTACCAAGGACGAGCCTAGGTCTAGGGTCAGGGATGGTGAAGTGCGAACCTGCACTGGACCCCAGGCGGCGGCCCAGCTTATGTCTGGAGGCTGCCGTTGGAACCAAGGATGAGCCTGGCTCTACAGCTGGGGCCGGGTCGAGCACGGGAACCAGGCCGAGTTCCAGGCCTGGCGCTGTTCTATGACCTGGGTAGGTCCTGGTGCAGGGAATGTGAGGAGGATGAGGGAAATGAGGAGGAGGCAGACGGAGTAGGGTCTCTACCCCACTCCCTCTCTGCCCCTCTTCCTCTCTACCACCCTCCCCCTCCCTCTACCCCCTCCCCCTCCCCCTCCCACTCTACCACCCCTCCATCTCTACCCCCCTCCCTCTCTAGGGAGTGGTGGGCATTGGGACCTATGGGTGAGTGGTGGAATATTGCATTTGGGGACCAGCTCTCCCCTGTGATGCCGTGCGCCCCCTTCCCCTCCCCCCCACCCTCCCCCCGGGTTGGGGGACGGGACCCAACTGGTCTAGTATCCCTCTAAACTTTTACTATACATGTACCTGTCCAAGTGTCTTTTAAATGTTGTTATAGTACCTGCCTCAACCTTGGGAAAAAAATCTTTATAGTTAATACCCTGTAATCCAGACAGCATTCTGGTAAACCTTCTCTGTACCCTTTCCTCTACATCCTTCCTGTCATGAGGTAACCAGAACTGCACGCAATACCCCCAAAAGCGGCCTAACCAAAGTCCTGTAAAACTGCGCCATGACTTCCCAACTTGTACTCAATACTACAACTGATGAAGGCAAGCAAAGCAAATGTCTTCTTTACCACTCTATCTCCTTCTGTTGCTACTTTTCAAGAGCTAAACATATTTGAAGTATAACCTACTTTCGAGTCATATAGCATGGAAACAGGCCTTCTGTCCAACTTGCCCACACTGACCAGCATGTCCCGTCTACACTATTCTCACTTGCCTAGATTTGGCACATATCCCTCTAAACCTAAATGTCCATGTACCTGTCGAAATGTCTCTTAAACGTTGTGATTGTAACTGCCTCAACTACTTCCTCCAGCAGCTCGTTCCATACACCCACCACCCTTTGTGTGATCTTTGGAGCTCTTTCTCTGAGCTCATTTCCTTTGCCAATTTTCTTATAATTGTTTATGTTACAAGTTGCCCTGAATGCGCAGGCTGGAGAAATGAGCTGCTGTAGAGACTACTGGTGCACTTGTATTGAATGTGTAGAGAGCCATGCTTTACCTCACATTTGTTAAAAAAAAGCCCTTGCCAATGTTTTCCACCAAGGGATGACCATTTAATAGACATTTGGATATATGGAACTGCAGATGCTGGTTTACAAAAAAGATACAAAGTGCTGGAGTAACTCATTGGGTTAGCATCTCTGGTTGGCATGGGCAAAGATCCTGTTTCCGTGCTGTGACTCTATGATCACTCTATGATTTACCTGACATACAACACACAATGAAATCACAACCCATCAACATGGGAGATCTGTCAAAGACATTTACAGTACCTGTATGAAAAGAGATGGGGCTGAGTTGGCAACTAGCTGGTTGGGATCTTCAGAATCTGGAGAAAGCTCCTTAGAATCTAGGGGATAAAGCATTGTGTCATAATGTTCAAGTGACATGATTCAGAATAAACCCACGCGGTCATAGGGAAAACGTCCAAACACCACACGGACAGCAGCCGGGGTCAGGATCGAACCAGGCTCTCTGGTGCTGTGAGGCAGCGGCTCTACCAGCTGCGCCACTGTGCCGCCTATGACTCATGACTCAATGTTGGGGCAGATTCACAGGCTGAGAGTTTCACTCCTGCTCCTGCTTCTTATATGTTCTCATGTGATCTCAAAGTGAGCAAATACATGCAAACCATCAGAGATTTGATATGGATCAGGATAACTGTTAACATTGAGTCTTATGGCATAGACCAACTTACACACGCCGACCAACATGTCACATCTACACGTCCCACCTGCCCGCGTTGGCCCATATCCCTTAGTTCTCCCTCAGATGTTGCCAGTGGGAGAACCAAAGGACACAGCTTCAGAATAAAAGGGCACACCTTCAGAAATTAGATTAGAAGGAATTTCTTTAGACAGAGGGCGGTGAATCTGCCTAATTCATTGCCACAGAAGCCAATGGAGTTCAAGTCATTGGGTATTTTTAAAGCAGAGTTCGATCGGCCTGTACGTCTTTGAAACGTGACAGAAAGCCGGAGCACCCAGAGAAAACCCACGTGGTCACAGGAACAATGTGCTTAACTCCGTACAGACACCACGCGTAGTCAAGATTGAACCTGGGTCTCTGGCGCTGGAAGGCGGCAGTTCTACCGCTGCACCACTGTGCTGCCCTGGAGACATGAGGGTTCTTGATTAGTAAGAGTATCAAAGGTTACAGGGAGAATGGGGTTGAGAGGGGAAAACAGAGCAGCCTTGATCGAATGGCAGAGTGGATTTGATGGGCCAAATAACCTAATTCTGCCCCCCAGCCTTATGGTCCAGTCATACGAGAGAGAGAGAGACGCCAGAAGGTTATGGACACACAATGCTGGAGTAACTCATCAGGACCGGCAGCATCTCTACACAGAAGGTTATAGATCTGAAGTGGGGAACTACGTACCCTCAGCAAACTGCAGTGAAGTCGGATCCATGGAGAACGAGGTGTCGTTGAACAGCGCCATTGCCACCATATCCTGCAACTTGACCTCCTCTTGCGACTCAAACAGCAGGTCGCCGTTCTCCACCTTATTGGAGCCGATGTTGAGGACGGCACTGAGGATGTCACTGGGGGCCGCGGCCCGTCTGTCAAAGATGGCAGCAAAGTGGAGCACGTCGTCCTCAACGCTGGAAGGAAAGGGATTCACAGTTGAACCGCCCGTTACATCTCACTACGTTCTATCTCACTACAGTCGCCCGGCATTCAGGTTCAGTATTTGAAGGGGCTGCTCCTCGCTTTCTGACTGCACATCAGCCCAACTATCTTCGTCTTTGGCACCCAGTGCATAGGGGAGTGGGTAGAACCGAGGATGTCCAGGTTGGTTTGCTTCTGGGCCTCGACAAGCTGGCCATTCATGGGTCACGTCGCTAGGCAGACGAGAGCTCCACCAGAGCCGATTGCCTGCCCACTTTCCGGGGTCACGTCCGTGCCAGGGTGTCCCTCGAAAAGGAACATGCGGTGTCCACGGGCACCATCGGAGGGTTCCAGGACCGCTGGGCACCGCGGGCGGTCAAATGCATCCTGGATCACAATTGTAATATAGTGATTTGATGTTTAATATTAGGGAATGCTTGTCAATTTTATATTATGGTGGTGGGGGTTTTGTTATTGTTTGTTATTGTAAATATTATTGTAAATAATTGAATAAATTTAGTTTTAATAAAAAAAGGTTGCCCGTCATATTTCTCCACAGAACTGAATGAAAGATGCAGCACAAAAACAGGTCCTTCAGCCCACTGGGTCCACGTCGACCATCTGTTCACACCAGTTATATCTTATCCCACTTTCTCATCCACTTCCTCCACTCGAGGGGCAATTTACAGAGGCCAACCTACTGAGCGGCACGTTATTGGGGTGTGGGAGGAAACTGGAGCTCATGGTGGAAGCCCGTGTGGTCACAAGGAGAACGTGCAAACTCCGCACAGATAGCACCCGAAGTCAGGATGGAACCCGGGTCTCTGCCGCTGTGAGGCAATGGCTCTACCAGCTGCGCCACTGTGCCGCACAAAGAATAAAGATCTTCATTTGCTGCCTGTGCCACTGGTCTTATTGGGAATCCAACTCTTGGGACGAGACTTGCTATGCAATGACAACCTATGGACTACCACAGGAAGGACACACACTGTTGGAGTGACTTAGCTGCTTAGGCAGCATCACTGGAGAACACGTAGAGGCAATGTTTTGGGTCGATCCTTCTTCAGATTAGTTTTGAACTCACTCAACTGCACGTTCAGAACTTTTGTTATTTGCTGTGCTCATTCTTCTTCATCATCTAACTTACTTGGTTTTAAATTTACAAGTTGATTTTTTAATGTACTAATCATTTTTTGAAGAACCAGTGACTTGGATCATCTAGAGGAGAGAGGGCAGGAGTCAAGGCAGTGACCCTGGATGACAGATTGTCAATACCTCCTCTCGATGGGAACTTATTGTGCCATACAGTTTATACACTCTCACAGCCTCACCCCGCTGGTGAAAGTCCCGCTTACATCAAGGCTTTTACCACCAACATCTTCGACAGGTGTGCCGCAGAAGTGTCACAACATGGTTTAGGAATACTGTAGCTCCATCCAAGACCGCAAGAAATTAAAGAGAGTTGTAGCCCAGACCATCACACAAACCAACCTCCCTTCCATTTACACTTCACGTTGCCTAGGCAAGGCCACCAGCATAATCACAGACCAATCTCATCCCGGACACTCCCTCTTCACCGCTCACCCATCAGGCAGGAGGTAGGGAAGTGTGAAAACGCACACCTCCAGATTCAGGAACACTTTCTTCCCAGCTGTTATCAGGCAACTGAACCTTCCTATAACCAAGTAGAGAGCGGTCTTGGCCTACCATCTACCTCATTGGAGACCTAGCATTAAACAGACTTTACTAGATTTTATTGCATATTATCGAAAAATTATTCCCTTTATTCTTTATCTGTACACTGTGGACGGCTTGATTGTAATCATGTATCGTCTTCTCACTGACTGGTTAGCAACAAAAACATTTTTCACTGTACCTCGGTACACGTGAAAATAATAAACTAAACTAAACTAACATCCTGTATCTAAACTGCATTCCCATCCTTGCATCCTGTCCCCACTCCCCACCCTTCTACCCTCCCCATCCCCATCCCCATCCCCACCAATGGGTTCCTTGCACCCTCTTTACACCTTCACCCTTTGCACCCTTTCCCTCACTCCCCCCCCCCCCTAACTGGATCCTCTTTCCCACCCTGTCATCCTCCCCACCCCCTGCAGCTTCCCACCAACAACACCCTCCCTCCCCCCCCACAACTACCAACATATCTGCTCTCTCCCTCATCCCCAAGCCCTTTCTCCCATTTCTTCCCCCTCCAGAAAGCAACTGGCCTGGACGGAGTCCCTGGCCGTGCCTTTAGGAATTGCACGGACCAACTAGCAGGAGTGTTCACGGACATCTTTAATCTCCATCTTAGCCATTCTGAGATGCCCACCTTCTTCAAGGAGAGCACTATCATCCCAGTGCCGGAGAAAAGCAAGATCTCATGCCTTAACGGCTGCCGTCCGATGGCCGTGACATTCACCAGCATGATGTGCTTTGAGAGGCTGGTTATGGAACACATTACTTCCAGCCTACCGAGCAACCTTGACCCATTGCTAGGTGGTTGGGACCTGTTGCATTCATCTCCCATCTCTTAGAGCGATCCCAGAATCTCCTTCTCAGTCGCTTGTGCCCAGTCGGACTAGCCCCTGAACTGATGGAGATGTAACACCTGACCTCATATCTTCCCCCTCGCCTCCACCCATGGACCCTGACCCTGAGCAGCCCTCTCAGGAGAGACAGAGGTTCACGTGCACCTCCTCTAACCTCATCCACTGCATCCGTCATTCTTGATGTGGTCTCCTTTACATCGGCAAGACCATGCGTAGACTCGCCGACCATTTCGCTGAACACTTGGGCTCGGTCCACCAAGGCCTGCTGGATCTCCCGGTTGCTAACCATTTTAACTACTTTTCACAACGACCTTTCTGTCCTGGGCCCCCTCCATTGCCAAGGTGAGGCCACATGCAAACAGGAGAAACAGCACAAACTGGAGTAACACAGGCTGTTACTACTGCATCAAGCACAATTTTTATGTTTACCTGAATCCTAACACCTGAACTCCTTTGAATCCTGGGAGGATTTCAAACAGATTCTGCATCTGTAAAGGAAATAATACTTTAAAATATTTTTAAATGGACACAGTGCATCATCAGTCACTCGGTTCAAGTCCCACCCTGAGACCGGAGTTTAGGAAAGCCGATGCAGTATGGTGGAAGTGTTGGAAATGTTGTCTTTGAGATGAGTCTTTGGACACCCTTTCTGCTCTCTCAAATGCTATCAAGATCATACAACATTGATGTATTATTCTTGCACCTTCTCAGCAGCGATTGGCAGCTCTGTGCCTGTACTCGCTGGAGCTTACAAGGATGAGGGGCGACCTCATTGAAACTTACTGAATAATGAAAGGTTTGTGGATAGTCGTGGATGTGGATAGTGTGGATGTGGTGAGGATGTTTCCGGTAGTGGGAGATTCTGAGCGCACATCCTCAGAATAAAAGGGCATATCTTTAGAATGTAGATGAGGGGAATTTCAATAGCCAGAGGGTGGTGAATCGGTGGAAATCATTGGTATTGTTAATGCAGAGATGGGAGAAGGCAGGAGAAAGAGGTTGAGAGAAAAACAGATCAGCCACGATTGAATGGGGGAGTAGACCCAATGGGCGGAATGGCCTAATTCTGTTCCTATGTCTTTTGGTTTTATGCTAAGACTTTTTATTTTCACTGTCTTGTAGAACTTAACATATTTATGTAATTTATGTTTTTGTGTCTAGTCTGAGTCTATTGTCTTTGATGCTTCTGCAAGCATGATTTTCATTGTAACTGAACCTCACCACACTTGTGCATATGACAATAAATTCCACTCACTAGACAAGACATGATGGTCTTGTAACCTCGCTGAGTTTTCAGACTGCGTTAGCTAATAGAGGCTCATCGCGGCCTGCTGGCTTACCTAACATGCAACATGGAACAGGACAGCACAGGAACAGGCCATTTGACCCATAATGTTCCTATCAAACATGATGCCAATATAAATAAACCTCATCTGCCTGTGCATGATTCATATTCCATAATTCCCTACATATTCGTATGCATATCCGAATCTTTCTTAAACGCCACTATCATATCTGCCTCCACCACCACCCCGAGGCAGCACGTTCCAGGCACCCACCACCCTTTAAGTAAAGAAACTTGCCCTGCACGTCTCTTAAACTTTATCCGTCTTGCTTTAAAATTATGCCCTCTAGTCTTTGACATTTCCACCATAAGAAAAAGGTTCTAACTGTCTACTCTATGCCTCCCATAATCTTATATGCTTCTATCGGGTCTCCCCTTGGCCTCCGACGTTCCAGAGAAAACAATTAGTTTGTCTAATCTCTTTTATAGTTAATAGCTTCCAATCCTGGCAGCATTCCAGTAAACCTCTCCAAAGCCTCCACATCCTTCCGGATTTTCAAATCCACGCCCTCTCCAAAGACTCCAAATCCCTTACAGGTCAGACCACCCTGTAATGGGGCGACCAGAACTGCACGTATTACTCCACATGTGGCCGGATTATAGTCCTATAAATCTGCATCATGATTTCCTGACTCTTGTACTCAATGCCCCGCCCACTGAAGGTCGATCTTTACCACTCGATCGACTTGTGATGCCACTTGCAGGCAGTTGGATTGCCTTTGCCCTGTAAAACCGTACAAAATTGGAATTACAAAATTACAAAACCGTACAAAACCCTAACCCTAACCCTAATGCTCTCCCTTTCTAAGTTTTAAATCAGACAGTGGGAGGCAGCCAATCTCAGCTAACGACAAATCCCAAAATCATTTTGGAAAAAGTGCGCTTGACTAATGGATGTGGATGAAGTAGAATTCCCAGTTGGTAGGAGATGGGAGAGCGAGCAGTCTATTCCATGTCAGGAGGATGGACATTCCAATAACATTACACTTGAAAAGACACAAAGTGTGGATAAGTGACCTTTAAAGTCAAAACTCTTCTTAAGACTGGAACCCTTCTTCAGTTCCTTGTTTCAGTCTGAGGAAGAGTCTTGCCCAAAATGTCGCCTATCCATGCTCTCCAGAGATAGACACAAAGTGCTGGAGTATCTCAGTGGGTCAGGCAGCATGGAGGGATATGGATCACATGCAGGCAGAGGAGATTAGTTTAATTTGACATTATGTTCAACACAAGCACCGTGGGCTGAAAGATAGACACAAAGTGCTGGAGTAACCCAGCAGGTCAGGCAGCATCTCTGGAGCAAAAGGATATGTGACGTTTCAGGTTGTAACCAGCCTGAAGAAGGGTCCCGACCCAAAACGACATCTATCTGTTCTCCAGTGATGCTGCCTGACCCCCTGAGGGTGAAAACCAGCAACTGCAATTCCCTGTGTATCCATTTGGCAAAGCACTTGCCTGAATCTCAAACCTCTGGGTAAGTTCCTGGTACTGGTGTGAGTTGTGGTCACTCAGCTCTCTGCTATAATTCTGGTCGGTGAGTTTAACGCTGAACTTCACAAGGTGTTCTGACGGCTCTTCTGGAACAACGTTGGTCACGTGTACGTCCTGAAACACGAAGAGAAGAATGTTACCTTCCATCACACTCAACCTGCCACTCACAACACATGCCTCTCATACCCTAGGGATAAATTCCAATCTACCTCCTTGCGGCCCTTGCACTTTTATTAATCTGTACTTTTTCTGTCGCTGTAACACTATATTTTGGTCTAAAATGCTGAGAAACTATATTCTGCGCTCTGGTATCTTTCTCTTTGCTCTACCTTTTGTACTTGTGTTTGGCTTTATTGTAATCATGTATAGTATTATCAGAAAAGGACACAAAGTGCTGGAGTAACTCAGCAGGTCAGCCAGCATCTCTGGAGAACATGGATAGGTGAACTTTCGGGTCAAGACCCATCTTCAGATTGATTGTTGGGGAGAGAAGAGAGCTGGAAGTGGGAGAGGCAGGGCAAAGTGTGGCACATAATAGCATTATTAGCAATTACTAGACTAAGTGGGACTCGTTGGGTCCCAGTCACATGGGAGGCCTGGCCCCCCAACGTAACCCATTCCCCAATGCAATATTCCACCACTCACCCATAGCCCCTAACTGCTCATTTCCCCTCATCCCCGAGCACTCCCTCCCCCTCCTCTTCATGTGTGGGAGGGGAGGAGGGGGGGGGGGGGGAAGTGGAGTGTGTGGCGGGGTGGGTGGGGTGGAAGGGGTGGAGGGGTGTGTGTGGACGGGGAGGTGTAGGAGGGTGGGAGAGGGTGGTGTGGGGGGAGCCGGGTGTGGGGGAGGGGGGTTGTGGGTGGGGGGTGGGGGTGAGGTGTATGTGGGCGGGAGGGGGGAGGAGGGATGCGGGGTTGTGGGGGCGAGGGGGGGTTGTAGGGGTGGGGGAGATTGTAGAGGAGGGGGCTTGTGGGGGAGGGAGGGGATGTTGTGGGGGCGGGGGGTGGTTGTGGGGGTAGGGGAGGTTTGTGGAGGGGAGGGTGGTCGTGGGGGGGTGGATGTGTGGGGGCAGGGGCGGGTTTGGGGACAGGGGGTTGTGGGGGCGGGGGTGTGTGGGTGGGGGGTGTGTGGGCGGGGGTGTGTGTGGGCGGGATGGTGTGTGGGGGGGGTTTGTATGGGGAGGGTGTGTTTCAGCTGAGGGTGTGTGTGTGGACAGGGGGTATGTGTGTGGGCAGAGGGGTGTTTGTGGGCGGGGGGGAGTGAGCTCGGAGAAAAGACGGGGAAGAGACATGGGGGAGAAGAGGGCATCATGGTGGGGGGGGGGGGGGGGGGGAGACAGCGAGAGGACCAGAGGGGTAGAGACTGGAATTGCCGGTGTGATGGGGACTCACAGCGGGCGCTGGTCGCTGGTCGTTCTCCTCCGTCTAGTCACAGGCCTGTGAACCAGGTTCTTCAAAGAATGTCATAGAACCATACAGCATAGAAACAGTCCTTTCGGCCCAACTTGGACAGCATGATGGAGAGGGGGCGCTGTCCTGTACGGCTGCCAGGCCTGCAGCTGGCTCTTTTTTTACTTCTTTTCTTTATTTTTAATCCGTTAAAAGTGTTAGTTGAGGGTCTAATCTTTTAATGTGTGGGGGGTGGTGGGGGGGAAGAAGGAAACTGCTTTCTCAAGTCCCTACCTGGTCGGAGAGGTGGCTTTCCTCGAGCAGCAACTTTGACCTGTCCTCGCGGCCTACCAGTGGAGTCTGGAGCGATGTTTTCCTGAGGGGACCTGGCCAGAACCTCGGCTTCGGATGCTGCGCAGCGCTGGAGCGCTATCGCGGAACGGAGCGGGCGATGCCTTGCCTGGGTCGCCGCGCTGTGACCGCCGATAAAAAACACCGCAGAGCCGCGGGTCTGTGGAGCGGCCAGCAGCGGGCGGCGGCGCTGAACTTTACATTTGCGGAGCCTGGGATCTCTCGCCGAGATCGCCAGTGTGTGGAGCGCCATCCAGCGCGGCATGTTGGCTTGGAAGCCGCGGTCTCCGGTAAAGAGACGGCTGTTCCTGGCACCCCAAGCCACTGAGAGGGTCTACCGACGCCAGAGTACCATCACCCGGTGAGAACAGCAGGGAACATCGGGCCTCCGTAGTAGCGATTGTGGAGGCCTCAATAGGCCCGACTACTTTGGGAGGACATGGGGATGGGGACTGGACTTTGTGCCTTCCCCCACAGTGAGATCCATTGTGGGGGGATGTTTTTATGTTAAATTTATTTAATGCTATGTTGTATTTTTATTAGCGTGCTGCAAGGACATCTGAATTTCCCCTGAATAAGGGGATTAATAAAGTATTTGTTATGTTATGTTATGTTATGATGGTCTTTTCACTGACTGAATAGCACACATCAAAAAAGCTTTTCATTGCACATGTGCTAATAATAAGGAACTAGACTAAACTAAACTTTCCCTTGCCAACCAAGATGTGCCATCTACACTAGTCCCACCTGCCCACATGCTTCTACATTTTTCCAATCAATGCACCTGTCCAAACATCTTTTAAATGTTATTATTGTACCTGCCTCAACTACTTCCTCTGGCAACTTGTTCCATACACCCACCACCCTTTGTGTGAAAAAGGTGCACCTTGGGTTCATATTAAATCTTTTCTCTCTCACCTTAATAACATCTAACCCAGTAAAATCAGCAAACGTGTAGCTGCAGTCAACTTAAAGTACACAAGACCTAGAAATATATTCTGTGGAAGGTAAAAATGATTTGTTTTACAGCAAATTTTGATGTTCAAGAGAAAACAATCCATGTCTGTCCAACTCTCCCTCCAATCCAAGCATCATTCTGGTAAATCTCCGCTGCACGCACTTCAAAGCCTCCACATCCTTCCTGTCATGGGGTGACCAGAACCGCACATAATAATATGAACGTGGCTCAACCAAAGTTCAATAAAGCTGCAGCATGATTTACTGATTCTTGCACTCAATGCCCCGACAATGAAGCCTTCTTTACTGTCATTTGTAAAATGTGAAATTTGTTATAATTACTGCCCACTAATTCACAATCACTTATCCGATGCAATATCTAGTCACATCATATCAAGTAGAATTTCACTCTTCTCACCTTAACAGGAATTTTGGTTTCATTCACAACTTCGTTTGAGATCTCGATGTTAGGAGTTGAAGCTGGTGTCAGCATAAGTTTATCTGAAAAAAAAAGTAATTTTCAGAAGTAAAATAACTAGACGATATACTGGGAACACCATCAGTGGAGCAAAGCTGAAAGGTTGAAGGCTGGCATCCTAAAGAATGGTCCTGGCCTACCATCTATCTCATTGGAGTCCTTCAAACTATCTTTAATCGGACTTCACTGGACTTTATCTTGCACAAATGCTATTCCCTTTATCCTCTACCTGTATATTGTGGACGGCTTGATTGCAATCATCTATAGTATTTTCCCTGACTGGACAGCACCCAACCAAAAGGTTTTCATTGTACCTCGGTACACGTGACAATAATAAACTAAACTGAACTAAACATGAGAAGAATAGATCAGGTAAACGGACAGAGTCCTTTGCCCAGAGTATGGGAATCGAGAACCAGAGGTTATAGGTTTAATGGGAGATGGGAAAGATTTAATAAATAAATAAATCTCTCCCATCTTTCCC
The DNA here is from genome assembly GCA_963514005.1 of Raja brachyura. The sequence continues at coordinate 65,827,312 of OY740788.1, read as the reverse complement.
TACGTTCCTTCCTATAGCTTCATAATTTATTTTATTTCAAATTCAAAAGATTTTGATTAATCAAATTCTCTGTCAATTTCTGACACCTTCTGTTTGCTACACTACCAATTATATTATAGTTCTAAACTTCTAGAGTTTCTTTCCTCTAACTCATACTACTCAAATATGTATAGAAAAGAACTGCAGGTGCTGGTTTACATGAAAGGTAGACACTCTGGAGAGAATGAGATGCTGTTTGTCCCACTGAGTTACTCCAGCAATTTATGTCTACTACTCAAATATGTGGGATATGCTTCTCATTCATGCTTTTCCAATTGGAGTTGCTCTCTCTTATAGCTTCCATTGGTCAGACTGAGCATGGCAAGAGAGTTGGGCAGAGACCAGATTATGGAAAGGCACTGTACTGCAAAATTGATGCAAACTAAATGAGGGCTTTCAGTACAAGCCAACTGTTTCAAGTCTGCATGTCACGGATTAAATATCATAGAATATCGAACATAGAACAGCACAGGGCAGGAATAGGTCATTCGATCCACAATTCAGTCCGTGCTGTCAACATCATGGTGTCAACATGATATCAACACCAAGTCTATCTACCTGTACTTGATCCATATCACTCCATTCCCTCCATATCCAAGTGCCTATTCAAAAGTCACTTAAAAGCCATTCTCGTATCTGCCTCCACCACCATCCTTGGCAGCGCGTTCCAAGCACCCACAATCCTCTAAAAAATTAAGCCCCGCATATCGCTATCAAACTCTGCCCCTCTCACCTACAATTATCAAAGGTGAAATCATACCTGATGTTGTTACTGAGTTCTCAGTAGGTCCATGATCCACTGGAATACTTTCTCAGCGGAGAGAAAAGGAAGCACAAATTAGACACCAGTCATTCTGCTTGTTTAGTTTATCGACTCTTTGATTAATTGATGGATTGAAAGATACAACATGGATACAGGCCCTTCGGCCCACTGGGTCCATGCTGAGCATCCATCACCCGTTCATATGAGTTTTATGTTATCCCACTTTCTCATCCACTCCCTACACATTAGGGGGCAATTTACAGAGGCCAATTAACCTACAAAACCAGGATGTGGTAGGAAACCGGTGCACCCGGAGGAAACACATGCGGTCACAGGGACAATGTGCGAACTCCACCCGGACAGCACCCGAGGTCAGGATCGAACCCAGATCTTTGGTACTGAGAGGCAGCGGCTCCACAAGCTGAGCCACTGTGCAGCTTTTAAGCTAAGCCACTGTGTAGCTTGTGCAGAAGATACAGTAGAATTCATGTGGATCACACAATACAAACGTAACCACTTCCCTTAATTCTGTGAAATCTGTTTCATACCTTTTTACTTGCGGAACATTGCAATTTTAATTAATGTCCCAATGAAACACCAGTGAAGGGAGGTGCCCACTCCATTGATATACTGTCATCTACACACCGAGCTTTTGCTGTCCCATAGTTTAACTGTGTAAAGGCATTTTAGATTATCATGTGGCATTGGGATAGGGTTTCTTGGCTAAACATTTTGCTTGTGTGTTTGTCAATAAGCAGATAGCTTATTACTGAACATCAAGTTAATTATTGTCCTTCTGCATAAGTGTGTATAGGTAGTTTAGATACGACTCTGGCATTGTGCTTGGTTTTCTTGGTTGAGCACTTATCCTGGTGTTAGAGCACGTACTTTGTGTTTTAATAGTAATTTTGAGACCAAGGTTGCTTTCCACCTGATGAATAGTAATGTTGCAAGGATGTTGCCAGGACTCGATGAACTGAGCTGTAGGGAGAGGTTGGGCCGGCTAGGACTCTATTCCTGGGAGCGCAGGAGGCTGAGGGGAGATCTTATATAAGTGTATAAACATGAGTGAAATAGATAGGGTGAATGTGCAGAGTCTTTTACCCAGAATAGAGGAATTAAATACCATAGGTTTGTGAGAGGGGCAAGATTTAATAAGAACCTCACTCAGAGTTGGTGAGTATATGGAACGAGCTGCCAGAGGAGTTTGTTGAGGCAGGTACTATCACAACATTTAAAAGACATTTGGACAGGTACATGGATAGGAAAGGTTTAGAGGGATGTGGGCCAAACGTGGGCAGATGGGACAAAGGACAAGGACAAAGGACATTTATTGTCACATACACCAATTGGTGTAGTGAAATTTGACTTGCCATGCAGCACACAAATAAAAATAAGACACAACACTAAAGAATTAACAATGAACATAAAAACATCCCCCCCACAATGGTTCCCACTGTGGGGGAAGGCACAAAGTTCAGTCCCATCCCCATGTCCACCCATAGTCGGGTCTATTGAGGCCTCCGCAGTCGGCGCTACGGCGGCCCGATGTTTTAGGCCTTCTCGCCGGGTGTTGGTGTTCCGGCGTCGGGAGAGTCCTCACAGCGGCTTGGGACACCTGGAACGGCCGCTTCCCTACCGGAGTCCGTGGCTTCCGAAGCTGACAAGGCCGCGCTGGATGGAGCTCCACAACTGGCGATCTTGCCGAGAGATCCCAGGCTCCCGATGTAAAAGTTCAGCGCTGCCGCCTGCAGCCGGCCGCCCCACAGTCCCGCAGCTCCGCGATGTTCACCTTAGGTCTCAGCATTCTGCAGCTCCAGCGCGGCGACCCAGGCAAGGTATCGCCCGCTCCGCTCCCCGATGGTGCTCCAGCGCTGAGCCGCTGCCGAAGCCGAGGTTTTGGGCGGCCCCCTCGGGAAACGCCGCTCCAGGCCCGTTGGTAGGCCGCGAGGACGGGTAGACGGTGCAGCCCGGAGAAAAGCTGCCTCTCCAACCAGGTAGGGACCAGGAAAAGTAGTTTCCCCCTTCCCCCCCCCCCACCCCCCTACATAAAAAAGACTAGGGCTCCAAAAACAAACACTAAAACTCACTAAAAATAAAAGAAAGAAGTTAAAAAACAGACAGCTGCAGGCTGGGCAGCAATACCAACTGGACGGCGCCCCCTGGAGTAGCATAGATGGAGCATTTTGCCTGGCATAAAGAAGTTGGGCTAAAGGGCCTGTTTTCATGTTGTACTGTATGACTCTATAACTATAACTGTAATAATGATCATGCACTAACAATAGGCCAACTTGGGCAAGTTTCAACAATCTGTGAAGTTAATTAATTACCTGAGTTGAAGATCACCACTTTGTACAGCTAGTTTCTGGAAATAAAGAAAAACTGTTATTTCCTTTCTAACTTCCAAAAGCAAAATGTAGGACTGCTAATAAATCGAATTTGCAAAACAGAGCAATTTTTCAATATTTCATTTACTTGCATTTCACAGAAGCTAAACATAAGGGTAGCAGTAGAGCTGCTGCCTCACAGCGCCAGAGACCCGGGTTCGATCCTGACCTCGGGTGCTGTCTGTGTGGAGCTTGCACGTTCACACTGTGACTGTGTTGGTTTCCTCCGGGTGCTCTGGTTTCCTCCCACATTCCAAAGACGCATTGGTCTGCAGGTTAATTGGCCTCGTTAAATTGCCTCTCGTGTGTAGGGAGTGGATGAGAAAGTGAGATAACATAGAACTAGTGTACAGGTGATTGTTAGTCAGTGTAGACTCAGTGGGCTGGAAGACCTGCTTACATACTGTATCTCTAAACTAATAATGACAGATCTCACCTGGTTTAGGGATACAGCATGGAAACTGGCCATTCAGCCCACCAAGTCCAAGCTGACCATCGATAGCCTATTCACACTAGTTCTATGCTATCCCAATTTCCTATCCACTCCCTACACGCTAGGGACAATTTACAGAGGCCAATTAACCTACAAACCTGCACGTCTTTGGGATGTTGAGGAATCCAGAGCACCTGGAGGAAACCCAGGGAGAACGTGCAAACTCCACACACAAACAGCTCCCCAAGGTCATGTTCAAACTTGGGCCACCAGTGCAGTGAGGCAGCGGCCCTACCAACTGCGCCGGAAGATAGAATGAAAACTGGAAGTAAAGCGCATTCACGTTGAACGTTCTCTTTGAGCAGAGTCACTCCTTACCTGCTGAAGCATGGAGATGTGTTCCAGGGAATTGCTGAATTGGTGGCCGATCTCGATGGGGGAATGAGTCTCCTGCAGGCAGACGCTGACCCAGTGCTGGTACTCCTTGTGCTCGGGAATCCTGTCCAAGAAAATCCGGAATGCTTCCCAGATGGCTTCCTGGCAAACTGAGCAGGGGAAACACATCAGCTTGGAAAGGCCAGATGCCACTGTTCAAAGCTTTGCATATCTGAGATGAGGAGGAATTTCTTTAGCCAGAGGGTGGCAAATCTACGGAACTCGTTGGGTGTTTTTAAAGCAGAGATTGATAGGTTCATGATTAGAAGGGGCGTCAAAGGTTATGGGGAGAAGACAGGAAAATGGAGTTGAGTGGGGAAAATAGATCACCCACGACAGAATGGTGGAGTAGACTCATGGCCTAATTCTGCTTCTCTGTGTTTTGGTTCCCTTTGCATCTGTTGTACTTGAGTTTGACAATTGTATTTACTTTTGCTATTTTAGTTATTATTTATTTATCAATTAATCTATTTATTTATCTATTCATTCATATATATATATATATATATATATATATATATATATATATATATATATATATATATATATATATATATATATATATATCTCTATGAAACTAAAAGTCTAATCTTGACCACTTCCTGTCTTCGCTGTGTATTGATTTTAGAAAAAAACACTGCTATATATGCTATGATTTTTGGCCATCTTACTCACAGTCCTCCGCCGCTGAGGCAGCCCCGAGGATTTTGCCGATCGTGAAAAATAAAAACGTCATGAGTGTTTTAAAAATCATGAGATCAGCTGATTGGTCCTCTCACCTGTCAATCACCAAGATGAAGGTAATGCCCCATCGCGGGGGGGGGGGAGGGCAGGACTATAAAACACCAGATGCCTGGACGTGAGTCAGTCACTCTGGAAGATCGCGAGCGAGAGTCTAAGCCGTGAATCAACTGAACTGTGAGTCTGCAATGTACTTGCAATAAATGATTTGTTAGCCCTTAATGACAATGCAATGAGTCGTTTGGCCTGCCCTGCCTGTGCTTGAAACTGCAATGCAAAATTGGAAATGAAGTGACAATGTAATTAGTTGTTTGGCCTGCCTTGCCTCTGCTTGAATCTGCAATGCAAAATTGGAAATGAAGTGACAATGCAATGAGTTGTTTGGCCTGCCCTGTGCTTGAAACGACAATGCAATGAGGTCTGACTGTGTTTGGAAGGAAGAAATGCTTTGTTAGGTACGACTGTGTTTGGACGAAATTAATGCTTTGTTAGGTCCGACTGTGTTTGGAATGAATAACCGCTTTATTAGGTCCAACTGTGTTTGGAAGGAATAAATGCTTTGTTAGGTCCGAATGTCTTTGGAAGGAATAAATGCTTTGTTAGGTCCGACTGTGTTTGGATGGAATAAATGCTTTGTTAGGTCCGAATGTCTTTGGAAGGAATAAATGCTTTGTTAGGTACGACTTTGTTTGGACGGAATATATGCTTTGTTAGGTCTGACTGTGTTTGGAAGGAATAATTGCTTTGTTAGGTCCGACTGTGTTCAGTCCAAAGGTCCCGCTCATTCCATGACTTCTGCTCAGTGGACAGGTCGCGCTGATTGCGTAATTTCTGATGAGTGCAGAGGTCACGCTGATTGCGTAATTTCCGGTAAGTGCAGAGGTCATGCTGATTGCAGAAGTGCTGCGGACTGCAGAAGCCCCAAAGTGGAGAGGTCGTGCTCAGCCATCTGAATAGATTCAAGAAAGTTTACTGTCATATATATGGTGTGTGAGTCAGTGTCTGTGTGTGTGTGAGTGTGTGTGTGTGTGTGTGTGTGTGTGTGTGAATTTGGTGGCCTGCACTCTGCTTGAAATGCTCTGAAATTGAATTTGGTGGCCTGTACTCTGTTTGAAATGGAATTTCAAGAAATAGCCGTGAGTGAACTGCCAGCCCACCAGCCCTGAGTGACTGATCATCCAGCTCACCAGCTCTGAGTGACTGAGCTGCCAGCCCACCAGCCCTAAGTGACTGAGCTGCCAGCCCACCAGCCCTGAGTGACTAAACTGCCAGCCCACCAGCCCTGACTGAGCTGCCAGCCCACCAGGCTTGAGTGACTGATGGGCTGGCAATATATATATATATTAGACTAGGTGGGACCTGCATCCCTGGTCCCCCAATGCAGTATTCCACCTCTCCACCAATTCCAATATTGGTGCCCAGTGGTGGTGTGGGGGGGGGGGGGGGGGCTTTTCTGGAGCACTAGATGGGACTTGTTTCCAGAGGGTTAGGGGCAGGGGCGCTGAGGAAGAGGATTTTTTGGAAAGTATGAGGGATAGTTATCTAAACATGTAGAGGAACCAACGAGAGAGCAGGCTATTTTAGACTGGGTATTGAGTAATGAGGAAGGGTTAGTTAGCAGTCTTATTGTGCGTGCCCCCTTGGGCAAGAGTGACCATAATATGGTTGAGTTCTTCATTAGGATGGAGAGTGACATTGTTAATTCAGAAACAATGGTTCTGAACTTAAGGAAAGGTAACTTTGAGGGTATGAGACGTGAATTGGCCAAGATTGACTGGCAATCAATTCTAAAAGGGTTGACGGTGGATACGCAATGGAAGACATTTAAAGACTGCATGGATGAACTACAAAAATTGTTCATCCCAATTTGGCATAAGAATAGATCAGGGAAGGTAGTGCATCCGTGGATAACAAGGGAAATCAGGGATAGTATCAAAGCAAAGGATGATGCGTACAAAGTAGCCAGAAAAAGCAGCATACCAGAGGACTGGGAGAAATTCAGAGACCAGCAGAGAAGGACAAAGGGCTTGATTAGGAAAGGAAAAATAGATTATGAAAGAAAACTGGCAGAGAACATAAAAACTGACTGCAAAAGTTTTTATAGATATGTGAAGAGAAAGAGATTAGTTAAAACAAATGTAGGTCCCTTGCAGTCAGAAACAGGTGAGTTGATCATGGGGAGCAAGGATATGGCGGACCAATTGAATAACTACTTTGGTTCCGTCTTCACTAAGGAAGACATAAATAATCTGCCGGAAATAGCAGGGGACCGCAGGTCAAAGGAGTACTTGAGTGAAATCCAGGTTAGTCGGGAAGTGGTGTTGGGTAAAGAATGGATTAAAGGCCGATAAATCCCCAGGGCCAGATAGGCTGCAACCCAGAGTACTTAAGGAAGTAGCTCCGGAAATAGTGGATGCATTAATGATAATCTTTCAAAACTCTTTAGATTCTGGAGTAGTTCCTGAGGATTGGCGGGTAGCAAATGTAACCCCTCTTTTTAAGAAGGGGGGGGAGAGAGAAAACGGGGAATTACAGACCAGTTAGTTTAACATCGGTAGTGGGGAAACTGCTAGAGTCAGTTATTAAAGATGGGATAGCAGCACATTTGGAAAGTGGTGAAATCATTGGACAAAGTCAGCATGGATTTACGAAAGGTAAATCATGTCTGACGAATCTTGTGGAATTTTTCGAGGGTGTAACTAGTAGCGTGGATGGGGGAGAACCAGTGGATGTGGTGTATCTGGACTTCCAGAAGGCTTTCGACAAGGTCCCACATAAGCGATTAGTATATAAACTTAAAGCATATGGCATTGAGGGTTCAGTATTGATGTGGATAGAGAACTGGCTGGCAAACAGGAAGCAAAGAGTAGGAGTTAACGGGTCTTTTTCACAATGGCAGGCAGTGACTAGTGGGGTACTGCAAGGCTCAGTGCTGGGACCCCAGCTATTTACAATATACATAAATGATCTTGATGAGGGAATTGAAGGCAATATCTCCAAGTTTGCGGATGACACTAAGCTGGGTGGCAGTGTTAGCTGTGAGGAGGATGCTAGGAGAATGCAAGGTGACTTGGATAGGCTGGGTGAGTGGGCAAATGTTTGGCAGATGCAGTATAATGTGGATAAATGTGAGTTTATCCACTTTGGTGGCAAAAATAGGAAAACCAACTACTATCTAAATGGTGGCCGATTAGGAAAAGGGGAGATGCAGCGCGACCTGGGTGTCATTGTACACCAGTCATTGAAAGTAGGCATGCAGGTACAGCAGGCAGTGAAGAAAGCCAATGGTATGTTAGCTTTCATAGCAAAAGGATTTGAGTATAGGAGCAGGGAGGTTCTACTTCAGTTGTATAGGGTCTTGTTGAGGCCACACCTGGAGTATTGCGTACAGTTCTGGTCTCCAAATCTGAGGAAGGACATTATTGCCATAGAGGGAGTGCAGCGAAGGTTCACCAGACTGATTCCTGGGAGGTCAGGACTGTCTTATGAACAAAGACTGCATAGACTGGGTTTATACTCTCTAGAATTTAGGAGATTGAGAGGGGATCTTATAGAAACTTACAAGATTCTTAAGGGGTTGGACAGGCTAGATGCAGGAAGATTGTTCCCGATGTTGGGGAGGTCCAGGACAAGGGGTCACAGCTTAAGGATAAGGGGGAAATCCTTTAAGACCGAGATGAGAAGGAATTTTTTCACACAGAGAGTGGTGGGTCTCTGGAACTCTCTGCCACAGAGGGTAGTTGAGGCCAGTTCATTGGATATATTTAAGAGGGAGTTAGATGTGGCCCTTGTGGCTAAGGGGATTAGAGGGTATGGAGAGAAGGCAGGTACGGGATACTGAGTTGGATGATCAGCCATGATCATATTGAATGGCGGTGCAGGCTCGAAGGGCCGAATGGCCTATTGCTGCACCTAATTTCTATGTTTCTATGTTTCTATGTTAGTATGGACATTGTGGGCAGAATGCATTCTTGGGCTGGCGGGCAGCTCACTCACTCACAACTAGTGGGCTGGCAGTTGACTCACGGCTATTCCTTGAAATTGCATTTCAAGCAGGGTGCAAGGCCACCAAATTCAAGTGCAGTTTCTCACCACTTCACGCAGGGTGCAAGGCCACCAAATTCAAGTGCAGTTTCATACCATTTCAAGCAGGGTGCAAGGCCACTAAAGACAGCGAGTCATGACCTCTCCCTCCTTCATCTTGCTGAGACTGAGCCACGCCCACACTTCTGGGTTTTATAGTCCCTCCCCCCCCCCCCTGCCCTAAGGGGCATGGCCTTCGTGGCATGATTGACAGGAGAGAGAATCTTAACATTTTAAACACTAATAACTCTTTCATTTTTCATCGATGGGAAAAATCCTCGGCACCTGATGAGGGGAGAGGGACTCTGAGTAAGATGGCCAAAAATCACAGCCGTATATGGTAGTGTTTTTTCTAAAATCAATATAAAGCGCAAACAGGAAGTGATCAAGATTAGACTTTTAATTATATAGAAGGCAAGGCAACTTCAATTAGGCAAGGCAACTTCAATTAGGCAACACAGCTTTAGCATTTCCAAACCAAAGGCAACACAGCTTTAGCATTTCCAAACCGAAGGCAACACAGCTTTAGCATTTCAAAAACCAAAGGCAACACAGCTTTAGCATTTCCAAACCAAAGGCTACACAGCTTTAGCATTTCCATATAACCATATAACAATTACAGCACGGAAACAGGCCATCTCGGCCCTTCAAGTCCGTGCTTCAAGGGTGTATGAACCAGTGAGACCAGTGTAGATGGGGCATTCTGGTGGCGTGGGTAAGTTGGTCCGAAGGGCGTTTCCATGCTCTATGACTCTGTGGGTTGCTCTGAATCAGCACTAACTCGATGGGCTGAACGGTCACCTTCCCTGCCGTGAGAAATAGTCATGTATAGTCAAAGAGTCATACAACGTGGAAACAGGATCTTCAGTCTAATTAGCCAAAACTGAGCAACATGTCCCATCTACACTTGTCTCATCTTCCTGTGTTTGGCCCATATCCCTCTAAACCTCTCCTATCCATGTACTTGTCTTAATCTTTCTTAAATGTTGCCTCAAAGACTCAAAGACCTCCTCTAGCAGCTCGGTCAATACACACACCATCACCTGCAAAAAAGTTACCCCTCAGGTTCCTATTAAATGTTTTTCTGCTCACCTTAAACCCATGTTCTCTGGTACTAGATTCCTCTACTCTTGGCAAGAGACTGTGCATTTACCCTATTTATTCCTCGCATTATCTTATACACCTCTATAAGATCACCTTCATCCTCTTGCACTCCAAAGAATAAAGTCCTAACCTGCTCAAGCTCTCCCTACAGCTCAGGCCCTCGAGTCCTGGCATATCCCTTGTAAATCTAAAAGAATATTTTTTAAATCATTATGCTGCATCTCATTCTCTACGAGACCTTGTCTCCATATAACAAACAATTACAGCACGGAAACAGGCCATCACGGCCCTTCCAGTCCGTGCCATATAACCATATAACCATATAACAATTACAGCACGGAAACAGGCCATCACGGCCCTTCAAGTCCGTGCCGAACAACTTTTTTCCCTTAGTCCCAACTGCCTGCACTCATACCATAACCCTCCATACCCTTCTCATCCATATGCCTATCCAATTCATTTTTAAATGATACCAACGAACCTGCCTAAATCACTCTGTAGACTTTGGAAATCCTCTTCATTATCCACAACACCCCCTATCTTGGTATCATCTGCATACTTACTAATCCAACTTACCACCCCTTCATCCAGATCATTGATGTACATGACAAACAACAAAGGACCCAACACAGATCCCTGAGGCACCCCACTAGTCACCTGCCTCCAACCCGACAAACAGCCATCCACCATTACCCTCTGGCCTCTCCCATTCAGCCACTGTTGAATCCATCTTGCTATTCCTGCATTTATACCCAACAGTTGAACCTTCTTAACCAACCTTCCATGAGAAACCTTGTCAAAGGCCTTACTAAAGTCCATATAGACAACATCCACTGCTTTACCCTCGTCAATTTCCCTAGTAACCTCTTCAAAAAATTCAAGATTAGTCAAACATGACCTTCCAGGCATAAATCCATGTTGACTGTTCCTAATTAGACCCTGTTTATCCAGATGCTTATATATATTATCTCTAAGTATCTTTTCCATTAATTTGCCCACCACTGAAGTCAAACTAACCGGTCTATAATTGCTAGGTTTACTCTTAGAACCCTTTTTAAACAATGGAACAACATGCGCAGTACGCCAATCCTTGGGGACTATTCCCGTTTCTAATGACATTTCCAAACCAAATGCAACACAGCTTTAGCATTTCCAAACCAATGGCAACACAGCTTTAGCATTTCCAAACCACATTAAGGGCACTGACAGGTCAGTAAAGCCACTCACAGTTTTGTAGACATGTGTTCAGTGTTATTCATAGCTCAGACTGTGAGACGTGGCCCTCTCACTCCCCATCTTGCAGAGACTGACTGAGGCAGTCAACACTTCTGGGTTTTATAGTCCCTCTGGAAGGGGCGTGGCCTTTAGCAGAAAGAATCTCAACATTATTTAAACACTAATAACTCTTTTATTTTTCATCAATGTGAAAAATCCTCTTGTCCTGTGCAGCGGAGGGGGACTCTGAGTAAGATGGCCAAAAATCACAGCCGTAAGTGACAGCATTTTTTCTAAAATCAATATACAGAACAGGAAGTGGTCAATATCAGACTTTATGTAATATAGGTATGGGTGTGTGTATATTTCCAAACTATATTTTCTGTCTGTGAAGATAGACATTGTCTGTCTGTCTGTCTGTCTGTCTGTCTGTCTGTCTGTCTGTCTGTCTGTCTGTCTGTCTGTCTGTCTGTCTGTCTGTCTGTCCGTCCCTAATTCTGCTCCTATATCTTGTGGTCTTATATTATCTATAATTATATTTATGAACTGTTTGCAAAGCATAGCTTTTCACTGTACCTCCGTACATCAGAATCAGATTTTAGTCGCCAAGTATGTTTTGCAACATACGAGGAATTTCACTGGCCAGGTCAGTCATACAATTAAAAGCAATAGACTCAAAAGCACATTTTAACATAAACATGCATAAACAGCCGGTGGTGTTCGGGCCCCTCCACGTCGAAGCGTTCAGCTCCTGCATTGGGGGTTATCAGCTCCCCCGCGCCGGGCGATCAAACCTCGCGTCGGGGCAGGTCGAACCTTCTGTGGCGCTGGAGCTCCCAACTTTCCTCTCCTGAGATTGCGAGCCCTTGATGGTAAGTCCGCAGGCCGCGGTGGGTGCGATCCCAGGCAAGGGCTCCGCTCCAATATTAAGTCTGCGCCCCACAGCAGTCCGAGGCGGCTTCCAGCTCCAGCGATGGTCAGCCGCAGAGCCCGGAGAATGTGATCCGAAAATCAATCACATCTCCGGGAAGGTAAGAACTTGAAAAAAAGTTTCCACCAATCCCCCCCCCCCTCGCCCACATAAAACAAACCGAAGTACATTAAAACAAACTCTTAACAGACGCTAAAAATAACAAAAGTTGAAAAACCGAACGGACTGCTGGCAGGGCTGGCCATCTCCCTGGCGCCCATCATGGTTTAACCCCTGGTGGTTACATGTGACAATAATAAACCTAAACCTAAATGTGTCTCACCTAAGATAGACACGAAATGCTGGACTAACTCAGCAGGTCAGGCAGCATCTCTGGAGAAAAAGGATGGGTGACATTTCGAGTCAGAACCCTTCTTCAGACCTCAGACCTGGTGTGTCTCACCTAATTCAGGTTGAAGGTCTCTGGACTGATGCCCTTGGAAGCTGACTTGCCAGACTACAGAAAACCTGAAGCACAGATATAGCCCCCTGATCATCGTCCTCTGGGCAGAAGAATGATCTTGACACTTGCTCAAAGAACTTGATACTCCCCAGGTCACACAAGGGTTTTGGAAATGTCCGTAATGCCAAATAACTCCGAGACAATAAAACACTCTGGACTCTTCACTCTCTTTCCTTCAGTGGAGATTGCAAAAGTTGTATTGGCAGGTTAATTAGCTACAGATTAGTATGGATCATAGTTAATTTTAGATCATAATTAGAAATGATTAATATAGTGTTACAGACCCACAACTGGCCAGACCACAGGAATTGCCAAACCAGAGAGTTCAGTGAATATATTCCTGCTCCAATCATCAACTCGAGAAGTTATTCTATGGAACCCAAAAGATAAAATTCCTTCTATTTTCTCTGTCCTAATTCTCAAATGTGAACTTATACCACATTTTAGTAAATCTGTCAATTTTCTCCACATACATTCTTAGGTTTATTCTTATTGTCACGTGTATTGAGGTACATTGAAAAGCTTTCCAAACAGATCAGATATACCATACATGAATTAAATCACATCAAACTCAAGTACAATAGATAGAACAAAGGGGAAGATACAGAGTGCAGAATATATTTCTCAGCATTGTAGAGCATCAGTTCCAGAGACAAAGTCCAATGTTCGCATGGGGTATAGGTGAATTGGACAGTATCCTAGTTTATGGAAGGAACATTGAGATGCCTGATAACAGAGTTATCAGCTGTTCCCGCATTCAAGCTTCTATACCTTCTGCCGGATGGGAGCAGGGAAAAGAAGGAATGACTGGGGTGGAACAAGTGTTTGATTATGTTGGCTGTTTTTTCGAGGCAGCATGAAGTGTAGATGGGGCCAGTGGTGTGGAGTCTGGTCTGTGTGATGGACTGGGCTTCACCTGTGTGCCATAATATTATTATTATGGATAAACAATTTAATGTACTATCCATTATTTTAAAAACAAATTATTTTGAAAGTTGTGTAAAACTATTTCAAAGATTTCATTGTAGATGCTAATGGAGGCTTTGATGTGGAGACCTGTAAGTCAAACAATTGGCATTTATATAGGACATATAAAACATCTCACAGCATTCAACAAAATAGATATTAAAATATAATGCCAAAGGCCTGTGGCACATAATTATGGAGAGAGGTCAGAATCATCATGGAGGCAGTGGTAGGGAATGCATCCAAATGCAATTGATTCTTAAAGAGCAGAAAAAATAACATGGCTAAATCGTTTTGAAACCTGATGTAAAATGTTGCCAATTTCTTCCCCACACAGATGCTGCTCGACTCGCTGAGTTCTTCCAGTTCATGGTATATTTTCTAAATCTCTCTGTCTTATCGGCGCAGGGTTAGAATGCCGTTTCTAGAGATGGACAATGGTAACAATGTCTAGGGCCTTGGCTCCAAACCACACTCTAGGTGTAGGTTTATTGTTGTTTGTGCATACATTGACACAGTGAAAGACTGTTTGCGTGCTGTTAAGGTGAGAAGAGTGGCGCGGTGGCAGGGGCAGCACAGTGGCGCGGCGGTGGAGTTGCTGCCATACAGCGCCAGAGATCCGGGCTCGATCCTGCCTGTATGGAGTTTGTACGTACTCCTTGTGGCCGTGTGGATTTTCTCCAGGTGCTCCGGTTTTCTCCCACACTCCAAAGACGTAAAGGTTTGTAGGTTAATTGGCTTCAGAAAAACGTGTCAATTCTCCCTAGTGTGTAGGATAATGCTAGTGTATGGGGTGATCGCAGGGTGGCATGGGCTCGGTGGGCTGAAGGGTCTGTTTACAAGCTGTATCTCTAAACTAAACTAAACTAAACTAAACTAAGAAAGAGTGACATGTTATAGCACTGACATGCTGTGCTGTTCTCCGGTGGGGTGCTCCGGTTTCCTTCCACACTCCAAAGATGTGCTGGTTTGTAGGTTAATTGGCTTCCGTAAACTGTCCCTAGTGTGTAGGATAGAACTAGTGTAGAGGTGATCATTGGTTGGCGTGGACTCGTGGGGCTGAGTGACTTTGTGTCACTCAACGAAACTAGTAAAGAATGACATGTCATGGCACCGACATATTATGTCAGTGATGTGACTGGATGTTGCATGGGATAAGTGGCTGCGAACTAGTTGTTAGCCATAATTATACAATTATACATTTCACAGATGATGCCAAAACAATTTTGTAAATAAAAAAGCAGCATTGTTTCAATCCACTTATTTATATTAAGCTTATTCATAATGCTCGGGAAATCATGGCATACATGAGTATAACTAGTCCACACTCAAGTAAAGCAGGTAGTGTAAAGAGAAAAATAAACAGGTGCGGAATAAATGTTACAGGTACAGAGTGTTTGGAACAAAGGCCAGAAGGTGTGACAGGTTTAAAGAGTTGCAATTGTAAAGCCAGAGAGAGGAAAGTGGCAGGGGAGGGGAGGGTGACTGGAGGGGAGAAATAGGTGGGAGTCCAGGTGGGGTACAGATGAGGGAAGAGGGGAGTAAAAATGGGGGGGGGGGGGGGGGGGGTTTAAAAAGGGGGGTGAGGAAGGGGGGGAGGGGTGGTTGGGTTAGTGTAAGGTTACCTAAAACTGGAGAATTCAACGTTCAATTCTGATTGCATTAATGTGCTGGGTCCAGGACAGATCTTCAGGGATATGCAGATGTTCAGAGGTCGTACCGTGTCAGGGTAGTGCAGCTGGTAGAGTTGCAGCCTCACATTGCTCGAGACCCGGGTTCGATCCGGACTACGGGTGCAGTCTGTGTGGAGTTTGCTCGTTCTCCCTGTGATCATGTGGGTTTTCTCCGGCTACTCCGGTTTCTGCCCACACTCCAAAGTCATGCAGGTTTGCTGGTTATTTGGCTTCTGTAAATTGTCCCGAGTGACCATGGGTCGGCACAAACTCGGTGGCCCAAAGGGCCTGGTTCCACGCTGTACGTCCATACTAAACTAAACTAAAAAAGAGTAACCTGTTCTGGTTTCCTCCCGCAGCCCAAAGACATGCAGGTTTGTAGGTTAATTAGCTTTGGTAAATTGCCCCTAGTGTGTAGAATGCAAAACTGGCATAACACAGAACTAGTGATTGTTGGCCGTTGGTTGTACCGAGGTACAGTGAAAAGCTTTTTTGTTGCATACTTTTTATTTCCAGTCAGTGGAAAGATTACAATCAAGCCGTCCACAGTGTACATACACAGGGTAAAGGGAATAACGTTTAGTGCAAGATAAAGTACAGTAAAGTCCAATTAAAGGTAGTCCGAGGGTCTCCGCTGAGATAGATGGTAGATCAGGACCATTCTCTAGTTGGTGATAGGATAGTTCAGTTGCCTTATCTCTAATCTGTCAGTTATCCTCTAAGCTAAGGTCTGTTTCCTGCCTGTGCAGAGTTCTTAGTGCATTAGCCATGACCACTTTGTGAGGTAATTAATAAAGAGCTCAGCCTCTTTATCCCTTGGATGTTGTTGCAACTGCAATATTAATACTGACATTAGTATTCACTGCTGCCGCTTGTCAGATTATCTGGCTGTGGCTGCTATGTGTAACTTGAAAGCCAGAACACGCTCCACATCTCTGTCCCCCTCTCAACCCTCTGATCTGTTTTTGCCTGTCTCTGAGTTCCCATCTCTTTGAAGATCCCATTGATCTCAGTTATTTTGTGATATTAAGAATAGATACTATTAATGCTCTTCTGTGATCCAACCAACAGCAGGAACTGATCCCACCAGTTGAGAATGATCTTGCCAACTCTCCCCAGAGGATGTCATCAGAGCATAGTAGCGCAGCGGTTAGAGCTGCTGCCTTACAGCACCAGAGACTCGAGTTCGAGCCTGACTATGGGTGCTGTCTTTATGGAGTTTGTACGTCCTCCCCTTGAGCACATGAGTTCTCTCTTGGTGCTCTGGTTTCCTCCCACACTCCAATGACGTACAGGATTTTAGGTTATTTGGCTTTGGTAAAATTGTAAATCGTCCCTAGTGTGCAGGATAGTGCTAGTGTACGGGGTGATTGCTTGGACTCCATGGCTGCAGGGCGTAATTCCCCGCTGTATCTCAAGAGTCTAAAGAATGGTTCAATGGTACTCCATTGTCACATGCACCTAAGTACAGTGAAATTCCTATTTTGCATATAGTTCAGTGACAATCCTACTATGCATTAGGCACAGTCATATTAAGTATAAGAGTTGACCACACTGAGTCAGTACAAAAGATTCTGCAATTTAGGAACCATCTTGTACCCTTCAAATACAAAATATTAAAAAAAATGTTAGAGTCTTAACTCGGTTGAAGTTGCAGGGATCGGCCTGCATTTGTTGTGTGTTATCCAGTCAGCAGAAAGACCATACATGATTACATCAAGCCCTCCACAGTGTACAGATGCAGGATAAAGGGAATGACATTTAGTGCAAGATAAAGTACAGTAAAGTCCGATTCAAGATAGTCCGAGGGCCTCTAGTGCGGTAGATAGTAGCTCAGGACCGCTCTCTGTGTTGGCTGGCTTTCCAAGTCATGGTGAAGTGTAGATGGAGTTGATGGTGGGAAGTCTGCTCTGTGTGATGGACTGCATCTATGTGCTACTTCAACAATTCTCTGCAGGTTCTTATGGTCTTGGGCATACCAGGTTGTGATGCAGCCTGACAATCTGGGTTGTGCAACATCAAACCAACATAAATTCATAAGTTATAGGAGCCAAATTAGTCCATTTGGCCTATTGAGTCTACTCCACCATTCAGTCATGGCTGATCTATATTTCCCTCTCAACTCCATTCTCCTGCCTTTTCCCCATAAACCCTGACATCCTTACGAATCAAGAATCTGTCAATCTCCGCCTTAAAAATACCCAATGACTTGGCCTCCCACAGCCATCTGTGGCAATGAATCCACAGATTCACCATCGATCAGTGTGCGTTTCTTACCCTTCAGCTTGTAATACTCCAGGTGGCTGGCCATGATCTGTTTCATGGACTCGGTGGTGCAGACCTTCACGCCGTTGGGGAAGAAGATTGTCCGCTTGGCCCTCTGCCTGCTCCAGGCCACGATTCTCCCCAGAGCTGAGGTCCGTGGACTTGTTTCCGGAGCTTGCCCTGAACTCGGAGACTCCGCCAGCTCAGAGGAACCGTCCTCGTCCTCTCCGTCTCCCACTGCAGCAACGCCATCTGCAAACACAAAGGTAAGCAATTACCTCGTTGTTGCAACTTATTTCCACTGAACTAAGTATCGATTTATTTGTACAGGATGGAACTGCAGATGCTGGTTTATACCGAAAAGAGACATAAAATGTTGTAGTCACTCAGCGGGTCAGGCAACATCTCTGGAGAACATGAATAGGTGACGTTTCATGTCTAGACCCATCCTCACATCTCCAGTATCTGAACACGGGTCCCGACCCAAAACATTACCTATTCTTTTTCTCCAAAGACGTTGGCTGGCCCACTGAATTGCTCCAGAACTTTATATCTAGTATTGATTTATTTTAATAATCTTATTTTAATATAAATAAAGATATAGAGTCATACAGCACGGAAACAAGCCCTTCGGCCCAACTCATCCATGTTGACCAAGATGCCCCATCTAAGCTAGTCCCACCTGTCACTCCATATCCCTCTCCACCCTCCCACTCCTTGCTCCCCTCACCCACCTCCCCTTTACCCACTTTCCCATAACCCACCTCCCCTTCACCCACCTCCCCTACCCTTCCTCCTTCACAATGGTGCCTAAAATGTGCCAACTCGTGTACGGTCTCAGTGTGGTCTACTCTCTTACACTCCTGTACTTAGTATTACCAATATATGGTAGGATTGTCACAGAACTGTATGCACATGACAATAAAGAACCATTGAGCAATTGAACCATTGATGGATCTCAAAACTTTAAAAACACCGAAAATCCTACACATTTGGGACAAGGTATAATTTTTTACCAAAGCCAATTAAAAAACAAACCCACACATCTTTGGAGTGTTGGGGGAAACAGGAGCACCCAGAGAAGACCCACGTAGACACAGGGATAACGTACAAATTCCATACAGACAGCAGGTTTGAACCTGGGTCTCTGGCGCTGTAAGGCACCAGCTCTACCGTGCCAGATGGTGTGCAGTCAGATCAGGAGGCAGATAAATAATTGGGAATCCACACCAGGTCGTATGCCAAGGTGTAACCTAGCCGCCACTACGTTGAGGTGGAGAAGCTTGCGTGTGCCTGAGATCCGTCTCGACCTGTGCTCCTGGCAGGGTCACCTCTGGCGGGCAGGTCGAGGGGAAGGTTCCTGACAAAGTGCGGCCCAAGAAGAAGACCTCGACGGTGGAACAGGCGGAGGAGGATGGTGTCTGGCAAGTGGATGGAGCACCACAATGGCTGAGAAGCGGGAAGAAGGCTGCAGCAGGGGGAGACTCGCAACTGTGGTGGAGTCCGTGCCGTTGGACCCGGGCCCGTCTCTGTCAGTGCACCAGTCTCCCCACAATAAAAGATGTTACACACACGTGTCCACCTTGAGGACCCACAGAAAGGACGTAACAGGAGGGCAATCATCTTCGACCTTGAATAGTGGCCGATGTTGATGATGGTTGTGGATATGATGTGCAGCCACATGTTCCATGTGAAAACTAAACTGGGCATTGGTGAGTAGGTTATTGGTGAGTGGCTGGCTCTTGGTAGCAGGATGCTGACAACTTCCACTACTTCATCCATGATTGAGAGAAAGCACATTGGGTGACAATAAGTAGGAAGGAACTGCAGATGCTGGTTGGTTTATACCAAAGATAGACACAAAGTGCTGGAGTAACTCAGCGGGATGGGTGACTCAAAAAGGATGGGTGACTTTTCGGATTGGGCCCCAACCTGAAGAAGGGCCCTGACCCGAAACGTCACCCATCCTTTTTGTCCAGAGATGCTGCCTGACCTGCTGAGTTACTCCAGCACTTTATGTCTACATTGGGAATGGTTATCAGTTGGATTGGATTTGCTCTGCTTTAGGTGCACAGGGCGCACCAGGGAAACTTTTCATAAACTCTGACAAAAACACAAAGTGCTGGAGTGAATCAGTGGGTCCGTTAGTATCTCTGGAGAATATGGATAGGTGACATTTCAGGTTGGGACCTTTCTTCAGACTGGCTCAATCAATCTGCAATCCTGCACCTTGTCAGGTAGATACCACTGATGTGAACTGAAGGTGCGTTTGGGAACAACGTTCAAATCAGACCTAACTCAATCTATCGAGAAAACCTGCGTTCAGCCCAAGTATTTATAATTTTAAAAAATCTGACTAGACTGATCTTGTAGAAAAATGCAACAAAATGAGTGCATACAGCATGACAACAGGCCCCTCAGCACAACTTGCCCACGCCGACCAAAATACGCCATCTATGCTTGTCTCACCTGTCTGTGTTTGGCCCATATCCCTCTGAACCTTTCATATCCATGTACAGTACTATCCAAATATCTTTCAAATGCTGTTATTATACCTCCCTCAATTACCTCTGGCAACTCATTCTATAGACCCACTACCCTCTGAATGAGAAAGCTGCTTATTCGGTTCTTATTAAATCTTGCTCCTCTCACCTTAAACCTGTCTTCTGGTTTTTGAATTTCCCCGCCCTGGGTAAAGTCATGGGGTCATACAGCTTAGAAACAGACCCTTTGGCCCAATTTGTCCCTAAAAAACAATTGTGTGAGGTGTTACACTTTGGTAGGTTGAATGTGAGGGGAAGGTATACAGTTAATGACAAAACCATGAACACTATTGATGTATAGAGGGATCTTGGGGTCCAAGTCCATAGCTCCCCGAATGTGCAACACCAGTAGACAGAGCGGTTTAGAAGATGTATGGTATGCTTGCCTCCATTGGGTGGGACATCGAGTATACGAGTCAGGAAGTCATGATGCAGCTTTATAGGACTTTGGTTAGGCTGCATTTGGAGTATTGTGAGCAGGTCTGGTCTCCCCATTTTAGGAAGAATGTGGAGGTTTTGGAGAGGGTGCAGAAGAGGTTTGCCAAAATGTTGCCTGGATTAGAGGACATGTAAGATGACAGACAGACTTGGATTGTTTTCTCTAGAACACCAGAGGTTGAGGGGAGACCTGACAGAAATATAAAATGATGCGAGGCAAAGATAGGATAGACAATCAGAACCTTTTTCCCAGGGTCTTCTTCTTGCGTATGGCGTGCACAGCCTAAAGTTGTAGGACAACTTGTTCTATTTGATCTTATTTGATTGTGCACGCCAGGTTGATTGCATTCGTCAAAACAGGGTGGACCACATAAAGGTTGCAATCTCCCACCCAATCCCATGGTGGAAATGTCAAAGACCAGAGTGCATATCTTTGCGATAAGGGAAAAGTTTGTGCAGGGCAATTTTTTTTACACTGAGGGTGGTGGGTGCCTAGAACGTGCTGCCGGGGGTGGTGATGGAGGCAGCTACAATAGTGGCGTTTTAAGAGACTTTTAGATTGGCACATGGAAATACAGGGAATGGATGGACATGGATCACGTGCAGGCAGAAGAGATTAGTTTATCTTGGCATCTGGCGCTGTGGACCGAAGAGCCTTTTCCTGTGCTGCATTGTTCCATGTTCCGAGAAAGATTAATGGAAAGATTTGCAAGAGGGTGTCATATGGTTATTTAGGCTCATAGAGTCATGCAACGTGTAAACAGGCTCTTCAGCCCAACATGTCAAAGAGTCATACTTCGTGAAGTAGGCCCTTCAGCCCAATTTGCCCACACCGCCCAACATGTCTCATTTACACTAGTCCCACTAACCAGAGTTTGGTCTATATCCCTCTAAACGTATCCTATCTATTTACCTGTCTAAATGTTTCTTAAACTTTGCAATAGTACCTGTAAGTAGAAACTACTTTATTTCGCAGCTTGTTGCATACACCCACTACAATTAGTGTGGAAAAAGCCCTTCAGATTCCTATTAAATTTTTCCCCCCTCACCTTATACCTATGGTTCTTGATTCCCCTACTCTGGGCAAGAGACACTGTGCGATTACCCGATCTATTCCTCGCATGAATTTGTATACCTCTATAAGATCAGCCAACATCCCTCCTGCGCTCCAAGGAATAAAGTCCCAACCTGCTCAATCTCTCCCTGTAGCTCTGGCCCTCGAGTCCTGGCAACATCCTCGTTAACAGTGCTTCAGAGCTACTGCAGCCCTCTGGAGGGATGGACTAAGTTGTACGGGTAGATCTAACTACGGACAACACATGGGCAGCTCTCTGGATGTTGCAAACCAATAAACCACATGTTCAGAGTGTTGCCAGAACAACAATAAACCAGTCCCAGACAAGCATGGTTTCTTATCTTCCAAATTCTTAAAATGTCATTAATATAATAGAAGCAAAGTCATAGTCACACTGCATGGAGACAGGCCCTTCGGGCCAACTTGCGCATGCCAACAAAGATGTCCATCTATGCTAGTCCCACCTGCCTGCGTTTGGCCCTTATCCCTTTAAACCTTTCCTATCCTTGTACCTGTCCAAATGTCTTTTAAATGCTGTTATGTTTATATTTTTATTGTTTATTATTCTCATTTGTACATATAACCATATACCAATTACATAACGGAAACAGGCCTTCTCGGCCCTTCCAGTCCGTGCTGACCATTTATTTTCCCCTAGTCCCATCTACCTGCACTCAGACCATACCCCTCCATTCCCTTCCCGTCCATATACCTATCCACTTTACTTTTAAATGTTAAAATCGATCCTGCCTCCACCACTTCTGCTGGAAGATCATTCCACACAGCCACCACTCGCTGAGTAAAGAAGTTCCCCCTCATGTTACCCCTAAACCTCTGTCCCATAATTCTTATGTCATGCACTGCACAGAGGTACAGTGAAAAGCTTTGTTTTGTGTGTTATCCAGTCAAAGAAAGGACTATATATGAATATAATCAAGCCGTCCACAGTG
Organism: Raja brachyura; assembly: GCA_963514005.1. Next base: position 65,804,769 of record OY740788.1, on the reverse strand, counting down.
CACAGGTAAAAGTTAAAGGGTATATTTAGTGCAAGTTATAACATTCAAATCTGCTGGTCCAATTAAAGATAGTTCAAAGGTCTCCAATTAGGTAGATTCTCCAATTAAATAGATATTGTACCTGTTTCAACTACCTCTTCTGGCACTTGTTCCGTATACCCACCGTGTGAAATAGTTGCTCCTCAGGTTCCTATTAACCCCCACATCTTACACCCATGTCCTCTGGTTCTTGATTCCCCTACTCTGGGTAAAAAGACTGTGCATCTCCTCGCTATCTATCCCCTCATGATGAAATGATTAATGAAAGCATTTAGAGTTATAGAGTCATATTGATTAAAAAAACATCTATTGATGCTCCTGAACACATCATCAGTGATGTAACCTGGGGTCATTGGGTGTTTCGGATTTTTCAACATCAGACACCCTCGCCCCGGCGATCCAGCTATGGTTTATCAGACCACGACTTGTGTTCAGTTGGCATTCGCTCCTCCCCATGGACCTTCTCTCCTGATCCAGAGCCATCTCGAGGCCTTCTCCGCTGCCTTTGTGGTGTTCTTGATGGCTCTTCTCCTCGCCAGTCCGTTGATGCCCAGCGCACTCAAGGCTTTGTAGAGCGATTGCCCTGCAAAACCTCTGCAGCCAACCTCGATGGGCATACACCTTGCCTTCCAGCCCTGCTTACGGCAGTCTATGATCAGCTCTTCATACTTGGTCATCCTCGTCTCGTGGACCTCCTCCAGACGGTCCTCCCACGGCACTGTGTTCCAACAAGATGATGTTTTTGGTCGACTCTGAGACCAGGAGGATATCTGGCCTCAGGGTAGTCGTGGCAATGTGCTGTGATAACTTCAGCTGTTTCACCAGGTCTACAGAAAACTGCCAGTCCTGTGCAGTTGCCAGGATTCCTGACGGATTCCTGACGGATTCTGTGGTTCTTGGCAGTTGCACTCCGGCCTTCACAAAGGTGATCATCTGGGTGGTGGGCCGTGCTCGTCTGCAGCTGCTGATTCCCATGCTGATGGCTTCTGCAATGGGTTTAAGAACCTGGTCGTGACGCCAGGTGTCCCGGCCATGCCCAAGAGCCTTTGGGCAACAGCTCAGGATGTGTTCCAACGTCCCCTTGCCTGAGCATTGCGGGCAATCTGGAGATGTAAACAGGCCCTTCAGGCCCAACTTGCCCACACTGACCAACATGTCCCATCTACACTAGTCCCATCCGTCTGCAGTTAGAACATTTTTTGTCCATTCTTTCACTTCATTTCAGTTGGGGAAGTGGGGATAATTATAATGTTCTAACATGATGTATTATGTGCAGCGAGGCATCAAAGATAGAAATGCAAACAAGAGCTTCTCTGCTCCATGGCGACAGAAGCTGCCCTACTTTCTGAACTATGATTATTTATGTGGAATCAATTCTTGCTAAAACCATTACAGCAACTAATGAAGTCAGCCTCCGTTTTGTCAACAAGCTCCATATTAACAGCAACAGGATAAATGAATGTTTCTTGCCAAAAATAAACTGAAGGAACTGTTTCACCCCATAATGATGTGAGATGAACAATGTTCACAGTCGGGGTAAAGTACACAAACGACCGAAAAAAAAGCCATGCAGGTTTATTTATGGCCTCTCAAGCAAGAATGAGCTCTGATGCAATATTATGGGTCTGTTGTAGTGTGCAGTTGCAACTCAACGCAAATTAGGAGTCTTGCCACTCATGGCAAAGATTACGTGCCGTGCTGCTGTAAAAATTGTTGCGACAGATCGCACCATTTCAAGGGAAAGTTAGTCTATAGTGTCATAGAGTCATACAGCGTGGAAACAGGTCCTTCAGCCTAACTTGGCAACACTGACCAACATGTCTCAAGTCCACTAGTTCTACCTGCCTGTGTTTGGCCCATAACCCTGTAAACCTGACCTATTCATGCACCTGTCTAAATGTTTCTTCTACGTTGTGAAAGCACCTGCCTCAACTACCTCCTGTGGCAGCTTGTCCCATACACCCATCACCCTTTGTGTGAAAAAGTCATCCCTCAGGTTCCTATTAGTCAAGAGAGTCAGTGTGTTTTATTGTCATACTAGACTACCCATTGGGTCCCTGTCACACAGGACGCTTGGTCCCCCAACTCAATATTCCACCACTCACCCATAGCCCCCAACTGCACAGGCGCAGCTCATTTCCTCTCATCCCTAGCATTCTCCCCCCCTCTTCTTCACCTCCCCTCCCCAATCTTTCCCTCACCTCTCTCCCTCTCCTTTCCCCTACCCTCAGTCACTTCCTTCCTCCCTCCATAACTCCTCTCCCCTCCCTACCCCCTCCTATCCCTCTATCCCCCACCTCCGCCTCCTCACCTCCCCCTATCCCCCCACTATCCCTCCTCACCTCCCCCATTGCCCTCCTCTCCCTCTATTCCCCACTCCCTACTTCCCCCACTCCCCCCTCCTCTACTCCCCCTCCTCTCTCTCAATTCCCCCTCCTCCCCCACTCTCCCTCCTCACCTCCTCCCCTCCTCCCTTTTCCCTCTCCTCCTACCCTCCCCCACTCGTAACAAGGGCAGAGTCCCCCCTAGTCCTCACCTTTTACCCCACTAGCCATCACATTCAACAAATAGTCCTCCGTCATTTTCGCCACCTCCAACGTGACCCCACCACTCGCCACATCTTCCCATCTCCCCCCCTGTCTGCTTTCCGCAAAGATCGCTCCCTCCGTAACTCCCTGGTCAATTCTTCCTTTCCCTCCCGCACTACCCCCTCCCCAGGCACTTTCCCTTGCAACTGCAAGAGATGCTACACTTGTTGCTTTACCACCCCCCCCCCCCCCCCCCCCCCGACTCCATTCAAGGGCCCAAGCAGTCGTTCCAGGTGCGACAAAGGTTCACCTGCACCTCTTCCAACCTCATCTATTGCATCCGCTGCTCTAGATATCAGCTGATCTACGTCGGTGAGACCAAGCATAGGCTTGGCGATCGTTTCGCCGAATACCACCGCTCGGTCCTCATTAACCTACCTGATCACTCGGTGGCTCAGCACTTCAACTCCCCCTCCCATTCCAAATCCGACCTCTCTGTCCTGGGCCTCCTCCATGGCCAGAGTGAGCACCACCGTAAATTGGAGGAGCAGCACCTCATATTCCGCTTGGGCCGTCTGCACCCTAGCGGCATGAACATTGACTTCTCCAATTTCCGGTAGCCCTTGCTGTCTCCTCCCCTTTTCTGCTCTCCCTCAGGCCTTTGGCTCCTCCTCTTCCTTTCTCCTTTCTTCTCCCCCCCCCCCCCCCCCCCATCTACATCAGTTTGAAGAAGAGTTTTGGCCCGAAACATTGCTTATTTCCTTCGCTCCATAGATGCTGCTGCACCCGCTGAGTTTCTCCAGCACTTTTGTCTACCCTCCCTCACCTCTCCTCTCCTTTTCCCTACCCCCGTCACATAGAAATATAGAAACATAGAAAATAGGTGTAGGAGTAGGCCATTCAGCCCTTCGAGCCTGCACCGCCATTCAATATGATCATGGCTGATCATCCAACTCAGTATCCCGTACCTGCCTTCTCTCTATACCCCCTGATCTCCTTAACCACAAGGGCCACATCTAACTCCCTCTTAAATATAGCCAATGAACTGGCCTCAACTACCCTCTGCGGCAGGGAATTCCACAGATTCACCACTCTCTGTCTGAAAAATGTTTTTCTCATCTCGGTCCTAAAAGACTTTCTCCTTATCCTTAAACTGTGACCCCTTGTTCTGGACTTCCCCAACATTGGGAACAATCTTCCTGCATCTAGCCTGTCCAACCCCTTAAGAATTATGTAAGTTTCTATAAGATCCCCCCCCCCCAATCTTCTAAATTCTAGCGAGTACATGCCGAGTCTATCCAATCTTTCTGCATATGAAAGTCCTGACATCCCAGGAATCAGTCTGGTGAACATTCTCTGTATCCCTCTAATGGCAAGAATGTCTTTCCTCAGACATGTCTTTCCGCAGACACGCACACGCACATATATATATATTTATATATATATATATACTAGACTAAGTGGGACCCATTGGGTCCCATGTTCACACGGGAGGGCTGGTCCCCCGACGCAATATTCCACCTCTCCACCAATTCCAATATTGGTGGCCAGTGGGGGGGCTTTCTGGACCGCTGGTATGGGTTCTTGGGGTGGCAGCTCAGTCCCTCAAGCCTGATGTGCTGGCAGCTCACTAACGGCTGGAGGGCTGGCAGTTGACTCATGGCCATTCCTTGAAATACCATTTCAAGCAGGGTGCAAGGCCACCAAATTCAAATCCATTTTCCTACCATTTCAAGCAGGGCCCAAGGCCACCAAAATTAAGTGCAGTTTCATACCATTTCATACAGGGTGCAAAGCCACCACATTCAAATGCAGTTTCATACAATTTCAAGCAGGGTGAAACCACAATAAAACCACCATAAAACCACCCAAAACACTAAACTCAGTTCAGTAGACATTCAGCGCGTTCAGTTGATTCACAGCTCAGACAGAGTCGTGACCTCTCCCTCCCCATCATGAAGAGACTGAGCCACACCCACATTTCCGGGTTATATAACCCCTCCCCCTCCCACCGGAAAAGGTGTGGCCTTCATGGAGTGATTGACACGAGAGAGATTCTCAACATTTTTAAAACACTAATAACACCTTTATTTTTCATTGATGGGAAGAATCCTCTGCACCTGCTGAGTGGAGGGGGACTGAGTAAGATGGTCAAAACTCACAGCTGTAAGTGGTAGTGTTTTATCTAAAATCAATATACAGTGCAAACAGGTTGTTAGCCAAAGCACCCAAGCCACCATTTGCAGTGGTGCCTTTTTGCTTCAAGCCAAAGCAGTCAAGCCACCATTTGCAGTAGTGCCTTTTCACTTCAAGCCAAACATAGAAACATAGAAACATAGAAAAATAGGTGCAGGAGTAGGCCATTCGGCCCTTCGAGCCTGCACCGCCATTCAATGTGATCATGGCTGATCATCCAACTCAGTACCCCGTACCTGCCTTCTCTCCATACCCCCTGATCCCTTTAGCCACAAGTGCCACATCTAACGCCCTCTTAAATATAACCAATGAACTGGCCTCAACTACCTTCTGTGGCAGAGAATTTCAGAGACTCACCACTCTCTGTGTAAAGAATGTTTTCCTCATCTCGGTCCTAAAGGAATTCCCCCTTATCCTTAGACTGTGACCCCTTGTTCTGGACTCCCCCAACATCGGGAACAATCTTCCAGCATCTAGCTTGTCCAACCCCTTAAGAATTTTGTAAGTTTCTATAAGATCCCCCCTCAATCTTCTAAATTCCAGCGAGTACAAGCCGAGTCTATCCAATCTTTCCTCATATGAAAGTCTTGACATCCCAGGAATCAGTCTGGTGAATCTTCTCTGTACCCCCTCTATGGCAAGGATGTCTTTCCTCAGATTTGGAGACCAAAACTGTACGCAATACTCCAGGTGTGGCCTCACCAAAACCCTGTACAACTGCAGTAGAACCTCCCTGCTCCTATACTCAAATCCTTTCGCTATGAATGCTAACATACCATTTGCTTTCTTCACTGCCTGCTGCACCTGCATGCCTACTTTCAATGACTGGTGTACCATGACACCCAGGTCTCGTTGCATCTCCCCTTTTCCTAATCTGCCACCATTCAGATAATAGTCTACCCTCATGTTTTTGCCACCAAAGTGGATAACCTCACATTTATCCACATTATACTGCATCTGCCATGCATCTGCCCATTCACTCAGCCTATCCAAATCATCCTGCAGCCTCCAAGCATCCTCCTCACACCTAACTATACCCCCCAGCTTGGTGTCATCTGCAAATTTGGAGATGTTGCATTGAATTCCCTCGTCCAAATCATTAATATATATTGTAAATAGCTGGGGTCCCAGCACTGAGCCTTGCGGCACCCCACTAGTCACTGCCAGCCATTCTGAAAAGGACCCGTTTACTCCTACCCTTTCCCTCCTGTCTGCTAGCCAGTTCTCTATCCACATCAATACTGAACCCCCAATACCGTGTGCTTTAAGTTTGTATGCTAATCTCTTATGCGGGACCTTGTCGAAAGCCTTCTGAAAGTCTAGATATAACACATCCACTGGTTCTCCCTTATCCACTCTACTAGTTACATCCTCGAAAAATTCTATCAGATTTGTCAGACATGATTTACCTTTCGTAAATCCATGCTGACTTTATCCAATGATTTCACCACTTTCCAAATGCGCTGCTATCCCATCTTTAATAACTGACTCTAGCAGTTTCCCGACTACCGATGTTAGACTAACTGGTCTGTAATTCCCTGCTTTCTCTCTCCCTCCTTTTTTAAAAAGTGGGGTTACATTAGCTACCCTCCAATCCTCAGGAACTACTCCAGAATCTAAGGAATTTTGAAAAATTATCACTAATGCATCCACTATTTCTGTGGCTACCTCCTTGAGTACTCTGGGATGCAGACTATCTGGCCCTGGGGATTTATCGGCCTTCAATCCGTTCAATTTACCCAACACCACCTTCTGGCTAACCTGGATTTCACTCAGTTCCTCCATCTTATTTGACCCCTGTTCCACTGCTATTTCCGGCAGATTATTTATGTCTTCCTTAGTGAAGACCAAACCAAAGTAGTTATTCAATTGGTCTGCCATGTCCTTGTTCCCCATGATCAATTCACCTGTTTCTGACTGCAAGGGACCAACATTTGTTTTAACTAGTCTCTTTCTCTTCACATATCTATAAAAACGTTTGCAGTCAGTTTTTATGTTCCCTGCCAGTTTCCTTTCATAATCTATTTTCCCTTTCCTAATTAAGCCCTTTGTCCTCCTCTGCTGGATTCTGAATTTCTCCCAGTCCTCCGGTAGGCTGCTTTTTCTAGCAAATTTGTATGCCTCATCTTTTGTTTTTATACTATCCCTGATTTCCCTTGTTACCCATGGATGCACCACCTTCCCCGATTTATTCTTTTGCCAAACTGGTATGAACAATTTTTGTACTTCATCCATGCAGTCTTTAAATATCTTCCATTGCACATCCACTGTCAACCCTTTAAGAATCACCTGCCAGTCTATCTTGGCCAATTCACATCTCATACCTTCAAAGTTACCTTTGTTCAAGTTCAAAAACCCTTGTTTCTGACTTAATTTTGTCACTCTCCATCCTAATGAAGAACTCAACCATATTATGGTCACTCTTGCCCAAGGGGCCACACACAACAAGACTGCTAACTAACCCTTCCTCATTACTCAATACCCAGTCTAGAATAGCCTGCTCTCTCGTTGGTTCCTCCACATGTTGGTTGAGAAAACTATCCTGCATACATTCCAAGAAATCCTCTTCCTCAGCACCCCTGCCAATTTGATTCACCCAATCTACATGCAGATTGAAGTCACCCATTATAACCGTGTTACCCTTGTTGCACGCATTTCTAATTTCCTGTTTGATGCCATCCCCAACTCCAATACTACTGTTAGGTGGCCTGTACACAGCTCCCACTAGCGTTTTCTGCCCCTTAGAGTTTCGCAGCTCTACCCATATCGATTCCACATCCTCCACGCTAATGTCCTTCCTTTCTATTGCATTAATCTCCTCTCTCATCAGCAACGCTACCCCACCTCCTTTTCCTTTTCGTCTATCCCTCCTGAATATTGAATATCCCTGGATGTTCAGCTCCCAGCCTTGGTCACCCTGGAGCCATGTCTCCGTGATCCCAACTATAGCATAGTCACTAATAGCTATCTGCACCTTCAACTCATCCACCTTATTACGAATGCTCCTCGCATTGAGACACAAAGCCTTCAGGCTTGTTTTTACAACACTCTTACTCCTTATACAATTATGTTGACAAGTGGCCCCTTTCACATCGATCCCTATTACACTTGGCCATACTCTCCTATCCCTTTGTGAGCTTTCTTTCCCGTTAATTCTGGGGTCATTAACCATCCCTTTACTCTCTTTCCCTTTAACTCCGTCCTCGACTATCCCATTTGACACCCCACCTTCCTTATTCAGTTTAAAACCATCCGTGTAGCAGTGGCAAACCTGCCGGCCAGAATGCTGGTCCCCCACCAGTTATGATGCAATCCGTCCCTTTTGTACAGTTCCCCCTTTCTCCAAAACAGATCCCAGTGATCTAAGAATCTAAATCCCTGCCCCCTGCACCAGTTCCTCAGCCACACATTCAGGTCCCATATCTCCCTGTTCCTGATCTCGCCAGCACGAGGAACTGGAAGCAAACCGGAGATAACAACCCCGGAAGTCCTGCTTTTCAGCATTTTTCCGAGCTCTCTGAAGTCCCGCTGCAAAATATTCATCCCCTTCTTTGAATATTTTGCAGCGGGACAAAGCATCCAAGCTGCCATTTGCAGTAGTGCCTTTTCATTTCAGCCCAAAGCACTCAAGCCACCATTTCCAGTAGCACCTTTTAACATCAGCCCAAAGCACACAAGCCACCATTTGGAGTAGTGCCTTTTAACTTCAGCCCAAAGCACCCAAGCCACCATTTGCAGTAGTGCCTTTTAACTTCAACCCAAAACCCCCGAACAAACATTTGCAGGCAGTGCCTTTTTACTTCAAACCTACTATATTTTCATTTTCAAACCTCATTAAGGGCACTCACAGTTGAGTAGACATGTGTAGTGCTATTCAGAGCTCAGAGAGACGTGACCCTCTGGCTTGCTCCATCTTGCAGAGACCGAGTGAGGCACACAAGTTCCTGGTTTTATAGTCCCTCCCCCTCCCTCCAGAATGGGGAATTTTTTAAAAACATGAATATTTCTCCGATTTTTCATCGATGGGAAATATCCCTTGGTCCAGGAAGGCGGAGGGAGGCTCTGAACAAGCTGACCAAAAATGACAGCCGTAGGTGGCGATGTTCTCTCGGAAATCACAGCATAGCAAGCCAAAAGCAGTCAAGATCAGACTTTTAGTAATATAGATATCCAGATACACACATACTAAAAAAAAGGACTAGTGAAGTCAGACGGTTGTCAGATAATCCCCAGTACTCTCACATGGCCATGGCTTCACAATGGAATATAGAAAGATGTAGCCCGGTGGTCAATTAGATCAGGACTGATCTATATCAGAATTGCATTAATCCTACATTATCTCCCTTCTGCACTTAGAGTCATAGTGTCATACATTGATTGCGTGGAAACAGACCATTTGGCCCAACTTGCCCACACTACCCAAAATGCACCATCTACACTTGTCCCATCTACACTTGACCCTACATTTGGCCCATATCCCACTAATCCTATCCTATCCGTGAAACATGTCTATTAAAACATGTTTCGATGCTAGGTTTAGCATTTTCAGTGAACACAACTTCCAAAACATTGAGAAAAAATGTGGAGTATTGCGTGCAGTTCTGGTCGCCCCATTGCAGGAAGGATGTGGGGGCTTTGGAGAGGCAAAGAAGGTTTATCAGAATGCTGCCTTGATTAGAGGGTTTCAGCTACAGGGAGATGTTAGATAGACGGATTGCTTGCTCCAGAATGGCAGAGGTTGAGGGGAGATTTGGTAGAAGTATATAAAAATAATGAGAGGCATAGGCAGGGTAGACAGTCAGAACCTTTATCCGAGGGTGGAAATTTCCAACACTAGAGGGCATAGCTATAAGGTGAGTGGGGAAAAGTTTAGCAGAGATGTTTCGCAGGGCTAGTTGTCTGCACAGAGTGGTGGGGGCTTGAAACGCATTGCCTGGGGTAGTGGTGGAGGCAGATGCGATAGTGGCATTTAAGAGGCTTTTATATAGACACATGGAATTGCGGGGAATAGAGGGATATGGATCATGTATGGTCAGATGAGATCAGCTTAACTTGGCATCATGTTCAGCACAAACATTGCGGGCCTAAGGTTTCCGTTACTGTGCTGTACTGATCTATGTTCTATGGTGCTATTGAGGAGACAATATACATTTCCCAGAAAAATAAGTATGTTAGCATGGAACATGAACACCTTGACTTAAATATCAAGATTAGGTCTCTATTCTGGACACCGGTAGAAGAGGAAGTGGGTTCGCTATATCTAGACTGACAAATTCCTTAATCATCTTAAACTTCTCAAAGAGGTCACTGCTTAATCCTCAGGAGAACAGAAAGGCAGATTTTGCAATCAGTCCACGTATTTTAACCCATTTACAGAAGTGTGAAAACGCACACCTCCAGATTCAGGGACAGTTTCTTCCCAGTTGATATCAGGCAACTGAACCATCTTATCACCAGCTAGAGATTGTATCCTGAGCGACTATCTACCTCATTGGAGACTCTCAGAGTATCTTTAATTAGACTTTACTGGACTTTATTTTGCACTAAATGTTATTCCCTTTGTCATGTAACTGTGAACTGTGGATGGCTCGACTGTAATCATGTATAAACTATCCGGTGACTGGTTTGCTTCCAACAAAAAGATTTTTACTCCACCTCGGTACAGGTGACAACAAACTAAACTAACTAACTAATAGACGAAGATGCCCTTAACTTTAGACATTGCTACCTTACTGCCAATTGTCCGTCACACTTGCTCAATTAATAATTTTAGTTTAGACATGCAGCATGGAAACAGGATCGTCGGCTCACCGGGTCCATGCCAATCATCCATCACTCGTTCTATGTTACCCTGTTTTTTTCATTCACTCCTCACACCAAGGGGCAATTTACAGAGACCAATTAAGCCTTTGGAATGTGGGAGGAAACTGTAGCGCCTGGAGGAAACCCACACGGTCACAGAGAGAACGTGCAAACTCCACCTAGGAGACTTCACCCGAGGTCAGGATCGTACCCAGGTCCCTGGCACCGTGCGGAGCAGCTCTACCGGTTGCACCACTGCGCCACCCATAATTATTGCAACACAATTTTAAATGGGGTAAGTCAAAATGCAAACCATTACAGTACTTCTTTCAAGTCGTGCTCTGAATAAATGTCTACCATTTTTTCATCAATTATTTCAATACTTTACATAATAATACCAAGAAAATCAATATTAACTCACTATTCCCATGGATTGGATGTGTTGCAAAAATGATGATGAAAAATATGAATCCAATTTGCAAATGCATGGTGAAGTGATAATTTTTTTATAAGATAATCCTTTATCAATTTTCAGTAGTGAAGCTCGTTTCTTCGCAAGTCCACTCCTGGTGATATTGATCCCAACAGCGACTTCTAAGAAAGGAAGGTTAGATGTCCTTGCGGATCGACGTGCCTTGAGTCCAAGCGTGTTCCAAAGCAGGGTGTTGACTGGAGCTCTCTCAAGGGGAGTGAGAGAGGTTGTTGTTAGATAGGTGGGTGGGGGTAAGATGTCTTCTTGCTGAATCAACCGTGTCGGACTCAGGAAGCAGTGCAGGAAAACGACCTGCAAATGCAACTGAGCCGTTGAGGTGGCAAACTGAGAGAGGAGCAATGCTTTCCCTGGAATAATCTCCGCCTGATGGGTAGATGTAATCTGCTGTGTGAGTCAGCCGGGGCTCATCTTATTAACTGCATTTGCAAGAGGCAGGTGTTTGTGACACGGACATTTTGACACCTTTATACGGACCTGCACCAGTGGAGGATCAGAACTGTGCTCTTCCCAACCTGTGGCAGACAGTGGGCTGCAGCCCGGCTCACCACTCTTCACATGTCAACGTCTCCTCTTTGATATTTGGGTACTCAAGTGAGATTTATTCACAGCGGCAGCTCAAAGGGATGCTTGCCAGCAAACCACAATGGTCTCATTCACATTGGGCCACTTGTGAATCCTCCTTTGTCAATGCGTTTGATACAAGACGGTAGAGTGGGGGACTTTATTATTCCAGCCTCTTTCCCTTGTGTTCATGCAACGCAGACAAATTTTGAATCAACACTCAGGAACAGATACAGGGGGCCGATGAGTTACTGGGGTAGATCAACTCAGCGAATCAAGCTGCATCACCGGAGAAAAAGGATGGTTGACGTTTTGCGTTGGAACCCTTCTTCAGACTGTTGACTTCAGATCCAGAGTGTCCAGGCCTGTAACGTCAGTCTTCCTTTTTCTCCAGAGATGCTGACCCGCTTGGTTACTCCAGCACTTTGTGTCTATCTTCAGTATAAACTGGGATCTGCAGTTCCTTTCTATACCTACGTTGAAGCCTTCCTTTTTAGTCAGACAACCAATGTGACCCATAGTAACAAAACATAATTACATTTGCCTTAATCATCACTGGACCAAGGAAAGACAAATTAAACAAAAGGGCATAAAGTGCTGGAATAACTCAGCGGTCAAGGCAGCATCTCTGGTGAACATAGATAGGTGACGTTTTGAGTGCAGACCCTTCTGCAGACTGATTGTGTGTGGGGGGCGGGGGGAGTGGAGGGAGGGAGAAGAAAGCTAGAAGAAGAGAGAGGCAGGACAAAGTGTGGTGGGTAATAGGTGGGTACAGGAGGGGGAAGGGGTATGGGGAGATGGTTGGAACAAAAGCAGGGGCGGCATAGCAGTAGAGTTGCTGCTTTACAGCGCCAGAGACCCAGGTTTGATCCGGACTACGATTTGATACGATTCGATAGAACTTTATTTATCCCAGGAGGGGAATTGATCTGCCAACAGTAATAAAACACAAGACAGGTGCTGTCTGCACGGAGTTTGTATGTTCTCCCCATGATCGCGTGGGTTTTCTCCAGTAGCTCCGGTTTCTTCCCACACTCCAGTGATTTGAGTGCAGGTTTGTATGTTGATTGGCTTTGGTAAACATTTTAAGTTGTCCCTGGTGTGTAGGTTAGTGATAGTGTACAGGGATCGCTGGTCGGCGTGGACTCGGTGGGCTGAAGGGCATGTCTCCACACTGAATCTCCGAACTAAACTATTCGAAAAGCCAGAGATAAAAACAGAAGGTGTGAGAAAGTGTTGAAGTGTTGCGGATTGCAAAGCTAGAGGGAGGAAACTACCGGGGGGGGGGGGGGGGGGGGAGGTGTGAGGGGAGCAATAGGTGGGACTCTAGGTGGAGGGCAGGGTAGGAGAGGGAGAGGGGCAGGAAGAAAAAGGGGGTGGTGTGGGCAGAGAGGTGGGGGGGGGGGGGGGGTTGTGCGGGGCTAAAGTAGGGGGTTACCTAAAATTGGAGCATTGTGTATTCATACCGTTGGGTTGTTAGCTACCCAAGCAGAAAATGAGGTGCTGTTCCTTCAGTTTGCGTGTGGACAAATTAGAAATGTAAACAGAACAAAATTGGAAATACAGAGAAGGTATATCAAACACAAGAGAATATAGCAAATGCTAGCGTGCAAAGCTTTCGGTGAGAGGGGCCGAGTTTAAAGGATATGCCCGGGGCAAATTATTTTTGCACAGAGTGTGGTGAGTGCCTGGATCGTGCTGATGGGGTTGATGGTGGATGCAGGTACAAGTGTGTGGTTTATGAACCTTTTGGATAGGCACATGGATATGATCATGGCTGATCATCCAAAATCAGCACCCCATTCCTGCTTTTTCCCCATATCCCTTGATTCCGTTAGCTCCAAGAGCTAAATCTAATTCTCTCTTGAAAACATTCAGTGAATTGGCCTCCACTGCTTTCTGTGGACAGGTTGGTCAACCTTTGATTGTTTTCTCAGGAGCATCAGAGGTTGAGGGGAGTCCTGATAGAGTATATAAAATGATGAGAGGCATGGATGGGATAGGCATCCAGAATCTTTTACCCAAGGTATAAATGTCAAAGACTAGAGGACATGGGTTTAAAGTGAGAGGGGCAAAGTTCAAAGAAGATATGCAGGGCATGTTTTTTACACAGCGGGTGGTGAATGCTGAAGGGTTTCAACCAGAAATGCCACTTATTCCTTTTCTCCAGAGACGCTGCCTGAACCACTGAGTTACTCCAGCATTTTGTGTCTATCCGGTATAAACCAGCATCTGCAGTTCCTTCCTACATACTAGATGTGGTGGGATGTGGGATACGTGCAAGCGTGTAGCAGTTACTCTTGGCATCATGTTTGGCACAGACACTTCTATGTTCTACGTTCTACAGGATCCATCATTAAGAATGGATTGCATTTATATCGCCTATTCCTCTAGATGCTGCTAAAGGTGCAATGGGGCCAAGTATTACTTCAATAAAGTCGGAGGGAATAGAGCCAATTTGCACAGACATTGGCCCTAGAAATGTCAATGTGACTATTAACAGATTTGCTGCTTAGATCAGCTGAGGGATAAATAATAATAGAACTCAACCTACTTCATAGCAGTCACCAGATCTTGTACATCAAACTGATGGATATCATATCCAAGAAATTGCTGTACAGCACTATTTAGTGTCAGCCTTCATCATTGGGATTTGAACATGTAACAATAGACAATAGACAATAGGAGCAGGAGTAGGTCATTCGGCCCCTCGAGCCAGCACTGTGATCATGGCTGATCATCTATAATAAGTACCCCATTCTCCCTATATCCCTTGACTCCGTTATCTTTAAGAGCTCTATCTAACTCTCTTGAAAGCATCGAGAGAATTGGCCTCCACTGCCTTCTGAGGCAGAGAATTCCACAGATTCACAACTCTCTGGGTGAAAAGGTTTTTCCTCATCTCTGTTCTAAATGGCCTACCCCTTATTCTTAAACTGTGGCAACTGGTTCTGCACTTCCCCAACATCAGGAACATGTTTTCTGCCTCTGGCGTGTCCACTTCCTTGGTAATCTTACTGTCAATAAGATCCCCTCTCATACATCTAAATTCCAGTGCATACAAGCCCAGTCGCTCCATTCTTCCAACATATGACAGTCCAGCCATCTCGGGAATTAACCTTGTGAACCTACTCTGCATTCCCTCAATAGCAAGAATGTCCTTCCACAAATTTGGAGACCAAAACTGCACACAATACTCCAGGTGTGGTCTCACCAGGGCCCTGTACAACTGCCGATTTACTTAAGGGCCTGTCCCACTTGGGCGTCATTTGCGCGTGATTTACACGACTTGATTTACACGTCACAACGCACAAGATGCGAGCATGGTGTGACGTGCAAATGACGCACAAGTGGGACAGGCCCTTTACTTACTTACTGCCTATTATGCCTCTGGCATGTAGGGCAGCAACGAAGTTCCTCCACTCCTGTCTGTTCTGGGCTAGCTTCTGGGCACTACTCCAGGTCAGGTCCATTGTTTTCATTTCCTCCTCTACAGTTCGACGCCAGGTGGTTTTGGGTCTCCCTCTTTTCCTTTTCCCTTCCGGTGTCCAGTACAGGGCTATTCTTGGGATGCTGTCTGATTCTCTTTGGCTTTCACCAATGACATTCATCCTATCATCTGTAGATAGCCCTGGAAGTCCATCACGCCCAGTAGTGTTGATTCCTTCATTTGCTGTTTCCATAACATATTTGTTTTACAAGACAGGGTTGTTAGCCCTGTGCTCAACCTCCAACCTGGACGACCAGTGGACCGCTCTTTGTCTCGCCTCTACCCCTCCCCCGCTGGCATAGCTCTAGGGGTCACTGAGACACACAAGCTCCCCGAACACAAGGTTGCAATTCAACGGGGAGTACAACTTCAGAAGGACCTCTTTTTTTGCTCCTATACTCTACTCCTCTTGTTATGAAGGCCAACATGCAATTAGCTTTCTTCACTGCCTGCTGTACCTGCATGCTTACTTTCAGTGACTGATCAGCACCCAGATCTCATTGTACTTCCCCTTTTCCTAACTTGACACCATTCAGATAATAGTCTGCCTTCCTGTTCTTGCCACCAAAGTGGATATCCTCACATTTATCCCCATTAAACTGCATCTGCCATGCATCTGCACACTCACTCAACCTGTCCAAGTCACCCTGCATCCTCATAGCATCCTCCTCACAGTTCACACTGCCACCCAGCTTTATGTCATCTGCAAATTTGTTAGCTACTTTTAATCCCTTCATCTAAATCATTAATGTATATTGTAAATAGCTGCACTCCCAGCACCGAGCCTTGGGTTACCCCACTAGTCACTGCCTGCCATTCTGAAAGGGACCCGTTAATCCTACTCTTTGTTTCCTGTAAGCCAACCAATTTTCTATCCATGTCAGTATCCTACCCCCAATATCATGTGTTCTAATTTTTTCTACTAATCTCCTATGAGGGATCTTATCAAAGGCTTTCTGAAAGTCCAGGTACACTACATCCACTGGTTCTCCCTTGTCCATTTTCCTAGTTACATCCTCAAAAAATTCCAGAAGATTAGTCAAGCATGATTTCCCCTTCATAAATCCATGCTGACTCGGACCAATCCTGCTATCCAAATGTGCCCCTATTTCATCTTTTATAATTGACTCCAGCAACTTCCCTACCACCGATCTCAGGCTAACTGGTCTATAATTCCCTTTTTTCTCTCTCCCTCCTTTCTTAGCAAGTGGGATAACATTAGCCACCCTCCAATCCACAAGAACTGATCCTGAATATTGGAAAATGATCACCAATGCATCCACGATTTCTAGAGCCACCTCCTTATTTATCAGCCTTCAGTCCCATCAGTCTGTCCACCACAAATTGCTGCCTAATGTGAATTTCCTTCAGTTCCTCCATCACCCTACGTCCTTTGGCCATTAGTACATCTAGGAAATTGTTTGTGTCTTCCTTAGTGTAGACGGATCCAAAGTACCTGTTCAACGTGTCTGCCATTTCCTTGTTCCCCATAATAAATTCACCTGTTTCTGTCTTCAAGGGACCCACATTTGTCTTAACTAATTTTTTCCTCTACACATACCTAAAGAAGCTTTTACTATCCTCCTTTATATTCTTGGCTAGCTTACCTTCGCACCTCATCTTTTCTCCCCGTTTTGCCTTTTTAGTTATTTTCTGTTGCTCTTTAAAAGTTTCTAAATCCTTTGACTCAGGGATAAAAGAGCTATCAACAAAAGCAGAGCAAACAGCCAAAGAAGCCGGCAGCTGAGATTAAGTCCTTGACTCTCTTTAAATACTGGCAACACTCTCAGATACTTCCATTTTGTTATTTCAGGTGCTTGACAATACAATACAGAAACAGGTTTTTTGGCCTACAATGTCTATTCCAAACATGATGCCATGATGCCATGTAAAACTGATCTGCTCTGTCTGCATTTGATTCACATTCAGAGATGCGATTGTTTTCCGGACCTATCTCCGGTCGCTCTGTGGCCTAACATCATGGATTTGGCGGCCCTGCTCAGGACTGACTTTGAGCCCCATCGCGTGGCCATGGACTTACCATCGGAGCCAATCCCTTGCCTGGATTTCACCATCGTGGAGCTCACTGTCTCGGGTAGAGACCGATATCGGGAAGCTCCAAACTATGAAGAAGGTTTCGACCAGCCCCAACCTGGGGTCTGATCACCCGGCGTGGGGGATCTGAGATTCCCCGCCGATGCAGGAGATGGATCGCCCCGATGCGGAGGGCCCGACCGCCGGCTACAGGAGACAAGATCGGCCCATCAATGGAAGGCTCAAGGCCCCCAACCGCGGAAGAACAAAGAGAAGAGATTTAATTATTTTTCGCCTTCCACCACAGTGAGGAATGTGGAGGAGTCACTGTGGTCGATGTATTTTCTGTGTTCTGTTGCTTTTTATTGGTTTGACTGTGTGGCAAATGAAATTCCTTGTATGTTGCAAAACACACTTGGCTAATAAAGTATTATTATGATAATGATTCCCTTAAATTCATGCGGCTATCTGAAAGCCTCTTAAACGCTACTATCCCATCTGCCTCCACCACCACCCCTGGCTGCAGGTTCCAGACATCTGCCACCCTCTATGTGAAGAAACATGCTCCACACATCTCCTTGAAGCTTTGCCACTCTTATAGCTAAGCCCTTTAGCCTTTGCCATTTTGCACCCCAGGAAAAAGGTTCTGGCTGCCTACCCTACTTTTGTCTCTCATCATTGTATATACTTCTATCAAGTTTCGCTTCAACATATTTACCCAGAGTACGGGATTCAAAAACATGAAGTCTTACGTTTAAGGTGAGGGGGAAAGATTTATTGCGAACTTGAGGGGCAACTTTTTTTACACAAAGGGTGGTGGTGGGTGTGTGGAACAAGCTACCCGAGGAGGTAGTTGAGGCATGTACTATCACCAAGTTTAAAAGCCATTTGAACAGGTTTACGGATAGGATAGGTTTAGAGGGATATGGGCCAAAAGCAGGCAGGTGGGATTTGTGTAGATGGGACATTTTAGTTAGTGCGGGCAAGCTGGGCTAAAGGGCCTGTTTAGTTCAGTTTATTGTCACATGTACCGAAGTACAGTGAAAAGTTTTTTGTTGTGTGCTATCCAGTCAGCGGAAAGATTATACTTGGTGGCAAAAACATGAGGGTAGACTATTATCTGAATGGTGGCAGATTAGGAAAAGGGGAGATGCAACGAGACCTGGGTGTCATGGTACACCAGTCATTGAAAGTAGGCATGCAGGTGCAGCAAGCAGTGAAGAAAGCAAATGGTATGTTAGCATTCATAGCGAAAGGATTTGAGTATAGGAGCAGGGAGGTTCTACTGCAGTTGTACAGGGTTTTGGTGAGGCCACACCTGGAGTATTGCGTACAGTTTTGGTCTCCAAATCTGAGGAAAGACATCCTTGCCATAGAGGGGGTACAGAGAAGATTCACCAGACTGATTCCTGGGATGTCAGGACTTTCATATGAGGAAAGATTGGATAGACTCGGCTTGTACTCGCTGGAATTTAGAAGATTGAGGGGGGATCTTATAGAAACATACAAAATTCTTAAGGGGTTGGACAAGCTAGATGCTGGAAGATTGTTCCCGATGTTGGGGGAGTCCAGAACAAGGGGTCACAGTCTAAGGATAAGGGGGAATTCCTTTAGGACCGAGATGAGGAAAACATTCTTTACACAGAGAGTGGTGAGTCTCTGGAATTCTCTGCCACAGAAGGTAGTTGAGGCCAGTTCATTGGCTATATTTAAGAGGGCGTTAGATGTGGCACTTGTGGCTAAAAGGATCAGGGGGTATGGAGAGAAGGCAGGTACGGGATACTGAGTTGGATGATCAGCCATGATCACATTGAATGGCGGTGCAGGCTCGAAGGGCCGAATGGCCTACTCCTGCACCTATTATTCTATGTTTCTACATGATTACTCTCGAGCAGTCCACGGTGTGCACATAAAGTAAGTAATCCTGCTGTTGGAGGAGAGGTTTAAAAGAGTAGAGCAACTGCAACGAGTGGTTGCAGATCCCCTTCTGGGACCAGCACCAAAGAGTCACCTGGCTTGGGCGCCATTTTGTTTTCCCTCCATTTCACACCACATGACTATGACTTCATAACCTCTGAGGATCCAAAGTCTCTGATGCTCACATACCAAAAGCATTTGGAATTGATGATACCTGGAAATGAATGAGAGCGGGTATCTGTATAGCCTTGAAGTTTCAGTGCCTGCGGGGGATTAAGAAAGATTAAGACCTGTGCTCCAGATGGTGAACTGGCCTGCGGAGCTTGTAAGTAATTCTGAGCTTGGAGCAGCGATGAATGCATCACAAGCACTAATTTATAATCAAAGCAACAATATATCCGGTGCATCTTTTCTGCATTCATTACCACCTCAAACACCCTGATCAAAAGGCACATGGAGCGTGCTTCAGGTTTTTAAAGGCTGAGCCTTTCTGAGAGATGTGAAGAGGACAATCATGCTTACAGTTGCTGCAGAACTCTGGCGGTCAGCCGACAGCCAGTTATTAATGAGAGTTAGAGAGAGGATTACCAGTAGGTGTGGGCAGGCGGGGATTAAGACAAAGTGCTAACAAGAATTGAAGGAAGCTTGTTATGTCTGCTGCAAATGGCAAAGCTTAAAGCTCCAGGATAATTAATCATGAAACCAAGGGAAAATGTTATTTCTTTTCTCCAGATTATATGATTTAAAAGACATTCGGACAGGTACATATGGAATTAAGGACCCGCAGATGCTGGTTAATATACAAAAGGACACAAAGTGCAGGACTACCTCAGCAGGTCAGGCAGCATCTCTGGAGACTAAGGATAGGTGATTTGGAGACTTTAGACATACAGTGTGGAAAATGGGCCCTTCGGCTCACAGACCATTGATCACCCCATACACCAGCACTATCCTACACACTAGGGACAATTTACAATTTACAGAAGCCAATTAACCTAGTGTGTAGGATTAATGCTAGTGTACAGGGTGGTCTCTGCTCGGCAAGGACTCTGTGGTAGGTGGACAAAAGTGCTGGAGAAACTCAGCGGGTGCAGCAGCATCTATGGAGCGAAGGAAATGGGCAACGTTTCAGGCCAAAACCCTTCTTCAGACTGATGGAGGGTGGGGGGGGGGGGGGTGGGCGGGGGGGCGCGGGGAGAAGAAAGGAAAAACGAGGAGGAGGAGCCCGAGGGCCAGGAAGGGGAGGAGACAGCAAGGGCTAACGGAATTGGGAGAATTCAATGTTCAGGCCACTAGGGTGCAGACTCCCCAAGCGGAATATGAGGTGCTTTTCCTCCAATTTCCGGTGTTGCTCACTCTAGCCATGGAGGAGGCCCAGGACAGAGAGGTCGGATATGGGATGGGAGGGGGAGTTGAAGTGCTGAGCCAACGGGAGGTCAGGTTGGTTAATGCGGAGCGAGCGGAGGTGTTCGGCGAAACGATTGGCAAGCCTCCGCTTGGTCTCACCGATGTAGATCAGCTGACATCTAGAGCAGCGGATGCAATAGATGAGGTTGAAGGAGATGCAGGTGAACCTCTGTCGCACCTGGAACGACTGCTTGGGCCCTTGAATGGAGTCAAGGGGGGAGGTAAAGCGACAAGTGTAGCATCTCTTGTGGTTGCAAAGGAAAGTGCCCGGGGAGGGGGTGGTGCGGGAGGGAAGGGAAGAATTGACAAGGGAGTTACGGAGGGAGCTGTCTTTGCGGAAAGCAGACAGGGGGGGGGGGATGGGAAGATGTGGCGAGTGGTGGGGTCACGTTGGAGGTGGCGAAACTGACAGAGGATTATTTGTTTTATGTGACGGCTAGTGGGGTGAAAGGTGAGGACTAGGGGGACTGCCTTTGTTGCAAGTGGGGGGATGGGGAGAGAGAATTTCTCCTCAAGGACTCTGTGGTATGTGTTGTATCTCTAAAAAAACTGTGACTATCTCTATGAATTAGGATGAATTAAGAAGCATTGTTGCACATGCGATAGTAGCATTTAAGAGACTTTTAGATAGGCACATTTTTTTTAACTTTAATTATGAATGACTGGTGAAATATAAGATGAAATCTTGTGAACCTGTTTAAGACATGGAGGGGAAAAATGTGAGTCAGAATATGTAAAGATTTAAGTGCTAGGCACGTAGAATTTTGAGGATGATACAAAAAAAAACATACAAACATACAAGATGAGACTTTTATAGGCATAGAGATGGATTATGTGCAGGCAGATAAGAGATGGCCTTGGTATTATATTCAGCACAAATAATGTGAGCCGAAGGGCTTGTTCTTGTGTTGTACTGTTCTATATTCTATGTTGTACGTTAATCTGGCCACATTTACTGCTAAGGCGGCACAGTGGCGCAGCGGTAGAGTTGCTGTCTTACAGTGCCAGAGGCCTGGGTTCCATCCTGACCACGTGTGCTGTCTGTATGGAGTTTGTACATTCTCCCTGTGACCACATGGAATTTCTCCAGGAACGCCGATTTCCTCTCACACTCCAAAGACATACAGGCTTGCAGATTTATTGCCTTTGTTAAAATTGTAAATTTCCCCTATTGTGTAGGATAGTGTTAGTGCATGGGGTGATCGTTGGTCGGTGTAGACTCTGTGGGCCGAAAGGCCTGTTTCCACGCTGTTTCTCTAAAGTTCAAAGATAGCAGCAGTTAAGAGATTTGTGGATAGGCCCGTGGAAGTGCAGGGAATGGAGGGATAAGAGTTATGAGCTGGTGTTGGCCGAAAGAGTCAATTCTTGTGTGGTACTGTTCTATGTTCTAAGTTAATCTGGCCAAACATGCTGCTATTTCGGAACAGTGGCGCAGTGGTAGAGTTGCTGGCTTACAATGCCAGAGACACGGGTTCAATCCTCTCTATGGGTGCTGCCCACAGACATTGTGGGCCGAAGCCTCTGTTCTTGTGCTGCACTGTTCTATGTTCTACGTTAATCTGGCCAAACAGACTGCTATGATAAAAGCAATGGATACGTGCAACACTCTTTAGAAGATGGCAGAGAGAGTCTCACTAGAATGTTGGTACAAAATAACGGGAATAACCGTGGGGAGAAAAATGAAATAAAATGGCTGAAGTGTAAATCAGCATCTAGACAGAGGGAACAAATGAATTGTCACAGAGTCATACAGCGTGGAAACAGCCCTTCAGCCCAACCAGTCCAGGCCGACCATCATGTCACATCTACACTGGTCCTACCTGCCTGCATTTGGTCCATATCCCTCTAAACCTATCCTATCCATAATTCCTGTATAAATGTTTCTCAAACTTTGCGATAGTACCTGCCTCAACTACCTCATCCAGCAGCTCATTCCGTACACCCACCACTCTTTGTGTAATACGTTACCCATCAGGTTC
Source organism: Raja brachyura (assembly GCA_963514005.1). The sequence goes on along the minus strand of OY740788.1, from coordinate 65,782,323 downwards.
CTTTCCCCTTCACCTTAATCTTTTCCCCTCACCTTAAACCTATGTCCTCTGGTTCTTGATTCCCCTACTCTGGCAAAAGACACTTGGACAGGTACATGGATAGGAAAGGTTTAGAGGGGAAAAAGACTTTGTGCCGATCGGTTCCCCTCATGATTTTGTACACCTCTATAAGATCATCCCCCATTGTCTTGCCCTCCAAGGAATAGCGTCCTATCCTGCTCATTCTCTCCTGATAACTCAGGCCATCGGGTCCTGGCAACAACCTCGTCAATCCTTTTCCAGCTTGACAACATCTTTCCTATAACATGGTAATTGTAAGAGAAGATTAACGATAATAAAGTCCGGTGTAGAGAACCAAAATAGAATATCAGATTAAGATTATAGGGGAATGTGAAAGGCTTACAAAAGATACAAATTCCGAAGGAAGACGTGGCAAGCACTTGAAAATCCCGAGTGTGATGTTCTGTGTGTCAATACTCATGAAGGAAACCATTTATAACCAGGTTGTGAAAGCAAGGAATCTAAAGCATTACAAGTCGCTGGCTAAACCCCATCTGCAGTGTGGTGACATTATACACTGTTAAGGCCCTGGAGAGTGTTTTAAAGCAGAGAACAGTTCAGCACAGGAACAGGCCCTTCGGGCCACAATATCCATGCCGAACATGATTTTACACTTTTAGACAGCGCGGAAACAGGCCCTTTGGCCCACTGAGTCTGTGCCGCCCAGCGATCACCCAATACTCTAACACTATCCTACAAGCTAGGAAAATTTACTTTTTTTTAATGGAAGCCAATTAACCTACAAACCTGTATGCTTTGGGATGTGAGAAGAAACCAGAGCACCCGGAGAAAACCCACGCGGTCACAGGGAGAATATACAAACTCTAGACAGCACCCGTAGTCAGAATCGAACCTGGGCCTCTGGCTTTGTAAAGTTATAACTCTACTGCTACGCCACTGTGCCGCCCTGATGATGCCGAGTTAAATGCAAGGAACCGCAGATGCTGGTTTAGAAGAAAAGACACAAAATGCTGGAGTAACTCAGTGGGTCAGGCACCATCTCTATGGAGAACATAGATAGGTGATGTTTCGGGTCGAGACCCTATCCCAGACCTGGAGTGTTGGAAGTATTCAGCGGGTCAGGCAGCATCAGTGGAGGGATATTGGGTTAATGGCACTTTAGACTTTAGAGACTTTAGAGAGGCCAATGATCCCCATACACTCGTTCTATCCTACACGCTAGGGAGAATTGTACAGAAGCCAATTCACCTAAAAACCTGGAGTAACTCAGCGGGACAGGCAGCATCTCTGGATAGAAGGAACATCTCTCCAGAGATGCTGCCTATCCTGCTGAGATACTCTAGTATTTTGGGTCTACCTTCAGTGTAAATCAGCATCTGCAGTTCGTTCCTACACAACCTAAAAATTGCATGTCTTTGGAATATGGGAGGAAACTAGAGCACTTGTAGAAAACCTATGTGGTCACAGGGAGAAGGTGCAAGCTCCGCAGTCAGCAACCACAGTCAGGATTGAACCCGGGTCTCTGGCGCTGTGAGGCAGCAACTCTACCCTGTCACATTTTTCCCACAGAGGGTGGTGGGTATATGAAGAGTTACTTCAGCACTTTGCGGTTTTCGTTTTGTGAACCCAGCATCTGCAGCTCCTTGTGGCTCGTCCAGCACTTGTTTCCATTTGCTCCAGGTTCCAGCAACTGCAGTTCGCTGTGTCTACTTCTAATGTTCTTTTGTGTAAACCATGTTAACATCAAGTCATTGGGTGTTAAGGCTTTGCAGGCACTTAGTGAAATCAGACATTAAGGTTTTTATGGATTTGATTTTGACTGTCAGATGTGATTATACTGAGCTTAGTGCCTTGCCCAGAAAACAGCCTCCTGATACAGACAAATCTTCTTGGTAAGTAATTTCATTGGGTTACTTGCCTTAGGTATCTCAGCAATCTAGCTTAATTTATAATGCTTGTCAAACAGCACAAAAATGCTTGTTTATGTAGCCCGGGGCATAACATACAAAAGCAAAGAGGTAACGTTGATCGAGATCTTAACCCAGTCACGCTACACTTTAGCAAGTTTCATTCAGAGATACAGCGTGGAATCAGGCCCTTCAGCCCACGAAGTCCACACCGACTATCGATCACGCGTGCACACTAGTTCTATGTTATCCCACCTTCTCATCCATTCCCTACATAGAAACAAAGAAAAATAGGTGCAGGAGTAGGCAATTTACTGGGGGTCAATTAACCTACCGCACATCTTTGGGATATTGGAGGAAACTCGAGCACCCAGAGGAAACGAACTCGATCACAATCACAAGCACAATCAACCACAATCACAATAATACTTTATTAGCCAAGTATGGTTTGCAACATACGAGGAATTTCATTTGCCAAGTCAGCTATACAAATAAGAGCAACGGAACACACAAAACCTATTTTAGCATTAACATCCACCACAGTGACTCCTCCACATTCTCACTGTGATGGAAGGCGAAAAAAAGTCCACATCTCTTCCCTTCATTGTTCTCCCTTGGTTGGGGGCCTCGAGCCCTCCGTTCAAGGGATGATCTTGACTCGTGTAGCCGGCGGTTGGTTCCTCCGCATCGGGGCGATCAGCTCCTGCATCAGGGGACCTCAGCTCCCCCGTGCAGGCGATCGAATCCCGCGTCGAGGCTGGTCGAACCTCTGCGTCGTTAGAGCTCCCGACATCCACGGTCTCTCCAGAGACTGCGAGCTCACGATGGTAAAGTCCGTAGGGCGCAGTTGGAGCGATTCCACGCTCCGATGTTAAGTCCATGCCCCGCAGTGGGGCTCATGGTCAGTCCAAGGAAGCTTCCAGCACCATCGATGGTAGGCCGCAGAGTGACCAGAGATGCGATCCGGAAAATAATCACCGGCAAGGTTAGAAACTGAAAAAATGTTTCCCCTCCCCCACATAAAACAAACTGGAGAATACATGAACTTTTAACCCACACTAAAATGAAAAATAGCCAAAAAAACTGACAGACTGTTGGCGGGGCTGCCAATTGTGCGGCGCCCCTGGTGGTCAGGGAGAATGTGCAGACTCCACACAGACAGCACCAGAGGCCAGGATCAAACCCGGGTCTCTGGTGTTGTGAGGCTGCAGCTCTACCGGCTGCACCACTGTCCCACTTTGTAAATGGTTTTATAAATCTGGTGGTGTGCAGGATATGAGGCAGCCACAATGTAGATTCACGAGGAAATTAGGGAGTTTACTTTGATGGTGTGTGCCTTCAGATATTGTTGATAAAGATAGGACTTTATCGACAAAGCCATAAAGGTAACCGATGACAAATGACAAAACCAATGCTTGAATTTATTTCGAGGGGGCAAGAATACAAAAACAGAGATGTAATGCTGAGGCTTTATGAGGCACTGGTCAGACCACATTTAGGGTATTGTGAGCAATTGTGAGCACCATATTTGAGGAAGGACGTGCTGGCGTTGGAGAGGGTCCAGAGGAGGTTTACGAGAATGACTGATTTAATATTTGATGAGTGTTTGACGGAACTGGGCCAGTAATCGCTGGAGTTTAGGATGAGGATGAACCTCATTGAAAGGTACCGAATATTGAAATGCCAGAATAGAGTGGATGTGGAGAGGATGTTTCCACTAGAGGGAGAGTCTAGGACCAGAGGGCACAGACTCAGAATAGAAGGACGTACGTTTAAAAAGTTCAAGTTCAAATTTGTTGTCACATGCACCAATTGGTACAGTGAAATTTGAGTTACCATACAGCCATACGAATAAAAAGAACACAATACACAATAGAATTTAACATAAACATCCACCACAACGGAATCAACTTACTCACTGTGATGGAAGGCAATAAAGTTCTGTCGTCTTCCTCTTTGTTCACCCGTGGCCGGGGCCTAGAACTCTCCGCAGTCGCCGCTATGGACGGCCCGATGTACAGGCCCTCTCGTCAGGATGATCGAAACTCCGGTGTCAGAATGGATCGGAACACACTCTGCGGCTTGGAGTTTCCGAATCTGCCGCTTCTCATAGGAGATCGCGGCTTCCGAAGTCCACAGGCCCCGCTGGATGGAGCTCCAACACTGGCGTTCCTCGACAGGATCCCAGGCACCGCGATGGTAATTCAGCGCTGCACCTACTGCCGAAGCTCAGGGCCGGTCTCCGGTCGGAAAGGCCGCACCAATCCAGTTGGTAAACCCCGAGGTGGGCGAAGATGCGACAGGCAGAAAGACGCATCTTCGTCCAGGTAAGTGACTGAAAACAGTTTCTCCCTATTCCCCCCCCCCACCAGCCCCCACATAAGAAATACTTAGGAACATTAAAACATACATTTAGATGCAGTAAAAATAACAAAAAACGGCGAAAGGACTGACGAGCTGCTGGTGAGGCAGCCACCGCGGTGGTGCCAGCCGATGGAAGGGGTGAGGAGGAGATGAGCAGGAATATATTTTGTTAGGGGGTCAATAATCGCTAGTAATGAGTCAATACTTTGTAGAACCACCTTTCGCTGCAATTACAGCTGCAAGTCTTTTGGGGTATGTCTCTACCAGCTTTGCACATCTAGAGACTGACATTTTTGCCCATTCTTCTTTGCAAAATAACCCAAGATCAGTCAGATTGGATGGAGAGCGTCTGTGAACAGCAATTTTCAAGTCTTGCCAGATAATCTCAATTGGATTTAGGTCTGGACTTTGACTGGGCCATTCTAACACATGAATATGTTTTGATCTAAACCATTCCATTGTAGCTCTGGCTGTATGTTTAGGGTCGTTGGCCTGCTGGAAGGTGAACCTCTGTCCCAGTCTCAAGTGTTTTGCAGACTCTAACAGGTTTTCTTCCAAGATTGCCCTGTATTTGGCTCCATCCATCTTCCCATCAACTCTGACCAGCTTCCCTGTCCCTGCTGAAGAAAAACATCTTCACAGCATGATGCTGCCACCACCATGTTTCACAGTGGGGATGGTGTGTTCAGGGTGATGTGCAGTGTTAGTTTTCCACCACACATAGCGTTTTGCATTTAGGCCAAAAACTTCAATTTTGGTCTCATCAGACCAGAGCACCTTCCTCCACATGTTTGCTGTGTCCCCCACATGGCTTGTAGCAAACTGCAAACGGGACTTCCAATGGCTTTGTTTCAACAATGGCTTTCTGCTTGCCACTCTTCCATAAAGGCCCGATTTGTGGAGTGCACGACTAATAGTTGTCCTGTGGACAGATTCTCCCACCTGAGCTGTGGATCTCAGCAGCTCCTCCAGAGTTACCATGGGCCTCTTGGCTGCTTCTCTGATCAATGCTCTCCTTGCCCAGCCTGTCAGTTTAGGTGGACACCAAGTCTTGGTAGGTTTGCAGTTGTGCCATGCTCTTTCCATTTTTGGATGATGGATTGAACAGTGATCCGTGAGATGTTCAAAGCTTGGGATATTTTTTTATAACCTAACCCTGCTTTAAACTTCTCCACAACTTTATCCCTGACCTGTCTGGTGTGTTCCTTGGGCTTCATGATGCTGTTTGTTCACTAATGTTCTCTAACAAACCTCTGAGGCCTTCACAGAACAGCTGTATTTATACTGAGATTAGACTACACACAAGTGGACTCTATTTAGTAATTAGGTGACTTCTGAAGGCAATTGGTTGCACTGGAATTTATTTAGGGGTATCAGAGTAAAGGGGGCTGAATACTTTTGCATGCTACACTTTTCAGTGTTTTATTTATTTAAAAATTTGGTCTATCACATAAAATCCTAATAAAATACATTTACGTTTGTGGTTGTAACGTGACAAAATGGGGAAAAGTTGAAGGGGTATGAAAACTTTTGCAAGCCACTGTATTTAGTTTAGTTGTAGTGGAGTTGAGTTGAGTTGAGTTTAGTTGAGTGATACAGCATGGAAACAGGCCCTTTGGTCCACTGAGTCCACGCTGACCAGCGATCACGCCGCATAATGGTGCTATCCGACACTCTTAAGGGCAATACATACAGAAGCTAATTAACCTACCAATCTGTACGTCTTTGGCGTGGGGGAGAAAACCGGAGCACCCAGAGAAAACCCATGCAGTCACAGGGAGAACGTGCAAACTCCGTACAGACTGCACCCGAGGTCAGGATCAGAGCGGGGGCGCTGGCTCTATGAGGCAGTGGCTCCATCAGCTGTGACTCTGTGCCGTCCTGTTTGGCTATTAACCAGGTAAGAAGGATATCCTTATGAAATGTAAATCGAGGGATAGTTCCCCAACCCCACTCCCATCCAAAGAAGAAATGGAAAGAAAAGATTTGGGAAAGCAGGGATTCAAGTCACACTGAACCTTCCTTGTGCCTGAGCAGCACCTCGGAGTCCTGGAGCTAAAAGAACTAATTAGCAACAAAAGCAGGAGAAACTCACAAAGGTGCAGATTGATCCAATCTGAGATTAAGTTGAAAGATTAAACCAATTGTGATTCATGTAATTGAATAATCACTGAGAAATTAGAACAAAATGTTGGTCTGTTTTAACAGAACAGGTTTAGAATGGTTTGGGGTTGAATCACTGAACAGTTAGATGCTTCCTGCTTGAATGTGGGGAATGGAATTTCTTCAGTAAGCCAAAGGTAAACCAGAAATCATTGTGTAAAATCAAATACAGGTCCACCACTGAATTTCTGGCACCCTTGGCTCCAGAGGCTTTCTGGATTATCCGTTTTGCTGGACCAACAGAGGTCATAGCCTCGAAGAGGGGTCCAATGGTTATCTCAACCCCTCTAGGCTGCCGAGGGGTTGAGACAACGGCCCGGAAAGTCAGCCTCAAGCGTCGGCTACAGGATCGGATCTGCCAGCTCCGGCTGGGCCGGCATGCCAGAGCCCCAGCCGCAGGGGGCAAATTCAACCTGCCAATCAGCCACGGAGATCCCGATGAGGTCAAGATCGGCCACCACACCCGGCCTAGGCGCCATATTCTTGGGGAGACCCCTGTGAGGGATTTCAAGTGCAAATCTCATAATTTTGTCCGGATTAAAGAAGATGTCAGACCACCAGTTGCTGGAAAATCAGTGGTGGACCTATAATCTCCGGAGTTAAAATAAATAAATCACAGGATATAGAATAATACAGCACATTACAGATTCCATACAGATTCCACAGTGCCTGTGCTGAATATGATGCCAATTAAATTAATCTCCTCTGCCTGCACATGATCCATACCCCTCCATTCCTTGTATATCCATGTGCCTATCGAAAGGCCTCTTAAATGCCACTATCGCATCTGCCTGCACCACCCCACTGGCAGCACCAGCCCCACAACACCATCTGTGTAAAAAACATTCCTTGCACAACTCCAATAAAACTCTGCCCCTCTCATCTTAAAGCTATGTTGTCTAGTCTTTGGCATTTCCAGCATGGGAAAAAGGTTCTTACCGTGTACCCCATCGATGCCTTTCATATAATTCAGTTCAATAGTCAAACTAACTCACAAAACATCTGAGCAAAATTCTCCACCTACACGGGAGCTAACATACAATAAATGCAGAGGGATCCCAAATGATCAGCAATGTTTGACAGGATTTGACAGGACGGCACACAGGAGGTCTTTGAGGCAGGTACTATCGCAACATTTAAGAAAGATTAAGACAAGTACATGGATAGGAGAGGTTTAGGGAGCCGCATCCTCCCAGCGCCAGAGACCCGGGTTCGATCCTGACCTTGGGTGCTGATTATGTGGAGTTTGCACATTCTCCCAGTTAGTGCTACATTCCCTGCATATCCATGTGTCTATCCAAAAGTCTTTTAATTGCCACTAAAGTATCTGCCTCCAGCACCCGCACTGGCAGCACGTTCCAGGCACCCACCACCCTCTGTGTAAAACAATTCCCTCGCACATCTCCTTTACATTCCCCCCCCCCCCCCCCCCACCTTAAAGCTATGTATGCCCCCAAGTCTATGATTTTGCCATCTTGGGAAAAGTCCTGACTGTTTAACCTATCTATGCCTCTCATAATTGTATGTACTTCAGTCAGGTCTCCACCTAATTTCCATCATTCCAGAGGAAAAGTCTGTCCAACCTCTCACGTAGCCAATACCCCCTAATTCAGGCATTCAGGTTAGAAAAGGTTTAAGGGTGTATGAACCAGTGAGACCAGTGTAGATGGGGCATTCTGGTGGCGTGGGTAAGTTGGTCCGAAGGGCGTTTCCATGCTCTATGACTCTGTGGGTTGCTCTGAGTCAGCACTAACTCGATGGGCTGAACGGTCACCTTCCCTGCCGTGAGAAATAGTCATGTATAGTCAAAGAGTCATACAACGTGGAAACAGGATCTTCAAAAGATCTAATTAGCCAAAACTGAGCAACATGTCCCATCTACACTTGTCTCATCTTCCTGTGTTTGGCCCATATCCCTCTAAACCTCTCCTATCCATGTACTTGTCTTAATCTTTCTTAAATGTTGCCTCAAAGACTCAAAGACCTCCTCTAGCAGCTCGGTCAATACACACACCATCACCTGCAAAAAAGTTACCCCTCAGGTTCCTATTAAATGTTTTTCTGCTCACCTTAAACCCATGTTCTCTGGTACTAGATTCCTCTACTCTTGGCAAGAGACTGTGCATTTACCCTATTTATTCCTCGCATTATCTTATACACCTCTATAAGATCACCTTCATCCTCTTGCACTCCAAAGAATAAAGTCCTAACCTGCTCAAGCTCTCCCTACAGCTCAGGCCCTCGAGTCCTGGCATATCCCTTGTAAATCTAAAAGAATATTTTTTAAATCATTATGCTGCATCTCATTCTCTACGAGACCTTGTCTCCATATAACAAACAATTACAGCACGGAAACAGGCCATCACGGCCCTTCCAGTCCGTGCCATATAACCATATAACCATATAACAATTACAGCACGGAAACAGGCCATCACGGCCCTTCAAGTCCATGCCGAACAACTTTTTTCCCTTAGTCCCACCTGCCTGCACTCATACCATAACCCTCCATACCCTTCTCATCCATATGCCTATCCAATTCATTTTTAAATGATACCAACGAACCTGCCGCCACCACTTCCACTGGAAGCTCATTCCACACCGCTACCACTCTCTGAGTAAAGAAGTTCCCCTTCACGTTACCCCTAAACCTCTGTCCCTTAATTCTAAAGTCATGTCCTCTTGTTTGAATCTTACCTATTCTCAAAGGGAAAAGCTTGTCCACATCAACTCTTTCTATCCCTCTCATCATTTTAAAGACCTCTATCAAGTCCCCCCTTAACCTTCTGCGCTCCAGAGAATAAAGACCTAACTTATTCAACCTATCTCTGTAACTTAGCTGTTGAAACCCAGGCAACATTCTAGTAAATCTCCTCTGTCTCCTCTCTTGCAGAAGCCGTTAATTTCTGCGTTTATATTTTTTGCAATTTATTTCCACTTTTCATTCATCCTTTGCCGGTTTCGTTGTTTCTCTCTATCCTCTGGCTAGCAGTAACCTTTATAGCTCTGTAAGCCTTTTCCTTCAATTTGATACTGCGTTTGCCTTCCTTATGATGGATCAGCTTTCTCTTACAACCTTTATTTCTCTATGGAATACATCTTTGTTGCAAAGTTCTTCTTAAATATCTTCCGCCTCTTCTCTTAGTTTCTTTTCCCAATCCACATTAGCAGCTCTACTTTCATAATCAGTTTTGGAACCCTGCCTCTCTGATCTCTCATCTCCGAGGATCCAGTTCTTCGAGATCCTGTAAGCCTCACACATAGCCGGCAGGGTGGGTAAGAGGTACCATTGCTTCCTTACAGCAGCAGAGACCTAGGTTCGATCCTGACTATGAGTGACGTTTGTACAGAGTTTTACATTTTCCTCGTGACCGTGTGAGTTTTCTCCGGGTGCTCCGGTTTCCTCCCACACTCCAAAGGCAGGCAGGTTTGGAGGATAATCGACTTTTGTGAATTGCCCCTAGTGTGCAGGATGCAAAACTGGGATAATATAGAACTAGTGTGAATGGTTGGTTGTTAGTCAATGCGGACTCGATGGACCAAAGGGCCTGTTTCCATGTCATATCTCTGATGAGCCAGATCTAAAACAGCCTGTTCACTGCTCTCTTTTATAAAGTGTAATTTTCCGAACATAGAACAGTACAGCACAGGAACAGGCCCTCAGGCCCACAAAGTGTGTGCTGAACATGATGCCAAGTTAAATTAATTTCCTCTGCCTGCATGTGTTCCATATCCCACCGTACCCTGCATATCCATGTGTCTCTAAAAGTTACTTAATAGATGAGCGGCAGAATTAACTTCAGTGCCCTGATCAACATTTCTACTTCAAAAAACATTAATACACAGATGAAGACACAAGGTGATGGGTCATTAATACACAGGTGAAGACACAAGTGGGTCAGGCAGATCTCTGGAAAACTTGGATAGGTTCCAGCTTTCTATCTCCCCCCCCCCCACACCCACACCCCCCCCCCCGCTATCAGTCTGCAGAAAGGTCCCGACTTGAAAAATCATCTATACATTAATTCCTAAATATTTAATTTTGTCAGTAACTATTGATAATATATATTGATATAGTTTTATTGATATATTAATATTGATATAGTTTTATCTGGGATTATAAAAATCATAGAATAAGTAAAAAACATTTATGTAAGTCAAAGATAAACGGAGGATTAGCACTTCCAAATTTTCTATACTACTTCTGGGCAGTACAGATTAAGAATATGAATTTTTGGTGGGTAAATACGGACCTGGAACCAACGTGGCTAAAGATAGAAAAGGAAGATTGTTTGCCTTTCAACGTAGATTCAATTATTTTTGCCCCAAAGGAAGTTCAAAAAAAAATTTATAGGGACAATCCAATCATTTATAATAATAGACGTATTTGGAAACAAATAGTCAAGACTTTACATTTAGACAACCTGTCATTTAGATTACCAATTATGAATAACCCATTATTTAAGCCCTCCACATTGGATGGAGGGTTCAGACATTGGGATAATTTAGGAATTACAAGGGTAGAGCACCTCTATAGAAATGGAAAATTTCTTTCATTTCAGGAATTACAAGATATCTACGGATTGTCTTCACAGCATTTGTTTAGGTATTTCCAAATTAGAGATTATATTAAATCTAATACACAGGATTTTAAAAATAAGGAACCAGGATTATTAGGTGAATCGTTTAACTGGCATCCAACCACAGAAAAATTAATAGCTTATATATATAACATCATTATGGATAAGGAGAATCCAATAACTGAAACATATCGTCAAGCATGGGAAAATGAAATTGGATCACCTATAACCAAAGAAAATTGGGAAGAAAGTCTACAACGAATACACCGGTGCTCGTTAAATGCTAGACATATATTAATACAATTTAAAGTATTATACAGATTACATTATTCAAAAGCCAAATTAAATAGTATATTTCCTAATCTCTCCTCTATTTGTGATAAATGTAAGAATTTAGAAGCAAATTTAACACACAGTTTTGTTACATGTCCTAAATTGAATTATTATTGGACAGAAATTTTTTAAGTTATTTCTGAAGTTCTTAAGGTTAAATTAGAACCCGACCCAAAGCTAATAATACTGGGAATTCCAGAGGCTAATTTGATATTTACACTAGATCAAAGAAATTTCCTTGATTATTGTTTGATATTAGGGAAAAAAATAATATTGAAATTTTGGAAGGGAACATTATCCCCAACAATTAAAATGTGCGCATCAGAGATGTTGGAGACGTTGCAGTTGGAAAGAATCAGATTTGTCCTTTTGGACGAGTATAATTCTTTTCAACAGATATGGTCTCCATATATACAGTATTTAGAGAAGTAGCTGTTCTTGGCATCACGGCTCGACTGACACCCTGCGGGATTTGATGAAAATAATGTATTGGTATACCAGGATATATGCATGTCTTTACTGATATTATTATTTGTAGTTGTTTCATTTATAATATATTGTGTGGCTTTTAATTGATATATATACATAATATGTCTTTTTTCTTTTTCTTCATTTTTTCTTTTTCTTTTATACCAAATAATTATTAAGGAATTATAATTTTATTGATTAATAATGGTATTTCTCTTTACCCACTTTTATTTAAAAAAAAAAATAAGATAATAATCATTAGAGTACAAATATTGATTTAAGTTGATGTTTATAACTCAGTTTTAAACATTGAGAATTGTTTATTGCTAATAAAAAAATTATTCACAGAAAAATCATCTATGCATGTTCTTCAGAGATGCTGCCAGACCCACTGGGTTACGCTAGAACTTTGTGTCTTCCTTTGTAAACTAGCATTTGTAACCCTTAACTCAGCGAGCCAGGCAGCATCTCTGGAGAACACAGATAGGTGACGTTTCGGGTCGGGACCTTTTTTTGACGTGTACCCAAAATGTCAACTATCCATGTTCTCCAAAGATGCTGCCTGACATATGGAGAGGATAGGTTTAGAGGGAAATTATGGGAAGCATAGATAGGAAAGACAGTCAGAACCTTTTACCCAGGATGGAAATGTCAGATACTAGAGGGCATAGATTTAAAGTTAGAGGGACAAAGTTTAAAGGGGATGTGCAGGGCAAGTTATTTACACAGAGGTTGAGTGTGTTGAGTGCCGGGAATGTGCCGCCAGTGTTGGTGGTTGAGGCAAATACAACAGTGGCATTTAAGAGGCTTTTTGATAGGTATATGGATATGCAGGGAATGGAGGGATATGGGTTATATGCAGGTTGGTGAGCAATGATCTTGGCATCATGTTTGGCACAGACATTGTAGACTGAAGGGACTGTTTGTTTTGCTCTACTGCTCTATGTTCTATGTATTGAACATAACTCATACAATACTGTGGCTGTGGCCTAAGTTTTATAATTTGTATCATGACTTCAGTGTTCTTATACTTTTATGTATAAAGATGCAAAGATTAGTGAAGCCAACTGTAGGCCCTTTAGTCAGAAACAGGTGAATTTATAATGGGAAACCAGGAAATGGCAGACTTGTTAAACAAGTACTTTGGATCTGCCTTCACTAAGGAAGACACAAACAATCTCCCAGAAATACAAGGGGACCAAGGATCTAGTGGGAGGGAGGGACAGAAGGAAATCCACATTAGTCAGGAAATGGTGTTAGGTAAACTGTTGGGACTGAAGGCAGATAAATCCCCAGGGCATGATGGTCTGCATCCCAGAGTACTCAAATAGGTGGCTCTAGAAATTGTGGGCGCATTAGTGATTATTTTACAATGTTCTCTAAACTTTGGATCAGTTCCTGTGGACTGGAGGGTAACTAATGTAACCCAACTTTTTACAAAAGGAGGGAGAGAAAAATGGGGAATTATAGACCAGTTAGCCTTACATCGGTAGTGGGGATGATGCTTGAGTCAATAAGTGAGTTTGGTATTCCGAAAAACGCAAGGAATCATGGGATTTGTCAAAGGCTAAAGATAAACACTCTTAACAACCATGCCGCCACATGCACACAGACCTTCGCCTCATCCGCAGCCGGGATCGAACCCGGGTCCCTGGCGCCGCAAGCGTTGCCGAACCGCCACTGGAACATCCCCATCCACCCCCATCCAGGGGCAACCAGAGACATTCGGGGCGACCCCAGACCAACGGGAGTCAGAAGGGAGTCAGACAGAAGCGGCGGCCCAGGCCCACAGCCAGAGCGGAGAAGAAATGCCAATCCCAGCTCAACTCTGCCTGTCCCGCCGGGCCAACCGACAGCCCTGGACCGATGGGACACTGGCCCGTCGCAGCGGTGGCCCAGGCCCACAGCCAATGTGGAAAAGAAGCGCCAAATATCCACTGCTCCGGGCTGGTGAAATGTCAGTCCAGGGCCACCGGTCAACCCGGTGGGACAGGCAGAGCCGAGCCGGAGCCAGCGCCTCCCCTCCCCGCCGTCCGCAAGCCTGGGACACCAATCCCGTCCAACTCCCACCATCCCAGGGCCATCCCGGACATCCCCGGCCCCCCCGCCCGGACAGGGACGGGACACTTGGGAGGGGACGGGGACGGCCCAGCAGCAACTCAACAGCGCCTGCAGCACCGGAGATCCGGGCCCGACCCCGACCATGGACAAAATGCAGGTTTGCACTCATGCAGCAGCACAGCGGCCGTGAGTGTTTATCGCAAGTGATCCATGACCTGGGCATGCGCAGTCGGAATACCAAACTCACTTATTATTAAAGATGTAATAGCAGTGCATTTGGAAAGCAGTGACAGGCTCGGCCAAAGTCAGCAAGGATTTATGAAGGGGAAATCATGCTTGACTAATCTGGGATTTTTTGAGGATGTAACAAGTAGAATGGATAAGTGAGAGCCAGTGGATGTGGTGTATCTGGACTTTCAAAAAGCCTTCAACAATGTCCCACAAGAGATTAGTGAGCAAAATTAGAGCACATGGTATGGATAGAGGACTGGTTGGCAGACAGGAAGCAAAGAGTAGGAATTAACGGGTCCTTGTCAGAATGGCAAGTGGGGTAACTAGTGGGCTGCCGCAAGGCTCAGTGCTGGGACCCCAGTTATCTATATTACTAAAAGTCTGATCTTAATCACTTCCTGTTGTTCTGTATATTGATTTTAGAAAAAACGCTGCCACTTATGGCTGCGATCTTTAGCCACCTTACTCAGAGTCCCCCTCCGCTGCACAGGACAAGAGGATTTTTCCCATCGATGAAAAATAAAAGAGTTATTAGTGTTTAAAAAATGTTGAGATTCTCTCTCCTGAAGGCCACGCCCCTTCCGGAGGGTCTATAAAACCCGGCAGTGTTGAGTGCCTCAGTCAGTCTCTGCAAGATGGGGGAGCAAGAGGGTCATGTCTCTCAGTCTGAGCTGTGAATAACAATGAACACATGTCTACTAAACTGTGAGTGGTTTTACTGACCAGTCAGTGCCCTTAATGTGGTTTGAAAATATCGTTTGGAAATGCTAAAGATATGTTGCCTTTGGTTTGGAAATGCTAAAGCTGTGTTGCCTTTGGTTTGGAAATGTTAAAGCTGTGTTGCCTTTGGTTTGGAAATAATAAAGCTGTGTTGCCTAATTAAAGTTGCCTTGCCTAATTAAAGTTGCCTTCCGTAATTAAAGCTACCTTGCCTAATTAAAGCTGCCTTGCCTTCTATATAATTAAAAGGTTAATTAAAGGTTATGCTATTATATTAATTTTATACTAATATGATTAACCAATGTATTAATCTAATGGATTTAGGGGGATAAGGGGCATATAGATATGATTATTATTAACAGATATATAATGTTAATATGGTTGAAAAGAAATGAAATATAATTCAGGATGTACACTAACACACTACAATTAATGAAAAGGGGTATAAGAATATTATAACATCATAAACCTGTGGGAAGAAAGAAGCATTAATGATTTGGAAAAGTTCCAGAGGTTTGGGCTGGAAGACGGTTGTATTTAAGATAAGAAATGTAACCCTTGAAACAGGCTGGTAATTAAGGGACAGATGAATACTGTATATTTGGATAGGGACAGGGCATGTGTTCTCATGTTTTATAATTCCACGACTCTGGGATACCGAGCAAGTAACATAGAAAGTTTAAAATTGGGGTAGAAAATAGAATATTTGAAACAGTAAAGATGACGATGATTTTCTATTGTTGAAACTCTCATTTTTTCTGTTTTATTCGGCCTGACAAGATACATTTTGTTAATGAAATCTGTTTTTTTTTGTTTTAAATTTTTTTTTTTAAATTCCTTTTGATATATTAAGACATATTAAGATATATTCAGATGAAACGGCATGTAGTCATAAATGACATTGTATTTAGGGGGCTGAACTCAATGTATAATTCCATCTACGGAGGTCAATCAATTTGTGGCTATCATAGATGGCTTCTTGTATTTAGGGTATCATCTTTTTGATACCTTAAACTCACGTTTTTTTTTGTTGTATTTAATTTTATGTAGCTCATTTAACAATTTTTCTTTCTTTCTTCACTATCTTTCAACACACTTTTCTCTTTTTCTTATGTAGGTTCAATGTACGGAGGAAAGGTAAAATGACGTCAGAAGTGTGGGATGATACCCATATACCCAAAAGTCTGAGGTACCTAACTACACCACATGAAGCAAAATGACCAAAACATGTTTACAATGCAGGATAATAAGGGAAAAAAGAATGGAGGATTCACATTTTGTAGTTGGAATATTAGGGGTGCGAATGATCCAATTAAAAGGGGCAAGATTATGGCCCAGTTAAAATCTTTAAATGTGGATATAGCTTTTCTGCAAGAAACGCATACGAAACTACAAACACAGATGAGACTAAGGGCAAACTGGATAGGCCAAACGTATCACTCGTCATTTACTGCTAAAGCTAGAGGACCGGCTATTATTATTTGGAAATGTATACCGTTTATATTAAAGAATACAATATCTGATAAAGAAGGGAGATACATGATAGTGGCGGGAGAAATTTATTCTATTCCACTGACTCTGATAAATATTTATGCACCAAATTTTGATAATCCCCAATTTTTAAAGAAAATTATGGATAAAATAGATGAGTATAATTTTCAAAATGTAATACTAGGGGGGGGACTAGGGGTTAACATCTTAACTGTGTTATAGATTTATACTTAGACAAATCAATAAAATTAAGGCAGGCTAGTGTCAAATCCAAGTCTAGTGAATTCTTAAACACTTATATAAAAAACACTAATATAACAGATGTATGGAGAATAGTTAATCTAACTGGAAGGGAATATTCGTTTTATTCATCAGTACACAAAACTTATTCAAGAATTGATTATTTCTTAGTGGATACAAAATTAATACCATACACGATTAATACCACAATACCACAAATACCACAATAGTATTATTTCGGATCACTCCCCACTGACTTTTACTTTAAAACTTGAGGGAATGCCAGGTATAAAATCTTTTTGGAGATTTAACACACAAATAGCTAATGACTCATAAGGTTACGAGTATTTAAAACAACAAATGAATTTTTTTTTTGAAACAAACGAGACACCAGGTATTTCACCATCTCTAGTATGGGAATCTTTTAAGGCATTCATCCGTGGAGTTATAATTTCGTATCAAAGTATTCTAAATAAAAAAATCAGGACAGAACAATGGACGTTAAATTATTAGAATTAGGTAACGCAAAAGACCCAACTATAGATAAACATAATAAGATAACATTATTGAAATTTAAACTTAATGGAATACTATCGGCAAGAGTAATAAGATTATTTCAGATCACAAAACAAGTACAGTTTGAATTTGGGGATAAACCACATAAACTTCTAGCACGACAATTGAAGAAGCAAGAAAAGGAAAAAACAATTATTAAAATTAATCAGAGAATGGGGAATTATTAACTTTACCTAAGGACAAAAGGTTCGCTCAATTTTATCAAAATTTATATACATCTAAAACTAATATTGAAGACAATAAAATTATAAATGTTTTAGATAATTGTAATTTGTCAAAATTGGATATCTTACAACAAGAGGAATTAGGAGCTCAGATTACAAGTGAAGAAATAAGAGAAACAATAAAATAACTGAAAAATGGGAAGACACCAGGGCCTGATGGTTTTAATAATGAATTCTATAAAAGATTTCAGGAGTTAATGGTCCCACGATTACTTAAATTATACAGTTATGCTTTTACCGAAATGAAATTACCAAAAACTTTAGCAGAATCTACAATTACGCTTATACCAAAAAAAGATAAAGCTCTAGAAGATCCGGGCTCGTATAGAGCTATATCACTTTTAAACACAGATCAAAAAATTTTAGCAAAGGTTTTAGCAAGAAGATTGAGTAAACATATTAATAAATTGATAAACCAGGACCAAACGGGGTTTATACCCAAAAGACAATCATTTAACAATTTGAGACGACTTTATGATATAATGTATTCACATAAAGGGGAAAAGGAAGATTTATCAGTTATATCTTTGGATGCAGAGTAAGCTTTTGATCAGGTAGAGTGACAGTATTTGTACATAGTACTCCAAAAAATTAATATGGGAGATAATTTTATTAGATGGGTAAAATTATTATATGATAAACCAATGGCAAGAATATTAACTAATAATATGTTGTCTCCAAAATTCCAATTATCTCGGGGCAATAGGCAGGGATGTGTTTTATCACCCCTGCTATTTGCCCTTATGATAGAGCCTCTGGCTGAAAGGATAAGAATACATCCGAATATTCAGGGATATAGTACTAAGGACTCTAATAATAACATTTCATTATATGCGGATGATATACTTTTATGTATTAAATTCTGGAAAACGCTCCCACTATCACTAATTGGCAGAATAAATGCTATAAAAATGATAGTGCTACCACAAATAATATATTTATTTCAATCCATACCAATATATATACCAAAATATATATTTTTTAAAACTAGACTCTAATATTACTAATTTTATATGGGACTACAAAGCACATAGAATTAAAATAAATCATTTGTGTAAACCTAAAGATGTAGGGGGACTTGCACTGCCTATTTTTTTTATATTATTATTGGGCAGTGCATATTAAGAATATCATTTATTGGTTGGACTGTCCTTCTCAACAGATGGAATGCATAAGAATGGAGAAAGAGGATTGTTTTCCTTATGATTTAGGAGCGATCCTCTTCTCCCCGATAAAATGGAATAATATATTATATAAAGAAAAATCCAAACATACTCAATATAATTCGAATTTGGAAACAAATAAAATTAACTTTAAAATTAAGAAACTTATCATCATTAACACCAATAGTGAATAATCTGGTATTTAAACCATCTTTTATGGATAAAACATATTAAAAAAATGGGAAAGATTGGGAATTAAAAAGTTGGGTGACATGTATGAAATGGGAAATTTGTTATCATTTCAACAATTAAAATCAAAATTTAATCTGAATAATAACCAATACTTTAAATATTTACAGATATGTGACTTTATGAAAAAATATATACCAAGACTACACCATATACCAATATATATACCAAAAAACTTTTCACTACACCAATTGGTGTACGTGACCAATAAATACCTTTGTACCCTTGTACCTTTGTACCGAACATAATGATAGACCCACTGGAAGAAGCAATGAATATTAAGGCGGACTCACAAAAATTAATATCATATTTATATAACAGTATTCTTAATAGAGAATTGTCATCAACAGAGGCAATTAGAGAAGACTGGGAAAAATAATTAATGTCAAAAATTTCTAAAGAAACATGGGAGAGGTATTTGATTATATATACATAAATGTTCGATTAACGCTAGACATAATTTAATTCAATTTAAAATATTACACAGATTATATTATTCAAAAGTTAGGTTGAATAAATTTTACTCAAATATTTCTCCCATCTGTGATAAATGTCTTTCTCAAAATGCCAATTTCACACATTCTTTTGTTTCTTGCACAAAACTTCAAAGATTTTGGTGTGATATATTTGATATATTCACTAGTTTAAGATAAAAATGGAACCTAGTATGGAAATGATTATCTTTGGAGTAATAGGAGATGGAAACAATTTCAATATCCCCAAATCTCATTTTTTAATTATGGTTTAATAACAGCGAAAAAACTCATACTCAGATTTTGGAAAAAGGCTACTATACCAACACTCAAAATGTGGATTGGTAATATGCTGGAAACTGCCCATTCTGAAGAAATGAGACTCCTCCTAATAGAAAAAAAAGACCAATTCTTAATGAGTTGGTCTCCATTTATTGACCTTGTGGATTCATGTGGTGCAATAGTATCGTAAAATTAAAAATTTGGGGTTTGGGCGAAAAATTATTAAGAATATAAAAAAACATCAACTTGTGGCGTGGGAGAATCTCCTTTCTGCTTCACTTTCTCGCGTTTCTTTCTTTACACCACACTCACTAGACTATCCTTTACTCTTCACTACTTCTTTCTTTTTCATTTCTTTCTAAAAAAGGAAGTTGTACAAAGAATGTTTTAATAATTCTGGGAACCTGTAAAAAGGCACCATCAAAATATAATGTACCTACTTCTAATAAATAAATTAAAAAAAAGTCTAATCTTGACCACTTCCTGTTTGCGCTTTATATTGATTTTAGAAAAAAACACTACCATGTACGGCTGTGATTTTTGGCCATCTTACTCAGAGTCCCCGCTCCACTCATCAGGTGCCGAGGATTTTTCCCATCGATGAAAAATAAAAGAGTAATTCGTGTTTTTAAAATGTTGAGATTCTCTCGCCTGCCAATCATGCGATGAAGGCCACGCCCCTTCTGGTGGGAGGGCGTAGGAACTATAGAACCCAGAAGTGTGGGCGTGGCTCAGTCTCTGCAAGATGGAGGAGGGAGAGGTACGACTCGCTGTCTTTAGTGGCCTTGCACCCTGCTTGAAATGGTAAGAAACTGCACTTGAATTTGGTGGCCTTGCACCCTGGTTGAAATGGAATTTCAAGGAATAGCCGTGAGTCAACTGCCAGCCCACCAGCCGTGAGTGAGCTGCCAGCACAACAGGCTTGAGTGACTGAGCTGCCAGCCAAATAATCCATTCGGCCCACAATGTCCATACTAGCCCTCTGGAAACCAGTCCCTTCAGCCCACAACACCCATTGTAGCGCTCCAGAAAGCCCCCCACCCCCCCCCCCCCCACACTGGCCACCAATATTGGAATTGGTGGAGAGGTGGAATATTGCGTTGGGGGACCAGCCCTCCCGTGTGATGCTGGGACCCAACGGGTCCCACTTAGTCTAGTGTATATATATATATATATATATATATATATATATATATATATGCAATATCTATATTACTAAAAGTCTGATCCTGACCACTTCCTGTTGTTCTGTATATTGATTTTAGAAAAAATGCTGCCACTTATGGCTGTGATTTTTGGCCATCGTACTCAGTCTCACTCCGTTGTGCAGGACAAGAGGATTTTTCCCATCGATGAAAAATAAAAGAGTTATTAGTGTTTAAAAAATGTTCAGATTCTCTCTCCTGAAGGCCACGCCCCTTCCAGAGGGACTATAAAACCCGGACGTGTTGAGTGCCTCAGTCAGTATGTGCAAGATGGCGAAGCAAGAGGGTCATGTCTCTGAGTCTGAGCTGGACACATGTCTACTAAACTTTGAAGTGGTTTTACAGACCTTGAGTGCCCTTAATGTTGTTTGAAAATGAAAATATGGTTGGTTTGAAATAAAGCACAGCAAATGGTTGGTGGTGGGTGGTTTGAAATAAAGCACAGCAAATGGTTGGTGGTGGTTGGTTTGAAATGGCAAATGATTAAAAGTCTCAACTTGACAACTTCCTGTTTCACTGTATATTGATTTTAGATAAAATGTTACCACTTACGGCTGTGATTTTTGGCCATCTTACTCAGTGCCCCTCCGCTCATCAGGTGCAGAGGATTCTTCTCATCAATGAAAAATAAATATGTGTTATTAGTGTTTAAAAAATGGTGAGAATCTCTCTCCTGTCAATCATGCATGAAGGCCACACCCCTTCTGGTGGGAGGGGGGAGGGATTATAAAACCCGGAAGAGTGGGTGTGGCTCAGTCTCTGCAAGATGGGGGAGGGAGAGGTCATGACTCTGTCTGAGCTGTGAATCAACTGAACACACGGGATGTCTACTGAACTGTGAGGGTGGTGTTTATGTGGTGTTTTGTGTGGTTTTATGGCGGTTTTATAGTGGTTTCACCCTGCTTTAAATGGTTTGAAACTGCATTTGAATGTGGTGGCCAGGCACCCTGCATGAAATGGAATGAAACTGCATTTGAATTAGGTGGCCTTGCACTCAGCATGAAATGGTATGAAGCTGCATTTAAATTTGATGGCCTTGAACCCTGCTTGAAGTGGTTCGAAATTGCACTTGAATTTGGTGGCATTTGAATGTGGTGGCCAGGCACCCTGCATGAAATGGAATGAAACTGCATTTGAATTAGGTGGCCTTGCACTCAGCATGAAATGGTATGAAGCTGCATTTAAATTTGATGGCCTTGAACCCTGCTTGAAGTGGTTCGAAATTGCACTTGAATTTGGTGGCCTTGCACCCTGCTTGAAGTGGTAGGAAACTGCATGAGTTTGGTGGCCTTGCACCCTGCTTGAAGTGGTAGGAAACTGCACTTGAGTTTGGTGGCCCTGCACCCTGCTTGAAGTGGTAGGAAACTACACTTGAGTTTGGTGGCCTTGCACCCTGCTTGAAGTGGTAGGAAATTGCAATTGAATTTGGTGGCCTTGCACCCTGCCTGAAGTGGTAGGAAACTGCACTTGAATTCGTTGGCCTTGCACCCTGCTTGAAATGGTACGAAACTGCACCCTGCTTGATATGGTAGGAAACTGCATTTGAATTTGGTGGCCTTGCACCCTGCTTGAAATGGAATTTCAAGGAATAGCCATGAGTCAACTGCCAGCCTACCAGCCGTGAATGAGCTGCCAGCACATCAGGCTTGAGTGACTGAGCGGCTGTCCCAAAAATCCATTTGGCCCAAAATGTCCATACTAGCCCTAAGGAAACCAGTGCCTTCAGCCCACAACATCCATACTAGCGCTCCAGACAGTCTCTCCCCCCCCCCCCCTCTGGCCACCAATATTGGAATTAGTGGAGAGGTGGAATATTGCGTTGGGGGACCCGCCCTCCCGTGTGAACATGGAACCCAACGGGTCCCACTTAGTCTAGTTTACAATGTATATGAACGATTTAGATAATGGAATTAAAGGTAACATCTCCAAGTTTGCAGATGACACAAAGCAGGGTGGCAATTTGAGCTGCGAGGAAGATGCTTTGAGGCTGCAGGGTGACTTGGATAGGTTGGATGGGTGAGAGAGCAGATGTATGGCAGACGCAGTATAATGTGGATAAATGTGAGGTTATCCACTTTGGTGGCAAGAACAAGACAGATTATTATCTGAATGGTGTCAGATTAGGAAACGGGGAGGTGCAACAAGACCTGGGTGTCCCCTTGTACATCAGTCACTGAAAGTATGCATGCAGGTACAGCAGGCAGCGAAGAAAGTAAATGGCATGTTGGTGTTGGCCTTCATTGTGAGAGGACTTGAGTTTAGGAGCATGGAGGCCCTACTGCAGTTGTACAGGGCCCTAATGAGACCACAATTTTGGTCTCATAATTTGAGAAAGTACCTTATTATTATTGAGGGAATGCGGCACAGGTTCACCAGGTTGATTCCTGGGATGGCGGAACTAACATATGATGAAAGGTGGACTGGGCTTGTAATCACTGGAATTTAGAAAGATGAGAGGGTACTGATTTTGGATGATCAGCCACCATCATATTGAATGACGGTGCTGGCTCGGTGCCGAAAGGCCTACTCCTGCACCTATTTTCTATGTTTCCATGTCCTAGTTAATGAAGGCTAGCAGCCCAAATGTCTTCTTCACCACGTCATTGACCTGTGCTGCCACCTAGAGGGATTTATGAATTGGTACACCGGTGCTCATCAACACTCCCTAGGGACTATTTGCATTGTATGCCTTGTGCTATTGGAACTCCCAAAATGTATCACCATGTATGCCTCAGGATTAAACTCCATCTGCCACTGGTCTGTCCAACTAACCAGCTGTTCTATACCGTAACATGTGGGAGTCATTTAAAGGCCAGCCAATCAGTGTTCAACACTGGTAGAAACAAGAAACTGCAGATGCTGGTCTACAAAAAGAAGGGATAAAGTGCTGGAGTAACTCAGCAGGTCAGGCAGCATCTCTGGAGAACACGGACAGGTGACGTTTCAGGTTGGAGCCCTTCCACAGACCGAAGAATAGCAAGAATAAGAGTGCGAAGAAGGGTCCTGAAATAAGACACAAAGTGCTGGAGTAACTCAGCAAGTTACTTTGCCCAACCCCTCCTCTCTCATTTCCAGCTTTCGTCATCCCACTCCCCGCCGCCCTACAATCAGTCTGAAAAAGGGTCCTGACCCGAAACGTCACCCATCCATGTTTGTCAATGATGCTGCCTGGCCCGCTGACTTACTCAAGCAATTTGTGTCTCCTGCGGTCAACTGGAACACTCCTCGAATGGGGCATCTTGGTCAGCATGGATGTAATGGGCCGAGGGACCTGTTTCCATGCTGTATGGATCTATGACTCAGTCCTAGTAATGATAGGTAACATTCTCATTTATTGTTCCCTCGCCTCTCACTTTCAGCGTGAAAAATGGAGCATCACTTAGCAACCAAGAACCCTTCATCATCTATCCAACGTAGTCAGTAGTTACCAGCTGATGATAGGAAATGAACCCTTTATTTTCACTGTTGCTGAGATGAGAGAAGTAAATTGGTGCTGATGGCCATTGATTGGAAAAGAAAAGCACAGACATTGTGTGGTTCTGTGCTATTACAGGTACAATGTGATCAGTAGGTTTGTGGAGGACACTAAAATTGGTGTTGTTCTTGTGAGGGAGGAGAGTAGAACATAGAATACTACAGCACTGGAAGAGGCCCTTCAGCCCCCAATGTCCGTGCCAAATTGATGTCAAGTTAAACTAATCTTCCTCACCTGCACGTGTTCCATGTCCCTCCATTCCCTGCACATCCATGTGCTTGTCAAAAAGTCTCTTAAATGATCCTATCATATTTGCCTCCACCATCAGCCCTGTCAATGGGGAACATTATGTAAAAAACATGCCCCACTTAATAGAGACCCAAGTTCAATCCTGACCTCAGGTGCTGTCCATGTGGAGCTTGCATGGTTTTTTGGGGGTTTTTTAGAGATACCGTGAAAACAGTCCCTTCAGCCCACCGAGTCCGTGCTGAAAAACGATCACCATACATGAACACTATCCTACACACACTAGGGACAATTTACAAATTATTCTGAGCCAAGTCACGTACAAACCTGTATGTCTTATGTTCACCCGATCACCACATGGGTTCCCTCTGGGTGCTCCGGTTTCCTCCCTCATTCCCAAAGCCGTGCGTATTTGTAGGTTAATCGGCCCTCTAACTTTCCCTTAGTGTGTAGGGAGTGGAAGCGAAAAGGCTGGAGAAAATGAGTTGGAAAGATAGATCGGCCATGATTGAATGGCGGAGTAGACTTGATACAGCACAAGAAACCCGGGTTCAATCCTGACTATGGGTGCTGTCTATACAGTGTGTACATTCTCCCTGTGACGGCATGGGTGTTCCGGTTCCCTCCCACATTCCTAAACTGTACAGGTTTGCAGGTTAATTGGTTCAAGTAAAAATTGTAAATTGTCCTTAGTGTGTAGGATAGTCTTTGTGTACGGGGTGACATGGGCTCGGTGGGTCTGTTTCTGTGCTGTATCCTTAAAATAAACTACATATCTAAACTAAACTAAATTGGGTTGGCTACACATTCTTAATTCAGAAAGATAATTCTCAGGCTCTTTATCACAAGTCCGTGGGAGTCAACAGAAGAACCATCCTTGAGTCCACTCTAGTGACTAAATTCCAGCCAGCCCACATTAATAGCAATTAGACGTGGGCAGGCAGAACAGAATTCAATCTAGGCAAATAATTCTGCTAAATTACTTTTTAGGTGAAAGTACTTTGAACATAATTTAGGTGGGCACCTCGTTTGACACGCGCATCTTCAAATTCTATCGCCCTTCAGCAAGTCGTATGACATTTTATTATTATTATGTTTCGTATTATCTGACACGAACGTTTTCCTTTGACGTCCTTGAAGTTAAATTAATTGATTTCCCACGTTGCCTTTATTCCACTGACATAACCGTAGTCATACAGCCCCTTGGCCCAACTTGTCCCATCTACACTAGTCCCATCACCCTCGTTTGATTCATATACCTCTAAACCCTTCCTATCTATTACCTGTCTAATTGCTTCTTAAATGTTGCAATAGTACCTGCTGCAAATTCCTCCTCCAGCAGCTCGTTCCATACATTCACCACAATAAGCTAACACGACAGTCTAGTTTTTACACAATACTGTAGCTTTACAACTTGTTCTTTATAGAGTCATTGAATCATGATAACTGTCCCATTGGTCCAACTTGACTTTTGCTAACCTGAGCTGGTTCTATTGATACATAGAACATAGAACAGTGCAGCACAAGAACAAGCCCCTTGGCCCACAATGTCTATGCAAACAAAGCCAAGACCATCTCTTATCTACCTCCACATAATCTACCGTATTTCCCGGCAATGAAGACGTACCAGCGTCGAAGACGCACCCCCATTTTGAGTTGCTAAATTTTGAAAGAAGGCTGGTGGGACAGGATCAGTGGTTTGCTTTAGTCAGTAGAAAGGAAGATGTGAAAGTCCTTCAAGGAGGCAATCTGGACCGGGGAGTCTCCATCTTTGCCTGTCCTACAATGTGCTGTGCAGTTCAGGTCTGAGGGACGGGGATTTCCTGGCTCAGGGAGATCACATAATTGGGAGAGGGGGGGGTGGAGAGAGAGGGGGGGGGGGGGGGGGAAGAGAGAGGGGGGGGGGGGGGGGGAAGAGAGAGGGCGGGGGGAGAGAGAGGGGGAGAGAGCCCACGCCCACCCGGGACGGTGCAGCTAGCCTTCCGCCCAGTAGCTGCCACACTTTCCAACTTAATAACATCCTTCCTGTAGCTGAGCGACTAGAACTGCACACTGGTAGTTTAGTTTAGTTTATTTAGTCTAGTTTATTATTGTCACGTGTACTGAGGTGCAGTGAAAAGCATTTTGTTCCGTGCTATCCAGTCAACGAAAATACTATAAGGATTACAATCAAGCCATCCACAGTATACAGATACAGGATAAAGATGAAATAGATGGTAGGTCAGGATCGCTCTCTAGTTGGTTGTAGGATGGTTCAGTTGCCTGATAACAGCTAGGAATAAACTGTCCTTGAATCTGGTGTGCGTTTTTATACCTCTGTACCTCTTGCCTGATGGGAGAGGGGAGAAGAGGGGGATTTTAATGAGCCCAGGCAGGGAGATCAAAAGCACGTGATGCTAATCTGTTT
Organism: Raja brachyura; assembly: GCA_963514005.1. The sequence goes on along the minus strand of OY740788.1, from coordinate 65,755,447 downwards.
TAAATCTTTCCCCCCTCACCTTAAACCTATGTCCTCTGGTTCTCGACTCCCCTACTCTGGGCAATAGACTCTGCATCTACCCAATCTATTCCTCTCATAATTGTGTACACCTCTATATGATCAGGCCTCATCACCCTGCGTTGCAAGGAATAGAGTCCCAGCCTATAGCTCAGGCCCTCGAGTCCTGGCAAATTGCCTGTAAATCTTCTCTGCACCCTTTCCAGCTTGACAAAATCTTTCCTTTTACATGGTGTCCAGAACCAAACACAATACTCTAAATGTGGCCTTGCCAACGTCTTGTATAACTGCAACATAACCTCTCAATTTCAATAGTTAGTTTGTTTAGTTTATTGTCACAGTACATATGACAACAAAACGTTCTTTACTCCTGTTATGATGCCAGAGCTTTAGAAATAACTAGACCAAGTGCAGACCTGTTGGGTCTGTTCCCCCAACGTGCGGTTGCGGCGGTGGGGGGGGGGGGGGCACGGCATGCAGCGTCTCACACACTAATCACCCCCACACACACACTAACTAACCCCCCCCACACACACACGCTAACTACCCCCGTGATATTATATTAATATTATTAATTTGCTCCTTTTACCTGATAACCGCCCTATCCACTGACGCATAGCCCCCAACTCGCAGGTGCGTCTGGGGGGGGGGGGGTAGAGAGTGAGGGCAGAGAGAGAAGGGGCAGAGACAGAGAAAGGGGCAGAGACAGAGGGAGAGGGGGTGGAGGAGAGAGAGGGTGGGTGAGGGGGGGAGGAGGAGAGAGAGGGGAGGAGAGAGAGAGTGAGGGGGAGAGGGGGGGCTGTGAGTGGGTGAGGGGAGGGGGAGAGGTGGTGGGGGAGAGGGGGAGGCTGAGTGAGGAGGTGGAGGGAAGGGGGGAGAGATAGAGGGGTGGAGAGATAGAGGGGGTGGAGAGAGATAGAGCGGGGAGAGAGATAGAGGGGGGAAAGAGAGAGAGAGAGAGGGGGAAAGAGAAAGGGGGAGAGAGAGAGATAGGGGATAGCGAGATGGGGGGGGAGAGAGAGCGAGAGATAGGGGGGAGAGAGTGTGAGGGAGAGAGGCAGAGTGAGAGGAGAGGAGGGGGGGAGAGAGAGAAGGGGGGAGAGAGAGAGAGAGAGAGTGGGGAGAGAGAGAGACGGAGGAGGGGAGAGAGAGAGGGGGAGAGAGAGAGATGGGGACAGAGAGAGAGAGAGAGGGGTGGGGGAGAGAGAGAGAGAGAGGGGGGAGAGAGAGAGAGGGGGGGGAGAGAGAGGGGGGAGGGGCGAGGTCCACAAGGTTTTTTCAAAGCTTGCTTGGAGGAAATAAAATGGCCAGCAAAATAAGGAAAATGTTGGGGCCCGGGGGCGGCGGAGGAGAGCCAGGCGGCGGCAGCAAAAATCTCCAGTGAAAGAAGAAAAATGGTGGCATTTTTGGAGGAGTCCGGGCGTCAGCAGCCGTTATGGTGGCTGGCCAGCAGGAGGCCACAAAATGAGTGAGGGTGGGGGGGCGGGGAAGGATTTTATTTTAAAAAGTGTACATAAAAATGTCTAAATGTAATGAGGAGTGGATCCGTGAATGTAAAAGTGCAATTTCTAGCAGAATGGAAAAATGCTCGGAGTTTGAGCATGTGAAATCAAAGGCCAAAAATCTGACAGACATAAACACACACACAGTTTTAAAGACAGACAGACAGACAGACAGACAGACAGATGCCAAGGAAACAGCTGCTGCAGAAGTGCCCAATCTAGTCTGAAGTCTGAAGAAGGGTCTCGACCCGAAACGTCGCCTATCTCCTTCGCTCCTTAGATGCTGCTGCACCCGCTGAGTTTCTCCAGCTTTTTGTGTAACCCTAGTTTCTTGATGGGTATGACATGGGTGCAAATGCATCAAAACATGCATAAAAACAGTTTTAATGCATGACTTGTGCATCAATGGTAGATATTGTGGAGTTCGATTTCTGAGTCACTTTCCTCAGACGTTAAATTACCTACATTGGTGACAGTTAAATAAACAAAGCAGAAATTCAATTCCCAGGTCAGCTCTGCCACACAGTACAATTACAGTCATGTTGCTAAATTCATTTAGAATTGGCCTTTAGGTTTGTAGAGACTGTCTCATAGGAGCTGATGAACAAGATATATAATTTATTGATATGCGGCATTTACCAGAACTTCAAGTCCACTATTCCAAATGATATGATTTATTGCATTTTAGTTACTCACAAAGTATGTCAATACCACCCTGGTCTATATCCAAGCCATTGTACTCCACACATAGACACAAAATGCTGCAGTAACTCAGAGGGTCGGGCAGCATCTCTGGAGAAAAGGAATTGGTGGTGTTTCAGGTCGGAACCCTTCTTCATACTCACTTTTCTCCAGTGATGCTGCATGACACGCTGAATTATTTCAGCATTTTTTGTCTAACCGGTATAAACCAGCATTTGCAGTTCCTTCTTACACCCTTCTATTCCACACCTCACTAACACACAGCCACATACACACCCAAGTCTAACCCATCACACACTAGTCTATGTACGAGCCATTTTACTTCGGAGCCACGTGAGTGACTACATGAAGAAGCCCCGCCAGGCGCATGTTCGGCATTACGTCGACGCATGTGGCACCGACAGGGTAGATAGCGCAGCTCCCACCAGCGGTAAGTTTAACCCGCAGGTAAGTCAGTGTTGAACTTCTTGCGAGTGTTTTTTAAACTCTAAGTCTGCAGAGCCAGCTAGAGTGTATATGTATTGTGGAAATTTTTTTAAAAACTCTATAAAATACGGAGCCAGATGAAGTATAAGTATTTAAACTGCGGTAATTGAATGGAACGCGCTGAAACTGCAGTTTCCGATTTAGATCGGATCGGGAGATAAGGCTGATTTAAAAGCCGGTTCCCACTATTTACCGCTATTTAGATTGGGTTTGGAGATAACGGCTGCGCTAAATGCCGGCTCCAAATACCCACAATGGTAAAATAAAGTCTGCTCTGTGTATATGTTACCAGATGCAGTTTTCCTTTATGGAAATGTATATAACCTGTGTGATACTGAGGTTAATACTAATATTCTGCAAGCAGAATGTGCTTCTCAGAATCATAATTTTAAAGGAATATGATTTATGCACAAATACAAAAAGGTAAAGAAAGTAACTCTCCTCCAAGGGAGGACAAGAATGAGGGGAAGGCTGGAAATGGAGAAAATGCTCCACATTTGACTTAGTCAAGGGTTCTAAGACCCATGTATGTCTTCCTGTAAGGCAAGCTCCAAAGGAGTTTCCATACGCTGAGTATGGTGCCTATGAAAATTGAATTCTGATTCTCCAGTACCTTGGTTAGGTCTGGATGAGGTCACTAGAGCAAGATAAAATTATCAAAATTCTAATCAGTCAAGGGTTCTAAAGACCCATGAGATTCTAAGGCAGGCTCCGTGGGAGTTTCCATACACCAAGTATGGTGCCTATAAAGAATGAGAATCTCATTCACCAGTGCCTTGCATAGGTCTGGATGAAGTCTTTAGAGCAAGATAAAATGTTCAAAACTCTAAACAATTAAGGGTTTTAAGACCCATGAGATTCTAAGGCAGGCTCCGAAGGAGTTTCCATACAATGAGTATGGTGCCTATGAAGAATGAGAATCTCATTCACCAGTGCCTTGAATAGGTCTGGATGAAGTCTCCTTAGAGCAAGACTCGGGAGTACCAGGGCAGGATGAAACTAACCCTGAAGCTGGTGTCCCTACCTTTGTGTATACACCAGAGCACAAGATAAATATTCCAGGTGTTCCCGATGTAGCACCAAGTTTTGCTATATTGGTATGGACTGGTGAGGCTATGGATGAACCTGGCGGCCAACATTATTTGGTTTCTCACCCACCCCAAGATACTGTTATGACTGAAACAGTGAATAATATATAAAAATATATAAAACACCCGTCTATTGTGCTTTGTTCAGGGTGCCAACAGTAACTCATTAATTAGGCACCCATGAGTCAATGATGCGAGGACAGGAAATGTGTTCCAGTATGTCCTCTAGCTGATATTCAGTTGGCATCATTGTATTTGGGGAAGACATACATGGGTCGATAATGTCCAATACTTTTAAGACATGCTTGCGTTACTCTGCAATGCATATTCGAACCCAATTGTATGATGCAAATTGCCATTTGGCTAACATTATCCCCAAAAAATGCAGGTTTATGTGGGACAAGCTATAACCAGATTTATGATTGATGAAAACGAACCCCTATATTAAGAAGAAGGAGATCTTCTGGTTCATTTACGGAAGTACAGAAACATAGAAACATAGAAAATAGGTGCAGGAGTAGGCCATTCGGCCCTTCGAGCCTGCACCGCCATTCAATGTGATCATGGCTGATCATCCAACTCAGTATCCCGTACCTGCCTTCTCTCCATACCCCCTGATCCCTTTAGCCACAAGTGCCACATCTAACGCCCTCTTAAATATAGCCAATGAACTGGCCTCAACTACCTTCTGTGGCAGAGAATTCCAGAGACTCACCACTCTCTGTGTAAAGAATGTTTTCCTCATTTCGGTCCTAAAGGAATTCCCCCTTATCCTTAGACTGTGACCCCTTGTTCTGGACTCCCCCAACATCGGGAACAATCTTCCAGCATCTAGCTTGTCCAACCCCTTAAGAATTTTGTAAGTTTCTATAAGATCCCCCCTCAATCTTCTAAATTCCAGCGAGCACAAGCCGAGTCTATCCAATCTTTCCTCATATGAAAGTCCTGACATCCCAGGAATCAGTCTGGTGAATCTTCTCTGTACCCCCTCTATGGCAAGGATGTCTTTCCTCAGATTTGGAGACCAAAACTGTACACAATACTCCAGGTGTGGCCTCACCAAAACCCTGTACAACTGCAGTAGAACCTCCCTGCTCCTATACTCAAATCCTACTCAAAACGTCATTCCATTACACATGGAATTTCTGGGAAAACAACCTCTGGTTGGTTAAGATTACAATTGTTTTGTAATGCTGCATTAATCTGATCGGCTTGGTGTTTGAATGTACCAGAAACTCGTCAGGTAGAGATAATATATCCCAGACACAAGTATGGGGGTTGCAGAGTCATTCTAGGACTCACAAAATTAAATTTATAGTTCAGTATGAACATTTAAAAAAGTACACTTCAGCATTATAATGAAGTTGTTATCACAAGGCTGCTATGTGGTTATTTTTTAGATTTAAAAAAGATGCCTTATTCAGGTACTTCAATTAATTGGATGGGTCAGCTGAAGGAATTACCTAATGGGTTAAATTCAGCCCTCAAATTGCTCACACAATTATTGAAACCAGCACCGGTGTTAATGAGGGCTCAGAATCACATTGTAATGACTTATCTAGAGGATATGTTAATTGTAAATGGGAGACAGCTGAAGAATTGAATTCAGCAACCATAAGCTTATTGAAAGGCTAAGGTTCTGTACATCCAAACAACATGCAAGTTACAGGCATCCCAAACAATTGATTATTTTGGGTTTGGCTTTAATACCATTGATATGTGAGTAACTTTATCAACAAATTAAGGTTGGGGATGTTACAAATGCCTGTATTTGTCTTGGGGGGAAAAAACATTGGTAAAGTGATAGCAGCGTTCATGCTGTCAAATTGGGACCTCTGCATGATCAAAGTCTGCAAAGACCAGAGTATAAGAGTAAAACGTGTGCAGGTTATTGATTAGGTCCATGCAGTTACCAACTAAAGGTTGAGTTGAATTCAATGATGGATTCTCAATGTTGCACAAGTTACTAGAAGTAAAAATGTGCTTGTTCAGAAGTCTTCAGTGTTATTACAGACTGATGAGAGTGCTCTCGGATGGGGAGCTTAGGACAGCGACACCAGTTGTGGTGGTCGATGGACTGTCCAAGACGATTAATTCTCCAAATACATGGTTGAATTATTTGGAGTTATTGGGGGCATTTTATGCATTGATAGCTGTTGTTCTACAATAAAGAACTTACATGTTCAATTACGAGTAGACAATACCACAACTGTGGAAGAATAGTAAGATTGAACGAGAACTTACCAGTTCGAAGATTGATCTTTATTTCATGAGGAGTTGCGGTGAGGGATTACGTGAAGAGCCCGCCGGCACGCATGTGTGACATTCTTCAAAGTAGCAGTGTGGAATCACAGAAACCAACAACAGAAATGACTTGGCATAGTAAGATTGAAGAGACTCTAATTACCAGTTGATTATGATCGAGGGTTGGGAGCGGAGGGCACGAAATCCCTCACTGCAACTCCTCATGAAATAAAGATCAACCTTCAAACTGGTAAGTTCTCGTTCAATCTTACTATTTCATTTCGGAGTCACGTGAGTGACTTCGTGAAGACTTCAAAGCTTCTGTGATTACACGCCCTGGACCACGTCCATGCTGACACACCACTAGCAAGGATGGATGGGAGTAAACAATTTTCTCAAACAGGTTATACTGAAAGACAAAAAGAATATTTATTAATAACAAAGCAAAAAACCCCTCATTCGGGGACATCCCCACGTTCTTGACCTGCATTCAGCACGGCCTCCGCGAACTGTAGGGGAGCAGCAACAGGCTTGTTGTAGAATCGCTGAAACACAGCTTCATGCGCCCATCCTGCTGTAGCGAGAATATGGTCCATGGGCACCTCCATGACCCTCGCCGCCGACGTTGATGCAGCCCTGGTGGAATGGGATTTGAACACATTAGTGTCGATACCTGACTTACCCAAGACGATCCGGAGCCACCTGGATATCGTCTGGACTGTCACTCGATGGTGAGGTCTCTTGTGAGTGACAAGCAGGTATTTCTCCATTCCCCTGATGTGTCTCGTCACCTCGACATAGTGACGGATATGGGCGGCTAAACATAGCCTAGCATCTGCGGGGTATGCCGGGAACTTCAGCTGCAGCCCTGTGCATAGAAACATAGAAACATAGAAAATAGGTGCAGGAGTAGGCCATTCGGCCCTTCGAGCCTGCACCGCCATTCAATGTGATCATGGCTGATCATCCAACTCAGTATCCCGTACCTGCCTTCTCTCCATACCCCCTGATCCCTTTAGCCACAAGTGCCACATCTAACGCCCTCTTAAATATAGCCAATGAACTGGCCTCAACTACCTTCTGTGGCAGAGAATTCCAGAGACTTCCAGAGAGGTCAGAAGCACCCAGGTCTATGCTGCTTTAGTAGCTCATCGATAAAGAAGACTACTTCTCCAGGGGTAGAGATCATCCTGTCGATACGGATTTTATGTAGCGTCTGTACCCTCTGTGCTGAAGTCAGCGCTAGTAACATCACCAGTTTCATGGTGAGTTTGTCCAGCTCTAGCCCCTCCATGGGCGACCACGTCCTGAGCAGGGTTAGTACATCCCTGACATCCCAGGTGATATTACAGCGTGGTGTAGGCGGATTCATATTGAATATACCCCGCATGAGTCTGGACACTAGCCTGTTGGACCCTACCTCAATATTGAGGTAGAAAGACAGCGCGCTTCTGGCGCTGTTGATGGCACTGTAGCTTAAGTGTTCATCATGGTGCAACCCCGCGAGGAATTCCAATACGTCAGCTATGGATGCATCGTCATATGTGATGTGAGAGCGGCTGCAGTAGGCTTCCCATTTTCTGATGTGGGAAAGGTATCTTCGCCTGGTCGACTCTCGGCACGACGCCCCAATGGTATCCATAGTTCGAGTTGAGAGGCCATACTGCAGCAATGGCCTGGTTAGAATCTGCAAGCCAATAAATTTAAATAGCTATGGCAGGGATGTGGCTCCCCTGACACGGGGTTAGTAACCAATTGTGGGCAACCCTCTAAGAGGACCCAAGGCTGACTGATCATGTCAAAGACCACCAGATACCATGGCTGCGTAGGCCAGTCGGGTACAATAAGAATGCCTTTAGCAGCATCCATCTGGATTTTACGCAATACCCGACTGATGAGGCAAAACGGGGGGAATGCATAGAAAAACCACTGCCCCCAGTCGAGCGAGAATGCATCCATCGCCATTGCCCCAGGATCTGGTTCCCACGAAACGTATGTTGGTACCTGATGGTTCAACCGTGACGCAAAGAGGTCGATATCCGGTTTACCAAATTTGGCTGTAATTTTAGCAAAAATTTGAGGATGCAACATCCATTCGATGTTGTCATTAAACTTGCGTGACCTGGCGTCCGCCACAGTATTGAGCTCACCTGGTAAATAGGTAGCTGAAATCCAAATATTCCTGTTAATACACCAGAGCCAAATTGTATTAGCCAATTCATCACATGAAATTGACCTGGTACCGCCCATATGGTTTAAATATGCCACCGCCGTGGTATTGTCTATTTGGATACGGACATGAGCACTAATAAGATTGGAACAATAAGCACAAAGTCCGTGAAATGCTGCAAGCATCTCCAAATAGTTTATCCCTTGTGACAACAACATAGTAGATTCAAGGGTGTCCCATCTGCCCCCGCAACTAGAAGAATTGTCCGTAGCTCCCCAGCCATAGGAGCTTGCATCGGTTTGCAAGTATACCATCGGATTGGGCACAATAATGGGTTTGAATGAGCTACTAATATGGCGCACCCACCATTGTAACTCAATCTTAGCTTTAGAAGGCAGCCGCATTGGTCTGTCGAAATGACCGGCGTTCCGCTTTAACGCGGAGATCTTGGCTCTTTGCAAATTTTGATAATGCAAAGGCCCGTATTGGGCTGCTGGAAACAATGCTACGATTTTGCCAATCACCTTAGCTGTTTGTCTAATTGATGGTATACTGGCGCAGGCTAAATCCTGACACGCTTGGGTGACATCCCCAACCTTGTTAGTCGGTATGGTGGCCCTCATGCGATTGGAATCCACCGTAAACCCGAGATAATCCATAACCTGGGAAGGGCAGAACTTCGACTTGTCTGGATGGACAATAAACCCCAGTTGCTGAAAAATTCCGACAGTGGCTGAGACTGCCCGTTCAGTCGACTCCAGGGTATTGCCAACAATCAGTATATCATCCAAATAGGCCATCACGATATGTTGCTGCTTCCGTAACTGGGCCATGATGGGTTTCAGTAATTTGGTAAATAATCTAGGGGCTGTAGTAAGCCCATTTGGCAAAGCCCTGTATTGCCAGAGCTGACCCATCCAGACAAATTTTAAGAACTTCCTGTGATGTTTCCGAATGGATACAGAATAGTACGCATCTTTTAAATCAATGCATGCCATAAAGCACCAATGCGAAATCAATGACTTGGCTGTCTCAAAAGTGTCCATTTTGAAATGGGTGTATGTTACAAAAGTATTCAAATGGGTCAGATCAATAATCACTCGGCAGCCTCCATCCTTCTTAGGCCTAGTAAATATATTTGAGACAAATTCAATTGGTTCGTGCATAGCTTTTTCTATCACGCCTTTTTCTTCTAACCTTAAGATCTCAGCATAGCCTGCTGCCTGTTCAACGGCAGACAGCGTAAACGTCCGATTAGGCATATGCTGGGATGGAGGAATGTCCCCGTTAATAAACTCAATCTCATGACCCCGAATACTTTGCAAAACAAATTCATCGGAAGTGATAGTTTCCCATGCCCCCAAAAAGAATCGAAGGCGCCCACCAACATGTGAAGTTAAATGCACAGATAAGTGAAAACCAGACCGCCTTAAGGGCCTGTCACACTAGCGCGCGATTAGACGCGATAAGCGCGACAAATTCGGACGCGGGGGTCGCGTGGGGGTCAGGCGATCCCGGTGCGAGTGAAGGGCCTGTCACACTAGCGCGCGATTACACGCGCGACGTCCGAAGGAAGGACGTTATTTTTCATTACGTGACGATGCGCATGAGCATGCGCGTTGCACGACGTCGGGCAGTGACGTCATCACGCAACGCCACGCTGAAGACGCACAACGTCAAAACGTCATCACGTTCCGCGCGACAGGATTTTGCCGCGCGTAATTTTTAAGCAGTGTCGGTTTTTGGACACTACGCGCGATGTCGACACCAGCTCCACACGAGTCCGCGGAACTCCACCAGACTCCGGCGATCGCAGTGGGACAGGGTCACGCGAGGCCGGACGACTAAAGCGACCACGGTAGGTCGCGCTTATCGCGTCTAATCGCGCGCTAGTGTGACAGGCCCTTTACCTCCCTGGTTACCGGCGGTCCCTGACATGTTTGGGTGGTCGTGGAGGTACTGGGTTGGACTGGGACTGCGGTGTCCTCATCTTCCACTGGGGCCGCTGCGGGCCTTGCCCTAAAAAAGCCCGCTGCTGCTGGGGCTGTTCATAGCAAGGCGGAGCTGGAGGATAGGTCCTTGTCGATGTGGCCACAGGGCCTCGCGGCCGAACAAATGGAGCTTTCGGGGCCGACGGTCTGGGGGCGATCTGCGACCGCATAAGTCCCACCGTTTTGGCATGCTCATCGAGCTCCTTGACCCTCTTCGGGAGGTCTTCCCCGAAGAGCTGTCGGGGCAGCGGTGGAGGCGGCGCCTTGCACAATCCAGCAAACTTTGGGTTTAGCGTGGGGCGGATGCTGCTTTTTCTGAAAGCATTGATTTCATGCTGCGTGGCACATAATAGTGCCAGCGCATCCTCCAGATTGAGGTCTTCACCGTCTACCGACCGCACAAATGCGGTAATACCGGCCGTGAGGAGCCTCAGGATCCGTTGGAGTTTTAACTCCTGGGTTCGGATAGCCGTCCCGATGTTGCCCCATATTGGCGTATTGACCACAGGCACGTTGAGGGAGTTGCAGTTGGAAGGGGCCTTATGCCGATTGATGGCCTGAGAGAGAACTTCCTCCTGGAGCTAGTGGTTGGTGAGGAAGTCCACGGTGGCAGCCAGTTTGGGGTTGAGAGGAAGCCCTGCTGTGTGGGGAGCAGCAAATTTCGCCCCCACGTCCAGGAGTTCTTCCGGCGGTACTTCCGAGGGAACCGGTGTAGGGTCTGCAAATTCTTCCTCTTCTGGCTGTTCCAGGCTGGCTATGGAGACCGGTGATACTTCCCTGTGCCTGTTGATGCTGGATGCTTCCTGCTGTTGGTTGTGCAGCAGGAGCTCCAGTAGCCGCTCCATGCGGTCAATACGCCCTTCACCCTGAACACTCGGGCGGTCGGAGTCCTCAGGCTTGGAAACACTGCCGAGGCTCCTTTCATCGGCCCGCACCTCGTTGAGGTGAACCCGGTGCCGGTATTTGTCGCTGCCAGCCGCCGCAGCGAAGCTGAGCGATTCCCGCGCGGGAGGTGTGTTCAACCGCCTCCGTTTGGCGGGACCTGATGCCGCTGCCACTGAGGGCAAATGCGGCGGGGAGTTGGCACCCAATGCCTCAGCACGGTGACCTGACGCCCGCGTGGGCTTGCCGGCTGCCCACATCGTGGACCTTGCCGACGCATGGTCTCGTCCTCCCATCCATGGGGGACTCGGCGACCGTGGCGGGACCCCACCCAAATGACCCGTCCCGGCGTCGGTGGTTGGGGGGTCGACACTGGACCTCACAGTGGACCTGAGTCCCGCCTTTGCACCAGTCCGCTGCTTGGCGGCAGGTGATGCCTTTACCCCTGAAGGGTGAGGCTTGCGGGCTCCTCCCCTCCCTCTACTCTGAGGGCTGAGGGAGAAGGGCCGTGCAGCCGCACGCGAGCCCTTGCCCGAGGCCGCCAACGGGCCCGTTGGCGACCTGAATGCTGAAGCAGGGTCCACCTGCTCTGGCGGCACACCGCAGTCCTGCTCCTCGAACTCCTCCCCGGAGCTGCGGTGTAGCAGCGGGTCCGGTCCTGCAGTAACAGGGCTGCCCGGTTTCCCCGCCTTCCTCCCAGCCTGTTTCACAGGTGCAGCCGATAATGAGGGCTCCGGGACAGATGGCCGGCGACTCCGGACGGACGTCTTTCGGCCTTTCAAACTCCCGTCCATGTCCTTGCTGAAAGAGAAAAACACTACCAGCAAGGACAAACCAACTTAAGGTTAGTATAACTTACCTTAGCGGTCCCTTATGAAGGACTGGCGGGGAGCGCACCCCACCGCCAGCCGTCGGCAGCAATGCGTTGCGACGATATGACGTCGCGCATGCATGCCGGCGGGCTCTTCACAAAGTCACTCACGTGGCTCCGAAATTAAATACAATACTGTGGTAAGACAACAGATCACGAAAATGCAAATTACAATACAGAATGAATGTTAAAATACAAAAAGTTTCAAAAAGATTGTCAGACAGTATGTGTACCAAATGATCTGTTGTGTCTGGATTAAATCTCCAGTGGTCTAAATGTGTCTCGTGGGAGTCAGACCCAGGAGCATTAGCGGTGGATGCATTCTCGCTACATTTGGTAAGTATAGTCTTTTATGTTTTCCCCATTTTGTCTGATTAGACAATGTGTCGCAAAAATAGAGCAAGTCCCCGCCGCAGGCGTTTGGTGGTTCCAAATTGGTATTGTTCTCAGCCTTTTGGCTAAGATCAAGTGTAGTATCTGTTCTTATCAGTTAATATCTGATACGTCCCTTATCTAGGGACCATTACTACACAGCCATTGTTCCCATTGGTGCTCAGAATAATGATTCAGACATTCATGACAAATACCAGGTGCAGTAATTGTTGGTACATCCAGTAACAGCAGAAGTCATCCATTACATGACCGTATTAATTGTTAATCTGCAGGTTCTGATGGAATGTTGGATAGGACCATGGATGTCATAACTGCAGCTTGGAGAGATAGCAAAAAGAAACGATATATGTGTCATATAAGGAATGGGAATTTTTTTTTGTATACAGATATATTTTATCATACTGCAAATATCTTGGATGCATTGGAGTTCCTTGTCTTGTTGCACCTAGTACCATGAATGGAGCTCCGAGTGTTTTGTCGTCCTATTTAGGACTATTTCAGAATCGACAACTATCTGTCTCATCCCAATTTATTTATGAGAGGAATTTTAATAAAATCCGACCAAACCCAGATATTCAGAAATCTGGGATGTCAGTATAGTTCTCACATTGCTTTGGCAATGGACTCCAATTACGACACTGTCTTTTCAGAAGTTAATATTTAAAGTGGTTATGTTCATACGATTAATATCAGCACAATGAGTTCAAACATTACAAATGTTGTGGTTAGATTGTATACAGTTGGCTGTAGATAAAATAACGTTTTATGTCAATGATCAAAGCAAGCCAGAAAGGCTGGAACCAATGTAATCTTTAAGACATACGCTGTCAACTAAACATTGTGTGTGGTTAAGCATCTGAATGAATATATATTGAATTAAGAGTCTCCAAAATTGTGAGACACCGATGTTCATTACCCACAAGAAACATATAAAGTGACAGTACAAACTATTTCTAGATGGATAAACATGTTCTGGATTAACTGGAGTAGACACTGATGTGTATAAATCTAACTCCACAAGGGCGGTATCAATGTCCGCAGGCGAAGGTGCAGGACGTGCCGCTCGACCAAATTCTGGAGACTGCAGGATGGTCTAAAAAAGAAACTTTCCTAGTTTTATGATAAACCTGTTGTTACACTGCCAGAGTTGCACATGTTGTGTTGGGTTCTGTTCAAAATTGTTTGCTTTGTTGCATAACATTTGTTGTTATTCCCCTGGGATAGAGGGGTTATTATTTTTCGTATTATTATTAAAAAACAATAAATAAATAAATAAGAAAATATGTATATATATTAAAATATTTATTGCATAATTTCAAGCAATATATTATTTACTCACTACTGGGTAAACTGAAGCAGTGTGTCGTATGGAATGATCTACGGCATGAAAATCATGCTTTAAAATCTTCACGTAGTCACTCACGTGACTCCGAAGTAAAATAGTAAGATTAAACGAGAACTTACCTGTTCGAAGTTTGATCTTTATTTTATGAGGAGTTACGATGAGGGATTATGTGACCTCCACTCCCAACCCTCATAATATAAATGATCATCTGGTAGTTCTAATCTTTGTGAGCCTTACTATCTTACTCCGGCTATTGGTTCTGTGTTTTTCACGCCGCTGCTTTGAAGTATGCCGAGCATGCGCCTGGCAGGGCTTCTTCATGTAATCCCTCATCGTAACTCCTCATAAAAAAAGATCAAACTTTGAACAGGTAAGTTCTCGTTTAATCTTACTATTCTATTCCACACCTCAGTGGCGGCAAAATGGCGCAGCAGTAGAGCTGCTGCCTCACAGCACCAGAGACCCGGGTTCGATCCTGACTAAGTGTGTTGCATTGGGTGTGCGGTGTTCGTACGTTCTCCCTGTGACCGTCTAGGTTTTCTCCGGCTGCTCCGGCTTCCTCCTACATCCCAAAGATGTACAGGATAATAGGTTAATGGCCTTCTGTAAATTGTCCCTAGTGTGTAGGCTAGAACGAGTGTAGAGGTAATTGTTGCCGGCACAGACTTGGTGGGCCGAAGGGCCTGTTTCCACGATGTATCTCTAAAGTAAACAATATGAAAGAGGAAGATACAGAGTGCAGTAAATAGTTCTCAGCATTGTAGTGCATCAGTTCCATAGAGAAAGTCCAATGTCCTCAATGGGGCAGAGGTGAATCGGACATTACCCAAGCTTATGGAAGGACTGTTGATACACCTGATAACAGAGAAGAAGTTGTTCCTGAGTCTGGTGATCCCTCCCACACAACACTTCCTTTCACCATATTCATAGAACATAGAAGAGTGCAGCACAGGAACAGGCCCTTTGACCCATAATGTCCATGCTGAACATGGTGCTCAGCTAAACTAATCCCATCTGCCTGCACATGATCACACATCCCTCCACTCCCTGATCTTTTACTTTATCCTGCAGCATTAGCAAATGGAAAATAAAGATGGACAGTGTAGTTTGAATGAGTAGCCTCAGTTACCAGGTCAGGGACTGACAGATTGCAGTCAGTAGAAATCACTATGGGAACACTCATGGTAATCAGGCAAAGCCAACATGGTTTGTGAAACAGAAGTTACATTTGAGCAATTTATTGGAAATACATAAAACATAGAACAGTACAGCACAGGAACTGGCCTTTCAGCTCAAAATATTCATATGATGCCAAATTAAACTAATCTTGGCCTGCATGTGATCCATATCCCTCCATTCCCTGCACATTTATGTGCCTATCTAAAAGCATTGTGAATACTACTGTCATATCTGCCTCCACCGCCAACCCTGGCAGCGTATTCGAAGCACCCACCATTCTGTGTGAAAATGTCTCTTTTAAACTGTGGCCCTCTCGCCTTACAGCTATGCCCACTTGCTATTTACTCCAAATATTTCTGCTAAACACTGATGCTGGATCTGGCTTCTTGCGGTTGTGACCGATTCAGCTGAGTCACAATATACAGACCTGCTCCTACACGGGTTTCTAACCCGTTGACTCCGTTTATTTATCGCTGTAGGTGGCATTATCTTGCCTAATAACGAATGACAAATTCCTTGGAAATTAAAATGATTAGTACGTACTTTTGAATTCTGTACAATTATTGATATGGAATAGGAATTTACCAGAATGAGAAACAAAGATTTTGATCGATATGTTATGTATTTCTTCAAGCCCGCACGGCCCATTATCAGAGGGTGCTCTCCAGTGAAGCTCTATCAGCCTCCTATCCTCAAGTGGAACAGGTGTTAGTATTAGTTATAGAGTCATTTCCTGTTTCCATGCTGAATGATTCCATGGCTCTAATACTAACACCTGTTCCATTTGAGGGCAGGAGACTGATGGAGCTTCACTAAAAAGCACTCTCTGAGAAGCTTGGGTACCGATTCACCTCTAACCCAACTTGCCCATGCTGACCAGAGTGCCCCATCTACCAAAGTCCCACCGACCTGCAATTGGCCCATATCCTTCTAAAGCTTTCCTATCCATGTACCTATCCAAATGTTTTTTAAATATTGTTATAGTACCTGCCTCAACTACCTCCTCGTTCCATATATCCACCACCCTCAGTGTGAAAATGTTACCCATCAGGTTCCTATTAAATCCTTCCCCTCTCGCCTTAAACCTATGCTCTCTGGTTCTTGATTCCCCTGCTCTGGGTATTCAGCCTATCTACACGTAATACTCTCAGTATTTTATACACTTCTGTAAGATCACCTCTCATCCTCCTGTGCTCCAAGGAATAGAGTCCTAGCCTGCCCTACTCTCAAGTCCTGGCAACTTCATTGTAAATCTTCTATGCACTTTTTCAAGCTTAACAACATATATCCTATAGCAGAGTGACCAGGATTCAATACAATACGCCAAATGTGGACACACCAACCCCACTTTGCTCAATTGTAACATTAAAAAATGGTATCTTTCATTAATGTTCCGGCTTGAGATAAAAACTCTTGAGTTTAAATGCTCGAATGCACCAACATCCCAAAGACAAGAACAAATATTTCTTGAATTCTCTCCGTTAAATAGGACAGCACTCCACTGGAGCTTCACCTTACGAGCAGGATTCACACTAGCAAGCCATGAAGCAAATTAGCTACTTGGTTTTCGCACAGAGATGTTTCCAGTCCGCAGGATCCTATCACTGATTTCAAAATAAATCTTCTCATTAGAGCTGTTACCATATTTCACGTCATTTGAAAGGAAGACTTTAGTATTGCACATTTGTATTGCACATTTCATAACCTAAGGAAGTATGGGGCGGCACAGTGGCACAATGGTATCGTTGCTGCCTTATAGCGCCAGGGACCCGGGTTGGATCCTGATTACAGCTGCTGTCTGTATGGAGTTTGTACGTTCTCCCTGTGGCCACATGGGAGTCACAGGTCACAGTGACTCCTTTCCCATTCCACCTACATTTCTTCCTTTAGCTTCACAATTTGTAACTCTTCAAAGCTTTTGCCTCACACCTTTTTCATCTGTGACCTTCGTCCACAATCTGCTATCACCCCCCCTCCCCCCCCCCCCCAATCACCTGTATCCATCTATTTAGCCTGCCACACTCTGTCCTGCTTCTCCTCTCTTCCAGCTTCCCCTCATCCCCTACAATCAGTCTGAAGAAGGGTCCCAACCCAAAACATCACCTATCCATATCCTTCATAGATGCTACCTGACCCACAAGTTACTCCACTACTTTGTGTCTTTTCTATCCTCATGTAGGAACTTAATAAACTTGAAGCAAATTAGTAAGACTCTGGGCAGAGCTCACCTGCTTTAGCTTCAAATGAAGCAATGGTTTTTTCATGGACCTCACCTCAGTTTATTGTTTCATCCAGAAGATGACAACTCTAGAAAGCTGATGTACCACAGAAACCAAACTGTTGGGTTGCATCACAGCTTGGCTTGGGCACAGTGCCCAAGACAGGAAGAAATTAAGATGAACTGAAACACAAGCCGAAAAGGGAAACTAGCGGGGGGACAGGAGATAGCTCTGCCAGTTAGCGTTATGGATAATCCCAAGACGGAGAAAAGATTTAATAAGAACATGAGGGGGTAACTTTTTTACACAAAGGGTGATTGGTGTATGGAACAAGCTGCCGGAGGAGGTAGTTGAGGCAGGTACTATCGCAACGTTTAAGAAACATTTAGACAGGTACATAGGTAGGATAGGTTTAGAGGGATATGGGCCAAATGCAGGCAGGTGGAACTAGTGTAGATGGGACATGTTGGCCGGTGTGAGAAAATTGGGCCAAAGGGACTGTTTCCACGCTATATGACTCTAAATTGCAGGTAATCGTGGATATAGCCCAGTCCATCACACAGACCGAACTCCCCACCATAGTCTCCATCTACACTTCACACTGCCTCGGAATTAAAGGTAACACAATTAAAGACTTGTTCCACTCAGGTCATTCCTTCTTCTACCTGTTCCCATCTGGCAGGTGGTACAGAAGCTTGAAAGTGCGTAACGATCAAGAGCGTGGGAATAAAATGCAGCCACGTATTTCACTTCAGGTATCTGTGATTCTTGATAACACCTCTTTATGTAGGTATGTTACAAAACTTACCTTTACCGGCGCTGCACTTCTGCCGCTCCCCGTGTGCGCGACTTTCGCGCCTTGCAGAGGGGGGCGGGCTTAAAGTGCCGTTTTTCCACAGGCCTGGATAATCGATGAATGTCGGGCGATTTGGTTGCTGAAGAAAAATCGCTCCGACATTTAATGAATGGTGGTATTTTTAAATTACTCTAGATTATTTATTAACTAGAGTAATTTAAAAATCACCTTCAAAAGCCGTGACCGCAGACAACCGGAAGCATTTTGTGTAGGGGAGAAAAAAAGGTAAATACTTTATTTTTATATTAAAAGTTGGTTTTTCGGGAGGCATTAATAATATTTTTATGTTGCGAAATGGGGTTCCCAAAAAATGTATGAACCCCCAGTATTTTTCCCCCCGACTTCACTGCTAACCGCAACGTTCCAATCCACCGCATTCCACTAAAACCCATTCGCTAGTTGATTTAAATGGCCATTAATTTACAGGAATAAAACACTAAATTCCTTCCATTTGGCCCAGAAATTAATGAAAATGAAATTTAAAAATTATGTTATATTGTGGATTATTGTGTGAATGTTATTTGGACACTTAGGCAATTAAAAAAAAGTTTATCTTTTCTTAAGAAATTGATAGATGTTTAGATCTACTCATTGAATTTTGTAATTAGCTACAATTAGATAACTAACTAATTATATGCTTTAATTTCAGGTAATCCAAGTAAGATCGTTTAATATTTGTTTCAGAATGCTTCAATCTATAATAACTGAAAATTGCATTGAGTTCTCTTAATTTTTAAGAATGTTATGGGCATTTAACTTTTCCAGATCACAGCTTTTGAGTTAAGTCAATTGAAAGGCAATGGGAAGCAAGATGCTCATTTCCGAGTATGAAAATGGCCATAACTTTCTTAATACTGAAGATATGAAAGTAAATTAGGTGTCAAATTAAACTTCTTTTTATGCTTTATCTGATGGGATAAATTGCAGACTTGATTTTTAAAATCTCAAAATTTTGTAACATTGCTACTTTATGTTTGGCATAAAAATATTGAACTGCATTGTAGCATATCCAGGCTAGCGTTTTTCTTCATTGCACCAGAGTTGTACTTCAACAGCAGTTATTGAATTTTGATGCAAAAAGCCTCTAATTATCTCAACTAATTATCAACTGTTATATCAATGCACAGAACATAATGAACATTTGAATTGTTGACAGCTATTTGACATCAAAAGAGGGAAAGATACCAATGATTTTTTTCTTTGTCCAATTTATGTTCACAAATGCTCAACAACATTGTTCCAGCATTTTAGTTTCAATACTTTCATTGATCTGCTGGGAACTTGGGCAAACATTCCTACCCACCTGCTGGGGAATTCAATGATTTCTCCTGCTAAAGATGAGTCTGAATATTTATATCACTCTCCTGAAGCTATAAATAGTACATAGAACAGCACTGCACAGTAATAGGCCCTTTGGCCCACAATGTCTGTGCTAACCACAATCCCTATCAAGCTGCACATCTGCCTGCATGTGATCTATGTCCCTCACTTCTCCGTCTGTCTAAACACCTCTTAAACGCCGCTATCATACCTGTCTACACTAACCTCCCTGGCAGCATGTTCCAGGCACCCATTACTCTCTCTGTAAAAAAAACTTGCCCGCACATCTCCTTAAAAACTTTCCTCACCTTGAAATTACGCCCTGTAGTCTTTGATATTTTAATGCTGGAAAAAGGAGAGTAAACACTGTCTATGTCTCTCATAATTTTATATACCTCAATCAGCCTTCTATGCGCCAGAAAAAAACAATCCAAGTTTGTCCGACCTCTCCTACAGTCAGGCAGCTTCTCTGGAGAACATGGATAGACCTTTCACAATGAAACTTAATGTTCTCTGCAGAATAAAATTGCTTTGAATGACCGAAGCCTTGATTCATTCTCTCTTTTTTTTTCCTTTTCCAAAAACTTTATTCAACACAATCATATAATACAACACATCAAAACATAATCAAAGCACCTGGAGAAAACCCATGAGGTCATTGGGAGAATGTGTAAACTCTGTACCGGCAGCTCCCGTAGTCAGGATTGAACCCGGGTTTCTGGAGCAGTAAGGCACCAACTCTATCACTGTGCCACTGTGTCACCCTGTTTCACATTGCATTTGGAAGGAAGGTGAGGTGCTGTTACTTGAGTTTGCATTGGGCTCCACGGGAAGAGTGCAAGAGGGCATAGACTGAAAGTACAGAGTGGGAGTGGGAGGGTGATTCACTGACCTAGGGTCATCCTGCCCACAGAACACAATTGCTCTGCAAAGTGACCACCCAATTAGCATTTGGTTTATCAGACCTGAACAGTCCTTCCACAGCTCTGCCCAAGACCACAAGAAACTGCAGAGTTGCAGAAGTAGCCCTGTCCATCACACAGACCAGGCTCCCCACCATTGCCACCATCTACACTTCACACTGCCTGGCAAAAGCAGCCAACATCATCAAAAACCTGGCCCACCCATTATCTGGACCCGTCTTAAGACTCAAAACATCACCCACCCTTTTTCTCCAGAGATGCTGCCTGAGCCAATGAGTTACCTTAACACTTTGTGTCTTTCTTTGGCATAAACCAGCACCTGTAGTGCTCTGCTTCTGAGGAGCCTGTTTCCATGCTGTATCCTTCAATCAATCAAACTTAGAATGATGGTTCCCCTCCACACAAACATTGCCCGACCTGCCGACCTTGCAGCTTTACCTGCACATTCCTTCTAGTTTGTGCATTCAGTACTTAATTAAACATCAGCATTGGAATGTAATTAAAGACATAATTTATTTCGCAGAGAATCAAACAGGCATTTTTTTATGCAGTGTATCATTTAGAACTCCGCATCGAATGGGCAGGAAATTGTGGTTTTCTTTTCTCTGTGCCCACGATCAATTTGTCTCTCATTAAGCTTTCCACGCTGATGCTCCTTTCATTTCCTGAGTTGCCAGCAACCAGCTAACACTCGCGCTGGTTTATGTATTTAGACACAATTCAATGGCTCTTTTGTCTGGGTGTAACTCTGATGGGTGGCCGATAAAATGTCAGTTGTCATGGTTTTGTGTCAGCACCTGTTACAAATAATAACTTGACAGGCAGATTGGCATTCGCGGGAATATTGAAGATGCACTTTGAACGGCCTTCACCATCCCAGCGTATCATAAAGGGCTTTACAGCTGCCATGGCAATGGCTGTCAATTTTGCTCTCCTGCCTGGTTTCTCTCAGGTGAGGGAAATGGAGGAGAATAATTTTCACCTTTTCTTACCATGTATTTTCAGGATGTCATGATGCAGCTCCATAGGACTTTGGTTTAGCTGCATCTGAAGTAATGCATGCAGTTCTGGTCACCCCATTACATGAAGGATGGGCTGAATGGCCTAATTCTGCTTCTGGAACTTATGAACTTAGGATGTGGAGGCTTTGGAGAGGATGCAGAGGAGGTTTGCCAGAATGATGGTTGGATTAGGGTGTATTAGTTACAGGGAGAGTTTGAACAGACTTATATTTTTTCCTCTGAAACATTAGAGGTCGAGGGGACACTTGATTTTGAGAGGCATAGACAGGGTAGACAGTCAGAACCTTTTTTCCAAGGGTGAAAATGTCCAACATTAGAAGGTACAGGTGTGAAGTCCTGGGATGTCAGGACTGTCTTATGAACAAAGACTGCATAGACTCAGTTTATACTCTCTAGAATTTAGGAGATTGAGAGGGGATCTTATAGAAACTTACAAGATTCTTAAGGGGTTGGACAGGCTAGATGCAGGAAGATTGTTCCCAATGTTGGGGAGGTCCAGGACAAGGGGTCACAGCTTAAGGATAAGGGGGAAATCCTTTAGGACCGAGATGAGAAGGAATTTTTTCACACAGAGAGTGGTGGGTCTCTGGAACTCTCTGCCACAGAGGGTAGTTGAGGCCAGTTCATTGGATATATTTAAGAGGGAGTTAGATGTGGCCCTTGTGGCTAAGGGGATTAGAGGGTATGGAGAGAAGGCAGGTACAGGATACTGAGTTGGATGATCAGCCATGATCATATTGAATGGCGGTGCAGGCTCGAAGGGCCGAATGGCCTATTCCTGCACCTAATTTCTGGAACGCATTGGCAGGGGTGGCGATGGAGGCAGATACGAAAATGGTGTTTAAGAGGCTTTTAGAGGAAGAGAGGGATATGGATCATGTACTGGCAGATGAGATTAGTTTAACAACATCATGTTCGGCACAGACATTTTCTGATGTGAATTGCCTGATTCCTGTGCTGTACTGGTCTATGCTCTAAGTTTTTCTAATTTTAGCCAGACTGCTTCAGCAGAGAGGCAGGTATTAGTGCCTAGCTTGAAGCATGACTAACAACAGCATGCTCAATTTAATTTAGAGACATCAGGAACTGCAGATGCAGGTTCACAAAAAAAGACACAAAATGCTGGAGTAACAGTGGGCCAGGCAGCATCTCTGGAGAACATGAACAGATGAAGTTTCAGGGTTGGGAATCCGTGTGAAGAAGGGCCCTGACCTGTAAAACATCACTTATCCACATTTTCCAGAGATACTGCCTGACACGCTGAGTTACTCCAGCACTTTGTATCTTTTTTTTGCTCATGTGCTATTCTTTAGCATCTGCTTTACTTTAGCCTAACTTCAATACACCTGCAGCATTGCTAGTTAGAGCGTAAAAACTTATGAAGTAGAAGCAAAAGGATTTTATCCAGTATGCTTGACATAAGGAACTGCAGATGCTAGTTTGCAAAAAGATGCAAAGCACTGGGGTAATTCAATGGGTCAGGAAGTGTCTCTGGAAATCAGGGATAGGTAATGTTTTAGGTTGGAACACTTCTTCCTGTATCTGTATCTTATTTATTCTTCATCTGTACACTGAGGACGGCTCGAATGTAATCATGTATAGTTTTTCCACTGACTGGATAGCACACAACAAAGCTTTTCACTGTACCTTGGTACACGTGACAATAAACTATACTAATCAAAACTTCTTCAGACCATCAGTGGAGGTTGGCAAATGACAATGTGTGAAAAGGATCACACAAACCATTGCCACCTATATATCTGCATTCCCCAGGGATGTCGCTTGACATGCTGAGTAACTCCAGCATTTTGTGTCACGGATTAGTTTACACAGTGAGTTGGTCATCCGATTTTGCCTAACCTGCAAATCACAGCTTAGACGACTGTCAGACATGCGTTGGTGTTGGGTGGGAGAGGACCAGCCACCCCAAGGCAGCCTGAAGACTGGTCAACATCGCCATGATCAGACACCCTTCTGCCACCCTGCCAACCCCCACCTCCAACCTGCTCCCTCTGACCCAGCCCCAAGAAACACCCACAGAACTTGCAAACACACCCAGCAGTCACCCCCACAGCACAAATACAAACCAAAGCCGTCAGAACCAGCACCCAGCAACACCACAACATAGGCACAGCTGGAACCAACACACTGCCACTGCCCACCAGCAACACGTTGCAGGCACTCTTTACCTTCTGTGTAAAAAAACATGCCCTGCACATCTCCTTTACACTTTGTCCCTCTCATCTTAAAGCTATGCCTTCTCGTATTTGTTTTTTTCCATCCTGGGAAAAAGGTTCTGACTGTCTCCCTTATCTATGCCTCTCATTAATTTATATACGAGAAAACAATAAATAAATAGTTCATGTTAATTGACCCTCTTCATTGCAATGCTGTGGATGTATGGTTGCAAAATTGAATAATTTTGTGTATTTTCCGACATGCAAAATATTTGCAGAGGATGTCTTCACTAGTGGGAGAATCTAGGACCAGAGGGCATAGCCTCAGAATAAATGGACATACCTTCGAAAAGGTGATCGTGGCCATTCAATGTGATCAGCCATGATCACATTGAATGGCAGTGCTGGCTCAAGGGGCTGAATAGCCTACTCCTGCATCTATTGCCTATTGTCTATTGAGATGAGGAGGAATTTATTTAGCAGATGGTGAACCAGTGGAATTATTTGCCACAGACGGTTGTGGAGGCCAAGTCAATGGATATTTTTAAGGTGGAGATTGATAGGTTCATGATTAGTATGGGTGTCAGGGGTTATGGGGAGAAGGCAGGAGAATGGGATTGAGAGGGAAAGATTGATCAGCCATGATTGCCTAGCACTGTTGACTAGATGGGCTGAATGGCCTAATTCTGCTATAACTTATGAACTTACGAAAATCAACTTATGGACATCTGTAAAAAAGACCAGGACCGTTACCCAAGGACAGCCTGCATACACAAACAGAGTTTTAACTTTCTAACGCCCAGGTGGTAGTTAAGCTTGATTAAATTGTAATCAACACAACAGATGCTTCATTCTCTCCAGAAGGTGCTACAAGCAAGGAATATTTAACAGGTGGCTGTGTGAGACAATAAATAATTGTCTGGAAGTGGAAATATAATTATCTTGCTTAATAAATATTGCACTGCAGTCAAAACAGATCTGGAAGATTCTCGGTTGAAAGTCACAGATTCTCCACATGTTTACCTCATGGTTTTATTTCTTGAAATAGAACATTTTGAAGCAATTATGGGAGGTTTGTGTGGGGATTTTCTGCAGTAAAGACTGACGTTCAGGAAGGCGGTAATTGAAGTGTTACAGCACCACCTCTAGAAGCAGGAAGCGTTTACACCTGACAATTCTATATCAGGGGTTTCCATTAGAGATGGTGATAATGGGAAGGGCCGAGAACAGTCAACTCTGCAGAATTGGCAAAACATCAAGGAGAGGCGAGGAAAGATCTGGTTAACAGCTGATCATCGCTGCATGCACTGCCTTGGAGATTGTTTGAAGCAACATCACTAGTCACTTCCAAATGGGACTGGTTTAGTGTCAAAAGAACCTACTGGTATATACCGAAGATAGACCCATTTTCTTACCTCCAGTTCCCTCCCCTCTACTTTCAGTCTGAAGAAGGGTCCCTATCCTTTTTATCCAGTGATGCTGCCTGAGCCGTTGAGTTACTGCAGCACTTTGCGTCTATCTTTGGGACAGATTTAGATTAGGTAGACACAAAATGCTGGAGTAACTCAGCCGGTCAGCCAACATCTCTGGAGAAAATGGATAGGTAACGTTTCAGGTCATCTGAAGAAGGGTGCATTCCTCAGACAGTTAGGAATCACTCACTCCCTGAACCTTTGAGAAATGGTGGATATCATTCCATTTCTTTATGCTCTGGATGGAGGTTTACAAGATATTAAGGGCATTTTGAAGGGAATCTAGATCAAGGGGCATAATTCAGATATTAGAACCAGCCCTTGCGGACTGTGGGAGAAACACTGACAAATAAAGGGTGGACACTGTGTAGACTTTTTATAGACTTTAGACCTTAGAGATACAGCGTGGAAACACGCCCTTCGGCCCACCGAGTTCACGCCGACCAACGATCACCCCGTACACAAGCACTATCGGACACACTATGAACAATTATCCAACTTACAGAAGCCAATTAACCTACTATCCTGTATGTCTTTGGAGTGTAGGAAGAAACCGGCACACCCAGAGAAAACCCATGCAGTCACAGGGAGAATGTACAAATTGTGTACAGGCAGCACCTGTAGTCTGGATCAGGTAGTCGTTGTAAGCCAGCAACACTACCGCTGTGCTACTGTGCCACCCCAGTTTTCTTCCCCTATTGGCAATTGACATTGTATTTCTTTTAAATTTGAGATTTAATGAGATTCTTATCAACAAAATGCTTTGTGGTGTACGGACTGGAGGGGCTAGGTGACTTTTGTTGTGCATTGTTACTTGAAATCAAGGAACATGGCCTGTGAATCAATGGGCACAGGTGACCAAGCAGTTCCAGCAATACTGAATGGAAATCAGAGACCGTACTTTATTGCTTTCTACTGAAAATAGTATCCTTTACTCTTGCTCCAATTAACACCGGATTGTTGCTAAGAAATTGAACTTCCTCATCTGGTTGCAAACATTGGGAAATAATGCGCATAACCTTTGTGTTTGTGCAATTAAAGGGAAGGATGAAGGAAAAATCAATGTCTGGCCAGGATGGCTGGCCAACCTTTGAGCATTAATCATAAATGAAGAGCCATTCTCTGTACGAACATGCTCGCGGTCCATTCCTCTTGGGCAGAGAAACTGTCAATATTCATTGTATGCACAAGTTAAAGTGGTTTTGAAATGCAAACAGAATAAATATTTGGAAGTAGCAATGAGCAGAGCTGCAGTGAAAGAATGCAGAGTCAATCGAGATGATTCAGATTAGTTTATTGTCGTAGACGGACACTCCCCAATGTATGTAAGGGTACATCCCATGGACTCTAGCATGTAAGTTGAACGCAACAGTGGGATAACGTAAAACAAGTGCGAACAGTGAACAGGTGTGAAACTACATTTCACGCTGCCTCAGTCAGGTCACCAGGCTTTAACCTCTCACTACCTCTTCTCCCCTCTTCTAAGAGGTACCTTCTTCTTCTTGCGTATGGCGTGCACAGCCTAAAGTTGTAAGACAACTTGTTCTATTTGATCTTATTTGATGTGCACACCGGGTTAATTGCATTTATCGAAACGGGGCGGACCACGTGAAGGTTGCAATCTCCCACCCCTAAGAGAAGAGGTACCTCAAGCAAGAGGTACAGAAGTGTGCAAACACACAGCTCCAGATTCAGGGACACTTTCCTCCCAGCTGTGTCAGGCAACTGAACTATCCTATCACTAACTAGGGAGCGGTCCTGAGAATGGCTTTCGACATGAGGGGAATAGATAGAATGGATGCACAGTCGTTTACACAGAGAAGGAGAATTAAGAGCTAAAGGATATAGGATTAAGGTGAGAAGGGGGACTCAGAGGGTGGTGGGTATACAGAACAAGCTGCTAGAGGAAGTAGTTGCATCAGGTACAACATTTACCTAACAAGAGACCCTCAAACTATTAATCGGACTTTACTGACTTTACTATATGTTATTCCCTTTATCCTACATCTGTACACTGTGGATGGCTCATCATGTACAGCCTTGCTATTAACTGGTTAGCACGCAACAAAAAAGCTTTTCACTGTACCTTGGTACACGTGACAATAAATTTAACTAAACTAATTAAACAGGTGATCAATAGTCGGCCTGGACTCAGTGGGCTGAAGGGCTTGTATGCAGGCTATATCTCTAAACTAAACTAAAAAAAACACATTCCACGAGGGAAGAAAAGTGATGAAAAGATACTCTGCAGCACATCAGTTGAGATAATAGACTTGCACTTCAGAGGTGTCATTGAAAAATTCAGAGTTCCAAGTTCAAATCTCACCATGGCGACGGTGAGATTTACATTCAGTTGGAATTTAAAGCAAGAGCATTTGTTTGTAATGGTGCCACTGAACTACCGGATGTCATAAAAACTGAGGCCCTTCAGCGAGTGGATGCCTGTCATCCTTAGCTTGCATCGCCCCTGCTCGGAGGACCTGGTGGACACGGCCTGTAGGGGGAGACACCGAGCTGGCCCCTGCTCCTCTCCCAAAGACAGGGAGGAGGGAGCAGCGATGGTGAGGACGTGCGAGGAGCGAGGCCAGTAGGAGAAGAAACCATGGTCTGACCTCCTGCGCCCTCAAGGTTGGCTACGGGATGCGGGAGGAAGAGGATGTCGCTTCCAAGGAAGGCGACAACTCGAGGCCCGCAGCAGCCTGGGGCTAGACGGATCGGGCATCGCTCATAAGAACTGAAGCGCAGTCTGGACTTTGAAAATGGTGCCAAAACATGGTGTCTCTTGTGCGTGGGCGCAGAGGACTATTTCTGCGTAATATATAAAAAAATCAATTTCACTATGCAGTTCTATAAGCGCCATTGAACCTTTAAACTTCTGCACTTCCACTTTATCACACGTTCCCATTATTGGTGTGTGATTCCAGTGTTTCTCTGGTAAATGAAAACATTAGTTGTGAATGAATTATGTTAGCTACTCCCTGGTGATCTAGGTGTCACTGATGGATTAGACTTGCAATCTGTTGTTATACCTGACACTTTAGAGTCATAGAGTCATACAGCACTGAAACGCACTCATGCTGACAAGATGTTTTATGAACTTTTAACATATCTGAAATCACCCAATGTTAACAGGCATTTTATTGTCGTGAATTATCCTTATACTGGTACATAGTTTTGAATGGAATTATAATATTACTTGCATTGCTATCAATTAAAATTTCTGATTCCATGAATTTATGCATTTTGTACTATTTGGCTTTGATCTTCATAAATAAATAAAAAAGTTTATGACCTCAGGAATGGTTAATTGAAGGATTCAACAGGGAAATGTGCCCTTCGGCCCATCATCCAACAATCTTTCATATTAGTTCTATGTTTTCCCACTTTCTCTTACACTCCCTACGCACTAGGGGGAATTTACAAAGGGCCAATTAACCTACAAACTGGCATGCCTTTAGGATGTGGGAGGAAGCAGAAGCACAAGGAGGAAACCCACATGGTCACAAGGAGAATGTGCAAACTCCACACAGAGAGCACCCGAGGTCAGGACTGAATCCAGGTCACTGGTGCTGTGATGCAGCGGCTCAACCATCTACGCCACTGTGCTGACCCCAACTTGTACCTGAGTTTGACTTGATTGCATTTACGTACAGTATTATCTGATCTGATTGGTAGCATGCAAAACAAAGCTTTTCACTGTACCTCGGTAAACATGACAATAATAAACTTAGACTTAAACCTAACAGATGTTAGCGTAAAAGGTGCTACACTTCCAGTGGATTTGGAGAATTTTGCAAAGACGGAGTCAGTGGTGTCTTTCCAGGGCCTTGAGGTGCCTGTTGTGGGTTTTGTACGGTTAGTTAATCCCTTTTGCAGGCACAAGATCCACTTGAGAGATATAGAGGGACACTGGATTCCTGCTCTATCTGACAGTATCTCAGAGACTCTCTCTCACTGATTCCCCTCTGTGATTCCTGCTGCTCTTTGACCATGTTTTCTCCCCGACTCGCTACCACAGTGATGTGTCAGTGTGACGTCCTGACCCAAAAAGTTGTCTGCCATTTCCCTCAACTTTGTTTGTTGCACAAGATTCCAGCGTCTACTGTCTAATGTGTCTCCAAATAACCCCAGAACACTGGCCAATATTTGTCACTTAACTGTCAGTGGCAGATTGATTTTATAGTGGACAGTTGCTGCATACAAATTATCTGCTCTGCTTTCTACATTAGCAGTGTTATGTATAAAGAATGTTCCTCATTAATAGTGATGCTGTAAGAGCATGTCAGTGTATCATAGGGGGAGTGATCATCTCCATATATCTTAAATAATATCCACCTTCAGGTTATTTTTGCCTGAAGAAATTAATTTTCCAATGTGTATCTTTCCCCACGAGCGAACGCAATACCCGACGGTTCATGGCCAGCAGGGGGAGCTGCCAAGCCGGCCCATGCTCGGTGGACTGACCGACAGCAGCCTGGGAGTGGAGACCACCGAGCTACCACTGCTCATCCCCCAAGACCAGACGGTGGACAAAATGGAGCCAGTGACAACGATTGATACGACAGGAGAGGAGCGAGACAGGTAGATGGGGAGAGGGAACCAGGGTCTGCCCTTACACGTCCTCGAGGTTGGCTGCGGGAGGCTACTCCAGGGAACAAAGATGGACATGCGAGGAGAGGGACGTCGGTTGCTGGTCGATCGAGGAAGGCGATGGCTGGAGGCCCGCAGAAGCCTGTGGTTTGCCTGAATCACTCTTAACAACTGGAGCGTGGACTGGACTTGGAAGATGGCGGCAAAACATGGCGGATCATTACGCTATTTCCATACAATTGCTAATCGGGGATGATATGGCGATACTCTACTGGACTATTTATAAGAAAATAATTTCACTGTGCCTTTACACTTTGCTAATGTGACAATAAAGCACAATTGAACCATTGAATCTTTATCTGTGTTATTCTGAGGAGGGTTAGAGAGTGGAGTAGGCCAACGAGAATGTCTGCGCAGAAAGTACATTTGTTGACAGGATTGAGGGGGAGACCTAATAAAAGTATAGAAAATTATGAGGGGGACAGATAGGGTAGACAGTCTGAACCTTTTTCCCCTGGATAGAAAGTAAACATGCAGGTACTGAAAGTAAACATGCAGGTACAGCAGGCAGTGAAGAACGTTAATGGCATGTTGGCCTTCATAACGAGAGGATTTAAGTATAGTAGTAAAGAGATCCTTGTGCAGTTGTACAGGGCCCTGGTAAGATCACACCTGGAGTATTGTGTGCAGTAATTTGAGGAAGGACATTCTTGTTATTCAGGGAGTGCAGCATAGGTTCACAAGGTTAATTTCCGGGATGGCGGGACTGTCATATGAGGAATGATTGGAAAGACTGGGCTTGTATTCACTGGAGTTTAGAAGGATGAGGGGGAATCTTATAGAAACATATAAAATTATAAAATGACTGGACAAGCTTGATGCAGGAAAGATGTTCCCAATGTTGGGGGAGTCCAGAACCAGAGGCCACAGTTTAAGAATAAATAGGAGGCCATTTAAAACTGAGATGAGAAAAAACGTTTTCACCCAATGAGTTGTGAATTTGTGGAATTCTCTGTCACAGAAAGCTGTGGAGGCCAATTTGAATTTAAAAGAAAATTTGAAGGAGCTCTTGGGGCTAGAGGAATCAAGAGGTATGGGGAGAGGGCATACTGATTCGCAATGAATTATGGTGCTGGCTTTAGCTTTACGTTAGCTTTCAGGCGAGAGGGGCAGAGTTGGAAGGAAATATACAGGTCAAGGTTTTTTATACAGAGGGTGGTGAGTGCCCGGAACACACTTGGTGACTGTTACAATAGTGGCATTTATGAGGCTTTTAATTAGGCACATTGAATGGAGGGATATTGTTCACATTGAGACAGAGAAGATTAATTTAATGTGGTATAATGTTCGGGACAGACATTGTGGAATGAAGGGCCTATTCTTCTGCTGTACTGTTCTATGTCTAGGAAGGAATAGAAAATGCTGGTTTGTACCAAAGATAGACATAAAATGCTGGAGTAACTCAGCGGTTCAGGCAACATCTCTGAAGAAAGGAAAAGGTGACATTTTGGGTCAAAACTCTTCTTCAGACTCAAATCTGCAGAAAGGTCCAGTATGAAGACGGGCTCCGACCTGAAACATCACCTATTCCTTTTCTCCAGAGTTGCTGCCTGACCCGCTGACTCCTGCATTTTCTATCTGTACTTTTCTCTGTTCGATGTTGTAGATTTTCAATATGTCATTGGAAATCTCAGTTGGATTTTGTTTGTTGAGTCCATCAGGCAGATGTGGCTTGCTTACAAGCGAACTTTTGTCGTCAGCGTAGCTATAACTGCAAAAGCAAATGTGACTGCTCTTTCTAATTGTGGCCAACAGGGGGGAGAGTTGGCGCTGAGGTCAGGGCAGTTGATTCTTGATAACTTGATAACCCCAATGCAGGGCCGGATTTATGTATAAGCTTCACAAGCTTAAATTTAGGGCCTCGAGATCTAGGGGGGCCTCGGCAGGGCCGGGTTTACCTATAGGCGCCATAGGCTGAAGCCTTGGGCCTTAAAATCTAGGGGGCCTCTGGTCAAGGTTTTTTTTTCCCAGAGTAAAAAAAATCCAGAGAAAAAAAAAATTGGAGTGCTATCAGTGTTTCCACTTTGATGGAAATTACCCGAAATTCTGCTTCCAGCCCGCTGGAAGTTTTGGGGAAAATAATTGCGTCCATCCGCGCTTGCGCAGTTGGGGGAAGCCGGTAACGCAGTAGCAACGCAAAATGACGCTGCCTCTCCGCGAGTGAGCAGTGGGCCCCGGCAGGTTCAGATCTTAATTTGCACTCCATGCAATCACCTCGATGCCTCGTGTCTACCAAAGATCCCAGGTGTCTACTCCAGGTAAGAAGTGAGAATATCGCATTGCGGGAGTGCCCGTTTCTCCAGGCCGGGGGGGGCTGTGGTGTCTGCGGCATGGAGTTGGAGCCTCACTGCGTGGGAGGGAGAGAGAGGGGGATGAGGGGAGAGAAGAGGGGGGGTGTGAGAGGGGGAAAGGGGGGGTTGAGAGGGAGAGAGAGGGGGGAGAGAGAGAGGGGAAGGGGGGAGGGGGGACAGAGAGATGGGGAGGGAGAGTTGGAGGGAGAGACGGGGAAAGAGGAGGAGGGAGAGGGAAAGGGGGGCTATTTTTAGTGAGATTGCAAAATTAAGGTCGATTTTAAAGCAATTATACTTTCTCCATATGAATAATATCAAACAATTGGATCTGCTTTCTTTTCCTTGATAACAATACTGAAAGATATGTATTCCATAGTTTACGACTTTCATTTTGCATCATATATTTAATGTGCACACGCTAACGCAGTCGAACAGTAACAGGCAATCAACGTACAAAACATTTTCTAAAAAAAGGTTTATTTACTGCAAAAACTTACAGTATTTTATTTGCAGTGTTTGCATGCTCCTTTATAACATTTTACATAACATTTTACAGTACAACTTGATCATTAAAACAAGGACAGCTTAAATTCTTGATTAAAAAAAATGTATACAACAATGACCCCAATCATCCCATTCCAACCACTCATTACTCTTGACTCAACAAAAATTATTTCTGAAATATTGGTCATAAATCTGGTGCAAAAATGCTCCAAAATACGGCTCAGAATGCACCAGAGAGCATCTAAAACCCCAGAGCTTCCAGGGCCTTTGAGCTTCACGCTTGTGATATGCACTGCATGCACTTATTTCACAAAAATTTTTTGTAATCCTGCCATCCCACCCCCCTTTTTGAAAAGCTTCATACGGACCTGGTGTATAATATTTTTGACACTGTCATAGGCCTTTCTAACATATGCTGTCGCAACGCACTGTGGTCGCTAAACAACACTTCAGTAATTTTCCTTGCCCTCCATTTCAAAATAATAGTGTTTTAAGCCGATAACTCGACACTAGCACTGGCAATAAATAAAAAGCGCAGCTTTCCAGCCCTTATCTCATTGGCCACGCTCGGCTGCACATTGGTGTCAATCTGGTGGACTCTTCCATCTTCCTCTCGTCGTTGGGGTGGGGGAATGGGAGGGGCCTCATAAGTGGAATAGCCTAGGGCCTCTCTTCATCTAAATCCGGCCCTGCCCCAATGATATATTGTCATCATTGGTAAAGGGTAAATCACTGGCAAAACTACACGCCAAGTTTTTTTGCCCCATAGCTTAACTGAGTAAAGACATTTTAGATTCTCATTATCGACTTCAGGAGGTCACAGAATGGGGAATATGCCCCAATCACCATCTACGGGGACAGTGTGGAGAGAGTGTAAAAAAAAAATGTTTTTTAATTGTGGAGAGAGTGTCCAGCTTTAAGTTTCTGGGCACTCACATCTCCGAGGACCTCACATGGTCCACCAACACCACTGCGCTGGTCAAAAAGACACAGCAACGACTGTTCTTCCTAAGAACATTGAAACGGACTGGTCTGACCATTAGCTGCTGACGACCTTCTACCGCTACATGACAGAGAGCATACTAACTTATGGCATCTCTGTGTGGTATCTCAGCTGCACGGAGGCGGAGAGGAGAGCTCTTCAGCACGTCGTCCACAGAGCGCAAAAGATTATTGGGACACCGCTACCAGTCTTGGAGGACATCTACCACACACGGTGCCTCAGAAAGGCCATCAGCATCCATAAAGACTCCTCTCACCCTTGTAATGGACTGTTCGAACTACTCCCTTCCGGCAGACGTTACAAGGCCTTCTACGCCTGCACCTCCAGACTCAGGAACAGCTTCATTCCCAGAGCTATAGCGGCTCTGAACCAGCCCTGCTGAGTGCCCCCCACCCCCATGGACTGTCTCCCTCGGATGGTCACGTCGCACAGACACATCTGCACTTTAGTCTGTTTTGACTTTTACTGTTCTAATGTTCTTTTTACAAACCTTGTTCTTGGGGTATCTAAACCTAAATTTTATCAGTCGTTTAAGATATGACATCGGATGGAAGTTGCAAACCAAATCTCGTTGCACTTATGTGTAACGACAATAAATTAAAAAATATATATAATTATTATTATTATATGGCATTGGGATTGCGTTACTTGGTTAAATATTTAGCCTGTGTGTTTGTTAACATGTAGATATCTTATTTTACTTCGGAGTCACGTGAATGACTATGTGAAGAAGGCCGTCAGCCCGTGGGGAGATCTCGGTCCGGACCGCGGAAGCGCGGGCAGCCGGCGTCCGTCGGGTTCACTTCCCAAGTCGCTGACAAGGAGGTCAGCGACACCCAGGAGGGGAGTGCGAGTGGTGGTTCCCCAAGAAAGGGGGTAGACCAAAAGAACGTTGGACTCGCTACCCTAGTAGCTGTCAATGGGGCCAGCAGCTCCCAGACCGCTATGGTTCCCCCAGAAAAGGGGTAAAACTGGCAGTAAGCCGGTCTCGCCACCCGAGTTGCTGACAGTGCGGTCAGCAGCTCCCAGACCGCTATGGTGCCCCAGAGACGGGGTCAAACCACGAGGAAGCCGGTCAGGCCTTGGGACTCGGGCGAGTTGGGCCAGGAGGGTTCCCCTCCTTCAATGGGTAGTGTCTGCAGACCCCTGAACCCACATGGAGCACCTGATGGAGAGGTGCTCCACAATGATATACTCCAATTCAGGGAGTTATCAGCGCGGGTCTCCTCAGGGGCCCGTGGCAGCGGCACCTTTTTCAGGGCTCCACAATGTCTCCCTCTCTGAGGAGAGCATTCGGGGCCAGTATTCAGTCTGACCCAGAGCAAAAATCCTGATATAGGTCGGAAGGAGGGGCCATGTCAGCGCAGGTATCCTCAGGGGCCTGCGGCAGCACCTGTTTTCAGGGCTGCCTACGAATCTTCCTCTCTGTGGAGGGGAGTGCGAGGAAATACTCGCAAGCGAAGGGGTTACTGCTGGAAGAATTGGTTCCAGCCGTAGGCCGAAAATCCGGAAGGGGCCAGAGTTCCCCTCACGCTACAAGTGCCGGCAGTGAACAGAGCTATCAGGGGCAACATTGGAGGGGGCATGAAATCCAGGAAATGAAACCAGCCGCCGAATCTTCTCTTCAGGTAAGACTTATCCAACAGGTATACCTGGATGAGGAAGCAAGCTTCATTGTATCGGCGACGGCACACCCCACACCTCATCGGCAGTCAGCAGTTCACTGAAGCTGGTGGCAGCTTGAAAGCTGGGCAGAGGCCTTTCAGGCCAAGGTCCAAGCCGGTCTCAGGAAATCTGGAATCCACATACACTACCAGTCCCACTCTCCAATCAAGGAGGGGAATAGAACCCATATCAGGGGCCTTTGTGCTTACCATAAGACCACCGGTAACCATGGAGATAGATGGGTCTGGTTCTTCCGAAACATTGGGTAAGTGGATCATTTACAAGTTGGTAATATTTACACTTGTTTTTGTACAAATGACAATGATAACATGAGATTCAGATCAATTATATATTAAAATAATCACATGTGATGGGTTATTTTACTTCGGAGTCACGTGAGTGATTCCGTGAAGAAGCCCCGCCAGTCCGCATGCACGTCATATCGTCCTTCTCATGGCAAAGCACCGGACTGGCAGGGCATCGCTCCTGCTGCCGGTAAGTTTAAACCTAGAAGGTAAGTTTTGTATTACTTACCAGGGTTTGCTGTTCGAGCAGGAACCTCTCTTCACGGAGGTTTCCTGCTAGATTTATGGCGAAGGCCGGCGAGTGAACCGGCTATGGGCTGGGGGCAGACCTCGGTTCCGATGGTAGATGTCGGGTTCGCGATTCCAGCCACTGACAAGGCGGTCAGTGGCTTCCAGCCTGCTGTGATGTCTGTGGAGGGGCAAATCAAGCAGGAATGCGGTATCACCGCCAGAGTCGCTGACAGTGCGGTCAGTGGCTCACAGACACGGTGGTCCCCAGACATGGGGTGAAATCACCGATAAATCGATCTGCCTTATTGGCCTCGGGCTACAAGGGTTCCCCTCTGGTAATAAGTGTGTATTTACATGGATGCTGTTGTCATTTTAACCCTTCACAGGTAAAGCTCCACACTCCAAAATTAATGTCCCCGCTTGGAGGAGGACACCATGCCGGGTCAGTACACCTCAATCACCGGATCTGTAACAGCACGGGCCTATGGGTAAGGCCGCGCCAGCAGCACCTGGGAAAGGGCTGCTTAATGTCTCCCTGTTGGAGGGGGGAGATCATGACGGGTCAGTGTGCTGCTGGTACCGAATCTGTCACAGCGCCGGCCTACGGGAGAGCCAGCACCAGCAGCACCTGTTGACAGGGCTGCTTAATGTGTGACAGCGCCGGCCTGTAGGAGAGCCCGCGCCAGCAGCGCCTGGGACAGGGCTGCTTCATGTCTTCCTCTTGGAGGAGGAGAGCATGCCAGGTCAGTGTAATTCTGACGCCGAGTCTGAGGGTATAGTTGTGGAGCATACCCCAAGGGATGAAGGGCACGTGTCAGAGGTACCATTCCTGTCAACAAAGTTTGCCATCCCAACAGAATGTTCCATCCTGGTATAAGTCCATTGGGGGACTTATAGCGCAGGTATCATCAGGGGCCTGCGGCAGCACCTGTTTAGGGCTGCCTATGAATCGCCCTCTCTGAGGAGGGGAGTGCGAAAGGTCAGATGTAACTGACTCCAGATTCTAAAGATGTCGGTGGAACATACTGGAGCACATGCGTGCTGGCAGTGAACAGCGCTAACAGGGGGATATGAGAGCCAGCCGCCGAATCTTCTATTCAAGTAAGGCCTATTCAACAGGAAAAACCTGGTGGACGAAGCAAAAGCTGTTGGATCAATCAAGGCAAACGGCGGGCAAAGGTTCATTGTTTCAGAACTCACCCCAGGCGTTCATTGGCAGTAAGCGGTTCACTGAAGCTGGTGGCAGCATGACGGCTGGGCAGACGTTCCACCCACCCTACCAGTCCTACTCAACAGGGTGGGTCTGGCACTTCCGAAACATGGGTAAGTGGACCACTCACAAGTTGGTAATATTTACACTTGTTTGTACAACACACAAATGATAAAAGCATTTGCTAAGAGGCATTTAACCATGTAAAACTGCACAATACTAGCATTCCAAGCAAGTTTGGAATTGGGGCCAGAATTGTCGTTTAGGCAGGCTCAGTATAATGGCCAGAGTTTCCTTTGGACAGAATTTATGAGGGACGCTCCGTATTATGGCCAGGATTGTCTTTTAAGACAAACTCAGAAATCGGGCCAGAGTATCGTGTGAAGCACCCATGGAATGATGGCAGGAGTGGCCTGCTCATTATGAAAAATGGAGAATGTTGGTTAACTCGCATATGAACTTTCCGAATAGGAAACTTCTTTACTGACTAACAACAGATTCATAAGGGTCTCAAAGATCCATTCTATACAGTTCCCATTACAGAGATCATCAGAGACATTGGAAATTATCAAAAGGCAATGATAACTGTACTAATAACAGTAAAGCATTGCAAAATGGGATAAACTATTTACCCAGGTTATTTAACTAATTAATAAAAACGTGTGTTTAGAATTTAAAAACACTTGTTATGCCTTGTCTGGATGATATTCTAATGCTGTATTTTGTTAAAATCATCTGTTTTCAGCCTCAAACTATATTGAGAAATTGGGCTCATCCATCCAATTAACTTTAAGTTGTTACCAAATAGACTTGTTGGTCATTGGGATTTACCTTTAACTATTAATTAGCCTATGACTCCGCCCTGTGGTAAGAGATTGGAGTTAATAGAAACCTGTTATAAAGCTGACTTCTATCATCAAGAGTAATTGGCAATATAGTAGCTGGGTCTCAGGTGTGCAAGTCAGGGAACTGACCAAGCTACCTAGGTCACAATGATGAACAAACAGTATTCAGCATTGCTCCAGTAGTTTGGTCAGTCGAATGTCAGTTATTTACAAACTGATGCTAAGTGCTCTAAGGTGTGAAATTGCGAATATCATCTCTCATTTGGAGGTGGAGGAGATTTCCATGAGTTGCCAATTCTTCAGTTGTTGGTATCAACTAACTATATACACTAGATGCACCCCATGGGTAAAGGGCTATTGAGCGAATATACATAATCTACATGCTCAGCTTCAAGTTGATACACTACGGTGGCGGCATATCCTGTAAATTATTACAGGATATTTTTTCTTGATTGCCATGGCAATCAAGTAAAAGTATCCTGTAATAATTTACCTAGTCTCCTTTGCCACTGGTGGATCATCAAGTTCAGATCGATGACAACACAAAATAGGTATTGGATCACAAAGTATTATGAAAGTATGGTTCAATGGAACACCGAATATTGCCATGTTGGTTTCATGCTTTTTCACTGATTGCAAAAATATGTGGCATAACAGTGGGGAGTGATGCATTTTCGCTACAAGAAGGAGGAATGTTCTTTTATGTCTTCCTGCATTTTTTCTCATCAGTCGGGTGAAATAAAGTCAGCAAGATCTCGCTTTAGTTTTCGTACTGTCTGACTGGCTATGCAGCCATGCTTCCTGCTTCCGACAGGCATAATAATACAACCGTATACGGTTATTCTAAAAAACAAACACTTTGCTGGTTCAAACTGTGGTTCAGGAAACCAGCTTCTGCATAATAAAACAATTATTGACTTACACATTCTGAATGGATTGCTTTACGGCTCAGGTTGTCACATCAATCCATGGATGTGCTCACTGCAGAGTGCAGGGATAGCACCAAAAAAGCAGTACATTTCCTATTGAGGAGATCGGAAGCGGTTTGTTTAATGTTAATGTTACATTTAATATGGTACAGATTACTGACATCATCCAGTTCATTCTTAAATGGTCTTTGACAATAATTCAGTTATAGGGCCACTAACTGTGCCCAACGTGCCTTCCCATCATATTAGCTGCAGCAAACGGGATCCACTCTATCGGGTTTCAGCCCCAGATATCGAGTTTCTAAAATATATCTTTAACACAAGTTCTCCCACTACAAGTATATGGAGTATTGGATATTGACAGTGTATTAACAATACTTCACCAGGGGGCTCCTTAGTCATGACACTAGTATCAGCACAACGAGGGCAAACAGCAAAAGCTACGGCTAGATAGGATGGAAATGGCTGCAGATGCCATTACATTTTACATTTTTGATCTACACAAGCAGAGCAGACCAGGGGTGGCAGGATTTAAGATCATATTTTGGCATACCCCACGGACTCACGTTTATGTGTGACAGCAGGCTTGCTATATTATATCAAGGCTACCAGAACCCTAAGAGGTGTGGAATCAGCTTTGTTTATTGGCGACAAACAACCACACAAGAAAAGGTTGGTTCAGACTATTTCAAGGTGGCTGCAGCAGGTTCTGGTTTATGCAGGTATTAACACTGACAATTTTACATCTCATTCCACCAGGGCGGCATCAACGTCAGCGGCCAGGGCAATGGACGTTCCCATCGACCATGGCCTCGCGTCTGCAAGATGGTCAACTGAATTGATTTTCTTTTTTTTGCTGACCTGGGCTATTTGCCCATTCTGTTTTGCGTCCACTTTAGCCTCCCCTGAGATAGAGGGGATACATTTGTACATTTGTCATTAATACATTTGAATCAATGTCATGGTTAATGCATTGTTGATTATTCACTCATCCTGAGTCAATCGATGCAGTGAAACACCGGGATTTGAATCTGTGGCATGAAATCACAGAGCTTTGAACTCTCGTGACTGAAGTAAAATAGTAAGATTAAATGAGAAATTACCTGTTTGAAGTTTGATCTTTATTTTATGAGGAGTTACGTTGGTGATTACATGCCCTCCACTCCCAACCCGCTCTCACAAAGGTCATCTGGTATTTCTCAAGTTACTATGTTACTTCAATTATTGTTACCTGTGATTTCATACCGCTGCTTTGAAGATTGACACGCATGTGGACTGGCGGGGCTTCTTCACGTAATCACCAACGTAACTCCTCATAAAATAAAGATCAAAATTCAAGTTCTCGTTTAATCTTATTATTATTGCACAGTTTACAAGGGTACCAAGCATGGCTTGGAATTGGGGCCAGAGTTGTCTTTCGAGGCAGGCTCAGAATTATGGCCGGAGCAATCTTTCAAGGCAGGCCCAGTATTATGGCCAGAGTGGTCTTTCGAGGCAGGCTCAGTATTATGGCCAGGATTACCTTTCGAGACAGGCTTGGGAGTTGTCGTTCAAGGCAGGCACGGAATTATGGCAGGCGTGGCCTGTTCATTGTGAAATATGGAGGATGTCGGTTCATTATTGATTTAACTCCCATGTGCAACATAGACTTTTCAGCATATGGAACTTTGTTGCTTCGTTACTGTCTAACTACTGATTTCCTTAGGATCTTTATGGCATGCATCGATCTCAAAGATTCATACTATGCAGGCTTCATTCACAGGAATTACTGGAGATTTTTAAATTGATCTGGATGATATTTCTAACGCTGTGTTTTGCTAAAATCAACTGTCTCAGCTGCAACTATATTTGAGGAATTGAGGTCATCCAGTCAAATTTAAGTTGATACCAACTAGAGTTATTAATTATTCGGATTTACCTTTAACTATTAATTTATCTGTGACTCCGCCCTGGGGCAACAGATTGGAATCAATAGCAGCCTGTAACAACCTTGTTATCAAACAGTCTTCTAGTCATCAAGTGTAATTGGCAATATAGCAGCTGTGTTTCAGCTGTGCAATTGGGCCTTTGCATTATCAGAACTTACAACGTGCAAAGTAGTAACCTCTCAAGTGCCATATAGGTAATTGTTAATAGACCTATGCTATTACCAGCTGAAGCTACCAAAGTCACAATGGTGGACAAACTATATGCAGCATTGATCCAGTAGTTTTGGTCAATAAATCTTCAGTTATATTACAAACAGATGCTAGTGCTCAAAGATGGAAAATTACGAATGCCATCTCTAATAACGGAGGCAGATGGATTTGCATGAATCACCAATTCTTCAGTTATTGGTATCAACTACCTATAGACACTAGGTGCATACTATGGGTTAAATGGTTATTGTGCGAATATGCATAATCTGCATGCTCAGTTCCAAGTTGATACACTGTAGTGGTGGCATATGTTAGTCACATGGGTGCAATCAAGTCAAAGTATCCTGTCATAATTTACCCAACCTCATTTGGCGCTGGTGTATCATCACGTAAAATCAATGACAACACAGAATGGATGTTGGATCACAAAGTTTTTTATGATATTATGGCTCGATGACACACTCAATATTGATATGTTTGCATCCAGGCTCATTCACCAGTTGTAAAAACATGTGGCATCACAGTGGCGAGAGTTACATTCTCGCTTAACGGGGGAGGAATGTTCTTTTATGTGGTTTCTCCATTTTTCCTCATCAGTTGGGTTTTGCAATAAATTATGCAAGATCCAGCTTCAGTGTTCTCATACTGTCTGACTGGCCTATGCAGCCATGGTTTCCGTGCTGTAATTGTTATATGGTTATATGTTATATGGTTATATGGGGTTTCTAAACATAAAACTGCTGGTTCAGCCTGGGACTTGGGGAAGCAGCCTCTGCATGATTAATCAATTCATTGCTTTACAGAATCCTGCGGCTCGGGTTATCAGACCGATCCATGTATGTGCTCACTGCAGAGTGCAGGGATAGCACCACAAAAGCAGTACATTGCCTCTTCAGGAGATGGGAAGCGTTCTGTTTAAATACTATGTTACATATAATACGGCATGGACACTAACGTCTTAGAGTTCATTTTCTAATGGGTCCTTGACAATAAATTAAGTTATAGTCCCATTAACTGTGCCCAACATGCTTCTCATCATATTTGCTGCAGCGAGCAGGACCCGCTCTGTCAGGTCTCACCCTCTGATATCCAGTTTATTAAGGATATCTTTAACACAAGTTCTCCCAGACCAAAGTACACGGAAGTATGAAATATTGACATTGTGTTAACACTTCTTCACCACGGGGCTCCAGCTATATCCCTATCTTTGGCTCGGCTCTCATAAGGTAGTTATCCCCCTGGCACTGTCCTCAGCGCATGGGTCCAGTCGTTACGTAAGTTGCGACTGGACAGGATGGTTACATCTGCCAGATATAATATTTCATGTTTACGATTTAGTTAAGCAGAGCAGCCCAGGGGTGTCAGGTCTCAAACTAGTTATCATGGCATACCCCATGCACCTTCGGTTATGTGTGGTCACACATTTACAACATTACATCAAGGTCATCTAGAGCCTTAGAGGCTCAGATACTGGCTATGTTTGTTAGTTACAAAAAACCTTATAAGAAGGCGTCAGTTCAGATCATCTCCAGGTGGTTAATACGGGTTTTGGCTTATACAGGAGTAGATACTAATTTTCTAATCTCACTCCACCAGGGCTGCTACAACATCAGCAGCAAGGGTTGTGTACGGTCCTCTGGACCACATCCTGCCGACTGCAGGATGGTCTTACGAACGAGGTTTCCAACATTTTATTTTAATCTATTGCCAGACCTGGGGTATTTGCCAACTATATTTTAGATTCTATTTTATAGTTTCCCCTCGGATGAGAGGGGTTACTGTTATTATTATTTGTTCATTTATCAGCATCAGCATGTTTTAAATCTATGTCATGTCTGTATGCATTATGAATGTTTCTCTTATCTGTGGTCGACTGATGCAGTCGTGCTTGTGTGGACTTGTTTTTCCATGGCATTAAATCACAGAGATTTAAAATCTTCACGTAGTCATTCACGTGACCCCGAAGTAAAATAGTAAGATAAAACAAGAACTTATCAGTTTGAAGTATGACCTTTATTTTATGAGGAGTTATGATGAGCGATTACGTGCCCTCCACTCCCAACCCTCATATCACAAAGATCATCTGGTAGTTCTAGTCATCTCTAATCTTACTATGTTAGTTCACCAACTGTTATCTGTGATTTCACTCTGCTGCTTTGAAGATTGACGCGCATGTGGGCTGACGTCCTTCTTCACGTAATTGCTCATCGTAACTCCTCATAAAATAAAGAACAAACTTCAAACTGGTAAGTTCTCGTTTAATCTCACTATTACTCGAGCTTGGGCGAAACCAGGAGGCAGCTCGAATGTCGATGAATCATCACTCCCTGACGAGCTCAATGCGTTTTACGCATGCTTTGAATACTGATGTGCCTTCCCGAGCCCCCATTCGCTGTGATGGTATTTCAGTCTCAGTCACAGAGGCCGACATCAGGAAATCCTTCAGAGGGGTGAACCCTCGAAAAGCGCCTGGACCGGATGGTATACCTGATCGTGTTCTAAAAACCTGTGCAGACCAACTGGCTGGAGTTTTTACGGGCATTTCAAACCTCTCACTTCTGAGGTCTGAGGTCCCCACCTGCTTTAAAAGGGCATCAATTATACCAGTGCCCAAGAAGAGCAAGGTGACGTGCCTCAATGATTATCGACCAGTGGCACTAACGCCTGTGGTGATGAAGTGCTTTGAGAGGTTGATCATGGCGCAAATCAACCCCTACCTCGACAAAAACCTGGACCACTGCAGTTCGCTTACCGCCACAACAGATCAATGGTGGATGCGATCTCGCTGGCCCTCCACTCCACTCTGGACCACTTGGACAACAAAAACTCATGTCAGGCTGTTATTCATTGATTACAGCTTGGCATTTAACACAATCATCCCCTCCAAGCTGGTTACCAAACTCGCACAACTGGGTCTCTGCGCATCCTCTGCAATTGGATCCTCGACTTCCTCATTCACAGACCACAGTCTGTTCATATTGGTGGAAATGTGTCAGCCTCGATGACAATCAGCACGGGAGCACCTCAAGGCTGCGTGCTCAGCCCCCCTGCTGTACTCACTCTATACTCATGACTGCGTAGCCGGTCACAGTGCGATCTCCATCATCACGTTCGCTGATGACATCACTGATGGGGATGAGTCGGAGTATGGAAAAGAGATTGAGCAACTGTCCATATGGTGCCAGCACAATAACCTGGCCCTCAACACCAGCAAAACCAAGGAACTGATTGTGGACTTTGGAAGGAGTGGGAGGGAGACCCACAGTCCCATTTATATCAACGGGTCGATGGTTGAAAGGGTCAAGAGCTCCAAATTCCTGGGCGTGCATCTGAAGATCTTTCCTGGTCCGTCAACACCAATGCAATTATCAAGAAAGCACATCAGCGCCTCTACTTCCTGAGAAGATTACGGAGAGTCGGTTTGTCAAGGAGAACTCTCTCTAACTTCTACAGGTGCACAGTAGAGAGCTTGCTGACCAGTTGCATCGTGGCTTGGTTTGGCAACTTGAGCGCCCTGGAGAGGAAAAGACTTCAAAAAGTAGTAAACACTGCCCAGTCCATCATCGGCTCTGACCTTCCTTCCATTGAGGGGATTTATCGCAGTTGCTGCCTCAAAAAGGCTGGCAGCATCATCAAGGACCCACACCATCCTGGCCACACACACATCTCCCTGCTACCTTCTGGTAGAAGGTACAGGAGCCTG
The DNA here is from genome assembly GCA_963514005.1 of Raja brachyura. The sequence goes on along the minus strand of OY740788.1, from coordinate 65,711,113 downwards.
AAGACTGCAACAATTAGGTTCAGGAATAGCTACTTGCCCACAGCCATCAGGCTATTAAACCTGGCTCGGACAAAACTCTGATCATTAATAACCCATTATCTGTTATTTGCACTTTATCAGTTTATTTATTCATGTGTGTATGTATTTATATAATGATATATGGACACACTGATCTGTTTTGTAGTAAATGCCTACTATGTTCTGTGTGCTGAAGCAAAGCAATGATTTCATTGTCCTATCAGGGACACATGACAATAAACTCACTTGGACTTGAATTTACTGAATATGAAGTTAGTTATGGTCCTATACCGTAAGCGTGTATAGGTGGCTTAGATACTACTTTGGCATTGGGCTTGGTTTGCTTGGTTGAGCGCTTATCCTGGTATTATTGACAGCGGAGATTGACTGGTTCTTGATTCGTATGGGCATCAGGAGTGTTATGGGGAGAAGGCAGGAGAATGGGGTTGAGGGGGAAAGATAGATCAGTCATGATTGAATGGCTGAGTAGACTTGATGGGCCGAATGGCCTAAATTTGATCATATAACATATTTTAGTTTATTTTAGTTTAGAGATACAGTGTAGAAACGGGCTCTTTGGCCCACCAAGTCCACGCTGACCAGCAATCACCCTGTACACTAGCGCAACCCTACACACTAGGGACAAATTACAATTCACAATTGTCAAGGGGCCCAACGACAGACCCCTATTCAATGTTTATAGTTCAATTGCTGAGTGATTCAGCATCATGGAGTTTTACAAGACACCACAAGGCCATTCAGCCATTTATTCTTGTGCTGTCTCTTTACAAGACCAATACTCATCAGATATCTACTTTCCAGACATTTATCTAGTTCTCTCACATCACATATCATTTCTCTTGAACGTCGGAGGATGAGGGGAGACTTGATAGAAATATATAAAATTATGAGAGGCATAGATAGGGTAGACACACAGAACTTTTTTCCCAGGGTGGAAATGTTCAACACTAGAGGGCATAGCTATAAGGTGAGAGGGAGAAAGTTTAACAGAGATGTGCCGGGCATGTTTTTTACACAGAGTGGTGGGGGCCTGGAATACATTGCCATGGGTGGTGGTGGAAATGCAGGGAAATGAGGGATATGGACTCTGTACAGGATTATGAGATCATTTTATTTGGCATAATGTTCGACATGGACAATGCGGGCTGAAGGGCCCGTTCCTGTACTGTATTGTTCTATATCCTATAATGCATTACAGGTTGTAGAATCTCGCTGTGTGAATGATTGCACATCCCCCATTACCTGTAGAATCGGGATTGGTGAAGGGCAGAGATAGACACAAAGTGCTGGAGTAACTCAACGGATCAGGCAGCATCTCTGGAGAAAAAGGACAGCACAGAGGTGCAGAGATAGAGTTGCTGACTTACAGCGCCAGAGACCCAGGTTTGATCCTGTACAGAGTTTTTTTTTTTTTTAAATATTTTTTTATTAGAAGTAACCAATTTACAATGTTTAAAACAAATTTACAAGCATCAGCTTAATTCAATATTTATACAAATAACACATTGATAATTATAATCTTCTATTTTTTTGGAAATAAAGACAGAAAAAAAATAGAGCAGTTATAAATCAATAAAGATGTGATTAAATAATGATTTGATTATATATAAGAAAAAAGAGAAAAGGAAAAAAAAAAGAGAAAGAGAAAAAAAAACCACAAACAAAACGGTGAAAAAATATTATATATATATATAAGCGAAAATCAACAAAATACATTGTAAATAAAACTATTACCAATAATAATATCAATCGAGACATGCATATTAACACCAATATGAAAATGAATTATTTTCTTCAAATCCCGTAGGGTACCTGTCGAGCCGTGATGCCAAGAACAGCTACTTCTCTAAATACTTTATATATGGAGACCATGTCTGTTCGAAGGAATTATATTTGTCCAATAGGACAAATCTAATTCTTTCTAAATGTAACGTCTCCAACATCTCCGCTGCCCACATTTTAATTGTGGGGGATAATGTTCCCTTCCAAAATGTCAGTATAATTTGTTTCCCTATTATCAAACAGTAATCAAAGAAATTTCTTTGATTTGCTGTTAGTACCAAATTTGAATCCGGAATTCCGAATATTATTAACTTTGGGTCAGGGTCCAGTTTAACTTTAAGAACTTCAGAAATAACTTTAAAAATTTCTGTCCAGTAATAATTCAATTTGGGGCATGTAACAAAACTATGTATTAAATTTGCTTCTAAATTCTTACATTTATCACAGATAGAGGAGACATTAGGAAAAATACTATTTAATTTAGTTTTCGAATAATGTAATCTATATAATACTTTAAATTGTATCAATGTATGTCTAGCATTTAACGAACACCGATGTATTCGTTGTAAACTTTCTTCCCAATTTTCTTTTGTTATAGATAATCCAATTTCATTTTCCCATGCTTGTCGATATGTTTCAGTTGTTGGATTCTCCTTATCCAGAATAATGTTATATATATAAGCTATTAATTTTTCTGTATTTGGGTGCAAATTAAACAATTCATCTAATAATCCTGGTTCTTTATTTTTATAATCTTGTGTATTAGATTTAATATAATCTCTAATTTGTAAGTACCTAAACAAGTGTTGTGAAGACAATCCGTAGATATCTTGTAACTCCTGAAATAAAAGAAATTTTCCTTTTCTATAAAGGTGCTCTATCCTTTTAATTCCTAAATCGTCCCAATGTCTAAACCCCCCATCTAATATAGAGGGTTTAAATAATGGGTTATTCGTAATTGGTAGTCTAAGTGAAAGATTATCTAAATGTAATGTCTTAACTATTTGTTTCCAAATGCGTCTATTATTTTAAATTATAGGGTTGTCCCTAAAATTTTTTTTTTGTATTTCCTTTGGGGCAAAGAGAATCGAGCCTACGTTGAAAGGTAAACAGTCTTCCTTTTCCATCTTTAACCACGTTGGTTCATGATCCATATTTACCCACCAGAAATTCATATTCTTAATCTGGACTGCCCAGAAATAATATAAGAAATTTGGGAGTGCTAATCCTCCATTTATCTTAGATTTACATAAATGTTTTTTACTTATTCTATGATTTTTATAGTCCCAGATAAAACTATTAACAATATTATCAATTTTCTTAAAAAGGTTTTCGGGAGAAAAAAAGGAATAGCCTGAAACAAATATAACAATTGTGGTAAAAAAACCCATCTTTATAGCATTTATTCTACCAATCATAGATATAGGAAGTGTTTTCCAATATAAAATATTTTTTCTAAGTTGATCTAATAGTTGAGGATAATTAGATTTAATTAATGAATTATAAGATTTAGATACATTGATACCTAAATATTTAAATTTATCTGTGACTATTTTTAGTGGATATTGTTGTAATATATTTAAATTTATTCCAGTTATAGGCATAATATCACTTTTGTTCCAATTAATCCTATATCCAGAAAATGTGCTAAATTTAATTATAACATTAAACAGCATAGGAATACTAATTTCCGGTTTTGTAACATAAATCAAAACATCATCTGCATATAAAGATATTTTATTAGTTGTTGTATCAGTATTATAACCATATATTTCAGGTTCAGATCTAATTCTTTCCGCCAAAGGCTCTATCACCAAAGCGAATAATAAAGGCGATAACGGATATCCCTGTCTGCATCCCCTAAAAAGCTTAAATTTAGCTGATAGTATTTGATTAGTTAATATTCTTGCAGTAGGATTCGAATATAGAATTCTTACCCATTTACAAAATCTATCTCCCAATTGAAACTTTTCCATTATATTAAATAAATATGACCATTCCACCTGATCGAATGCTTTTTCTGCGTCTAACGATATAACCGCTAATTCCGTGTCCCATACTCTTTTTGAATATATAATATTAAACAAACGTCTAAGATTATGGGATGAATAGCGTTTTGGAATAAAACCTGTTTGATCATAATGTATTAATTTAGAGATCACCAGGCTTAATCTCCAAGATAAATCTTTAGTTAATATTTTTTGGTCTGTATTTAGAAGAGCAATCGCTCTATATGATCCAGGATCTTCCAAATCCTTGTCTACCTTGGGAATGAGTGTGATTGTGGATTCATTTAAAGATTCTGGTAATTTTCCATGTTCATATGCATATCTATACACTGTATGTAATCTTGGGGAAATCAGATCTTGAAATGTTTTATAAAATTCTGCACTCAGGCCATCGGGGCCCACAGCTTTTCCATTCTTTAACGAACCAATTGATTCTTCAATATTTTTTACTGATATTTCAGCATTTAACAAGTGTCTTCCTTCCTGATCTAAACTATTAATTTGACATTCTTGTAAGAATGTTTCCATTCCATCTGTTTGTCCTGTTAATTTCGATGAATAAAGATTTTGATAATATTGTAGAAATCTGTCATTAATGTCTTTTGGTATAGTTAATATATTTCCATGCGCAGATCTAATTCTATGTATCATTTTTTCATCATCTAATTTTCTGAGTTGTCGTGCCAGCAATTTTTGTGGTTTATCTCCAAATTCAAAATGCACTTGTTTGGTTTGTTGAAAAAGTTTAATGACTTGGTCAGAATATATTTTGTTTAATCTATATTTTAATATTGCAATTTTATTACTTAACTCTTTAGAAGGATGTTTTATATTTTCACTATCTAGTTGTTTTATCTCCTTTTCTAACTTTTGTTCCGTCTTTCGATTTTCTTTATTAAAATATGCTTGTGCTGATATTATTGCACCACGCATAAATGCTTTAAATGTATCCCAAAGTAGCAATGGTGAAATTTCAGGTTTGTCATTAGTTTCAAAAAATAATTTAATCTGTTCCACCACATGATTACAACAGTCCTTGTCCTTTAATATCTGGGGATTAAATCTCCAAGTAGTGGTTTTGTTAAAGATATCTTTTAATTTTATCTTGAATGTTAGTGGCGCATGGTCTGAAATAATAATATTATGATATTTTGCATCATACGTGTAAGGAAGTAGTTTTGAATCTATTAGAAAATAATCTATCCTCGAGTAAGTTCCAAATACGGGCGAGAAAAAGGAATATTCTCGTCCGGATGGGTTATCTAATCTCCAAATATCCTTAACATTAGATGTGTTAATAAAATAATTTATAAATTTACTTGACTTAGAGGCAGCTTTCCTTTTTGATGAAGATCTGTCTAGATAGTTATCTAAAGTACAATTTAAATCGCCCCCAATTATTAAATTATATTGAGTGGATATAGGGAAATTATTAAATATTTTCTTAAAAAATAATGGATTATCAAAATTAGGGGCATATATATTCACAAGAATTACTTTTTTTGAATATAATTCCCCTGTAATTATTACATATCTACCCTCCTTATCCTCTATTATAGAACTTTGTTTAAATGGTATACCTTTACGAATAATTATTGCAACTCCTCTAGATTTATGTATAAATGAAGAGTGATACACCTTTGAAATCCATTTAGCTGTTAATCTATGTTGAGCATCTTTTTTAAGATGAGTCTCTTGAAGGAAAGTGACATCTGATTTCAATCTGTTCAACTGAGCTAACACCTTTCCCCTTTTAATTGGTTCATTAATTCCCTGAACATTCCAACTACAGAAGGTAATTCCATCACCCCCAGTCTTCAGATTCATGTCTTGCATTTTACCGTTAGGGTGGCTTTTTTTGGAGTAGCCTTCTCGACTCCTCCAGCTCAACATTATACCCAAACATCAATTTGATGAAAATTACTATCCCCATTAATTCATATACATGTCTTCTTAAACTAATTATATAATATCGATCGTTAATACATTCATATAATATATAATATAAGATCAAATATTTGATATATAAAAAATAATAAAAAATGTAAATAAAAAAAGAGTAAAGGGTGTTAGTAGGGTGCCCAGAAAAAAAAGAAACTACACTTGTATATTGTGTAGTGTGCATTAGTGGAAGCCACACTAGCGTGGCTATTAATCTATTGACTTCCGTTTAAAAAAAAAAGATGTTAATTGTTCCAGCTCCTATCTAGGATACTGTGTATATTGGGGTGGGGTACTAACTTTATATACTTAGTAGTTATTTCTATTATTCATATTACTAGTTTCTAGTTACTAGTTTCTATTATTATTAATATTATAATAAGTAATACTATGTTAGGGGAATAATTGAAATTTTTAATAATTAATACAAAACTACAACTTCGTGTCCATTATTCCTCCTCTTTCTCAATGAGTAATTCATAACCGCAGGCCGATGATAAAAGTTCAGCCATCTACTTCTTCCTCCAGTGCTTCTTCGTCTGCTTCCTCTTCTGCCTTCTTCTGTATGTCTCGAGCGAATTCCAGTGCTTCAGTATGCTTAATGAAATGGTATTCCTTGTTATCGTAGGTTACTCTCAATGTTGCTGGGTACATCAAGCCATATCTAAGATCCTTTGTATCCTTTATATTCCTCAGAATGCCTCTTGTTTCTGTGAATAAAGATCTTCTCTTAGCCACTTCCGCTGGGTAATCTCTGAAAATACTGATGTTGTCTCCCTCGTATTTCAGATTTTTCTTTCTTATTATTATCTTCATCATTTCTTCAAAGACGTGATCATAAGCCACCTTTACAATCATTTGTCTTGGTGGTGCACCTCTCCCAGGGACCCGTCTTAAAGCCCTGTGCGCACGGCCCAACAGGGGTTCTTGATCCAGATTCAGAATGTCCTTTAGGAGTTTTGCAGCAAATTTTCGCGGGTCTTGATTTCCTTCACGACCCTCGCTCAATCCTACTATACGCAAATTCTTACGTCTTTGTCGTCCCTCCAAATCAATACATTTCTCATTTATTTTGCGTAGTAGCTCTGAGAGGCATTTATTCTCGGCGCGTAGCTTCTCTCTCTCCTTAGTACTTGATACAGCAAGTTCAGTCAGTTCTTTAATTGCCTCATTTTGTTGGTCGAGTGAGATTAAAATAGGATCTATCTTTGCATCCATTATTTCTTCCATCCCAGCAACTTTGTCATTTACCTCAGCCATTTGGGTTTGTAACTCAGCGTCCGCCTTTACTTTCCATTCATTCATCATGATCTTTACCGTCATTATGACTTCTTTTGTTAATTCATCTTTAATTCTTTCATGAAACACCAGGATATCTGCTCTTAAAGTTTTTATTTCATCTTTATATTCCTTCTTCATTTCTTTCTGCAGTTTCTTCATCTCACCTAACATGGAGTTTTTAAGTTCCTCCATTTCGCTTTTCTTCAGTGAGATCTCTTCTTGGGAGGCAGCCAAACTCGAGCCCGAGGCTCCGGTGAGGCCTACCTCCCTTTTTACAACTTTTTTTGCAGTGGGGGGGGGGGGGGAGCGATGCATTTAAAATTTCTTACTAGAGTCGCGCGCCTGATGACGTCACGCACCTTGCGATCGCAACCGGAGCCGTTCAGAGTCGTTCTCCTGCGGTAAGTACCATTAGCAGTCCCCTTTACCCCCGTTTTTTTTGCAGATTTTTGCGGAGCTGATCTGGCGCGATTCCCTCTCAGAACATGGCGCCACCGGAAGTCCTGATCCTGTACAGAGTTTGTACGTTCTCTCTGTGTCCGTGTGGGTTTCCGCTGTGTGCTCCGGTTTCCCCCCACATTCCAAAGACGTGCAGGTTTGTAGGTTAATTGGCTTCTGTAAATTGTCCCGAGTATGTGGGTAGAACTAGTCTACAGGGTCGGTGCAGACTCTGTGGGTCGAAAGGCCTATTTCCACGCTGCATCTCCAAACTAAACTGAACTAAACAGGATGGGAAACTTTTCATGTTGGGATCTATCTACAGACTGAAAGTGGGGAGTGGGGGGAATGAACTGGAGGCGAGAAAAGGTCACGACAAATCAGGACTAGCAGCATATGACCTCAGACAGGGTGGTGCCTGTTGGCCACTTGTTGGCTGGGGAAGGTGTGATCTCAAGAGTACGATGTGGAGAATTGTAAAACTGGTTAAATGACTAGGATGGAGGTTGTTTCTAAATTTTGGTGAAGGGCAGTGTGGGTCATGACAAGTATTTGACCAGGCACTTTTTGCCTCAGACCATTTGCTCTTAGTCTTATGCAAACACTGCTGTCAAATCAATGAGACAACTGTGTTTATCTCAATTTCCTGAGGCTGCAATCTGTCCTTGTATTTGCATTTGAGCAAAATAAACCAATTCAGTGTTGTGCTATCCAAGAAAGCAAGGAAAATGAACATTCTCAGCTCTTTACGTTAGACTTTAGAGATACAATGTGGAGACAGGCCCTTCGGCCCACCGGGTCTGCGCTGACCAATGATCACTCTGTACATTAGCACTATCCTACACACTAGGGACAATTTTCAATTTAGAAAAACCCTTTAACCTACAAACCCCCACGTCTTTTAAGTTTTTGAGGAAACCGGAGCATCCGCAGGAAACCCATGTGGTCCAGGGAAAACATACAAACTCTATACAGACTGCACCCTTAATCAGGATCGAACCCGGGTCTCGGGCACTGTAAGGCACCAACTCTACCACTGCGCCACAATGCGCCCCTCTTCTTCTGCTCATTACCTTTCTGTTTTGAACTGTAATCCTCAATTTGAGGCCATTTGTTCTTTATTATTATATTTTAATTTATGTTTATCAATTTATGAATCTGTTCATCAATTAGTTTAATTAACATAAAAACTAAAGCTGGTCTTTATAAATGCTACTTCAAGTGTTCTTCAGAAAATTGGGGGGGGACCTCATTGAATCTTACCGAATAGTGAAAGTCTGTGACTAGTGGTGTACCTCTCATCCTATGCTTAGGATCCAATGCTCATTTATATGCACGGGAATGAACTTCTGATCTCCCAATCTACCTTGTTGCAGCCCTTACACTTTTTTTCATCTTCACTTTCTCTGTAACTGTAACATTATTTTCTGCACTAATTCTCTTTTGACCTACCATGTTTGTTCCTGAACCCTTCTGTCAGTGGATCACCAGCTTCCTGACAGACAGGAAGCAGCATGTGAGGCAGGGAAAGCACATCTCAGACCCGCAGACCCTCAGCATAAGAGCATCGCAAGGCTGCGTATTCTCCCCTCTCCTCTACTCCCTCTACACCAATGACTGCACCTCCTCTGTCAAGCTTCTCAAGTTTGCGGATGAAACAACCCTGATTGGACTGATCCAGGATGGGGAGGAATCTGCCTACAGACAGGAAGTGACACAGCTGGTGTCTTGGTGCCATCGTAACAACCTGGAGCTCAATGCTCTTGAGACAGTGGAATTGATTGTAGACTTTAGGAGAGCTCCCCCTCCCCTCACCCACTCACCATCAATGACTCCACAGTCACATCTGTGGAGTCTTTTAAGTTCCTAGGAACCAACATCTCCAAGGACCTTAAATGGGGGGCCACCATCAACTCACACCATCAAAAAGGCACAACAGAGACTGTGGCAGCTGAGGAAGCACAATGTGCCACAGGCAATGATGGTCCAATTCTATACAGCCATCATAGAGTTTGTCCTCACCTTCTCCATCATGGTCTGGTTTGGCTCAGCCACCAAGCACGACATCCAGAGGCTGCAGCGAATTGTCCGATCAGCTGAGAAGGTTGTTGGCTGCAGCCTTCCCTCCATTGATGATCTGTACACTACAAGGGCCAGGAATCAAGCGGGTAAGATCATCTCTGACCCCTCTCACCCTGGCCACAAACTCTTTGAATCACTTCCCTCAGGAAGGCGACTCCGTACTGTCAAGCTGCCACAGCCAGACATAAAAACAGCTTTTTTTCCATGAGTAATAGCTCTACTCAATAACCAAAAATCTGTAGCCTCCTTTTGCTCTGGTATTTTATTGAATTCACATGTTTAATCGATAATGTTTTATTATTAGTGTTTAAGGTTTTATGTGTCATTCCTAACTGTCACTGTATGTCATGTTGTCACTTGCGGGCGGAGCACCAAGGCAAATTCCTTGCATCTGAATACTTGGCCAATAAACTTATTCATTCATGAACATCCATTCATGGTATGAATGTATGGTAGGTATGGTATGGTGTGATCTTCCTGGATAGCACACAAAACAAAGTTTTTCACTGTAATGTGACAATAATAATCCAATACTGATACCTTCCTCACAAGGAGTCTCCCATATACCAATAACTAATCTAGTGAATCTCGCGGCATAGTGGCGCAGTGGCAGAGTTGCTGCCTTACAGCACCAGAGACCCTGATTCGATACTGACTATGGGTGATGTCTTTATGGAGTTTGTAAGTTCTCCCCGTGACCACGTGGGTTTTCTACGGGTGCTTATCCCTAGTGTGTAGGATAGTTCTAGTGTACATGTACGTGCACGGACTCAATGGGCCTAAGGGCCTGTTCTCACACTATCTCTAAAACTCTTCCCTGCACTTGACTCCAAGTCAAGCATATCCTGAAATATTTGGTCTGAAGAAGGATCCAGACCCGAATTGTCACTTAGTTATGTCCTCCTGAGATGTTGCCTGACCCGCTGAGTTACTCCTTATGTAAATCAGCATTTGCATTTCCTTGTGTCTATATCCTTACCTCATTACTGGGGTCAAAATTGCGTCCGGTGCTCCAGATGTAGTTACAACAATGTACAGCACTGATTTTACTTCGGAGTCACGTGAGTGATTCCGTGAAGAATCCCGCCAGTCCGCATGCGCGTCATTACGCTTTTTCGCATGGCTCAGCGACTGACTGGCAGGCACAACGGTCCTGCCAGCGGTAAGTTTAAACACGCAAGTAAGTTTTCTATTTCTTACCAGGTTCTGTTTTCTCTTACATGTTCCCCTCCGGTGATAATTAACAGTTTGGGCTAAACTGGATGGAGTTCCTAAATGGAGAGGATGTTCCATCCAGACACACTCCAACAGGAGGAGTAGTGTCAGCGCCGACCTATGGGAGATCCCGCGCCAGCAGCGCCTATTCGGGGCTGCTTAATTGAACGGTTGTCCAGGATTGAGCTCCTAATGGAGAGGATGTTCCACCATCACACACTCCAACAGGAGGAGTAGTGTCAGAGCCAGCCTAAGGGAGAGCTCGCGCCAGCAGCACCTATTCTGGGATGCTTAATGTCTCTCTCTTGGAGGAGGAGAGCATGCAGGGCAGAATTATTCTGCCGCCGAATATGTTCCATTCTGGTATAGGTTTGGAGGCCATATCTGCACAGGTACCCTCAGGGGCCTAAGCCAGCACCTGTTCAGGGCTGCCTACGATCTCCCCCTTTATGGAGTGAAGTGCGAATGGTCAGTAGGTAACTGACTTCAAATTCTAAAGTATGTCCGTGGAACATACGGGAGCACATGTGTATGGGTTCAAGGCAATCTTCGCAGACGAAGGTGTTGCTGCCAGAAGAGTTGGTTACCAGCCGTTGGCAGAATACCTGGAAGGGGTCAGAGTTCCCCTCATGCTACAAGTGCCGGCAGTGAACAGAGATCTAGCCGCCAAATCTTCTATTCAGGTAAGACCTATTCAACAGGCAAAACCTGGACGAGGAAGCAAAAGCTGTCTGACCAATCAAGGTACCAACAATGAGCAAAGCTTCATCGGTTCGGCGACAACACACTCCATGCCGCCATTGACAGTGAGCGGTTCACTGAAGCTATGGCAGCGTGAAAACTGGACAGACGTTTCACGCACCCTACCAGTCCTACTCTATAACCAGACAGGTAGGGGGGTCTGGCACTTCCGAAACATGGGGTAGGTGGACCACTTACAAGTTGGTAATTTTACATTTGTTTGTATAACACACGTATGGTTAAGGCATTGTCACCTAACCATGTAAAACTGCACAATACTAATTTTCTTAGCAGGCTTGGAATTAGGGCCAGTATTGTCTTTTAAGGCAGGCTCAGTATTATGGCCAGGATCGCTTCAAGACAGGATCGAAATATGGCCAGAGTTGTTTTTCACGGCAGACTTAGAATTATGGCCAGAGTTGCCTTTAGAGGCAGGTTCGGAATTATGAAGTAGGCTAATTTTTATGGCCAGGATTGTCTTCCAAACAGGCTCGGGAATCAGGACAGATTTGTCGTTCCAGGCAGGCACGGAATGATGGCAGACGTGGCCGTTCATTGTTAAGATGGAGAAGGTCGTGTAACGCGTAACTTTCCAAATAGGAAACTTCGTTACTGACTAACAGCTGATTTTCATAAGGATCTCAAAGATACATTCTATTCAGTTCCCATTTATAGGGATCACCGGAGACATTTGAAATTATCAGGAGAGTGATAACAGTAATAATAACAGTAAAACATTGCAAGATGGGCTAAATTATTTACCCAGATATTTACCAAATTACTAAAATCGGTGCTTCGGCTACTCAGAGTTTAAACTTGTTATGTCTAGTCTGAAATATTCTAACGCTCTATTTTGCAAAAATCAATTGTTCAGCCTCAAATTATATTTCAGAAATTCAAAGATGGGAAGGGCTTGGTAGGATCCCCTCATCCATCTAGTTAAAATTAAGTAGTTACCAATATACTTGTTGGTCATTGGAATTTACCTTTAACTATTAATTAGCCTGTGACTCCGCCCTGGGACAAGGGATTGGAGTTAATGGGAACCTGCAACAACCTTGTTGTTATAAGCAACCTTCTATTCACCAAGAGTAATTGGCAATATAGTAGCTGTGTTTCAGCTGTGAAAGTAGTAACCTCTCAAGTGTCGGCTAGGTCATTGTTAATAGACCTATGCACTATCTAGAGACCCTGGGTGCATTATATGGGTAAAGGGTTATGGAGCAAATATGCATAATCTGCATGCTCAACTTCAGGTTGATACACAATGGTGGTGGCATATGTTAGTCACATGGGTGCAATCAAGTAAAGCATCCTGTACTAATTTACATAATCTCATTTGCCACTGGTGTATCATCAAGTACAGATCAATGACAACACAGAATGAGTGTTGGATCACAAAGTGTTTATGAAATTATGATTCGATGGAACACCGAATATTGATGTGATGTTTCATGCTTATTCCCGGCTGCAAAACTATGTGGCGAGTGATACATTATCGCTACAAGAAGGAGGAATGTTCGTTATGTCTTCCTCCATTTTGTCCATCAGTTGGATATTGAAATAAAGTCAGCAAGATCCCGCTTAGGCTTTCGTACTGGCTGACTGGACTATGCAGCCTTGATTCCTGTTTGTCAGGAATATTAATACAACCTTATACGGTTATTCTAAACGTAAAGCTTTGCTGGTCAGCCTGTGGCTCGGAAAACCAGCCTCTGCATGATAAAATCAATTTATTCGTTTGCAGATTCTGAGTAGACTGCTCCTACGGCTCGGGTTGTCACACCGACCCATTTATGTGCTCACTGCAGAATCCAGGCCTGTTAAGTCAGTGGTGGACCTGTACAAAAAGATTTACTTATTCTTCCTTTACTCCTTCCTCCCTGTAACCTGCTGAGTCGTCAGGGATAGGTTAGATGACCATTGTTCTAGGAACTTGTTATATGTGCGTCAAAGTGACTTCAGTCAAAAGCTAGGACCAGTGCCTCGGTGGATCAGTGTAAAGCCTCATCTGTCATTGGAGGGCCTGGGATCTTCATGCATTCAGCAGCTTCCCCGTAAACTGAATGAACCACTGTAGAGGGTGCAGAGAAGATTCACTGCGATGTTACCTGGGAGTGAATCTGGGGAGAGATGGATAGCCTGAGATCATATCCTTTGTATCAGAGGAGGCTGAGGGGAGACCTGACGAATGTATACAAAATTCGATTTTGGTTTAGGCTTATTATTGTCACGTGTACTGAGATACAGTGAAAAATTTTGTTTTGCATACCATGCAAACAAATCAGATAAACCAAGCATAAATACAATCATCAAACAAGCACATAGGTAGAGAGACGAACCAATGATTACAATGGTTCTTTATTAGTCACGAACTGAGGTATAGTGAAATTCATTTTTGTATACATTTCAGTACAAGTATCACTATTCATAGCAAAAGGATTTGAGTATAGGAGCAGGAACGTTCTACTGCAGTTGTACAGGGTCTTGGTGAGACCACACCTGGAGTATTGTGTACAGTTTTGGTCTCCTAATCTGAGGAAAGACATTCTTACCATGGAGGGAGTACAGATAAGGTTCACCAGACTGATTCCTGGGATGGCAGGACTTTCATATGAAGAAAGACTGGATAGACTCGACTTGTACTCGCTAGAATTTAGAAGATTGAGGGGGGATCTTATAGAAACTTACAAAATTCTTAAGGGATTGGACAGGTTAGATGCAGGAAGATTATTCCCGATGTTGGGGTAGTCCAGAACAAGGGGTCACAGTTTAAGGATAAGGGGGGAGTCTTGTAGGACCGAGATGGGAAAAAAAAATTTCACACAGAAAGTGGTGAATCTGTGGAATTCTCTGGCACAGAAGGTAGTTGATGCCAGTTCATTGGCTATATTTAAGACGGAGTTAGATGTGGCCCTTGTGGCAAAAGGGATCAGGGGGTATGGACAGAAAGCAGGTACAGGATACTGAGTTGGATGATCAGCGATGATCATATTGAATGGTGGTGCAGGCTCGAAGGGCCAATGGCCTATTCCTGCACCTATTTTCTATACATGAATACTTAGATACATCTTAGATAAGCATCTCATATACAGTACAAGTGTACAGCAGTAGGACACTGAGACAGTATACAGAGTCGCCAGATTTGGCGCCATCAGAAATCAGATTAGTGATGCACTGAATGGTCAGCATGGACATAGTGGGGAGGGGGGGGGGGAACGACCCCGAGAACAAAGGGGGACCATCGGTATTGACTACTTTCGTAACTTTGGCGACGCCAAATACGTGGCGACTCTATGCGTACTTTGTGTATTGTATCCAACAGCAAAGAATTTCACTGTACCTAGGATGGAAATTAAAGTATCATTGAATCATTGAATCTTCACTCCCCAACACGAAAGGGTAACTTTGGTAATTGCTTGTGCTCTTCGCTGTCAGCATAAAATGATTTTTATGTAATGATATCTGTAATAACCGTTGCCCATTCTATTTTCTGCAGTTTTTCCTATGTTTCAGTCCTATAAAGAATTTTTCTTTTGCAAATCAGAGAGCTCATTCCTCTTTAAATAACAGACCAACATTTTTTTGTGTAACTTGTCCGGGTTGACCTGTCAAATAAACACGTTTGGGAACAGTTTTGATGGCAAGAGCCTGGGTTTTGCTGCAATCTTGCCTGAGGTGGGCAGACAGTACCACGGTACTATATGATAAATATAGTACTTCTGCAGGCCATTTGGCTACTTGTTGGGATCTGGGAATCCGTTGAAGAATTTGGCTTCAGGGGGTTTAAAATGAGCGAGGCGCTGTCAAAGTGGGCAGTTTAATGGACTGAAAGCAACATTGTACAAAAGGACAAAATGAATGGTTATCATACAAAATGAACAACGGGAGCAGAGAGTCATAGAGCATAGAAACAGGCCCTTCAGCCACCTGAGCTTTATGCCCAACCGCAAATCCCATTTTCCGGCACCAAGATGGTATCTTTAGACTTTAGAGATACAGCGAGAAATCACGCCCTTCAACCCACCTAATCCACGCTGACCAGCGATCGCCCCGTACACTAACACTATCACTAGGGGGATTTTTTTACAATTTTTACCATTCCAATTAACCTACAAACCTGTACATCTGGGAGAAAACCGGAGCACCCAGAGAAAACCCTTACAGTCACAGGGAGAAACGTGCAAACTCTCTACTGACAGCATCAAAGTCCCTACTGACAGAAGTCAGGATCGAGCTCGGGTCTCTGGCACTATAAGGCAACAACTCTACCGGGCTTGTAATCATGCATTGCCTTTCCGCTGACTGGATAGCGTGCAATAAAAACATTTCACTGTACCTTAGTACATGTGACAATAGGCTAAACTAAAACTGTGCTGTCCACTGTATCCTTCTATCCCTTGCCTGTTCAACTGGTTTAGATTTAGGTTAATTACTAGACTAAGTGAGACCCGTCCCCCAATGCAATATTCCACCACTCACCCACGTCCGCCAACTGCATAGGCGCAGCACATTTCCCCTCATCCCGAGCATTCTCTCTTCACCCTCCCTCTTCTTTCCACTCTCCTCCTCCCCTCCCCAAATCCCTCCCTCACCTCTCTCCCTCTCCTTTCCCCTACCCTCAGTCACTCCCTTCCTCCCACAATGGGGGTGGGGGGGAGAGCTCAGAGAAAAGAGGGGGGAAGAGCCATGGGGGAGAGGGGGGTATCATGGGGGAGGGGGGCAGGAGCCAGCGAGGGGGACCAGAGGGGAAGGGGCTGCAGCTGCAGGGCATTGAGATGGCGGTGCGTTTGGGACTCACAGCAGGCGTAGGACGCTCTCCTCCACCGGGATCAGATTCTTTGCTTTCCGTTGAGGTGACATCTCCGACACCGTCCGAATATTGTGTCCGGGTGAGACCTCCGCCGGCCACCCGCAGCATCCCTCAGCTCCAGTAAAGATGCGATGGTGCAGGAAGGGGCGGACTGTCCCGGGGAGTGACAGGAGAAGAGACCAATTGGCGCGGCATTGACTGGCAGGAGAGGAGATCGATCTGCACAGGATGGTTTTTATGATTTTTAAACTTCGCTAACTTTTACAATATGCTATCGATCAGAATGAAACTTGTTGCACACGCAGCACAGGATAACAGTGAATGAGCTGATGAAAATTCATAGCATTATCATGTACCGTTTTGCGCAAATAGAAAATCGTGCAAACCAAAAGAGCACAAGATCAGAGTTTTAGTTATGTATAGATAGATTGCATGTGTACAATGAAAAGCATCTATTTTCATGCTATCCAAACAGGTTAGATTACCACCCATAGATATAATCAAGTCAAACTCAAGTACAATGGGTAGAACAAAGAGAAAGATAGGGAGTGCAGAATGTAGTTCTCAGTCTTGTAGCGCACCAGTTCCATAGAAGAGTGTTGGATAGGGAACCCACGGCAATCCCTGGCATAGGATATTTAATTTATAATACTAATTAGGTACATAGAGTAACTAATTACTAATTCAGATCAGTCTGAAGAGGGTCTCGACCTGAAACATCACCCATTCCTTCTGTCCAGCGATGTTGCCTGCCCTGCTGAGTTACTCCAGCATTTTTTTGTCTATCTTCAATTTAAACCAGCATCTACAGTTCTTTCCGACACATAGAGTATTTAAGATGGTGTGTGAGTGACCTCTGTTGCACTCTCTCACGGCATCAGTATCAGCGGCCCCACTGTGCGACTATCCAACAACCTCTCATGGACCTGCACTTAACTATACCCTGCATAAACCCAGTCACGGTGCACCCAGGGAGGGAGTGAACTTTTTACCCCCCTGTTGGCAATGTCAAAATATAATGGAGATAAAAGGCCACCCCACCCCCACGCCGGGTAGGAGGTATGTATTAAAGTCTAGCACATTTTCACATGCTAGATAGTCCTTTAAGGGCCTGTCCTACAAGCATGCAACTCCATGCGATGAGCGCGACCTAACTTGGTCGCTTGAGCCGTCTGGCGTCGCGGGGCCGGTCCACTTCAATCGCCGGAGCCGTGTGGAATTGTGCGGAGTTCATCCCGACATCACGCGGGGCTCCGAAAAACTGACTATGTTAAAAAATTCCGCGCGGCAACGGCTTGTCGGCTCGCAGTCGCCTCGACGCATTACACAACGCCTCGACGTCGTGCCTCCGTGACCCTCTCTGTAGGTGCCTCCATGACCCTCTATGTGTGTGGCTCTGTGGCCCTCTGTGTGTGCGCCGCTGTGCCCCTCTTTGTGTGCCCCTCTCTGACCTGGCGAACTTACCTTAAGACTTCGCTCCAAGTTCGCCTCACTTTGCGCCGCATTGCGCCACTCACCCGACCTCCACGCAGCCCTCGCTGCTGGTTTGGTCGCGCTTGCCGCATGCAGGCGCATGCTGGTGGGAACAGCCCTGTACAGGGGATCACCCGACCTCCTGTATGTCTTTGGAACGTGGGAGGAAACCAGAGCACCCGGAGAAAACCCACGCGACCACAGGGTGAACATGCAAAGCACAGATTTGCTGGAGTAACAGTGGATCAGGCAGCATCTACCGAAGCATCTAGGCGATGTTTCGGGTCGGGACTTATATTCTCTTGCCGTTAATATTTTCATGCCATTGGTATCTGGAGAATTCAGACATTTAGGGTCAGAACTATTCACTTGGTGTTGATATCTGAAGAACCTAGACCAGGACATCAGGTGGAACAGTGGCACAGCATTAGATTGGTTGCGTCACAGCGCCAGAGATCGGGTTCAATCCTGACCAAGGTGAGTTTGCACGTTCTCCCAGTGACTGCGTGGGTTTTCTCTGGGTGCTCTGGTTTCCTCCCACACTCCAAAGACGTGGTTTGTAGGTTAATTGGTTTCTGAAAAATGTCCCTAGTTTGTAGGATGCAAAAAGTGGGATAACATAGAACTAGTGTACGGAAGGCTGATGGTCAGTGTGAATTTGTTGGGCGAAGGGCTGCTTCCACTCTGTATCTCAAAACTAAATTAAACTAAAATCAGGACAACTCTCTCCAGCAGACAGACATGATAATGGCTTAATAGTCCTCCAAAAGGTCCTCCAATGCTGCTGTAGGGCAAGGCAAGGCAAATTTATTTATATAGCACCATTCGTACAAGCAGTAATTCATAGTGCTTTACAAAAGAAACAAAAGAATAACATAGTAAAAAGACAGCAGAACAACCATACAATACAGGACAACAAAATAGCCAATAATCAAAAATTACAAAACAAGCAATAAGACAAATGCATGAATAGTAAAACAAAGTCACTAAAACAATAAAACGATTTTAAAAACACATAAAAGGGTTAAGATTAGAAGGTTAAGATTACCTGCATGTTGGGTTATGGAAAAGCTACAGTAAACAACAGTGTTTTTAATGCTGTAATCTAATGCTGCTGAAAGAGATTGCTAAAATACGTAATGTTCTGAGGTCAGACGATTCAAGGATTTTCTTCACTTTAGCCAGGATATGACAAAATTCTAATTGTAAGGGATGCATATAAAAAAATTCATTTCAGTGATTATTATGTTCATTGTAAACTGATATATTAGTGTTATTTTACTTGACTAAAGTATTTCCCAACAGGCATGTGAAAATTATTTCTTGATAAGCTTGCATCGGTACTGCTACAACTTTTAACACGCAGAAACACAGAGCACATTCAGTCTGACATCAGCTTCCTGCACATGAAACATATCCCAAAATGGAATAATCTCCTCAAGCTGAATTATAATAACAATCTCTCTTGTTAATCCATAAATGCCATGTAGCACAGCTGCAATTGGCTTTACCTTGAAATGTTCCACACACATACAGGACAT
The DNA here is from genome assembly GCA_963514005.1 of Raja brachyura. The sequence goes on along the minus strand of OY740788.1, from coordinate 65,691,758 downwards.
TTATGAATGCTAGGAAAATGACATGAAAATTAACCATGGGTCATCAGCAGGATGCCTCGGGCAGCAGAGAGCGGTGTGGGAGGTCATCCAGCGTTCTTGCCAGAAGTCCCTCTCTAGATACCCACTCAAGGGGAGATCACGAGACAGGGGGAAGATTGAAGTTTATCTCAACTTTCTCATCAATTAAAAGTCTGATGTCATTCAATGTTAATATAAATTAAGGGCAGTCAGTAGAGCTGGTAGAGCCTCTGCCTCACAGCGCCACAAAACCGAGTTAGATCCTGACCTTGGGATTTGTCTGTGTGGAGTTTGCATGTTCACTCTGTAACTGTGTGGTTTCCTCCCGGTGCTCCAGTTTTCTCCCACATCCCAAAGATGTGTGGGTTTGTAGGTTAATTGGCCCCATTGTGTGTAGGAGTGGATGAGAAAATGGAATAACATGGAACTAGTGTGAACGTGTGATCAATGGTTGGTGTGGTCTCGGTGGGCTGAAGGGCCTGGTTCCGTGCTGTATCTCTAAATTAAAAAATCAAAACACAAGGGACACCTGTAATTCCACAAGGATGTCCTTAATGAGACCTGCTACAGCCCAATACCACTGCAGAATAGGGTAGGGACTCTTTTATTATTCAGTTCTTAAGGCCATGGTGGCCATATAATTATGGGTGTTGGATTAAATGGAGCCATGAAGGGCTTTTCTATTTCCTACCTCTGATTTCATCTACATTTTTAATTTAAAACCAGTCGATTATTTTCACCCATCTGTCATAGCACATAACAAAAAAAAAGCTTTTCACTGTACCTCCGTACAAATAACAATAAACTAAACTAAACTACACTAAAAACGAAACTAGAGAAAATGATGTGGTTTAAAACGATTGCATGCAGCACACTGTACCATCCCCTTTTCCAAATAGTTAGATCAGACCACAAATGAAAACCGTCTCAGTACACTGAATCTGCACTGATTGGCCATGGAACATTTCATCGCAGGTACAGCCAACAATGTCCATGCAGAACATGATGCCAACTGATCTCCTCTCCCTGCACATGATCCATACCCCTCCATTTTCTGCATATCCATGTGTCTGTCTAAAAGCTTCTTAAAAACCACACCAACAGCTATCATACTTAGCTACACAACCCCTGACAGCACATTCAAGGCACCCACCACCTGCTGTGTAAAAATATTTGCCACGCTCATCTCCTTTAAACTTTTCCCCTCTCAGACTCTAGTCTCTGAAATGGAGTGGAATTGGGGAGGACCTTTTCCGTAGTGAGAGAGTCTGGGACCAGATGGCAGAACCGCAGAATAAAAAGACTTACCTTTAGAATAGAGATGAGGAGGAATCTCTTTAGCCACAGTGGTGAATCTGCGGATACATTGCCACAGATGGCAGTGGAGACCAAGTCATTGGCTATTTTTAAAGCAGAGATTGATAGGTTCTTCACTAGTTAGCGTGTCAAAGTATATGGGAAGAAGGCAGGAGAATGGGGTTGAGAGCGAATAATAGATCATAGAGTCATACAGCGTGGAAACTAGCCCTTCTGCCAAACTTGCCCATGCCAACCATCATGTCCCATCCATACTAGTCCCACTTGCCTGTGTTTGGTCCATATCCCCCGAAACCTCCCCTATCCATGACCTGTCAAAATGTTTCTTTAACCTTGTGATAATGATAGTTGTGATAGTATCTGCCTTAACTACCCCCTACAGCAGCTCATTCCTCACACCCAGCACCCTTTGTGTAAAAAAGGTACCCCTCAGGTTATTATTAAATCTTTCCCCCCTCATCTTAGACCCATGTCCTGTGGTTCACAATTCCCCTACTTTGGACAAAAGATTCTGTGCATTTATCCGATCTATTCTTCTCGTGATTTTGTAAAGCTTTATAAGATCTCATCCTGCGCTCCAAGGAATAAAGCCCTAGCCTGATGCGGGTGCTTGATCGCCCCGACGCGGAGGGCTCGACCGCTGGCTACAGGGGCAAGATCGTCCCGTCAACGGAAGGCTCGAGGCCCCCGACCGTGGGAGAACAAAGAAGGGAGAGATTGAACTTGTTTTTCGCCTTCCATCACATTGACAAATGTGGAGGAGTCAATGTGGTGGATGTTTAACTTAAAATGTATTTTGTGTGTTTTGTTGCTTTTTATTGGTATGACTGTATGGCAAATCAAATTCCTCGTATGTTGCAAAACATGATTGGCTAATAAAGTATGATTATGATTATGATCAACCTCTCCCTATAGCTCAGGCTCTACCTGGCAACCTCCTCAAACACATCAGCCATGAGTTTGAGTTTAGTGCGTATTTTACACAGGTCTTGCTAATTTGAAGTTCAAGGGAAACATCGCTCCAAACATATGCTCAGTGAGAGAACGAGGTCCTGATGTTAGCTCTTTATCATTGGATAAATGGAACATGCCTACATTGCCAATAGCCTTGTGATTTATCACAGTAACTGTAATTGTGACTGCTGGAAATGAATTGCCTAAAAGATAACTTTTCTTTCACTGATGACAATAGACAATGCAAATTAGTAACAGCTTTTGGAATACCCCTGAAATTGTCCATTGGCAGCCTGCTATCTTCTTCTGAACAGTTCCAGACTATCATCCAGAATGATGTGCTTCCACCCTTTGCAGGGGGGTTATGATTCAAAAGTGAGATTGCTACCATACATGAAAATCAAAATTAGCCGAAAGGGTCATACAGCACCGAAACAGACCCTTCGGCCTTCTCGGCCATGCCGATTAACATGCCCCATCTACTCTAGTCTTATTTCCCTGCGTTTGGCCCATATCCCTCTAAACCTTTTCTATCCATTACCTGTCCAAATGTCTTTTAAATTTTGTTATAGTAACTACCTCAACTACCTACTCTGGCAACTTGTTCCATACACCCACCATCTGTGTAAAAAAAGTTGCCCTTTGGTTCCTTTGAAACCTTGCCACTATCACCTTAAACCTATGTTCTTTGATTCGTTATTCGCCTATCCTGCGTAAAAACCTCTGTTCATTCACCCTATCTATTCCTCTCATGATCCAATACACCTCTACGATTACCCCACATCCTCCTGCTCTCCAAGGAATAGAGTCCTAACCTGCTCAACCTCTCCCTATAGCTCAGGCCCTCGAGTCCTGCCAATATCTTGCGCTTAAACTTTTTTTGGGGGGGGGGTTTGCTTCAAAAGTGAGAATGCTACCATACATGAAAATATGTGATAATATATGAAATCTTTTCCCCAGCAGATTATCTGGAAATCAGAAAATAAAATTGAAAATTGTGCAAATGTTCAGCAGGTGAATACTCAGCTGTTTCCCTCATTTATGGAGAGGGAAACAGAGTTGCTCACCTGGTGGAAACCCACGCGGTCAAGGGGAGAACATACAAACTCCACACAGACAGGCATTCACAGCCAGGGTCTCTGGGGCTATGAGGCCGCAACTCTACTGCTGCGTCACTGTGCCGCCTTTCCTGTATCCTTTCTAGCTTAATGACATCTGGCCCATCGGGTATATAGCTTCAATGCGAGTGTTTGCATGGTGCCACTTGGATGAAGTGCAAAGGAGTAACCCCAGTGCCATAGCCAACCCCAAGCCCTCCATCAGCAGCACTCACTAAAACTGCTGCTTGATCATCATCAGGTTGTTTGTGGTAGATTGTGTGCAGAGATTAACCAACTGCTTCAAAAGTGCCAGAAGGACATCAAAGGCACGAGGAAATACGAGTCTGTCTTTCTTTCCACTTGAATGAATGACCTGACACACTACAGGTTTCTAAGTTAATACAATATACAATCCAAGTGTTACAAATTTCAAAGGCCTTCGTATTTCAGATAGCTTAAAAAAAAACTATTGTACCAGGGTTCACCAGAATTCCATACAGTATTTATAAAGCTCAAGATTTCATCTTCCACTTTTATCTTCAGTTACTTGCTGTGGTCTGCAGGAGATTATATTTTTGTTCATTGAGACTTCGAGGCAACCCTTAGGGGTTGTGAACCTTATCTAACAGTGATGGGCATATCAGAGTCGGCGCAAACATTCACAGTCTGCAGTGGCGACACTGTCCTCAACCTCAAGGAGTGGATATAGGTCTGGTTAATGCTTAGTTTAATTTAGTTTAGAGATATAGCGTGGAAACAAGGTCTTCAGCACTTGTTCTATGTTATTCCAGTATTGCATCCTACACGCTAGGGGCAGTTTACAGCAGCGAATCAACCTACAAACCTGCACATCTTTGGAATGTGCGATGAAACCGGAGCACCATGGTATCACAGGAAGAAAGTACAAACTCTGCACAGACTGCACCCATAGTGAGGATTGAACCCAGGACTCTGGCGCTTTTAGGCAGCAATTCTACTGCCACACAAATCAGAGTTTTGATCACACCAAGGAGCATCACTCAGGTGTATAAAATCATGAGGAAAAGATCGGGGTAGACGCACAGGGTCATTGTTGTAAACCTTTTCTGGTCCCTCTCCAAAGCCAGCACATCCTTCCTCAGATTTGCAGCCCAACATTGACTCATCAATGCACCTTGTTACCGGTTTGATAAAATTCAATTAACCATTCACTGATTATACGAAGGGGTAGCTGGCCTCGGCATTGAAACTCAATAAGTACCCGGTGGGAAGATCAAACAAAAATGTTTAATTTCAGATTTATATACTTGTCTCTATATATTATATTTAGAAATTGTTCCATTCATTGATAAGATGTATACTGTTTTCTTTTCCACAAGTATAATAATTGTTTACTAGTTATAGGTTTTTTTTAAATTTATTTTTTATTTTTATTTTATTTATTTATTTTTTTGTTAATCAAATATAATCATACTCTTTTAGTCACTCACTACTCTTTCTTTATACTTTTTTCTTTTTCTCTTTTTCACTCTATAAAAAAAATGGAGGCCTATATATATGGTTTGTTAACATTTATATAATTTTGGAAAGATGTATTAATTATATCTGAAAAAAATTGTTATATTATTTGTAATATGTATGGCCTCTAATAAAAATATATTGGAAAAAAAAAAAAAATTAAATTAACCAGACGGGATCTTCCCAAAACAACATTAGCAAGAAAGAAAATGTTGCTGACGTCTCAGCAAAAGCAGATGGGGGTGTGATTTTAGATGGGCTAAAGATGACAGAGCAGAAAGGGTAGCCACAGTTAACAGAGGTAAGGCCTCTGATCCAGGTGGGATACATGTGAGGTTACTGAAGAAAATAAGGGAGGAAAATGCAAATGCCCCGACCATAATCTTCCACACAACAACGACTCAGGGGGGGCACAGTGGTGCAGCGGTAGAATTGCTGCCTTACAGCACCAGAGACCCGGGTTCGATCCTGACTACGGGTGCTGTCAATAGACAATAGGTGCAAGAGTGGGCCATTCGGCCCTTCGAGCTGAAAGAGTTGGTTATTAATTGATTGTTGTCATATTTAAGTTTTTCTGTTGTAAAAGGCCAATTGTAATGCATGATGGGATTTGGACAACACACATCGTGACAAGGGTTTTTTTAAGTTAAGTTGAATAGTTCACAGCTCTCTTAGGTTTTTTATGTAAGTTGAGGAGGTTAATCTGATAAGAAGGGGCCCAGAAGATGCCATTGGGGTGTCTGGTTTTTCGCAAAGAGTGAAAAACAACTCCATATTTGGAGGTGGATGATGATTTTTTGTATATTTCCGTCATGCAATTTGTTTATATCTGTACGTATATAAGCTCGAGTTCTCTGGTATTTCTTTGTGTGTGCTGCTGGAGATTCAGACGTGAAACTGTACCCTCTGGGTCTCTAGGTCCACACCCGTCAGACGTTAAATTAAAGCTTTGTATGGTCTTAAGAATTTGTGCTTTGTCTATCTTTTTAAGTGAACTTTTTCAGAGCCAGCACCACCATTCAATGTGATCATGGCTGATCTTCCACAATCAGTACCCCGTTCCTGCCTCCTCCTCATATCCCTTCACTATCTTTAAGAGCTTTGTCTAGCTCGCTCTTGAAAGCATCCAGAGAACCAGCCTCCACCGCCCTCTGAGGCAGAGAATTCCATAGACTCACAACTCTCTGTGTGAAAAAGTTTTTCCTCATCTCCATTCTAAATGGCTTACCCCTTATTCTTAAACTGTGGCCCCTGGTTCTGGACTCCCCCAACATCGGGAACATGTTTCCTGCCTCTAGTGTGTCAAAACCCTTAATAATCTTACATGTTTCAATAAGATCCCCACTCATCCTTTTAAATTCCAGAGTATACAAGCACAGCCTCTCCATTCTATCAACATATGACAGTCCCGCCATCCCGGGAATTAACCTGGTGAACCTACGCTGCACCCCTTCAATAGCAAGAATGTCCTTCTTCAAATTGGGAGACCAAAACTGCACACAATACTCCAGGTGGGGTCTCACTAGGGCCCTGTACAACTATAGAAGGACCTCTTTGTTTGTGCAGAGTTTGTACGTTCTCCCTGTGACTGTGTGGGTTTTCTCTGGGTGCTCTGGTTTCCTCCCACACTCTAAAGATGTGCAGGTTTGTAGGCTAATTTACTTTGGTAAAATTGTAAAATTGTCCCTTGTGTGTAGGATAGTGCCAGAGTAGGGGGGTCGCTGGTCGGGGTGGACTTGGTGGGTTAGAGGGCCTGCTTCCGTGCTGTATCTCTAAACTAAACTAAACTAAACTAAACTAAACTAAATTAAGACTTCTAAGATAGTGCTTGATGAATGAAACAATGCAATGTTACACCTTTGCTCTGAGAGGAGCATGAGGATAAACCCAGTACCTCCAGGCCAACCAGGCCAAATTTGCTATTGGTGTAATCCAGGAAACAATAATCAGGGAGAGATGTACTCGCCATTTGAACACTTGTGGAAACTATGCTCAAGGCAAATTGAATCCAACTAATGATAGTGTTTTTTGATGGTAAAATAGGGGACTAGGGAGGGAAATGTGATTAACATAGTCAATATGAATTTTCAGAATGATAATCAGCCTGTCATCAAGATTTAAATCTGCAGCTGCAGCAGAATGTATAGAATACTGCTAAGGGGAAGCAGAGTAGAAGTGGATAATTACAGGAAAAGTTGTAGAGAACTTTAATAGAGTCAGATCACTTCTTTTCTTAATACACATTAATGCACTTAGCTAGTCAAGTCCAGTAATGTCACCAATCCATGTTCTCCAGAGATGCTGCTTGACCTGCTGAGTTACTCCAACACTTTGTGTTATTATGTGTATTAACCAGCATCTGCAGTTCTTTGCTTCGAGACAAGTGATGGTCTTGGCGTCATGTTGGGCACAGGCACTGTGGGCCAAAGGGCCTGTCCTTGTGTTGTGCTGTTCTGTGTGGACAGGCTGCTGTGGGCAGATGCAATTTAATGCTGAAAGTGTGATGTGTTACATTTTGTTAGCAGGAATGAGAAGAGCTATATAAGCCAGTGTACAGTTTTAAAAGAAACTAGACTTCGTGGGACCCGTTGGTTGGGTCCCTGTCACACAGGAGGCTTGGTCCCCCAACGCAATATTCCACCACTCACCCATAGCCCCCAACTGCACAGGCGCAGCTCATTTCCCCTCATCCCTCACCCCCTCCTCTTCACCTGCTCACTTCTTTCCCCTCTCCTCCTCCCCTCCCCCAATCCCTCCCTCACCTCTCTCTCCCTCTCCTTTCCCCTACTCTCAGTCACTCCCTCCTTCCATAACTCCTCTCCCCTCCCTATCCCCCTTCTATCCCACTATCCCCCACCTCCCCCACTCCTCACCCCCCCTATCCCCCCCACTTTCCATCCTCACCTCCCCCTCTGCTCTCCTTTCCTTCTATTCCCCACTCCCTACCTCCCCCACTCCCCCCTCTTCTACTACCCCCTCCTCTCCCTCTATCCCCTCTCCTCCCCCACTCTCCCTCCCAAACATCTCGAGGTTGCCGCTCCTCTCCCATCTTGCGTGCCCCGGAGGAGCATCAGCCGTCAGCGCCCTCAGGGCCAGGCCTCAGATCGGCCTGGAAGCACCAGTATGGTTGTGCCAGCGTGTGGGTGGGGGGGGGGGGTGTGGGTAGAGCTCAGAGTAAAGACGGGGGAAGAACCATGGGGGAGAGGGGGGTATTACGGGGGAGGGGGCAGGAGCCAGCGAGGGGGATTAGAGGGGAAGGGTCTAGAGCTGCGGAGCGTTGCGATGGCCATGCATTTGGGACTCACAGCGACCACCGGATGCTCTCCTCCGCTGGGATCAGATTCACCGCTTTCTGTTTGGTGACATCGCCGCGCCGCACCGTTTCCGGTCCCTCTGAAAATTTAGTCCAGTTGGAGACCTCCCTCAGCTCCAGTATAGATGCGATGACGCAGGAAGAGGCGGAGGGTCCCGTGGAGTGACAGGAGAAGATATCGATCTGCGCACGCGCGTTTTTTAAACCTCACTAACCTTTATAATATACCACCGATCGGAACAAAACATGTTGCACTCGCAGCACAGGAGAACAGCGAGTGAGCTTGCGAAAAAGTGTAGTACTATGGCGTACCATTTTTGCACAAATAGATAAGCCACGCAAACCGGAAGAACACAAGATCAGAGCTTTAGTTATGCATAAATACTTGGATTTCCAGCATAGCTCTGAGGAAGCGCTGCTTGTTAGAGGTGTTAACTTTCACAATGTCTGTGCCGAATATGAGTTATTCTGCACTGGTCCGTGAGCCCAACTTGTCTACCTTAGCTAGTTCATAAATAGAACATAGACCAGTACAACACAAGTAAAGGTCCTCAGCCAACAATGTCATTGCTGAACATGATGCCAAGACCAGCTCTTATCTACCTGCAGATAACCCATACTCTCCATTCTACACACATTGATATGCCTATGTAAAAATCTCTCTTCTCTCTCCTCTCTCTCCTCTTTCTCTCTTCTATCTCTCCTCTCTCTCCTCTCTCTCCCCTCTCTCTCTCTTCTCTCTCTTCTCTCTCTTCTCCTCTCCTCTCTCTCCTCTCTCTCCTCTCTCTCCTCTCTCTCCCCTCTCTCCCCTCTCTCTCCTCTCTCTCCTCTCTCTCCTCCTCTCTCTCCGCTCTCTCTCCTCTCTCTCTCCTCCCTCTCTCTCTCCTCCTCTCTCTCTCTCCTCTCTCTCTCCTCTCTCTCCTCTCTCTCTCCTCTCTCTCTCCTCTCTCTCTCCTCTCTCTCCTCTCTCTCCTCTCTCTCCTCTCTCTCTTCTCTCTCTCTTCTCTCTCTCTTCTCTCTCTCTTCTCTCTCTCTCTTCTCTCTCTCTCTTCTCTCTCTCTTCTCTCTCTCTTCTGTCTCTTCTGTCTCTTCTGTCTCTCTCTCTTCTTCTTCTGCTCTTCCGGTTTGCGGGGTTTTGCGCAAAAACAGTACATGATAGCACTGCATTTTTTGCACCCGTACTCACCATTATCATGTGCTGTGAGTGCAACAAGTTTCATTCTGATCGATGGTATATTGTAAATCTTATCGAGGTTTAAAAATCGGAAAAAACGCGCATGCACATACTGCTGTCCGTCGCCACCACGCAGATTGGTTTCCTCTCCTGTCACTCAGGAAGGGGCGTCGCCAGAACAATGACCAAACATGAGCCTGGCTCCGGGGTCAGGGACGTGCCCTGAGATGAAGTCGGGGCCTAGACTGGAGCTCAGGCGGAGGCCGAGCTGAGATCTGGAGTCGTGCCCACGCCCGGGGCCTGGTCAAGGTGTACCAGCGCCTCGGGGGGCCGCCCGGCCGCCACCTATCCTGCAGCACAACCTCCGCTTCTGCTCTGCGGGCAGCTCTGGCTCGGCCGCATGCCACCCTCACCCCCGCACCAGCGAGCCCGGCTCTGTAGAGGCCCAGGTCCCCGAGTGCTTCGGCCGCCTACAGCCAGGGCCGGGCCGAGTATGAAAACCAGGCCGAGTTCCAGGCCCTGGCGCTGCTCTACGACCTGGGTAGGTGCTGGGGCAGGGAATGGAAGTGAGGGGAGGAGGATGAGGGAAATGAGGAGAGAGATGGGGTGGTAGAGGGAGATGGGGGGCAGCACCGAGCCCCGCTGTCTCACCACTGGCGAGGGACGCTG